>OX375866.1:108337469-108953309 GCA_947359475.1 Heligmosomoides polygyrus bakeri
GTTGAAGAATTTGTAGAAACATTTAAAAAACCAGTTGTCGTCTGGTGAAAACTTATTAAGACCCATAAGTTTTCACCAGACGACAACTTGGCCTCAGTCAACCCCGCTGCCATTAAGGTCAGACCCATCGTTAGCTGCGTGGGTGGTCCAACGGACAAAACCGGGTGGCTTCTCAACTCTGTTCTAGGCCAGCTGCGAAAATTTATTCCGGCTCACCTTAACAACACCAATATGTTCCTTGAATACCTCCGATGAACGCGGCTTAGCGCCACCTGCGTCATGGAGTCGTTCGATGTTGCGGCGTTATACACCAATGTGTCAAACGATTCCGCTATGGAAGCCATCTTCGAGCTCCTCAGCCAACACCAAGGAGCAATTAACATGTTTGGTTTCTCCATAAGCCAGTTGATGACACTCCTTAAAGAGTGCCTATCGTGCAATATCTTCAGGTGGTCCGGGAGGTATTTTGCGCAAATAAGGGGATTGGCTATGGGACAACGACTAGCACCCACACTGGCCGTTGCCTTCATGTCAAAGATCGAGGCACCGGTGGTGTCACGGCTTCCTTTGTTATACTGCCGATATGTGGATGACTGCTTCATCGTCACCACCACGCAACATGAAATGGACAAGTGCTTTGAGGTTATGAACAGCCAATCCGAATACATCAAACTTACAAGGGAAGAGCGTTGTGGGAGCTGGCTCCCTTTCCTCAATGTCCAAGTTCAGCTGGCAGGGAATAACTATATCACCAAGTGGTATCGAAAGCCCAGCTGCAAAAACATAATTGTCCATAGTCGATCGGCACACCCACATCGGACAAAAGAAGCGGTAGTAAGGAACATGTTCCGAACGGCAGCTAGTGTGTGTACAGGAGAAGGTGAACGGAAGGAATTCCTGGAAGTGGCTCGGGAGATAGCCGTTCTCAACGGCTATTCTCTCCTAAACACTCATTCAGACCCAGGGGGAGGGCGGTTCAGGAAAACGGCAATACCCCAACTACGAAAATTCCCTTTCTGGTGCCGTTCGTCTCCGATGAAGTGAGCACTTCTATACGGAAGTGTCTGAGGAGATCCGGGTTAGAAAATTTGGTTGCGGTCATTGATCTTCCACCTGACAACGTTAAGACCGGGTTGGTCCGCAATCGACTACATGACCGCATTTATGGGGCCCCCAATTGTGTGGTTTGCCCAGGGGGAAAGGAAGGTGACTGCACCGTATCGGGTGTAGTCTACCTGATCTCCTGTCAAGCTTGTGGCGAGGAGTACATCGGCGAAACTGGCCGTCCTCTGCATGTGAGGATAAAGGAGCATCTGGATGGCAAGGAGAAGCTTAGGGCATCCACTGCCCTAGGCTACCAAAGGATCAATTCCATGGAGGGGAGGATTTTGGAGTTGAGGTGAGGATTCTGGGACACGAGCTTCAAACGTGCAAAGCCCTTGAGGCGTTCTGGATCTATTCCAGAGATCCCAAGGTCAACCGGAAGGGGGAATGCCTGTATATAACGCGCGAACTCAGGCCCTACCTCATCTCGCATTCTAACCTGGGGCCGGATTCATGAACGTTCCCGGGAACGTTGCCGGCTTCCCATGGGAACCGACCGAGGCGAGAGAGCGAGGCGGGAGAGAGAGAGCCGAGAGATGATATCGCTTATCTCCCGCTCCCACCGCTTCATAAATACGTCCTCTGGGGTAGGTGCTGTCCCGTATCCCTGCTTGCCCTGTGCGGCTTCCCTTGGTCCTTCAGTGGACTGTGGTGAGGTACGACACTCGGATTCTCTCCTTTGTTCAGGCTTCCAAAAATTTGACATTGAATTTTGTAAGGTTGAAGAGATGTTTGGTGGGGTAACTCCTAATTGACCTGACCCTTTCAGGCTCTGAAGAAGGCGATCCAGCCGAAACGTTAGCCACCAATAAAGCCGTTTACCAACCTCGTGAAGAGCTCAGCAACTCTACAGACAGATTTAAAAAACCATCTTCACGTCAAATTGGACACCTTTGAAATCAGACTGAATTTTTTATGAGTGCTTCTAATTAAATACAAAAGCCTTTAAAAATCAAATAAGGCACTCTTTAGAACATGAAGATACGATGAAGATGTTTTCTATTTCCTTGGGACTTCCCTTAAGAATGTATAATTCGCCTGCTCCAAAAACAGAATTCAGTGCTCCAGTTGAGATAAGAATTTCGCTCATTTAGCTACAAAAATGGTCTTAAGCTTATTCTATAGTGCAGAAACCAGCAGTTTTTCAGGATCATGTCGCGAAGGTGTGCAGCATTGGGAGGTGCGGGCGCGCCAGCCAATCATAACCAAGCAGAGCACACGCCGAACACGCGCCAACTAACTGGGTACTGACCATCCATCACCTCTCCGAATGTCACGCCCATGCCTGACTGTTTGGCGCGCGCCCCCAAAACCCAATGCTGCCCATTTTCGCGACATGTACCGTTTTTCAACCTGCCTTAAGACGAGATCGTTTTCATGGCAAAAATTCTGTTCGTCTAAAATTCACCATTAGTCAGTAAGGACTAATCAGAAAACTATTGAAAAGATACATATCTCTACTTCGTAGCTTCACGAAAGCAGCACTTACACTTTCAATCAAATAAAATCGCAGACGATTGCATGATGCTCTCTTCTCGTTATATTAGGGTAGGCCAAAAGTAATGAGACCCTCCATGCCGTGCCCATATATGTCGTGATTGGAGTCCGGTTTCGTGCTTGTCGTATTTGTATGTTTGTATGCTACTTACTGAAGCCCACCTGAGAAGTGACCACTTTCGCGCTTTCCAGAAGCATGCCAAAACCCCAGCCTGTCTCATGCCGAAACCCCAGTCTGACGAGTCGACCTGTGTCGCGCAAATCTCCCCCAATTCCCAACCCCGAGCAGCCTGGGCTCAATATTCACGCAAGATGAGAAGTACGTCTTCTACCTTAACCCTGCCAAGCAGCGAGTCTGGGTGAGGCCTGGTGACCTGTTACCGACCTTCGTTCGACGGGATGTCCACGGCGAGAAGCATCTTCTGAGCTTTTGAGTCTGCGCCCATGGTCCGGTATACTGGAAGATGTTTTCCAAAAGCACGACGATGGACTCCAAGGCCACGGTGAACGAAATAGAAGAGGTGGACCGGCGACTTGCACTTATTCGGTTTCAGCCCTTCAAGAAGGTCCCCCTCTCCGACAACGCCGCACCCCATCGGGAACAAGTAACCACGGATAAGCTTGGCCAGCTGGGCTACGTTCACATGCCTCACCCACCGTATTCGCTGGACATCTCTACATGCGACTACCACTACTACTTGAGCCTAAAGGACTTCCTAGTCGGAAGGGACAAGAACCCAAGCAGTGCTTGACAACCATATCGAGCAGTGGATCAGCACCAGGCCCAAGCAGTTCTGTAAGGATGGGATCAGGAAGTTGGCTGAGCGATGGCAGCAAGGGCCTTGCCCTTAATGGCAAATACATTCCTCAGCATCGTTGAGTTGCAATTGAGTTATAAAGAGATAAAGAAATTTGTTGGATTTGTCTCATTACTTTTGGCCCACCCTAATACATAAAAATTACACTTTGAAATATGATTAATACCCCAACCCCTCTCCCCCCCCCCCAAAAAAAATCATAAATTCGTAAATTTTCAGTTAGTGTCTACGCTTTCTTGGAACAGATGAATTATTAATTTTCAAAAGGAGCTTTTCATGCAAGTGTTCCCTTCAAGTTCAAAGCGCCTCATTTCGTTAATTAACATTAATTATTTTCAGCGGCCTTTGCTACTTTACAACGGCCTTTTTTAAATTAAAAAAAAATAAAATTTCTTAAAATCAATCCTAGTCGGAGGGTAGGCCGCAAGAAAAGTGAAACAAACACAAACAGAATGGCGTATATCGCTTGAAAATTGTATAGAAAAGCCTCCTCGTAAAGCAGCTTAATGAATAGTCCCTTTAAATTGGTTCTCTTTCAATTTTACCGCCGTTATCAAAAAGACTGAGTGAAGTGCCACTCTCCCCCCCCCCCCCGACTAGGATGGATACAATTTTCCCTCACATTTTAATAGACCGAGAACAGCAAATGTATCGTTGAACCTTCGTCTAAATGCAAATTTGAAGAAAAAAAATCCACTAATATCCTGAGAAATTCCTTCAAGTCGTTAAACTGGGTTCTAAGAGGAAATTTATTTATTTATCTATTTACTTATTTATTTATTTATTCGCAGACATGAGTGTTCGTGTTACAAACTAACAAAAAAGAACAGGACAAAAGCAACTAAATTACGGAAATAACTCAGTTAGATATCAATTTTTGTGCTACGTTTTCAACATATGTCGTAATGCCGTTGATTTTTAAAAATAATAATAAAAATCGTTCAATAATTAAGCGATAAGTGTGCACGCCAAGTACAGAAGTTATGTATGCCTTCCAGAGGCTGAATTCATCAAGGACTTACAGAGATTTAACGGAGAAAATGCAGCCGAAATTCCTGAAAAAGCGCGAATTAACGCGGCTTGTCAGCAGGCAATATGGTGAAATGTTGGCGTTATCAGAGATTTCGGCTGTAATTTCGCCGTTAAACCTTTGTAAATCGTTGACGAATCTGGCCCCAGACAGCAACAACATTAAGAAACAGGAGTATTCAACAATGTAAAACGGAAAAAACCTTTGCAAAATCTTTTGAATTGAAGTAATACTGCCCGTTGCCATATCAAACTCTCAATTATCTTTTTTGCGCCTTCTTCTGTATGTAATAGAAAACTGATCGAAATGAAAGGTGCCCACCTGGTGAAGACGTCGTCGCCGGCGTCGATAGGGCGGTCGCGCGCTAATCGACCTCTGATCATGTTATCAGCCAGCGTCCGGTCACACTAGACCGTAGTGGTCGGTAGTCGGTGGTCGGGTATCGTCTGATTCAGAAGAACAGCTGACGAGGTGGAGACACACAGAAGCGCTGAACAGGCAGCAGAAAAATGGAAAAATACGGAACGCTTTCATAAATTTTCTCCAGATTTCAAGAAAAGCGATTGTCCATGATGTCGGCATCAACCCAAATTCAGTTCCAAGCCCTTGGAGTCTAGTATATCATACTACGCGTAACGTGCATATGCCTTTAAAATGCAAAATTTAACAAAAAACGTCCGAAATCAGTAGGAAATTGGCGAGAATCTGACGGAAATAGGCGATTTAGCCGGTAAAAACGAGCAAAGCCTGCGATTTTTAGCTAAATCTACCTTGAGTATCTCACCTGTAAGCAAAACTGTAGTCCCTACATGGTTCTCAACACTCTAGTTCAAGTGCAAAACGATCTGGAGGTATGGGGAATCGAACCCCAGACTTCTCGCATGCAAAGCGAGCGCTCTACCCCTGAGCTATACCCCCACAACGACCACCCACGGCGGACACCTAGTCAACATCGCGCCGCATCGATCGTGGGTGGCCTTGCTGTGTAGTGACTGCATGCAGCCAGGCGGCCAATCAGTCAACGGCCGTCCACAACGGAGGCGCCCCCTCCCCCGCTTCTGGTGGCTTCAGAAGACTTGCGCTGCTAAAGAATCAGCATGTCTATCCTAGTCGGGAGGGAGTAGCGCGCTACAGGCCAGCACTCCACGACACCACATCCTTTGAGCTCACATGAGACCCGTCTCATCGTTTGCTACAAGCGTAAGCAATGGGACAAATGCAGGACAAGGAATGAGAGACAGAACACCGCGTGCCCCCCCCCCCTCCGTCTAGGATAGATCCGAATCAGCTCCTCAGAGCCTTCCGTATTTGTCATTCGATTTTTAATGCGTAAATTTTTAAAACAAAACTTGTATTTTACTTCAGGCTCTTCTATGCAAGGCTTCCCAGAAACGTGAGCGATTTGAATTTACTAAGCCGAAATCTTCCGAAGTGTTCAGAGCTGAGGCTGCGCCATGCCGTTGTTGATCGCCTGGTAACGTCTACACAATTGGAAGTGCATGTGCTATGGACTTCCAAGGTACTTCTCCAACGAGAAATGTACAATTTTTTTTTCGCCTAACCTTACTGCACGTTAATTTCAGCAAAATTTTTGTTTATTTAAGATTATTTACAAAGTTTTATGCCGAAAAGCTTGAATGAAGATGAGTCTAGAAAATTCGGTCGACAAATTAGTCCCGGACGAGTTTCTTGAGTAAAAATTTGAACTGAGTCCGAAGCTTCTGAGTTTTTGAAGTCAAATTTGAATTTTAAGATTTTGAATAAAACAGCCTCCAAATTTCTGCATCCGTAAGAAGTGAACATAACACCTGTGTTTACAATACCATTTTCGCTTCAAAATGGACATTTTTCACATTAAAATGGACACCTTTCAAGCAAAAATAAATATATTTAAAGCAAAATACGCGTTCAATCACAGGAGCAAATCAAAAAAAAATTCTTTTTTAAAAATGTGCGAAAAATCCTATACAACGAGTCTTAACAAGAAATGTGCACACTTTTTGATGAGCATAAAATTCCTATTCTTTTGACCAAGTGCACAGACAGAAAGAATTGTTCGTGCGAAGAGATTGCGCCGTGCACTCGTTCAGAACGTTGCCATTCTTAATTGAGTGATTGTGTAAATCTTATTTACCGGATGTTACCCACCTGAACTGACTGAATGACGGCAGTGTATTGATTCTGTTGTAATTAGTTTCGCTGTTTCTACACTGATACACCTGGGGCCAGATTCATTAACCACTTACCGCCCTCTAACGGTGAAAATATCGCTAAACCTGACGCTGATGAATGTCACTTCAGGAGGGTTTGACGGTATTTTCACCGTTAGAGGGCGGTAAGCGGTTGATGAATCTGGCACCTGGAAACCGCAAATACGCTATCATATCAATAGACAATGCAATGTACAGAACGGGCGCGCGGCGCAATCTCTCACTATTGAGGGGGGGGGGGCAAAAGTAATGAGACACCCCATGCCGTGTCCATATATCACGTGGCTGGAGTCTGGTTTCTTGCTTACCGTATTTGTATGATTGTATGCTACTTACTGAAGGCCACCTGAGAAGTTACCAACTCCGCCCTTTCCAGAAGCATGCCAAAACCCCAGTCTGTCTCATGCCGAAACCCCAGTCTGACGAGTCGACATGTGTCGCGCAAATCTCCCCCAATTCCCAACCCCGAGCAGCCTGGGCTCAATAGTCACGCAAGATGAGAAGTACGTCTTCTACCTTAACCCTGCCAAGCAGCGAGTCTGGGTGAGGCCTGGTGACCTGTTACCGACCTTCGTTCTGCGAGATGTTCACGGCGAGAAGCATCTTTGGAGCATTTGGGTCTGCGCCCATGGACCGGTATACTGGAAGCTGTTTTCCAAGGGCACTGCGATGAACTCCAAGGCCATGGTGAACGAAATAGAAGAGATGGGCCGGCGACTCGCTCTTATTCATTCGCTGCGCTTCAAGAAGCTTCTCCTCTTCGACAACGCCACACCCCATCGGGAACCAGTAACCACGGATAAGCTTGGCCAGCAGGGCTACGTTCACATGCCTCATCCACCGTATTCGCTGGACATCTCTCCATGCGACTACCACTACTACTTGAGCCTACAGGAGTTCCTAGTCGGAAGGGACACAAGAACCCAAGCAGTCCTTGACAACCATGTCGAGCAGTTGATCAACACCAGACCCAAGCAGTTCTGGAAGGATGGGATCAGGAACCTGGCTGAGCGATGGCAGCAGGGTCATTGCCCTTAATGGCAAATACATTCCTCAGCATCGTTGAGTTGTAATTGAGTTATAAAGAGATAAAGAAATCTGTTGAATTTGTCTCATTTCTTTTGCCCCCACCCCCTTAATAAAACACATTGGCAAGTTCATTGATCTTCAGCACGCAGGATTGACTAAAAGATATTGTTTGAGGCCAAATAGTAAGAACTGCTTTTGTTTATTCAAACAGTGTAATCACTTTTTTTTGCACACTCCAAAGGTGAATCTTTGATGAAAATTTCTTCAGAAAAAAAATCAATTTAATTTTGTTTGACGTCTATTTAGACTTTAGACACGACTGTATTGGCTTACTATATGGACATTTTATTTCTAAAGAAGAAAATGAAATTTAAAAAACGTACAGTTTACGCTGAAATTATTATTGTCACTAAACGGCATATTTATGTGGGAAAATTGCCTTGCTACCGAATGATCGATCATGGAATCAAAGATATAACCGATGCAAACGAGAGACAGATTTTGATTTTTTTTTGATTTTTTGAGCCATAATTCCTTGCCGTTATCAAAATTAAAAGATTTTTTTCGCTAAGAGAACTTGTTTTCTTCCTTGATAAACGGCATACAGAGCTCATCATAAGAATAGACGCATCGCGCACTTCGTGCCCCCGATCGCTGAGGAGCTACTGGTCCACTCTGGCACGAGACGTGCAGTCATCAACGGACGACAGGTGATAGAGATGAAAACCACTGGCCATCATGCGTAATTTGTCCCCTAGACTCCGGAAAACTTCGGTTAAGCCGACTGATGACGCCCGGCAGATTAATTTGGCAAAAATTAAAGCTCTGAACTCAACTGCAATATTCCTTGCGAGTGTATTTTATACTATCAATCAAGTAACCAACGCAAGGCGCTGGTCGAACGCATGGCGCAATCTCAAAATTGAAGATTGTGACCAAATCACCTGTAAAATAACCTGTAGATTACTCTACTAGCTAAAGGCTACTAATGTTAATGCCATTCATGTATTGTGCGCAACCACAGCGTCCGTTTGTCCCTACGCACTTCCGCGCAAAATTAATGGTTGATGGAAAGACTTGACACCTCCCTTGGCATTATCGATCAATGCTCAGCGCGGGTCCGGACGTTAGTCACTTCGTGGTCACCTCCACTGGGCGCGACTCCTTGGAAATCCCGCCCACGCGGACGAGTTGTCATGGCCCAGCGCCGAGGCCGTCAGTGATATCCAGTTATCAGCCCTTATGCTCGGTCAATGCTATTGGGTCGCGAACCGTTTGCAGTGAACATCACACAAACAGCATGTTGGGCGGTGAACGAGCTTCACAATAAGAAATCAATATCGATTGATATCATCGATTTCTGTAGCTCTCTGTAGCTCTGTAGCACTTGACACAGATGAAGGTGCAACTTTTATACTTTTGTCCAAATTATGTACCCGACATAGACATACGCACAGAGGACCTCACGAAAAACCTAACGTACGCTACAATAAATAGTTTAATTTGTAATTATTGATCGATGGGTGCGGGGTGAGGCATGTTAACCGATACATCTGTGTAGCGAGAGAGCGGATGTAAACACGGGCAATGCGGAAAAATGGCAAAATGACAACGTCTCTAACAGCACGACGACGACGACATTAAAAGGAAGTTAGAGCCTGATCACAGGACTCGCTGTAACTATACATCATCATACGATCGATTATCGATTTAATGGCTATCGATTAGATATCGGTCGGATGTTGCTGTGGCAGGCCGCCGTTCTTGCAGACGGTTGCGGCAATCGAGCTGATCAGCTCGATGTTCTTCTCGTTACCACCGGCCGCTTCCTTCAGGTTCTGCATAGCGCGACGAGAGGCCTAAATGAGTGCTTGATAAGGTACAGTTTATACTAGCGACAGGTAGTTGATCTACGGTAGTGGCTCCGCCCAGGACACAGCTGTTTAAATGGGTTGTCTTGGGTTATTCAATAATTAATGTCGTTTTTCTCATAGATGGCGTGAACTGTGCATACCATTTCCACGCCGAATTGGACACTTTTCAAATCTAATTTTAAATAATTATAATAATAATAAATATTAATATGGTGCCGCTCTCCACCTTACTCTGTTATCCGCAGTAGTGGCTAAATAACAAATAATTAAATAATAAAAATAAAATAATATTGTAATTTTTCGGATCGTTCGATCAAGCAGGTGTAAGGGCCTGTTCATACTTCGCGGCAGCAGCGACAAGAGCGGAGCGCGCGTGGCGTGCGCGGCGTGCGCAGCGCGCGGAAGTATGGACAAGCGACAGCAGCGACTAGAGCGACAAGAGCGGCTGGAGCGACAACGCCGGCGCTCGAGTATGAACACTTCTCGGCGGCGCGCGCTCTGTTTTAATCGATTCGCATGTTTTGCACGGGCGATGGTAGCGACGAAAGCGCAGCGCGCGTGGCGTGCGTGGCGTGCGCGACGTGCGCAGCGACAAGAGCGGCTGGAGCGACAGCACCGGCGCTCGAGTATAGGCCCATGCACACTGGTGGAAGTTGAACCTTGACGGTTGGCTGGCGTTTGAATCGGCCATTGGCGCGAAAGTCAAGCGCGCGTTGGCGCTGGAGCATGTAATCTCTTGCTGTCTGCGCCCTCTTAGCTTAGAGATCGCGCGTTGGCGTCCACCTTGATATTCGATCAATGTGTTGTCGCCCGCGATGGCACAAAGGGCAAGCGGGTCGTGGTGCAGTGGAAGATGTGGCGTCGATTCGTGCGAGGGAGGTCGGGGGTTCGGTTCTACTGCGTTGGGGCACACTTGCGTTTCAGCTTACTACTTGGAGTTCGAGGATTTCGACGCGTACGCAATTTTGGGACATTTTTTGCGCATTTTTCCAGCCGTATGCGCTTCGCCGCTCTTAGAGCAGAAACCTGCCACGGACTCCCCCTGAACCACGAAGAGAGCTTCCACATCAGCAGCTTGGATGGCACACACCTTGGAGTCCCTTCCCTAGCCTGGTTCTGCGCACGAAGAGCAGAACCCTGTCGCGGATCCAGCCTAAGGCCTCGTGCATACTTCCCGTCGCCGCGATTAAATCGCGGCGATGAGTTCTGCAGAGCGACGCGAAAGAATTTGAATTTCTCTGTGCTCGTCGCATCGCCCATCGCTCTGCAAGGGAGCGCGACGGCGATCCGTCCAGGACCAGCGCTAAATATCGCGCGCGGCGCGAAAAAGTATGCCATGCCCGCGATGGGCGCGGGAAGGCATCGCGCACGCCGACCGCCACTGTTGCGGCGGCCGCGGCGAAGTTTTCTTTGACTATTAGGCCGCGTGCGGCGGAATGGCCATGAACTGAGCGCCGCGATGCCATCGCGGCGCTAAGCTCGTGGCCATTCCGCCGCACGCGGTTGAATAGCCAAAGGAAATTTCGGGCTGGTAGTACGAACATACAAGCTTTCGCCGCGCGCGCGGCGGCCTCTGCCGCACGCGCGAAGAATCGCCACTGACGCATCGCTCCTGGGTGGGCTGCTAAGGTGGAAACGGAGCTCTAACAAACTCCCGAGTTATGCAGTATTGTATCTAGATATGTGCTTTTAGAAATGAAGCTTCGTGTCATGAAAGAACCCAAAATCGTTTCACAATAGCAGCAATTCTCCATTGCCTAGATTAGGTCATCCAGTTCCCACCCGAAATAACCATTTCCTCTAATTAAGTGCACCGGATGACCCTCAAATAGCTGATCAGAGGTATCTATAGTAGTTTATGCAGTTGAAAGAGCGTTGGACTTCGTAACTGTAGCAGCACACACTATGTAGATGTCGCGCTTGCCGCAGCAGTCGCCGCGGCTTCCGCGCGCTTTTGTATGTTCAGCTTGCTCCCCGAAATTTCGCCGCGGCCGCCGCAACAGTGGCGGTCGGTATGCGCGATGGCTTCCCGCGCCCATCGCGGGCATGGCATACTTTTTCGCGCCGCGCGCGGTGTTTAGCGTTGGCCCTGGACGGATCGCCGTTGCGCTTCCTTGCAGAGCGATGGGTGATGCGACGAGCGCAGAGAAATTCAAATTCTTTCGCGTCGCTCTGAAAAACTCGTCGTCGCGATTCCATCGCGGCGACGGGAAGTATGCACGAAGCCTAACGCAGCAAGGGAACATCGGTCGCATCTTTTAAAGGCAAGTCCTGTTGCTATCATGTGCATTGCCTCTAAGCGATATTTCTCACACGAGTCAGGAAGATGTTGAAATTCCATTTATTCGATGTTGTTGACAAACCAGCTTCTCCAATAGACATTCCTCTTTTTAAGTTACTCGCCGATACACTTACAATCGGAAAAAAACCCGTCCGAGTTGTCCGGGGTGCAACGCACACAGCCGCAAACATCAAACATCAAACATGGTTTTTATTAACCATGGAACCCCTTACTACAGGCTTTATACATTGGAGCCAGGGATGAAGGACATTAACGATGCTGCGACGCTCTATGGGATTTTCTGCCCATCAGAAGTCTCCCCCCCCCCCCCCGACCCTATTTGCGCCGGAGAAACATGCAAGCAAATATCACTAGCTGCAGTGACTGATTAGCAGAGGGATAGGCAACTGGGTCCCGTAACGATTTCCCTGAATTTCACTCCGAATCTATAGTGAATAGCTCAGACGGGTTTTTTTCCGGTTGTAAGTTTATCAAACACTTTCTTTTTGCAAATCATCGCCCTTTTATCTAATCAAAAATCGCATTCCACAGCTTTCTCTATCTGGAACTAGCACATGCCTTCTATACGTGCTTTGCGAAATGAAAAATGGTTGTGATTCCTTCCCCTTTGAAAAACGTGTTAATGAAACGCATTCGTCAACCAACCCAGCACCGGTCGCAGTAAAGGTGTCGAGTAACCGTCGAAGAATCAGATCGCACGGACAAGAGCATCGGTTTCCTTGCTCCAACGCCGACGCGAAATTTTCGCGCCAATGGCCGATTCAAACGCCAGCCAACCGTCAAGGAACAACGGCCATCATGCACACTTCTGCGACACCGCGGCACGACAAGTGGAGTGACGGCCACCTCCGCGAAATCCTGCGGTCGCGGCGTGGTCGCGTTAGAGCATCGTTGTAGGCAACGGGGCCGACGTCCCCGTGCATGCCGCGCCGCCAGGAATGATTTGAACCATTCCAGCCTGCGGCACTCAGCGTGGCGTCGCCTGCGACAGCCGCCGCGACAGCCGCAAGAGTGTGCATGCCCCCACCCTGCGGCACGTGTCGCAGTGTCGCGCCGCGGCCGTCGCGGCCCTATGCTTCATCATGGCCGCGCCGCGCTGTCGCAGAAGTGTGCATGGGCCTTATGAACACTTTTCGGCGGAGCGCGCTCGGTCTTAATCGATATGCATATTTTGTACGGGCGACAAGTCGCTCTTGTCGCGAAGTATGAACAGGCCCTAATGGCGTAGAGCTTACCCGCCCGGTCAGCAGGAGGTGCGGATTCGAATCCCGCTTGGCACTAGAGTTTTGATCGCAACAAAACATCGCTATGAGAGCTTCTTTGTTAGTTTAACAGTATATGTGCCGTTCATTCAATCAATAACTCCATAAGACTCACAATGCTGCAGAAATAGTTGGCAACGTCTCTCTCATGAGCCGCACTTGACGTATTCTTCTGGCACGAATGGGTACACCTGAAATAGAACCCATCGTACTGTATAATAACGCGATAAGAGCTATCGATCAGAGCCGTTGCAGAAACGAGTCATAAAATAAGGAAAATTGGCGGAAAATCTAGGAAATTAGTGCAAAATACCCAGAATTAACCGATCAATGTGGGAGATGCGTGGTTATGACAACGGCCGACGGAAGGGCTTCACAACAGGAGGAGTCTTGATCATGCAATCAATATTGATCGATTCGATCAGACAATGAATATCGACCGATTTTATCGATCTTTTCAACGGCGATATCAGTTTTCCAACAGACTTAACCGATCGGGTGGGAGATGCATGATTATGACGACAGCCGACGGAACGGCTTCACAACAGGAGAGCAAGACAATCAATATCGATCGATATTATAGATTTTTCTCAAGTTGTGCGGTTACGGCGAGAACCGCTCACAATATGGTGGGCACTAGTGGGAGCTGCCAAGAACGCAGTATACCTATTTACCAATCAATAACCATCGATACTAATTCCTCTTGCAATTGACTGTTTTTTAAATGAAATTAGGCCGGCGATATCAACACTCACCTGGACAGCGTAGCGATCATACTGTAGATATCGATCGCTGCGTCGGCTACTCGAACCAGTTCATACTGTCGGTCTAAAAAGGAGAGTTGATTAATATGTCATCACTTGGTGTTTAAATATTACAAAAACATCAAAATTGGGGAAGTGTCCCTTGACGTGTCAAAAGCACAGGTTCAAGAGAGGGACCAACCAATCACATGCTCCGAGCCCTGTGATTGGCTGGTTCCTTGTACATGCCCAGGGCAATTGTCCTATAGTGTTGAATAAAACCGCGTAGAACGGCTCAAATCCCTCACCAATGATGCCTTTCTTGTGCTTGATCAGCAGATTCTCCACCGTTTTGCCGAACTCTTTAATGCAGGCGTCTAGCTGTGATGCCGAATCCGTCAAGGCTGGATCTACAACTGAAGCGAAGTCTGCGCCCGTGCTGCCACTGAAAAGAGACGAGTTTGCCAGGCCGTAGAGGGGCCCACACTTCAGCCGCTATCGGTGGTATCGATCCTCCACGCTGTCTAATCGATAGCGATCGCGCCGCCGAGTGTCTACGGCTGAAGTATAAACTCAATGAAGACCACCAATGGGCGTCGGCGTCTTACCCAGTTGCTCTCTTGATCACTTGTCCGAACAGCGTCGAAATGCCGCCGGACTTGATCTCCTTGGCCACCTGCTGCAGATGTTTGCCCGCATGTTGAGCTCCAGTTAGCGCGACGAACAGTCGCATCACATCATTGGCGCCTTCGAAGATTCTGCAGGAAAGAAATTCTCTCAGAGTACAGGAGCAACAGGACAGTCCGCCGCCTTACCTGAAGATTCGCAGGTCTCTGAGGACTCGCTCCAAACCAGCCTCTTTCATGAATCCCATGCCTCCGTGGAGCTGAATCGCCTCGTCACACACCCACCATGCGTTCTCCTGAAGCAGTCGTTTTTTGGTATTCCGCCATGGAACACAGATGTTTCGAAAGTCAGCCTTAGTCAAGGATGGAAGGAGCAGATACAACGGAAAGAGGATGACAGAAAGAAAAGAATGGGGAGAGGAGAGGAAAGGGAAAAATGGGATTCGAAACAAAAAAGGTCCATGTCGCGAATGTGGCCAGCATTGGGAGAATGGAACACTCCAGCTATTCAGCGGTATCGAAAGGATGTGCCGTTCAGAGGTGCTGTGTTTGCCATGACTGTGGCTGGTGTGTTCCCCAATGCTGTTGAAGTTCGCGACAAGGAGCCAAAAAGGTTTATGACGCGACAGAGAGAGAAGGAACGAAACAAAATCATCATGGTGAACAGGAACTGAACGAGGAAGGAGAAAAATGAAAGAAGAAATAAACAAAAGAAGGAAGACACAAAACAAAGAAGGAAAACAGGAGGAGGGAAGAAAGGAAAACGGCAAGGAAATTAGGAACAGGGGAAGAGAAGGGGAGAAGAGGGAAGATAAATGCAAACCGAAGAAGCAGCTGACGTGAAAGAACGGACGACGAAAGCAGCAATGTGGATAAGAATATAAGAATCAATGAATAACAAAGGAGAAAGAATAATGAGAAGAAGTGAATAAGGACTGGACAGACGTAGGAAAAGGCTGGGGAGAAGGAAACAGGAAAGTTTTGAACGAGAGCGAATGGTAAGGAAGAGTAGGAAAAAAGGGAAAAAAACAAAGAAAAAAGAAAAATTTTTAATTAAGCCCAAAGATTGTACTGGAGGAGGAATAAACAACAAAGAAGATAACAAAATGCAAGAAAGATGAAAGTACGAACAAAACAGAAGGAAACCAAAGACGAGAAAGAAGAATGAAGGTGAGGGCGAAGACAGAAATGGAAAGAAAAAGCAGGAAGAGGAAACGGAAACGAAAGGGAAGACGGAAAAGAAGGAAGAGAGAAAGAAGAAAGGAGGAATGAAAGTGGACGGAAAATTGAGGGAAGAGGTTGGAATAAAGCAGCAATGGACAAAAGAAGGACGCACGATCAACAAAGAAGACGAAGCAGAAAAGAACGAAGAAAATGAAAGGATGAATTAAGCAGAATGAGGAGTAGCCGTACGCGAAAAAAAACAGAGGTTTATATGCGTTATAGTCGGACAGCAACTAGGACTACAGGGTGTCTCCCTGTTCATAGTAAAGACACTGAAGAAGTTAAGGGCTCATGTGAAAGCTTAAGAAAATAGAAATTTTCCGACATATGAGCGGCATGGAATGCGCCATACACTCCTCTGAAATTTTCCATTTTACACTCGATTGATTGTGTTTTCGCTTGAGCACATGTTATAACTTCTTCACAAAGTGGCCGTTTCGATTGATCTGGGCTTATTTTAGAATTTAAAACTTAATTACACATTATTGCTTGCGAAAAATGGAGAGTATTCCAAAAAATAAAGGTACTATGTGCAGGGTTGTAACATTGCTGCTAGTAAAGCATTTGGAGATGCTTGAGACTCACATAAAAGCGCAGGGCGACGGAATTACTGTGGCGTGCAAATAGTCAAGATTGCGCCATGCCCCCAACTGAAATCTTGCATTTGAGACTCGATTGATTGTGCATGGGCTGAATGATTGTTACAATCTTCTTGCTACTTGGTCACATTAACCTGTGCTGTGCTTCTTTTGACGTTTTGAACTTGACAACCTCGTGAAGACACGTCACATGCGAGTTTATTGATTGTACAAGTGCTCCGACACGCCTGTCGGCGTGTCTCGCACTTGCGCACTTCGCGCGACCTTAGAGAGTCACTAGGCCAAGATCACTCACTTCAAGCAGCTGCTCTGCTTGTGCAGCCTTCTCGGCACCTTAGCAGTAAAAAGAGGTATTTGAAAACCTTAGTAATTTCGAACCTTGGTCTACCTTCTTTAAGATCAGGTGAGTAGTTCTTCGATATGAAGCCGTCCAGCTCTCCCTCCCTCCACCCTCAGCATCTCTTCAACGTCGTCACTATCTCCAGACAGTTCAGAAACGTAATTCATTTGCGTTAATCAGTGCTTTCGTCCTCAGACTGTTGTGGAGCGCTCCTTCGGCCACAGTACCCGCGTGTCTCCCACCCCCCGCCCCACCCCGATCGGTTAAATCTGGGAGAAAACCTTCGGTCATTCGATCGATAATATCTATCGATACTGGCCTCCACATTGAAACTTTTCACCTGATGTGGAGCACTCCTTCGGCCATAATACCCGCGTGTCTCCCACCCCTCCCCAACCCGATCGGTTAAATCTGGAAGAAAACCACCTGCGTGTCCCACCCCTCCCCACCCCGATCAGTTAAAACTGGGAGAATACCACCGGCGTGTCTCCCACCCCCCCCCCCACCGGTCAGGACCTCGATTAACCCCACGGCTGAAGTTTCGTACCGCTTGAACGACACCCATAGAAAACCGATAATATTGATCGGTATCGATTGGTCGACTTCCGATTCGTGTTCAGCGACCTCGATTAGCCACAGCGCTGAAGTTTCGTGCCGCTTGAACGACATCCGCAAAAAATCGATAATCTCGATCGATATCGATGGTCTCCCTGCTGTGAAGGCCTGATCATCTAAATGACCATGATAGCCTAAATGCCCAGGCACGGTTGCCGACGTCTTCGGCACGTCTACGGCTCGCCATGCACGGTGGCTGACATGTTCTGCTCGTCTACTGAGTCGCCAGGCGCGTAGAAGCCGTCTGGGTATTTTCCGCTAATTTATTGCCTTAATTTGTGCCCCGTAATTGCCCCTATTTTATGACTCATCGCCGATCGATAGTGTGACTCATCGTTTAGCGGATTATTATATAGTATGATAATTTAAATGTGAGCAGGAGCCGACGCATTCTGTGGTCAAATGAAGCCACATTTAAGCTGAATGAGAGGTTAACTGCAGCTACTGGATGACGGAAAACGTTAAAAGAAGCACAGCACAGGTTAATGTGACCAAGTAGCAACAAGATTGTAACAAGCATTCAGCCTCAATCGAGTCTGGAATGCAAGATTTCAGGCAGGGGTATGGCGCAATCTTGACTATTTGTACGCCACAGAATTCTTGTTACTCCGCGCTTGCATATGAGTCTCAAACGTCCTCAAAACTTGACCAGCAGCAAGGTTAGAACCTTTCAAACAGTACCTGCAATTTTTTAGAATACTCTCCATTTTTCGCAAGCTATAATGTTTAATTAGGTTTTGAACTCTAAAATAAGCACAAATCAATAGAAACGGCCACTCTGTGAAGAAATTACGGCAAGCATTCAAGCGAAGAACAATCAATCGAGTGTAAAATGGAAAATTTCAGAGGAGTGTATGGCGCATTCCATGCCGCTCATATGTCGGAAAATTTCTATTTTCTTAAGCTTTCACATAAGCCCTTCACGCCCTTTTCGAATACTCGTTCGAATTCCATATCCGTAAAATAGGAGCCGTACTCGAATACTATTCGAACATCGAATAATTTTATTCGAATATCGAATAAACTGTTCAAGTATTCAAGCACTGAACCTGATTCGAACAAATTATTCGACTAAACGAAGAGACGAAAAATGGGGCTTATTCAATTTTCGATCATTCGCAAAAAATAGATGAGCGAATAAATTCTTTTGTTCATTCACTCGAAATTTTTCGACTTCGAATAAATTCGTTCTATAAAACTTCTCAAAAGCACAACTATTATATAACAAGGACATATAAGGAGACTTCTATACTTCGTGCGACAGACGCCGTTATCGATTAGGACCCGCCATGGATCAATATCGTCGCTACGCGCCATGTGCTGAGTAGACTGCTGTTGCACTGAGCTGTGACTTCTACCTACCGATGCGACAACCTTCGCCAAAGCCGCTTCAAGCTGATAGTCCTGGACACCACGATCCATATTAGCCGCCAAGAGGTAGACAATCGACTCGGTGGCGTAGTGGCGGGCGACCATGTTCGTCAGCTTCTCCTGGAATCGAAGGAAATTCAAATCAGTAGAAGGAAGACTCTGGTGGCTGGTTAGGTCACCTACCTGGACGTTGAAGAACTCCTGCAGTGTCTGGCCGAACTGCACACGCTGTGTGACGTGGTCCACCTGAAGTTTCAGAGAATTCAGCCGTTTTGAGTAGTTCTTCAGAAGAAAACAACAAGTCGTACCGTCTTCTGAATGCAATGCTTCATGGCGCCCGTGCATGCAGCCGGTATGCCGAATCGGCCGTTGTTCAGGATGTTCATCGCCACTTTGAAGCCTTCGCCTTCAGCCCCGAGCAGATTCTCCACAGGCACTTTCACGTTGTCAAAGTGCACTTCAGCAGTGTTCGAGCCCTTGATGCCCATCTTCTTCTCTTGAGGGCCGCTCGTCACACCACCGAATCCGCGTTCCACAATGAACGCCGACACCTTGTTCTTCGTGCTGCCGTCCGGCATCTTGATCGGTGTCTGAAAAACAGGTGATTTGATGGGGTGATCAGGAATAGATTAGTACATCTGGGATATATCATAGTCGAAGGGGACATCGCTAGGCAAGCGAAACAATTGTAAACAGTGTGGCATCTCCCGGCTAGATAATTGCAGAGAAGGGTCATATCTTAAGCCAGTTGACGCTGTCGTCTTTGTACACTAGTCCGCTCTTAGTTTTGTCGCCGTTGTCCAAGAGTCTATATGGACTGCCGGTCCCCCCCCCCCTCCTCTCGCCAGAATATTTATTCCATTCATTGATCTGTCCATCCGTCCACGAAAAATAAATGGCCACTGGACGGAATTCTTCACCGCTAGCGATGAACCATAGTGTGATCTTATAAGTACCCTTGGCCAACTTTTCCGAATGTGGGTCCGCGCAAAAATAATGGCCGCTATATGGTTCTCATTTTATCGATCGCCACGAACGTGACCCGATATTTAAATGCGAATACGATCCTATATATGGAAGGTAGTTCGTCTATTTGTCTCCATGTGCGCCCGCGCAAAAATAGTGGCCGGAAGAAGAACGCCAGACTGTACACCCATATCCATAGCTTGTCCGTTTGTCCTCATATACCTCGGAGTGATAACAATGGGCGTCAGGCGAAGCTCATAGTATTAGGTTACGCGACTACGACCCTCTATGTAGAATGTAATACGTTCGTTTCTCCCCATGTGCGTCCGCGTAAAAAATAATGGCCGCTATACGGTTCTCAAACCGTCCATCGCTGCGAACATCGCTATTTACCAATCAATATCACAAACCTGCGCGAACACGGTGAAGATGTCGGCGAAACCACCGTTGCTGATCCATATCTTGCCGCCATTCAGGATATAGTGTTTGCCGTCGGCTGATTTTTCGGCGCGTGACCGAATCGACTGAAAATGTCCGAACATTAGACCATTTCTGAGTGAGTGCGCTATCGCAGTTAGGTGGGACCGGTTAGAATGTGTGAGCATTACGTCTCTGGCGCCACTTCACAGATTCTGACCAGCTCTACCGAAGAACTCCACCTTGCCAGACCACTGCAAGAGCCAGAGGCAGAAACGGCAATTATTTTCGCGCGCTCGATCGTCGAGCCGCTACAACTAGTTCCTATCTCTTGAAGAATCCTTCAACTCACATTGGCATCGGATCCACTGCTCGGTTCCGTGAGGCAAAAGCAGGCAAACTTTCGACCGCTTGCCAGATCCGGCAGGTATTTCGCCTTCTGCGCATCGGTGCCGTATAGCAGAATGCCTTTGTATCCAATGGACTGCAATAGAACTAAATTTCTTTTAAAAAACCTATAAAAATGGCTGGAATCAGTGCTAGCTTCGTAGCATTATCACCAGTGGGCGGAGCTTAGGGTACGGTATCGCATGCCGTTTTTGCCTTAGGCAGGGTTAATACTTGAAGCACCGAGCGATATCGATTAAGCAGCGTCGGTGATCGATATATCGATTGCTTTCGATTCACGACGTCATACTTCACAAAAGCAGTCAAAACACGTTCAAACATGACAAAACGTCCGCCAAGCTCCGCCCATTGGGCATAACGCTCCGTGCCACACCCACCTGATGGGCGCCCATCACCACGCCCAGTCCCAGATCATGCGAGCCGACGACCTCGGCTAGTCTCGCCATCTGACTGTTAATCATGCCGGCTCCCTCGTATTCTGGTGGAACGACGGCACCAAACGCTCCGAGTTCGGCGAACTTTGCCAGCACTTCCTTTGGAATCTCCGCCGTCTCGTCGTTTCTGAAAATAATTCAGATAAAACATACGCTTTAATAAAAGTATAAACAAAGTCACAGAAATACGATAAGGTACCGCTTATTGAGCGCAAAACCACAATAATGGGTCATTAATTGTGGTCGTGCTCACGATTGCGATAGGTATCGATCGAAAATCGATAATTTCGATCGATATTGCTTTACTGGTCACTTTTTCCAAATCTGGTGACGTCCGTGTGGATGTGACCATAATCGCTTGATCCCACACCATGTGGTTAATTCGAAGCAAAACCTTTAATATTGATCGATATCGATTAGTTGATTGATATTGGTCACTGCATACAAGACACCCCACGTCTGCGCTTTCATACTCCCTTCGGTCTCTATCGACAGGTTTGGTGATGCCGTGTGAAAGCGCTGCAGTGCACTTCCAGCGGTCAATAATTTTGCGCCGACAGATGTATGGATAAACGTACGGACTCCATTGTTTATTGCAAAACCGATTGACTGATCTCGGCTTGTTGACTTCCTTGCATTATATTCTTTGAGAAACCTATCCAGCGGCCATTAATTTTGCGCGGACCAACTAACTTTTCTGTAAATCATGCAATCGATATCGAGTGGCTCATACATTGCGATATGACGAGTGATAATTCGAAAGGAAACGTTCTCGAGTTCCGAGCTGACTCAAAAACACGTTCGCCAAGCAATATCCTATCTTATATAAAAAATCAGTTCGTCCGTTCCCCTGTATGTACATCCGCGCAAAATTAACGACCGTTCGACGAATTTCACAGTGCGTGTGTCACGGAAACAACCACTGGACAACTCCATACTACTTCCTATAAATCAATTAATCCGTCCATTTCTTCGTATATCATTCCGCGCAAATTTTATGGCCGCTGGACGGTTCCACAACATACGTGGTCCAGGGGAGCCAACCAACCGATCAATATCGATTATGCTACCTATGAAAGAATCGTACCCCGTGTGTTTGTTTGTATGCCCATCCACTCAAAATTAATGGCCGCTGGGGAAGATTCCCAATGTATGAACAGAAGCAGCGCAAACGATTTCATGCGTTCATTTCTTCATCTGTCCGTCAGCGCAAAATTAATGACCGCAGGACAGGCACCACAGCGCATGTCGTCAAGCGGAATCAACAACCGATCGGCATCACAGAGTTATTCTGTCCATTTGTCCGTATGCCGTTACGCGCAAAATTGGTGGCCGCTGTACGGGTTTAGGGGTCGATCGTTGGAGGGTGCATATATCAAATCAAGGTACGATCAATATTGGCTGGTGCGGATCCAGTGGATGAATTTCTGCAAAACAATATCGATCATCTAATCAATATCGATCGATAGTAGCGGTTTTTCCTCAGTGGAAAAGTTAGAGGCTTGGCTCACGCAAATATGATAGCCGTTAGATAGTATCGATCAGCTACTATCGATATCCGAAAAATTGATACTCAAGCTGGAAAAAACAGGGAAGCACGCTCCTGCCTCTCCATGTAGGCCAAATTAACGACTAGTACCGAAAGCGAAAGCAAATTCCTGCCAGCAGACCATTCACAATACTGCATAGAACAATGAACTTCGTGAAGAGTTCAAACCTGATACATTTTTTAGAAATTATAGTAGTAGTCGCTAATATGGCCTACATAAGGGCGTGGTGGATGGGACGCATCGGACCAGTCAGGCCGCATTAAACGGATGTGCCATCCGAAAGCGTTTACAGTTCATGGCTTGATTAGGTTGCGCTCCTGGCGCTCCTATTGGTTGTGATTGGCTGCCACGTTCCTACCTCCCCAGGTAGGCCAAATTAACGACTAGTTCCACAAAATTTTAAGACAAACATGGCCACCAAACCATACGCAATACTGCGGAGAATACCATCATTAGCAAATAAAGTCTTGAGGATTTCCTAGTTGGTGGAAGCAGGATCTCAGACGCGACGCCACGTGGCATCACCTGTCCGTCTGACCCCCCCCCACCAAATAGGAAAGCGTCGAATGTCGACGACTGAGCAGCAACTCACTTCACCACGTCGTTGACCTCTTCGAGAAACTTCTCCGTGGGTCCGAGGATCATGTGCAGCGTCTCGCGTTGATCGTCGCTCAGCTTCAACGGATAGGGGAAGATCTGCTCGGTGACGGCCCGACCGCGGAAGAGGTTCATGCAGAACGACTGCGTCTCCTGAACGAACACGTCGGCATCCACGGAGGAACCGGAACGAACCGCTCAGACAGGCAGGCAGGCGTCTTTTAATTAATGGCGACATGTGAGCAGCGATAATCTATGGAACTGGCCCCCGTCGGTCGATACGCACTAAAAACACACTGCAAGGGCCGCTGAAGAAGGTAGAACGCTGCTGCGGAATCCTCAGACAGGTGAAGGACGGAAGGTCGGCGCTTCAGAGCCTTGTAGGGCGGTGGAGCACAACTATAGTGACAATTCTGAAACGCCCAGCGGTCAAATGCGGGTGAATTCCCGGTGACATGGACGGAAGTGACAGCATTTTCGCCCAATGGTGACCAGCGTGCAGACACTTGTACGAATCCCAGCACCCCGCCCCACCAACTAGGAGCCCACCGGGATATGTGGCAATCTCGTCCACCTAAGAGCCGGCAAGATGGCTAATCAAAGAAAATGAGGCGACTAGTCCCCCAAAACAGGCCCCAATATAACTGCCTCATTGATTCCGAACCCATTCCTTCGTGAAATAGGCCATCATTTTCGCGACAACTGTCCAAAAAAGGCGGGGCGGGTCGTCGCGGAAAAAATGGCCGTTTCTTAGATCCGATCTTTCCGGAATATTGGCCACAAAGAGGTAGAATATGTTGGGCATACAAAGACCTGCGGCGTATCAAACTGTAGCCATCTCTATCGATCGCTTGCGCTGCCTAATCGATATCGGTGGTTCTCAGGACGCACGCCAACTCAGGTATAAACTATACCGGACGCTGATCTTTATTGCTTTTCTTGCCTATTTTTTAGAGAAATTCACGAATAGTGCACCAGAGCGCATTCCTAATTTGGGGCGGGGGCATAGGGCAAGGGATTGAAGAACCACGTTAAACTTATCAATGTGTGGGTGTAAAAAAAAGCTTAAAAATAGCAGAAAAAACATTCAAACCTCCAAAACGCCAAGTATGTGTAAAAACGGACAAGTCATTGGAAAATCGCACTTAAAGCATATCACAATCCCCCCCCCCCCCCCCCCAACCCCCCCCCCCCACCCCCAACTAGGAGAATGCTCGGACAACCTGATCGCCACAACAAGTCATAAATCGTCAAAGGCGGATTCCAGATCTTCTGGTGGGGTACATCTAATCCCTAATCCTGCAGAGTGACCAGAAATTGCGAGCATTTCTCGCGATTTCTGGTCGCTCACGACAATATCAGCCGCCGTGGACGAGTTGCCCTCGAGGAAACTCGTCCGGGTCGGGAGCACACTGCATTGTAGCGCTTGTTAGACGCCTACTCGCATTCGGCCTCGTCGATCCTCAAAGCAACATTCCCATACGCAGCCTACCTGGCTTACTAATCGGCAAGGTGAAACCGCGAAGCACGTGGTCCTGCAGCGATTTCCTGATCTGGACGAGTTTTCTCGCTGAGAACTTATAAACGGCTATGGAGAATGCTGTGAGCGTTTTTGCCGCAGAGTTAAGAACTGTGAAATCGGTGATCGACTTCAGCAGCGTTTACATGTATACAGAGAATACGTGAAAATACGAAAAAATCCGAATTCTACGTCCAAAAATTGAAGCAAAATATCGAAATTTCTTGAAGACGAGACCGAACAATGCAGTGTCGCGCTCACCGACGCAATTCGCCGAGAGAGAACTGTTGCCAGACGGTTCAAAAAACGGCCAAAAATTATGCAAAGCACGCCTCTCTTGACTGTAGCGGCGAATTGATTGATTGCCGCAGCAGAGAACAGGAATCCATCAGCAGAACACTCACCGGCAGTTTGGTGTCCTTCTCCTTCGGTTTCGCTGCTGCCGTCGACAGCGCCGCTGTTCTGGAATGGTACATGCAAAGCAACTAAGATAAGGGGAAGGTATGATTGACCTTCATGTCTCTGGGTCATTCTGGCACACGAGAGGAACTAGAGCAACGACACGATATTGACATCCGTTCGAAGAAATCAAACGCGGCCCTATGGTTTACCGCGCTAGAGGTTTACAAGACACAAGTCGACGTGCGAACCAGAGTAAAAAATCGATCGATATCGATTGTTCGCGCTAACTAATCGATATCAATGTTTTGACAGTGGCTCGTCGGTGCGCGACACGAGTATAAACTATACTTTAAGAAGCAATGACTCAATTAGGCCTATGCTATAGTTCGGCGATGCGACGGTGAAGTATAACATAGGCCTTAGGAACGCTTACGTACCTGACAGCCTTCGATGCTGGCCTGAGCGCAGATTTAGCGAGTGTGGACAGCATTTCTGAAAAAAGATATGTCTAGAGTTTATTTGTAGTTCATCAAATGCATAGAGGCATAACGGAAACAGAGAGCGATCAACAATTGCTGGTGATTCCAGAAAATAACACAATGCAAAAGAATTGAAAGGCCCAACCTATAAGATTGTCCGTCTGTCCCTGCGTCCGCGCAAAAATAATTGCCGCTCGAGATTTTCACAACAACTCAGTCGATAATATTAGCTAGCGATCAGAGTTAACCGTTTGACATGTCCGCCACGCGAATATAATGGCCGCTGCGCACAATTCGCGACATTTAGACAATATCGATCGGCTAGTTGATATAGATCAACATCGTCGATTTCTTTCCAGAACTGGTCGTCTCGAAAATAAGTCATTGTGAATGTGACGCCAGATAGACATGCTTCACAGTAACTTACCAATATCAACTGATCGATCAATATCGATCGATATTGCAGACTTCCGGGCAAAGGCGTCTGTCTGTCCATCTGTCTGTCCGTCCGAGCAAAATTAATGGCACCTCCATATTTTCACAGCAACTCAGTCAATATTATTAGCTAGTGATCAAGGTTAACCAGTTGGGGTGAGTATCATGCGAATATGCTGACCGCTGGGAGCACTTCACAACAGTGAGACCGATCAACCTGCTGATATCGAGCATTATTATCGATTTCTATTCAGACACCATTTGGAGTAGAAGCCATGCGAACACGATGCTCGGTAGACATGGATTCATAGCAATTGAAAAATGAAATGAAATGAAATGAAATTTCGCAGTGCCAACCGACCAATCAATATCGATCGATATTACCGACTTTGGCGCGAAGCCATCAGTCTACCTATCTGTCCGTCCATCCGCGTAAATTTATACGATTGCGGCTCGACATTTTCGCTACAACCCAATCGATACAACTAGCTAGTGCTCAAGATGAACCGCTTGAGGTGGTCATCATGCGAATATAATGGCCGTTGGGCAAAATCCATAACAGTTAAACATTTGATCAGCATGTAGATATCGATGATCAATATTATCGATTCCTATTCAGATTTGATCGCTTCGAGTAGAATTATCGGTATATGTCGCGAGGACGGGCGGCATTGGAAGATGGAGACGTCCCATCCAATCAGAACGCATTCAATGGGCGTGCCATTCAGAGAGGGCGTGTGCAGTATACTTCGGACCGAATCGAATAATTTCGAATGAATATTCGAATAAATTCGAATATTCGAATATTCATTATTCGACTATTCGACATGGCCCAAAATTCGAATATATTCGTTATTCGACTATTCGACGTGGCCCAAAATTCGAATATATTCGAATATATTCGATGCTAGCAAGGTAGATTACTCGGAGTCAGTTTTTGCGTCTTCTGGATATAACTCGCCTAAAGTCAATTATATGAAAAACCAAGGACATGTTTGAGCTCAGGAGGTCGTCCGTCGCAAGCGCGTGCGAGCGCGTGCGACGCCACCTTTTGTGCCGGCCACTGGTCCTTCGCCAAGTATGCTTCCGTCCTATTTTTTTGGCTTTTTCGTGTCTATTCGTTTATTCGTTTCGTGGACTGAATGTCCACTAAACAAATAAACGTGAATGTCTCTAACTGCTTCTGGGTGAAGGGGGTCACCGTCCTAGGTTCTGTTTATACTGCGACATCGAGCACAGTTTTATAAAATCCGACTCCTGACTTTGACACCGTAACCCGGCGTTCGGTTGGGGCGCGGTCGTTCCTTTAAACTCGTGGTGTAATCACAGAGTTTGGAGCGGTTGTCGACTGCGCCTCGAGCATCCTACTACCATCTTGAAGAATCCGAGCAGTGGTGCGGGGTACATGTTGGGATTAATTGAACGGATCTCGAATACTTTGGCTTCTCAGTCGAAGTTCCTGTACATTGTCCTGATGGTCAACTGAGACGTAACACTGGGCCTTAACTTAGCATGATTGCAAGCGCACTGGCGCGGAGGATGTTTTGTAGATTTTCAAATAGAACTCATTCGAGAAACTTATAGCGAGCGGCTGGAGCCCCTCCACAAGATGAGCCTGTTAGATGGTAGGCTTTGAGTCCTGGGCGTTCTCAGGTATTCCACGAGGTTCATTCGAGGCGTTTGTGAATCTGTAAGGATCTTGGGTAACATATGGCACACGGCTATGGGGGGGGGGGGGGAACGTTAGTATCACCTGGTGTAGGCGCCGGCCGCGGCCACACGCCCAGGCGGCCATACCTACAGCGTCATTCTCTTGCTCGCCGTCTCCGCCCATGCTGTGACACCCGTGGCGCGCGCGGCGGATATCGGCCTGACGGAGGCCGTCAGCGGCGGCCCCACGACGGCGGCCCGTTGGACGGACGGGAACTAGCGGAGCACACAGGTCGACCAGATTTGCTGGAACTGCAGTCAATAGAATATTCAGAGGATTTACAAAACCAGTGTAAAGATATATGTGGTGTGGAACAAGCATACCTCTACATCAGGATTTCGAGCTCTATCTAATGAGCTCTACCTCAAGCTTATAAATGCTACCGTTGCTGCGATATTCTTCAAATTTAAAACTGAAAATTAATTCTTCACAAACCTGCGACGATGCTGTGAAAGGTGTATTTCCAGGCTAAAACCTCACACAGAATTCAACTACGCCGTCTAAACACTTCTAGAGGAGCGCTTTTTTGGAGAAAAAATTGTGTGTATCACACCGAATATAGAAAAAACGACATCCACAAAATTCGATAATCTGATATATATATCGATTGATGGCGATCGATACTTCAAAAACGAACTTTAGATTCGCGTTCAGCGACCTCGAGTGCTTCCAGGGCTGAAGTTTCGGATCGCTGAATGACATCCACAAAGAATCGATAATTTGATCAATATCGATTGATGGCGACAGAAACGTGAAAAGCGAACTTCAGATTCATGTTCAGCGGTCTCGATTACTTCCACGGCTAAAGTTTCGGACCGCTTGAATGACATACACAAAAAATACACACAACTCTTTTATATGTAATAGGATAGGATATCAACTCCGTGATTGAATTCTGCGTAGACTGTTGGCTTGGAGGCATGTCCCCAACGGTGTGATACACATAAGTTTTTTCTTCGAAAAAGCGCTCCTCTAGAAGTTATTTAGACGACGTAGTTGAATTCTGTGTGAAATTTTAGCCCGGAAATATACCTTTCACAGTTTCGTCGCAGGTTTGCGAAGAATGGCTTTTCAGTTTTAAATTTGAAGAATATCGCATCAACGGCAGCATTGATAAGCGTAAGTAAAGCTCATTAAATGGAGCTCGAAATTCTGATGTAGAGCCATGTTTGTTTCATACCAACATATATCTTACACTGGTCTCTGAACATCCTGTTGATTGCAGTCCCGGCAAATCTGGTCGACCTCTGTGCTCCGCTCGTCCCCGCTCGTCCATCGGACCGCCGTCGTAGGGTCGCCGACGACGGCCTCCGTCGGGCCGTCGTCCCCGCGCGCGCGACGGGTGCCACAGCATGAGCGGAGACGGCGAGCAGAGAAATGGGGGACGGTCAGGAGGTACACCCGCCCCCTGCTGGGGATCTTCCTCTCCTCCCCCCTGCTCACCCACCCCCAACCCCCTAGGATTTACAAGGAGTCTAACGGCTGCCTTACGAAACCCTTGACACGCAAAACAAAAGTTTTCGGTCCGCAGAACAGCTGTGTACCTCTTGACTCCACACCCCCAGCAGGGGCGGATGTACCTCCTGTCGCGCTGCCCAGAGGAATGACGCCGCAGGTATGGCCTATGTTATACTTCGGCGACGCGTCGCCGACGCTGCAACACGTCAGGACGGCCCGTCACCGACGTCGGCCGACGCTGACGTCACCAGCGACGTCGCCGACGTCGCCACAGACGCCGCCGACGTCGCCACAGACGCCGCCGACGTCGCCACAGACGCCGCCGACGTCGCCACAGACGCGTGGTCGACGTCGGCGACGTCGTCAACAGATTCTGTGGCGGCGTCGGGGACGTCGTTGACAGGAGAGCATCGGAGCGCATTTTTAGCATCGGAGCGCGCTTTCAATGTCATCATTTGGCCACCAGTCTGCCGATTGCATACATTTTGTGCTTTTCTTAATGCTGCCACACCACTCTTGCACCTGCTGTAAAACAGTTCTGAATGTTCAGCATGTTCTAGGCCATCTATTGCTCCTCTCTAACCCAGGCGACGTCATTAATTTGAAGCTATCATAACCGGTAATATAGTCTCTTTAAGAAATGCAAATTTAGCAGACGCGATTGCATAATTGGGCGATAGAATATCTGAATAGAATAAAATGTGATTTGTCTAAGGTAGAGCATAATTGGAAATCTTGTAGTGTGCGAGGAAAAGAAGATTATGAGCGCGAATATGTAACCTATTTGGTACTTATGAAGCAGAGGGCCCGTGGTGCCGTGGGGCAGCCGGGAAACATGTTAACGCGGCAACGGCAACGGAAACGTGGCAACCCACGGCACCCGGGGATGGGTGCTTCATAAGTACCGGCCCCGTGGTGCCGTGGGTTTGCCGCGTTAACATGTTTCCCGGCAATCCCACGGCACCACGGGCCCTTTGCTTCACAAGTACCACCTATTTAAGTATCAAGTGATGAAGAGCCAAGATGATTACGGCGCGATAGGTGCTAAACATCGTCAAAATGATGGCCGACATTGAGAGAAAGTAAGCAAACGAGGCGCCTTCTTGATGTGCGGTTATGAAACTCATGTCGATTCAAAGTAGGCATGAACTATATTTTGAAGCGAACTCTATTTCTTCTAGACTAACCCAATCCAAATGGTACTGGACCACTTAGGAGTCTGACGCGACCGTTGGTTTTTTCACACTATTGGCTGGATGCCGCAAGATGGGCGTTTTTGCACTTTCGATTTCGTAATTCGAGGTCCGCCGAGGATGTCGACAGTGCCGGGAACGAAGAACCCACCCACAAACAAAATACTCCCTCTGAGCGCATTTTCTCCCAGCCTTGAATGAGGCCGGCGACGGCCCGTCGCCGTGCACAGCGCGGCGACCGACCCACGGACGACGTCGGTGGCGACGTCTGTGGCGACGTCGGTGGCGACGGCGACGTCGCCACAGACGTCAGCGTCGCCGACGTCGGCGGCGGAAGTATAACACCCCCTGCGGAGCTCTCGGCGACGTCGTCGGCGACGCGTCGCCGAAGTATAACATAGGCCTATGGCCACATGGGCGGCGTCTACAACCAGCCGATACGAACGCTACGCACCCGCCTATATGCGCAAATTGACTCGGGGAGCGGGTGGGTCACCATGTACTCAGTGGTTCTCCGCCCTGACATGAAGGCATATGTATTATACTTCGGACTGAATCGAATAATCTCGAACGAATATTCGAATAAATTTGCATATTCGAATATTCATTATTCGAATATTCGATAAGGACCAAAATTCAAAAATATTCATTATTCGAATATTCGACAAGGTCTAAAATTCGAAAATATTCATTATTCGAATATTCGGTTTTTTATAAAACCGAATACCCTGATCGGTTGGCATGTGCTCGATCTGTGCTCCGCTCGGTTATTATTGGCTGGCACGCTCCCACCTACCAATGCTGCTCACCTTCGCGACATGTACCGAATGGGTATATCAGCCGTCTTGTAGATGTGCATCACAACACTCTCACAATATCAATTGTCCGATCAATATCGATCGATACCAGTCCAGCCCAGCCAATAGTCGAACGCCTCGATGGGCCCACTGACTGCTTATTATCCTTCGATATCAACGACACCTTAGAAGGGCAAAACATGGACAAAGATATCGTTTCATGCATTATGCATGAATGCGCCATGCATTTGAATTCTGAGTGATATAGCGCAGACATTCTGCATTGAATAGTTCGCCTATACGACGATTTGGTAGGGCAAAACGAGGCGCAAACTTCGTTATAGAAGCCGTTGTGTGACTCTCAAGTTCCAAAACGTGCTCTTGATGAACTGAGGCATTCAATACTTGGTGATTTCGCTCAGTTTTTCCTAATTACTGAAAGTAGTATGGAGAGAGCGTGGTAGCGCAGCCGGAGGAAGCGCTGGCTGCCGCGTGCACCCGATTCAGGTTCTTGGTTCGAATATCCCGCCCAGGTCAATCAAGCCTACCATCTCTTCGGGTCGATAAACTGGTACTAACGAAAAGTTGAGTCCAGGCACAGCCTTCGCCACCGCCCATATAGCAATAGAGAGCAGAAATAACTGCAGAAGCAGACGACTAACGGAAAAGTCAAGCTGGAGGTGACATCGGACCACAACTCACGTTGTTTTCAGCAGCCAGACGAATCACAAGATGATCGTGACGACTTCAGTAGAATGAATGGGCATCTCCAACTAATCCAACAACAAAAAACAATTAGGGAAGTGGCCAGCTATCGCCTCAGCCGCATCAAGCAGTCGGAAGACGTAGGAAAACAACCACACACCTCCCCGACCACCCCGGTGCGGTGCCCGTTGCTGCTACGAACGAGAGACATCGATCGGTTGTCGATAACAGCCGACCCGTCACACAGGGACACGGTGACTACTGACCACTACTCGCTGAACGACGACGTCTTCACCGAGGAATCTGGGCCACTTTGGAAGAGCTAACTACTGGGCTAGCGGCTGCCAAAGAGGTAACTTCGGATGGGTCTAGAATGGACCATCTTCTGCCTACCATGGTTTGAAAAGGCTCAAGGACTACCAGATTTAGGGAATTACTGTAATTTCGCTCCTTGTCAACCCTTTGAATGGGTAGATCGACAGCACAGTACCCCGTTTAGATCGTCTACCACGGGTGGAAGAAGGCGAAGACTGGATGAGTCAGTCACGTAACGTTCTCTGACGTTCGCTTCTTCGGCGCCCTTAAAAGCCCTGAACGGACCCCTTCAAGTCTCTTCTCGAGCGAGTGGGACCCACTGGTCTATTCTGGCACAGGAGAAGGACGAATGGAGACTTTGATGGATCCTGTTGGAAGAGGTCTACATCATTATCTTCTGTAGAACTATTATTACTATCGAAGTTAGTGCGATCCGAAGGCCGATGGAATTGTGAAGCGGCCACTAATTTTGCGCGAATGAATGAACAGATGAGTACATGAGCTCTTCAAAACATAGTAGAATCTTCAGACGAAGCCAGCTGAAGACGTAGTTTGTTGTTCATTGTTGTTTTAAGTGTTGTTTGTTAACCTACTTGAATTGTTTACCTGCCTGGCTCTCCACGTACAAAGTAAATAAATAAATAAATAAATAAATACTCCCTGACGTTCGCTTGTCGAGAGCATGCCCACCAATGTTTTCTTCGGGCCCTTAAAACCGCTGAACGAACGGTACGCACTCTTCGAGTCTCTTCTCGAGCGAGTAGGACCCACTGGGCTACTCTGACACAGGAGCAGGACGAATGGAGACTTTGCTGAATCTCACTGGTACAGGACTACATCATTATCTATTATTATGTTATTAATTGTTGTTATTAATTTTTTATTATTAATTTCATTATTAATTATTTGTTTATTACTATTTATTATTGATTGATTTTATTAACAATTAATATTATAGTTTATTTTTATATTATTATATCATTATAGTATGGACTAAATATCATAATATTATTACCTGAGTTAGTGTGACCCTATGGCCGATTGAATTGTGAAGCGGCCAATAATTTTGCGCGGACGAACAAACAGACGAGTACATGAGCTCTTCAAAACATAGTGGAATATTCGGACGAAGCCATGTTGCAAGCTGAAGACCTAGTCCCAGTTTGTTGTTCGTTGTTGTTTTAAGTTTTGTTTGTTAACCGTACTTGAACTGTTTACCTGCGTGGCTCTCCACGTACAAAATAAATAAATAAATAAATAAATAAATAAATGTTCTCTGACGTCCGTTTGTCCAGAGCATGTCCATCAATATCTTCTTTTGGGCCTTTCAAAGCCCTGAGCGAACGGTACGGCACTCTTCGAGTCTTCTCAAGCGAGTAGAACCCACTGGGCTACTCTGGCACAAGAGACGAAAGAATAGAGACTTTGGTGAATCCCACTGGTACAGGACTACATCATTATCTATTATTATGTTATTAATTGTTGTTATTAATTTTTTATTATTAATTTCATCATGAATTACTTGTTTATTATTATTTATTATTGATTGATTTTATTAATAATTAATATTATAGTTTATTTTTATATTATTATATCAGTATGGACTAAATATCATAATATTATTACCTGAGTTAGTGTGACCCTATGGCCGATTGAATTGTGAAGCGGCCACTAATTTTGCGCGGATGAATAGACAGACGAGTACATGAGCTCTTCAAAACATAGTAGAATATTCGGACGAAGCCATGTTGCAAGCTGAATACGTAGTCCTAGTTTTTGTTCGTTTTTGTTTTAAATGTTGTTTGTTAACAGTACTTGAATTGTTTACCAGCGTGGCTCTCCACGTACAAAATAAATAAATAAATAAATAAATAAATAAATAAATAAATAAATGTTCTCTGACGTTCGTTTGTCCAGAGCATGTCCATCAATGTCTTCTTCGGGGCCTTTAAAAGCTCTGAACGAACGGTACGACACTCTTCGAGTCTCTTCTCGACCGAGTGGAACCCACTGGGCTACTCTGGCACAAGAGAAGAACGAATGGAGACTTTGCTGGATCCCATTATCATTACTATTAATTTTTAAATATTAATTTCATTATTAATTACCAAATTATTATTTGTTTGTTGTGTTTTGTTTATTATTTATTATTGATTAATTTTATTATTTATCCTTACTATATATAAAGCAGCAAGCGTGTGTGTGTGCGTGTGTGCGTGTGTGCGTGTGTGCGTGTGTGCCTGTGTCTGTCCGTCACACTTGAGTTGGGGCGCGGCAGCTGAACACGTCGGCAACCGTGCATGGCGAGCCGCAGACGTGCCGAGCACGTCGGCGACCGTGCATGGCGAGCCGCAGACCTGCCGAACACGTCGGCGACCGTGCATGGCGAGCCGCAGACGTGCCGAACACGTCGGCGACCGTGCATGGCGAGCCGCAGACGTGCCGAACACGTCGGCGACCGTGCATGGCGAGCCGTAGACGTGCCGAACACGTCGGCAACCGTGCATGGCGAGCCGTAGACGTGCCGAGCACGTCGGCAACCGTGCATGGCGAGCCGTAGACGTGCCAAACACGTCGGCAACCGTGCATGGCGAGCCGTAGACGTGCCGAGCACGTCGGCAACCGTGCATGGCGAGCCGCAGACGTGCCGAACACGTCGGCGACCGTGCATGGCGAGCCCCAGACGTGCCGAACACGTCGGCGACCGTGCATGGCGAGCCGTAGACGTGCCAAACACATCGGCAACCGTGCATGGCGAGCCGCAGACGTGCCGAACACGTCGGCGGCGCGAAACTTCGGCCCTGGGAGTAATCGAGGTCGCTGAACACGAATCTGAAGTCGACCAATCGATATCGATCGATATTATCGATTTTTTGAGGATGGCGTTCAAGTGGCGCGAAACTTCGGCCTTGGGGGTAATCGAGGTCGCTGAACACGAATCTGAAGTCGACCAATCGATATCGATCGATATTATCGATTTTTTGAGGATGGCGTTCAAGTGGCGCGAAACTTCGGCCTTGGGGGTAATCGAGGTCGCTGAACACGAATCTGAAGTCGACCAATCGATATCGATCGATATTATCGATTTTTTGAGGATGGCGTTCAAGTGGCGCGAAACTTCGGCCTTGAGGGTAATCGAGGTCGGTTAACACGAATCTGAAGTCGACCAATCGATATCGATCGATATTATCGATTTTTTGAGGATGGCGTTCAAGTGGCGCGAAACTTCGGCCTTGGGGGTAATCAAGGTCGCTGAACACGAATCTGAAGTCGACCAATCGATATCGATCGATATTATCGATTTTTTGAGGATGGCGTTCAAGTGGCGCGAAACTTCGGCCTTGAGGGTAATCGAGGTCGCTTAACACGAATCTGAAGTCGACCAATCGATATCGATCGATATTATCGATTTTTTGAGGATGGCGTTCAAGTGGCGCGAAACTTCGGCCTTGGGGGTAATCAAGGTCGCTGAACACGAATCTGAAGTCGACCAATCGATATCGATCGATATTATCGATTTTTTGAGGATGGCGTTCAAGTGGCGCGAAACTTCGGCCTTGGGGGTAATCGAGGTCGCTGAACACGAATCTGAAGTCGGATCAATCGATATCGATCGATATTATCGATTTTTTGAGGATGGCGTTCAAGCGGCACGAAACTTCGGCCCTGGGGGTAACCGAGGTCGCTGAACACGAATCTGAAGTCGACCAATCGATATCGATCGATATTATCGATTTTTTGAGGATGGCGTTCAAGCGGCACGAAACTTCGGCCCTGGGGGTAACCGAGGTCGCTGAACACGAATCTGAAGTCGACCAATCGATATCGATCGATATTATCGATTTTTTGAGGATGGCGTTCAAGCGGCACGAAACTTCGGCCCTGGGGGTAACCGAGGTCGCTGAACACGAATCTGAAGTCGACCAATCGATATCGATCGATATTATCGATTTTTTGAGGATGACGTTCAAGCGGCACGAAACTTCGGCCCTGGGGGTAATCGAGGTCGCTGAACACGAATCTGAAGTCGGATCAATCGATATCGATCGATATTATCGATTTTTTGAAGATGGCGTTCAAGCGGCACGAAACTTCGGCCCTGGGGGTAATCGAGGTCGCTGAACACGAATCTGAAGTCGACCAATCGATATCGATCGATATTATCGATTTTTTGAGGATGACGTTCAAGCGGCACGAAACTTCGGCCCTGGGGGTAATCGAGGTCGCTGAACACGAATCTGAAGTCGACCAATCGATATCGATCGATATTATCGATTTTTTGAGGATCACGTTGAGGAAGATCAGCCGATCCATCTCGATTAACATAATGGTCAGAAGGCCTAGGAAAGAGTAGGAAACCTGTAGCGGCCATTGCGTCCTATTCTCGGGGTTTGGGGGCGAAGCCCCCAACCAGTCGTAGGCGGCCGCTAGGCCGCCGAACGACTGGTTAATATTATAATTTATTTTTATATTATCATTATAGCATGGGCTAAATATTGTAATATTATCACCTGAGTTAGTGTGACCCTGAGGCCGATGAAAATGTGAAACGGCCACTAATTATGCGCGGACGAACAGACAGAGGAGTGAGATCTTCAGAACATAGTAGAATATTCAGACGAAGCTAGGTTGCAAATTAAAAGTGCAGTCTTAGTTTGCAGATAAAAAAGGCAAAATGACAGCTAAATTTGAAGATCTACAGCAGATTTGTCTCTTCTCGAGCAAGGCGACGAAGGGGCCGGTCACGTAATGTTCTTCCTAACACCCATTCAAAGAGAGCATGTCCCCAATGTCTTGCTCGGTCTCCTTGATAGCGCTGAACGAACGACATCGTCCTTTCCTTGCATCATCGCTAGCGATCAGGACCAATTGGGCTACTCTGGCACGCGACAGGTATGCACGGAGAATTTATTGGACTTCACTAGGCCGGTGGAAATGTGAAATGGCCACTAATTTTGCGCGGACGAACGGACAGATTTGGGCCTACTGGGCTACTCTGGCACGCCACCGGGATAAATGGAGGCTTTGCCGGATCTCACTAGAACAGGACAACCTCATTATCTTCCGTAGAACCATTCTTACTATCTGTGCTGATGTGACTCTAACATCGATGTGAAGGTGAAACCGCCATTAATTTTGCGCGGGCAAACAGACAGACGAACATATCAGCTCCTCACTACATAACAGAATACTCAGACGATGCTCGGCTCGGTTGCAAGTTGAAGGCATAGCCTTAGTCTATAGGCTTGAAAATGCTGAAAACGGCTACATTTGGAGTTCTATCGCATGTTTGCATCTAATCGGTCAAGACAACGCAGTTTAGGTGGGTCAGTCAGTTTTCTGACACCCGTTTAACGAGAGCATGGCTGCCAGTGAGTTGTTCAGGTTGATTGAAAGCCCTGAGCGAACGGTATTGCCCTTTTTGTCTCTTCTCGAGCGATAAAATCGGCGCAATGCTACTATGAGGGGGGCGAGCCCAGGTGTAAACGAGTTTTTACCCGTTTAACCTAGGCCCCTATCGCTGCAATCTGCATTACACGTACGTACGCGTCAGTTTGCGTACAATGTGGGAAATTCCACGTCACCATATCCCACTGCTACGCTTAAGTCGGTCGAAGCCCATGGCAGCCCCCCCCCCCTGGTATCATTGCACCCGTAAAATCCAGTGGGCTACTCTGGCACGCGGCAGGGATGAATGAAAACTTCAGTGGATCTCGCCTAAGCAGGATTACATCAGTGTTCGTCCGTAGAAGAGCTCTTACTATTTGAGTTGATGCGACTCCAAGGCCGACAAAGATGTGAGGCGGCCACTAATTTTGTGCGGACGAACAGACAGACAAACATGTCAGTGTTTCACACACTTCGTTTCGTTATACGTTTTCTATTCATTTGGCAGCTTTCCCTATCCGTAACAAGTACTGTATCCAAACGTACTTTCAGAGCACCTCCGCGAGGTGCTTAAGGATATAATGCATGGCGCATCCGCGTAACGTACTGATTCACGATGACCAATCACAACTCCAACTCTCCTATGCGCACTATTCCGCTCCTTCAAAGTGTCTGTACGCTCTCACACAATGAAGCACCCTCGAGCAGATCACCAAACCATTCCATCCACTCCTCCACCCTTCGATTAGGATTGCAGCACCATCCGTTGCAATTTTTCAGCTGGAGATGCGAGTACCGCTATTATGTACGCGGCGCCGATTAGATTCATATCCCACACGGCTTAATCAATATACGTAACTGCGATTATGACGCGCCGCGCGACAACTGGAGTATAAACGGCGCCTAATCGATTCACTTAGCTCACCCCCACCGACCATGATTCTGCCAAGTTTATGCGACTAAATCGAATTGGGACATTTTGCACTCCTGATTGGAGAAGGGTTAACCTGACATCTATCTCACATGATCCGCGCCCATGAATTCGAAGCCTATAACGACTTCGCACAAAAAAGTCGCGAAAAAAACATCGACACGGCAAGAAGCCAAGCGGAATGCAATAAGCGAGCTCCAGCTGAAGAAGGAAGGAACACTGACGAGTCTGAATGGTGAAGAACTGCCAGATGACGTCAAAAAAGCGCCGGCGCACGTGTGTAGGGAGGGCGGGGCGCGCAGAGAACGCCGGCCCGGTCGTCCGTTATCGCCGTGACGGTGGACTTTGTACTTTGAACACTGACGTCCGGCCACACTCTGCACGATCCGCTCCCGAACATAGAGGCCGTCCGTCATCTGGAGAGGTCAGCGTCATTACCTGAGTCGCTCGGCCTTGAGGAGGTTTGATTTGCCGAACTCTGGACAGCACAGCATCAGACCAAAGAAGGAAATGGCCGAAGAATGACGTCCAGACATCTCCCTTTAGATCTGTTCTTCCCTTCCAGGAACCTTATATCCGTCTGCTCGAACAGCAATACCGACTCTTCAAATCAGAAGAATTACCACCAAAAAGGTTACATTTCTAGTGAAATTCCTATCGGAGTAAGCCACCTCGTTTGAGTTTGCCTTGCTTTTTAGCGATGACCCCCTCCAATTAGGACAGATCCGAATTATCTAAAATGCTCAAACAGCGCTTCATGCCTCTAGCACCCTGCATTCGAATAAAATCAGGCCAAGGCATCAAATGTGTGAGGTCTGTAGAACACGTGTGACATGTGAAATTGAACCAAGTACTTTTCAAATCGAAACGAACACCTTTTAGTCAAAACTGGCACTTTCTATCTCAAAATCGATACTTTTCAAATATCCCATTTTTACGTCAAATTGGACACTTTCCAATCAAACTGAACTACTTTCACGCGAACTGGACGGTTTTCAAATAAAAATTAACAATATTTGTCAAGGCTGGCGCTCCTCCACCGTATGTATGTACCGTGTCCATATCTCCTTATGTCCGTCTGTGCAAAAATAATGGCCGTTAAACGACCCTCATATTATTGACGGACGCGAATGTGATCCTATATATGAACCAGTCGTTCGTCGGCCTAACGGCCGCCTACGACTGGTTGGGGGCTTCGCCCCCAAACCCCGAGAATAGGACGCCATGGCCGCTACGGGTTTCCTATTCTTCCCAAGGCCTTCTGACCTTTATGTTAATCGAGATGGATCGATTGATCCGACTTCAGATTCGTGTTCAGCGATTTCGATTACCCCCAGGGGCGAAGTTTCGCGCCACTTGAGCGCCATCCTCAAATATCGATAATATCGATCGATATCGATTGATCCGACTTCAGATTCGTGTTCAGCAACCTCGACTACACCCAGGGCCGAAGTTTCGTGCCAGTTGAACGTGATCCTCAAAAAATCGATAATATCGATCGATATCGATTGGTCGACTTCAGATTCGTGTTCAGCGACCACGATTACCCCTAGGCCTGATACCTGCGCGTCATTGTCATGGCTTAACACGACGAAATGTGATCAGGTTAACTATGGCTGAACACTCGTCTCCTTTGCAGGCTCAACACGTTTTAAAGGCTCACACAGGTTTGCCGTGCGCACGCTAGTCTCCTTTACATGTTCAACACGTTTTGCAAGTTTACACAGGTTTGTGACACACACACAGAGACAGACGGACTAACGCTTTCATATTAGTAGGATGTGCTCGTCCATTTGTCCTCTTGCACGTCCGCGCAAAAATAATGGCCTTTAGACGGAGCTCATGTCGTCGTGAAGCGAGAATATGACCTCTTTATGCGAAGCTTTGTTCGTCCATTTGTCTTCATAATTGTTCGCGCAAAACTAATGGTTGTTTGGAGGATCTCATATTAGCAATGGACGTGAGTCACTTTCACGTCGAGCTAGACACTTTTCAAAGCAAATTGGACACTCTTCTAAACTTAACCTCAAGACTTTTGAAATCAAAGCGATCCTCTTCTAAATCGAAATGATCCTCTTCTATAACACTTTAAGCTAGAGACCCTCCAAAAAAGCTAAAATAATTCTTTGTTCAAGAGAACTCTTACTATAGCTTTCCTTGAAGTTTTGAACACGTTGACGACCGCGCAATTTTCGCGCGTCGGGGCGCGGGACCGCGCGTATTGCGCGCGTGTGACATGATATTTCGTCACCTTAAAGGATAAAGGATAAAGGACGGCGTTACTCAATCCCTTCTGGGATGCGCCAGCGCATTCTACTTCTACGGGATGTCGTGGAGGCGACATGAATGCGTATTTGGCCATACAATGACTTGCGGTGGCCAGCCGATGAACAAGTCAGCGCTTTATCCTTCCCAGACACGTCTGGTACCAATTCACCGACCCCGGAGGGATGGAAGGCTTGGTTGGCCTGGGCGGGAAATCCGAACCAGGAACCTGGTATCGGGTGCACGCGACAGTCGCGCCTCCTCCGACTGCGCTACACGCGCCCTCGGTAGTATAGCGGTGAGTATCCGCGTCTGTCGTCACCTTAGCTTAGCATAAATTGAATTTTCAAAAAGCACACCACGAACCTGATATCCGTTCTTGAAATTTTGATTTTGCTTTTTTTTGCAATATTCTCTAAATATTTTCTTTTCCGCAATGAGCTTCCCACTCATGGTCTAATGGGAATATAATTGTTTTTATGCGGAACCTAGATTGAAAAATTCTAGAATTGTCCTTATAAATCGTCACCATGAGCATTCTGGATGACAATGTCGACGAACTGAACGGATCTAGCTAAGAGGATTAACCAGGAAACTATCTCAACGGTAGGTCGGAAGGGCCCAAATGTTGTATATGGGCAGAATCGCCTCTCTCTGGGAAACAACAAAATGCAAATATCTCGACCCCAATATAACTCTGCGCAGAGTTAGGGACGACGGAAGTTGGGCCATTGGCGGCGTTAGCCCAATGCCTGGAGGCGGAGGGTGAGCTTAAGTTGGCTGGAAACAGCGATGATGAGCGAGCGATGGTGGCGCAGTGCGTAGAGGGGCGGCGTAATACCCATAATCGCCGTTTCCAGCCAACTTGAGTCCGCCCTCCGCCTCTAGGCATATGGCTAACACCGCCAACGGCCCAACTTCTGTCGTCCCTAACTCTGCGCAGAATTGTATTGGGGTCGAGATATTTGCATTTTGCTGTTTCCCAGAGAGAGGCGATTCTGCCCATATACAACACTTAGGCCGTTCCGACCTACCGTTGAGATAGCTTACTGGTAAGACAAAATGCAGTGAATGCAACAAATTGTGCTGTTTAGATTTCTTCCAAACAACTCACAGCTGTTGATTGTCGATTAAAAATGATTCCTTCTGGACTTTATTTGTGAAGTTGATCTCCTTAGTGACGTTTGATAACATCCAAGTAGTTGTAGTTTGTAATCATACCTGTTTCTTATCTTTATTGAATGGAGTCTCAAAAATAACTCTGAAGTTCAATGTATAGCTGGTCGTTTATTTATTTATTTGAGGACGTGGGCGAGCCACGTGTAGACAATAAAACTGGTGAACATTCAGAGCAACTACAAAATACGATAGCGATTATACGTCAAGAGGTGGTAGCAAGCATTTAGGTAATAGACACAAAAGTAAACTAAAGAGAAATCAAGGAGAAAGGAACATAACTGCCGGTCTCACTTGAGTGCACGCTTCAACCGTTGATTAAGATAGCATCTGAATCTTGTCGTAGACATGTCAAGAACTCCTTCTTTTGGAGCATTGGAAAGAACACACTTATGGTCCTGTGTGAAAAGAATTTTGACCTGATCTGGCTTTTCGCTACCGAGTCCGCGAGTCTCAATCCCCCACTTCTGGCTCTAGCAGGAGCAAACACAAAGAACTCATCAGGATCTTCATCTTATTCTTCAGCGTTTGTCCAGCTTAGCAGCGGGGTCCGCTCTTCTGGTATGATGACGCCACTTCGCACGATCAAACGCTTGATCGGGGTGGCTACCAGCTTCCTTTAAGTCCACGTGCAACGTATCAAGCCAGCGTTGCCTAGATCGTCCTTTAGGCCGTTTTCCGGGCACATCTATGTTGAGGCCAATCTTCCGAACGGTGTCGCCGTCCGCACGAAGAACATGGCCATACCACCGTAGGCGAGCTTCACGTAGCTTGTCAGCAATTGGAGCGACGCCAAACCTTTGGCGTATGGAGACATTGCGAACATGATCCAAACGCGTGACACCAGCCGTCCAGCGCAGCATTTTCGTCTCCATCACGCTGAGGCGGCTCTCAACTTCCTTCGTTGCAGGCCAGCACTCAGCACCGTACATCGCTACTGGTCGGACGACGGTTCTGTAGATCTTTGATTTTAAGCGCTCCGGTATCTTTCTGTCGCACAGAACGCCTGTCATTGAGCGCCATTTGGACCACGCTGCGCTCACGCGTGAGTTCACCTCGCACGTCAGACTACCATCAGACGCAATTGCAGATCCAAGGTACTTGAAATGTGTCGTTCGTACGAGCGCAGTGCCATTGATCTCAATGGACCCAGTCTCGTTTACGTCTGTCGTCAAGTACTCAGATTTTTGGACGTTTAGCTTGAGCCCGAACGCCGCCAAGCGGTCACACCAAGCTTGCACTTGTCGCTCAAGCTCGGCCTTGTCCTCACTGGCAAGCATTACGTCATCTGCATAGAGCAGCGTCCAAGGAGCAGGCTTCTGAAGGTCTCGCGAAATGGCATCCATTACGACAATGAAAAGAAGTGGGGAAAGCGCGGAACCTTGGTGAACACCGACGGAGATTGGAAACTCCGTGGATGTGCCGGCCGGCGCTCGCACTTGACTCTTAGGACAAGAGTAAAGAATGCGCACCCACTCGATCAGTTCTTCAGGGACACCGTGCTGTCGTAAGGCATACCATATGACCTCACGCGGTACACGATCAAATGCTTTCTCCAGGTCGAGGAAAGCAAGATGCAGCGGTTTTTGTTTCTCGCGATGTCTTTCCACAAGAAGACGAACAGCATGAATGGCGTCGATGGTGCCACAGCCGGCTACGAAGCCACACTGGTTGGTGGAAAGCCGGACGATCTCGCGAATACGTCCGTCCACAATTCGCTCAAATATTTTCATACTGTGCGAGAGCAATCGGATTGGACGGTAACTTGTGCAGTCCGCGGGACTGCCCTTCTTCTTCCAGATCGGGATCGTCGTGCTTTGCTGCCAACTACCAGGAACCTTCTTCTCCGCAACAACCTGGTTGAAAAACTTCGTTAGCCATTCAGCAGGATTCCAGCACCTCGAGTTCCATAGTTCGGAAAAAGAACTCATCAGGATCAATGTTTGTTTTTCTTGTAAGAATTTTGTGCATCATAAGTAGATCATTTCTGACTCTCCTCGCCTTTAAAGTAGGCAGTCCAAATAGTCTAGCTCTGTCCACTCCGCTTGGTATGGAAAGGTAATTTTTGCCATAACATCTAATCATTAATTTCCGAGTAAAGCTGTTTTGCACTCCTTCCAACAAATTTACGTCTTTTTGCTGCTTGTAGGGGTTGAACACGGTGGTGCCACACTCGAGAATTGGCCGAACGTATATCTTATAAGCGCGTATAAAGACATTGGGATTCCTTGTTTTCAACATTCGAAAGAGGTTGTAAACGCGATTTAAGGCTTTGCTGACCAGCATACTACAATGATGTTCAAAATCCAGTCTCTCATTTACAACATAGCCTAGGTCTCGAACTTCCTCAATCTTTTCCAGACGTTTCCCTTCAATATGGTACTCTGCATTAACTGCACATTTTCCTATGATCAGTAAATGAGTTTTGTCGACAGCAAGAGGCAGCTCCCACTCATGTGACCACTTTTCTATGAAATTTATGGCTGCTTGGAGTCGTTCTGTGTCCTCTAGCGAGTGTATGGTTTCATAAATTTTGATGTCATCGGCGTACATTTTGCAACCAACATTAAGTTTAGAAATTTCGCCAGGAATGTCAGATGTGTAAATAAGAAAAAGTATAGGTGAGAGGACCCCTCCCTGTGGAACACCGCTGTATGCATGATGTAGTGAGGAATATGTCCCGCCAACCCTTACCTGAAAAGTTCTTTCGGTGAGGAAACTCTCAATCCATGCAATAATTCTAGAGTGAATACCGACCATCTTTAATTTCTTAATCAGTTTAGCAAACGGAACCTTATCAAACGCTTTAGCGAAGTCAAAATAGACCACATCAGCCCCTTTTTTAGCCTCGAGGGCCTTTGTCCAATCATTTAAGGAAGTAAGGAGCGCTGTCTCAACGGATCTACCCTTTAGGAAACCGAACTGGCTTTTGTGAATGACATTTTGGTATTCCAGATGCTTCAAGATATGCTTTTTCATGATTTTTTCAAAAGTTCTAGCAAAAACTGAAGTAATGCTAACTGCGGCCGGTAGTTTTTTGGGTCACTCAATGCGCCTTTCTTAGGAATGGGTGTAACCAGTGCGTGTTTCCAGCGGGAAGGAACCTCAGCCCTCATGAAACTCAAGTTGAACACGTATTCCAAAGGATAGCCAATAAAGGGAATTATCTTCTTGATAAAACAAAGAGGAATGCCATCCGGCGTTGTAGAGAGCGAGCTCGGCCATTTTTCTATGAGTGCTACTATTTCGTCGCGATAGAACCAGAGAGAGGAGGGCATGGTAGGAAAGAGCTGATCAGCTTCGGAAAGTGAAAGGTTGAGAAGATCCGTCTGGTCGTTGCCATAATAGGTTCCCTCTGACATATTCCCACGTAGCCATGCCACTCGTAACTCATCGTAATCGAGCGAAATTCGAGAAGCGGATATCAGATTCGTGACCGGCACCTCAAATAACCCCATTCAGGGAGTTTGGACAAAGGTCGTGACAACACTAGTTATCGATATGGTTGGTAACTGGTCGCAATTTACCAAACGGACATCGCCACTGTGTTCGGCATCTTAAATAACCTCTCTAGGCAAAGTTTGGACGAAGGTAATGTCACCCGGATCGAAATAATACTGCAGGAAGGCCGCCCCATTTTTCCGTGCCGGAAAAGGAGATGCCGCCATGCCCTCTTCCGAAGCGCGGCGACTTTTATTCGATTAATGGCAGAATTGCTGTTTGCACAAAGTCTCACAGTTGTAAACGATATGACAAAAGCAAATGTAGAAAACACACATATCCTCACTTTGATGGTTCGTGTAGGTGTCACTTACACCATCAATCAAATAAAAGTTGTGGCGAATAAGTGCATGGCGCGATCTGATCTTTAAATGCGCTACATGCTTGCCTCTTTGGTGTGCTTCAAGACCTATCTTAATATATTATTTTTCTCTGAAAATAAACGTTTTATAAGATTATTACACTTTTTGGGGCAGTTAAACAAAAAATATTAAAGAAAGTTGTACCAAGCTTTCATTGGACAAAAAATTCTTTCAATCATTTTACTGAGCCTGTAGTATAGTATAGTATGTAGTATAACTTTCTTGAAGGTCTCTTTGATTTGAAAGAGTTCTTTCTGATTTCAAAAGCCTTAGGCCAGCATAGAATTTGAATCAGTTTCCTTAAGCACAGGTGGCTGGTATCGAGGTAGTAAGCTGTCACAACGATGTTTTGTTGCGATCAAAACTTCTAGCGCCAGGCGGGACTCGAACCCGCACCTCCCTCTGACTGGGCGGGAATGCTCTACGCCTTCACACCACCGGCGCCGTTTGATCGAACGCAGCATTTACACCTCGTGGGACCGATCAGGGTTCGAGTGCCGCCTTGCGCTAGAAGTTTTGATCGCAACAAAACATCGTTGTAACAGCTTACTACCTCGATACCAGCCACCCGAGGCTTAAGGAGACTGATTTAAATCGTCTCTATCAAGACCATCAGCTTAACTGGTTCCATGCTGATATCAGCGGCCAGCTCATCCCGGACACAGGTGAGTGCTGATCGGTCCCACGAGGTGTGGATGTTGCGTTCGATCAAACGGCGCCGGTGGCGTAATGGCGTAGAGCATTCCCGCCCGGTCAGAGGGAGGTGCGGGTTCGAGTAACGCCCGGCGCTAGAAGTTTTGATCGCAACAAAGCATCGTTGTGACAGGTGTCAAATTTGATTTGAAAAGTGTCCTATTCGACGTGAAATGGTATATCTGATTCCCAATGAGGTATTGTGCCTAATCATCTTCCACGCTTCCGAGGTGAAAAAGTTCGTTTCAACACTAGAGAGCGAAATCTTCCAGGAAGCAGATCAATCACCAACGGATGTAATAGCTGCCTGACGAGCCAGCTTTTTGAATATTCTTGTAGAATTTGATATCTATTTGGCAAGAGATTTTGAACAATCTTGTCGAGCTCGGTAAATCAGCGCGTATAGCGCAGTCGGAGGAGGCGCCGGCTCGCGTGCACCCGATTCCAGCTTCCTGGTTCGGATTTCCCGCCTAGGCCAACCAAGCCTTCCATCCCTCCGGGGTCGGTGAATTGGTACCAGACTCGTCTGGGAAGGATAGAGCGCTGACTTGTTCATCGGCTGGCCACCGCAAGTCATTGTATGGCCAAATACGCATTCATGTCGCCTCCACGACATCCCGTAGAAGTAGAATGCGCTGGCGCATCCCAGAAGGGATTGAGTAACGCCGTCCTTTATCCTTTATCCTTTATATGATGAACAAGGCGGGAGGTAAAACTCCACTTTGAGGTACTCCGCTTGTGAATGGATAGTCAGGAGAAAAATAGTGATTGATATTGACTTGGAACGATATGCCCGTGATAAAATTACTAATCGATTTTACTACCCTTTTACTACTATCCTACTTACTTACTATCTTAGGATGGAAATTAATATTTTGAAGCTTGAAAAAAGGAACTGTCTATATCATATGACCGCTGAGTCGCCTGGTGGTGGATTAATCACCGATCAAACCAGCGGGAATGCGGGGTATACGGGATAGAGATACCCACGATGAAGCTTCTTATCTTACCTCTACGACATACACCCGAGAGTTTAATTGTTGACGAACTCAGCCCCAGGTAATGCGTCAGTTTCTACCCTCTACCACCTAACCCTGGTCAAAGTCAAATTCATGAATCCGGCCTCTGGATTCCACTGGATTCCATGACGCCTTTGCTCCCCGTCTTTGACGCAACCTTCTCTGCCTTGGACCTTGGAGAAATCAAAGAAAATGACATCAACATTTAAGATATCTCGTAGAACTAGAATGCGTGGCGCATCCCAAAAAAGGAATGAGTAGCGCCGTCCTTTCTTGTTTTATAGACTCAAGCTAGGGTCATTCATCCGACCCCTGAGTCGCCTCGATTCCCCTGGATTGCTTTACGACGCCTTAGTTGCCTACCTGTAGCTGACGAAATGTTCTCTGCTCGACTGAACGCAAAGTGCAGCTCGACGGAGAGCCGGCCAGCCAGCCACGTGTGTCCCAGCATCGATCAGTGCACGTGCTGTTCACACTGCACTTTCGCCGACTTCAAGACTTTGAGGATTTTCTTCTAACGGACATCCTACACGCCTACAATTAGACATCTTAGAGCCTGAAGAAACTGGACAATCTCATACGCTGAAGACGGAGTTCTGTGCTCAGAAGGAACACTACCTCCTAACATAAGAGGGCATATGTCGTAGCATTGAGAGATGGCAACGCCACATCCAATCAGGCCGCTTTGAGTGGGCGTGTCATTCAGAGAGGGCGTGTATAGTCGGTACCCTGATTGGCTGGCGCGCTACCACCTACCTATGCTGCTCACCTTCGAGACATGTACCCCATAAGAGCTATCGGAATAGCATTTTCCATCTGCTTTTCTGCAGTAAAAGCGAACTATTTCCGATGTCTACTGCCTAACCAACTCTCTCTACCACTAGCAGAACTATTTTTAGGAGTATAATGCTACCTTCGTCAACTCAAGACCAAGATGACTTGATGAATCCGTCACCTCTTCCAGAATAGAAACAGAGAAGGTCCACGTCCATCACGACTTCCGCTTCGACCTCTTCGATAGCACGTCCACCTGCCCCCCCCCCCCCTCCCTTCACATCGTCTGCAGGACGGATGCGTCCAAGGCGAGAAGAGCTAAAGGTTAAATTCTTTCGAAAGGTGAAGCAGCTCCCAGGGAAGACTTCTGCGTCTGTTTTTACTGATGGAGTCTGACGACAACGTTCTCTGAAGCACTGCTACAACAAAAACGGTACATGTCGTGATTGTGGGATGGGAACGCTCCAGCCAACCATTATCGATCGAGCATCGACCAACGAAGCATCAGCATCAACATGGTAATCGATCTAGTGCTGGAGCTGGGCAGGGCAGTATCATTGCTTGTCTAGCTGATCATAAAATCGCTCGAGCGGGCAACATCTTTATTCGTCCCTGTCACGTGCCAAAGTAGCCCAATGAACTTAAAAAGCGTAATGCCGTTCATTCGGGGATTTTTCGAAGAACTCATGAGTCCCGGTGTTTTTCAGACCTGTGGCACCTTCATCACCTGCGGTCCCGTTGATTATCGACCTGCCCATTCGAGCGCCAACAACGTTTTCTAATTGATTTTTACTATTTTCCAAGAAAACGGAAAAAATAGTCCAAAATGGCTAGAAAATCAGAAAACAGAAATTTCGTCCATTTCGCCCCGCCTGCTCTCGAAACCGCTCGTTTCTTCCTGTCCAGCTCCAGCACTAAATCGACTGCCATGTTTTCTGGCATTTTCTGTAATTTTTTCGTTTTCTTGGAAAATAGCAAAGCAGTCAGTGGAAAACGTTGTTGGCACCCGTCTGTTGAACAGACAGAACGACAGGTGATACAGGTGACGTAGGTCAGAAGAGAAGAACAGAAAACTCACTAGTTCTTCGAAGGAACCCACACGAACGATATCACGCCCTTAGCGCCCATTGGGCTACTTTGGCACACGAGAGGGACGTTCCCTACTCGAGCAATTTGACGCCCTGCTTGACCAGCAGTGACAGCAGATACATGGCCTCCATAGAACTTATCTTATTACCACAATTTGACCGTCTTTAGACACCGATCGAGCTGTGGAGCACCTCTGGCGGCAATTAATTTCGCGTAGACCCTGTAGGCGATTGGAAGATAAGCGGTGGTGGCATCTACAGAACTATGTCCCCATCCACTGTTTCCGGGCATACACTGTCCAGTCCCTCTAGCGGTCATTATTATTGCCTGGACGGTCGTACAGACAAACGTACAAAGTAGCTCCTATTAACTTCTGGCTTTTCTGAATAGCACACTTTGTGCATAAAAAGAAATAAAAAATATTCGCATCTATAATCTAATCGATTCCGCACACGATGGAATGTTCGGACAGCGCCCACTAATTGTTCGCGGATGAATGGACAGATGGGCGGATGGGTATATGTCGCGTAGGTGAGCAGCATTGGTACATGGGAACGCCTAAACAAATCTGACCGCATTGAATGGGCATGCCATTCAGAGAGGAACTGTGCAGTTGGTACCCGAATGGGCTGGCATGTGTTCGGCCTTGCTCTGTTTGGTTACTACTGACTGGCGCGCTCCTACCTACCAGTGCTGCTCACCTACGCGACATGTACCGGCGGATGTATTATATACTCCGTAGTACATGGTCGTCGACGTTCGAAGGTCAAAGACGCTGTAGCACAGGCCAAGTCGTCCAAAATTAGGTGGGCCGGCAACGTAATGCGCTTCATAGACACCCGCTGGACGAGAGCCATCACCGACTGCATTCCGCGGGATGTAAAGAGAACACCAGGAGGCCCACCAACGCGTTGGTCGGACTTCTTCGTGGAAGCCCTGAACGAACGATATGACGCTCCTCGTTTCCTTCGAGCGAGGAGGATCCATTGGTGCACTCTGGCACGCGACAGGAACGAGCAGAGACGCTGCTGGCGCCCGATAGAGCAACTCGATGACCAATGGGACGACAGGTGATACAGGTGGTTTCAGAAGGACACCGGAACTCATGACTTCTTCAAAGAATCCCCGAATGAGCGGCACGACGCTTTTCGAGGCCATTGGGCTACTCTGGCACGCGTCAAGGACACAAAGATGTTACCCGCTGGAACAGCTTGACGACTATCTGTTAGGCCAACAATGACAGCAGATACATGGCCTTCGTCCAACGCATTATTAACGAAGTGTGACCGTCTTTAGACATCGACCGAGGTATGAAACACCTAATGGCGGCCATTAATTCCGCGTGGATCCTATAGATCAACAGATTTACAGAACCATGTGCTCATCAGATCGATAGTGCTGTGTTCGCGGGTATACGCTGTCAAGTCCCTCTAGCGGCCATTATTATTGCGTGGACTACTACACAGACAAACGCTCCGATAAATTCATCTGATAAATCGATTGCGTCGAGCGTATCGATTTTTCTTGCAGATCAACAGTGTCTTGCTGCGTCGCGATGAGATACATATAACTGAGCGTTCATAGTTCGCTAAGGCCCCGTTTATAGTTCCGACACCGAGCGACGCGATAGAGACGAATGGCCAAATTGATCGATCGCGTCGCTCGATCAATGTGGTCACAATACATAGCGTTGCGTTGCTCGGCGTCGAAGTATAAACCGACTCCAAAGCGGCAATTGAATCGTCTGCGCAAAGGACATAAATCGACTAATGGTGAGCGATCACCCAACAAAGATCGATACGTACATTTTTACCAGACGAGTAGTCGCTATCGCCGCGGACTGTGAACAGGCCCTAAGATGACTTCTTCAAAGAATCCGCGAATGAGCGGCATGACGCTTTTCGTGTCCATTGGGCTACTTTGGCACGCGTCAGGGACACAAAGATGTTACCCTCTGGAACAGCTTCAGTTAGGCCAACAATGACAGCAGATACATGGCCTTCGTAGAACGCATTATGACCGCAGGGTAACCGTCTTTAAACACCGACCGAGGTATGAAGCACCTAAAGCCGGCCATTAATTCCGCGTGGATCCTATAGATCAACAGATTTAAAGAACCATGTGCACATCAGATCGATAGTAATGTGTCTGCGAGTATACGCTGTCAAGTCCCTCTAGCGGCCATTATTACTGCGTGGACGACTGTACAGACAAACGTACGAAGTAGCTCCTACGCACAGTCATACTGTAGTTCTAAATTCTGTTTTTTGAACGGCGCACTTGTGAAAATAAATAAATATTCGCACTTATAAGCTGATCGATTCTGCACACGATGCAAAATCCGTTCAGCGGCCACTAATTGTGCGCCGACGAACGGACAGACGAACCGATGGCTTAGCTTGTTAGTACATGGTAGGATATTCAGACTTTGCGCAAGTAGACCTCCTTGACTCCACACGGCTCCATCTCGATCAATACACACTACACAGAGTATCTTTTTATCAATCAATACCGGCAAACTCGACATTTTTGGAGAGAATAATACAGAACACTGTGACAAATTATGAATGAACGCGCGCTGTTGCACATTTACATTTACATAGCAAAACATCGACATCATCATATCATCAATCACTGAAGACAACTGTCCACTTTACACAATCGAAGAAAAAATAAAAAGAAGAAGAAGAAAGAAAACAGACCAGCATTCTAATCATTACATTCATTCATACAAACAGAGCACAAACCCAGGAAGAGCGGGGGCATCGAAGACATCAGCAGAGTCAGTCGGACGACGAAAACAAAATGCACTGCAGATCTCCTCTATATAGAAGCTGCTACGGAGAGCTTAGCGGGATACATTACCTTCAATCACAATACACACAAAAGAAACACACAATAACACAGTGGAAAGTACCTGCTTATTACTGTAAAGAGCGATCTGTGACGATCGCGCACGAAAGTTCTCATCACTGGGTTGACTCGGACGGTGTCTGCGGGGGGTGGCCAGCGTTCAGTAGCGCTGTGGGAGCCATTCGGGCTGGTTTAAACCGCTGGGCAACTTTGGCACACGGTAGGAATGCGTTCAGATCACCAGCACACCGACTATTCTACGCATAATTCACGTCTTTGCCATCTGGGCCACTTTGGCACGAGGCACGGAACGATGTCGCCGTCATCGTCCACAGATAAACAGACGATGGCTTTCTTATGCCCAGATGAACTTCAACTGGGTCACTCTGGCACACAGCACAGCAGCGATGCAAGAAGGCGCACCTGGTGACTGCTTTCAAAGCACAATTATCAGACCTGACATTCCAGCCTTAAGATCTCGTGTGAAACCGCATGGCACTGGGTGCAATCCGCTGGGTCATTTTGGCACAATGGCGGGATGTATTGGGCGCCATTTCTGTACCTTGAGCGGAACCAGACAGCACCAGGCGTCCAGTCGACATCTGACCAAACACAACCAAGCGGAGAACACAAAGACCCTCGCAAGTCTGAGCGATGAATTCCAATTGGGCTACTTTGGCATCCCGCATGGACGCGCCTTCTATGTCCAACGGAGACCTCAACTTGCACTGATTCCGTTTAATGCGTCGCGATTTCTTGGAGCGCTGCGCAACAGCAACGCGTCGAAGGATCAAATCCTATTACGCGACGTCCGTTCAGACTTCCGACGCTCGGATAACCTCATGTGACACGTATCGATTATTCTTGTAGATCAACACTGCAGCACTGCGTCGCGACGAGGCGTCACGGGTCATTCATAGCCCGCGAAAGCGGCAACTGAATCACGCGTGCGAAGGATACAAATCGATTAATCGCGAGCAATTACGCGACAAAAGTCGATACGTATACTTTAACCGGGCGAGCAGCCGCTGTTGTCGCGGACTATGAACACACACGTGCTCAGACTTCCGTCGCGCCGATAACCTCATCTGATACATCGATTGCATCGAGCGTATCGATTTTTCTTGCAGATCAACAGTGTCTTGCTGCGTCGCGATGAGATATATATATAACTGAGCGTTGCGACGAATGACCAAATTGATCGATGGCATCGCTCGATCAATGTGGTCACAATACGAGGCGTCGCGTCGCTCGGCGTCGAAGTATAAACGGACCCAAAAGCGGCAACTGAGCCGTCTGAGGAAAGGATATAAATCGATTAATAGCGAGCGACCGCCCTACAAAAATCGATATGCATGCTTTGATCGGGCGAGCACTCGCTATCGCCGAGGACTGTGAACAAGCTCTAAGATAGGATTTATACTTCAGTCGCTGAAAGGTGAGGCGCGGTGGAGTTGATCAATATCGATTAGACGACGCAGATGATCGACACTCCCTAAACTGCGCGGGCGGGAAAACACTGCGGCTGCGGCTCAGCCCTAGCGCGCCTCGCAGCCGCACCGCCGGACTATAAACCGGTCTTAAAGCTCCGTTAACGTCTCCAAGGCTGGCCACACGTCGTTCGTCGTCGTCAACCCATAACTATCACCAAATAAATACTATCTCGAACAGTAGAGCAATATAGATCAGCACAGAACTCTACACACACATTCGCACACTTGTGGCAGTGTTGACCATAACTTAGAGTCCGTTTATACTTCCGATACCGGGTGACGTGATGCCGTGTATAGGGGCCAATTGATCGATAGACCACGTCGATCGATCAATTTTGCCGCTATAAATGGCATCACGTCGCCGGCGTGTAAGTATAAACGGACCCTAAGGTATGCTCAACCCAACTACAACTGTACGAACACCTGTTCTTTAGCACGGAAAACGCCCTGGCGGAAATGCTAGTGGAACTTAAGCAACTGTCAGGTCTTTGGAGAGCAGTGAAAAGACCTAGAGGACGCGGATGACGGCATGATAACGGATGATAAGGATGTTTGATAGGGATGATAAGGAGAGAATGTTCATGACAAGTATAGAATTATGCACACAATAAAAGCGGAAGCCCCCGCGCGCGCGTGTGTGACGCTCATACGCGCCTAGAACAATACGAATGCACACACATACTGATGAAACACAACTGGAATATGACGACCACTGCAATATGATATCCTACCGTACACGACGCCTCGACGCGCAACGCGCTACTGTTCGTGCGTCAGAAGACGTATACGTTTACTCGGCGGCTCGACACCGGACACTGAAACGAGTGATAGATGAGACGTTGCGGCAGCACTGTGCCAAAATGATCCACCAGAACATGCACGTCTGTGACAAACCAGGTTAACTCGGAGCGATGTTTATACTTCAATTTGCAATTCTTTGGCTTTTTCTATTTTTTAAAGAGAATTTGTTGCCTCTTCTTCTTCTTCTTCTCTTAAGCGTTTAGTCCCGCGCAGTCGCAGGGTCCGCTGTTCTTGTGATCTGTCGCCACCTCACCCTATCAAGGGTGTCATCTGCCGTAGAGCCGACTTCGCCGAGATCTCTCTTGATGACGTCCTTCCACCTTTTCCTTGGGGCTCCTCTAGGACGCTTTCCGGGTGCCTCGAAATCTAGGGCCAACCTTACGGGGTGATTCTCTGGCCTTCTGAGGACGTGTCCGTACCACCTTAGGCGCTGCTCCCTCATCTTCAGCTGGATCGGGGCTGTCTTCATCACTGCCCTAACATCCTCGTTTCGCACCCTGTCCCGACGGGTCCATCACATGCCCACCTCAGCATCCTCATCTCCGCCGCGTGCAGTTGCCGCTCCTGATCCTTACCCAGGGCCCAGCATTCACTGCCGTAGAGGAGGGCAGGACTCACAACTGTTCTATAGAGCTTGCCTTTGAGCGTCCTGGAGCATCTACGGTCGCAGAGGATCCCTGTGGACTCCCTCCACTTGAGCCAGGCTGCGTTTATCCGTCCTCTGACCGCCTGGTCCACACTTCCTTCCTCGGATAGGTCACTTCCGAGGTAGCGGAATTCTTCCACCTTCTCGATCGTTTCCCCTTGGCAGTCTAGGATCGATCCAGCGCACTGCTCAGAGCTGATGAACTTCGTCTTCTTCACGTTCAGCCGTAGGCCGTTGTCTGCGAGGGCTCTCTGCCACAGCTGCACCCTCTCCTCCAGCTCCTCCTGGTTATCGGCTACTATGGCGATGTCGTCCGCGTAGAGGATCGTTTGTTTGTTTTGTTTTTGTTGTTTGACTCTAAGCGAGCTAATTCATCCATCGTTCTTGAGACCGCGAACGAGTATGTTCAGCCGCCCATTCCTTACTTCTATCTGTGAGTCAGTCCAAGGCTCCCGCACCGTGCAGCCGAGTCAAAGCGAGCTCTTCTGAGTGTTATAAAAGAGTTCTCCCTTCCAATAGTGGTCTGTGAGTCCGTCTATGCTTCCTTTCATCCAGCAGAGAACGCTCTCGACCGATAATGTCGACTTGCGCATCCGGCTAGTCGTTCGAGATAAGAACGACGCGAAACTGGTGGCCGCTAGACGGGCTCCATAACCAGCAGGTTGCTCCAATTAATCAATATCGGCCAATAACTACCGATTCTTATGAGGAAACCCTAGATGGGCCACTAGTACCACCAATTACTCAACAACTAGCCATCTGCAAGCCTCTGTATAGGTACTGTAACCCATTCTCGTCATCAAAGAAACTAAAAACCTGTCACAAATCCGAAAAATCTGGACGGGAAGGGTCTGAGCAATCCCAGAAAACGCTAGAGAGAGCTGCTCTGTGCTAGCGAATCCTAAAGCAAACGAAAACTCACTGGAAGAGCTCAACGAGACCCCGTGGAGACTGCTCGCACTGCTGCTCACACTGCCGATGCACGGCTTCCGTTCGCTGGACATATGCGCGACGATCTCCGTCACCAGGCAGCCGTGGTCCCTTGTCAGCTCGGCCCACGTGTCCGTCTAGACGATCAATTTTTGTCGAAAATATGCAGATTCTAGCATTTCGTGAGAGATTAGCGCGAGTATGAACCCGCCGCTAAATCGCCAAGGGTAGCGACGAGTTGTCCGTCACGAATCGGACGAGTTGTCTCACAGTACCCAGGCGGTCGTTGCGGGACCGCTTGTTTCGTCAGCTCGTCGTAAGCCGATACGCGCTCGGTAGTGAAACCGTGGGTGGAATTTTTTAGTTTCTCTTTGTTGTTTTTTTCCAAAAAACTACAAATTCCACTAACGGTCTTGCCACCGAGCACATCCTGGTGGATTAGCCTCAGTTTATACTTCTGCCGCTGCGGGGTGCGACACCATTGTCGGGGTAGATATCGACCGGACGGCGCGAAAAATCGATATCCATGGCGATCATGGTATCATGGATCATGCACCGCGTGACGGCGCAAGTATAAACTAGGGCTTGCGTGCTCATGGAGCAAGTGGTCCCGCAACGACCGCATGAGAACTGTGAGACAACTCGCCCAATTCTTGACGGACAACTCGTCGCTAGCCTTGGCGATTTAGTCACGAGTGGAGTGCGAGGGTCCAATCTATGGAAAGACCGACCTGTATAACGCTGTTGATATTCTGCGCGATGAACTTCACCGCCTCGTTCTTCAACTCGGGTGAGTTGTACATGTCGGCGTAGACGAGAAATCGACACGCCGTGTCGACAATCAACCCACTTCTCAACACCTGAAATCGTCTCAATTTGAGGTGGCCACTGAAGGACAAACAGAACCACTCAGCTAAAGAAAAATGAGAGAAAAATCATCCAACAACGTACATGATCGGCCATCTCTTTGAGACCGGGCAGCTGAAACCGATCAGCGGCCGCTAGTAACTCCAAGCCCAATTGTTGAATATTTGGCGATCGACCAGAATACATATACATCAAAAGCTCGTACATTACCTAAACAGGCAGATGAGCATAGACTTAATATATGCCACTTTAACCATCACTCAAAAAATCCGCGATCTGTCGGAGAAGCCACTCTTACACACGGTTTATACTCAAGTCGCCAAGTGTCGCTCTATCGCCAGTGTCGATTAGCGAGCGATTTGGTTCGATATTGGCGGTTTTCCTGGCACAAAACCGCTCTCGACGCGAGTCGATAAGGCCAGACTAATGATTGAATAGCCGAACTGTGAGGCGTTATTAAAACGACCAATATCGATCACTTGCGCGCCTAATCGATATTGATAACTGTCATAATTCCGCGCCGCTCGGTGACCCAAAAATACCTATACAAAGACCTTAATGACCAGACGGTTGCCTTCTAAAGCTACTCTGTGCCAGGAAATCTGTTGACATCGATTCGAAGCGCTGACTAATCGATACTGGCGGCAACTCAACCCTTGGCGACTCCAGTATAAACAGAGAAAGGAAAAGAGCAGTTAAATTTATACGTTTCACCGTAAACACCTCCTGAATTCGCAGAAATCCTTTTGCCTCACTTAAGGGAATCCAAAATTCGCATTCCTCCACCAATCAGGAAAATGAAAAGCGCCCTCCACTTACTCTAAACGCTCACCTCGTAATCAACATCTTCGAGAACGACCCGATTCGTCTTTGCTTCTTCCGTATGCGGCTCCAACATCGCCGCAAACACCGGAGATCGTGCTGACAGGACTACCTGCAACGAGAACAGCGGCGATATTTGGAGAAAACGTTAAGAAAAAGATCGGTGCTTGCCGTTAATATCGCCTGCATGTGGGAAAGGAGGCGGGAAAAAGAGCGGTGCTTGTCGTTAATATGACCTGCATGTGGGAAAGGAGGTGGGAACATGTCAGCGAATCACAACCAATCATAGCACCGACCCAACACCCTCTTCCTAGGCGGCGCGCCCATCTGACACGGGCTGATCGGCGTTGTGCGCGCACCTCCCCACGTAGGCCACATTAACGACCAGTACCAAAAAATCTCCTTAAGTTTGTACTTGACATTTTATGACTTACTACATTCATTTCCTAACGAATCCCTATCCTTGCTCTGCTTATAGCAATCAATTCAGACCGTTTATACTCCGATGACGACGCAATGGGTCGCTGCGATTTCTATATAAAACGATTAATTTCGCGCGGCTAGTCGATAGACGGTCGATGGACTGGGCTACTCATCGCGCCAAAAATCCATGAACGGCGGGACTATTTGTATCGCTACTTCTGCAACTACAGTTCTGTTGGCGTTTTCCTAGTTGGGAGGGAATAAGAATATCGATCGATGCCATCGATTATCCATCGGAATATCGATCGATGCAGCAGCACCACGACTGAAGCGCAAAAGCAGCACACGGTGGTGATTCAACTGTCAGTTGTCCTACTGGACAGCTAAAAGTATAGGCCATTTGCAAGATCCTTTTTATGCTACCGACGCCGAGCGACGCAATGCGATGTACAGTAGCCACACTGATTGATAACGGCGCTCGATCGATCAAGCGCCGTGATCAACCAATCTGGTTACTGTACATCGCATCACGTCGCTCGGCGTGTGAGTATAAATGGGGCTTGAGACACCACTGGGTGCTTCTAGACTTCAACGACTGCATTTCATGCATATCGATTAGTTCGATCACACGAAGGACCCACCTTATGAACAGGAATTTCTTTATCGCCTACGACGATGGTGAAGTCGGACAGTTTCGCGTCCTTGAACACCGATTCGAGATCCTTTGTCACCTGTAAGCATCATTCTTTAGGTACATCTACGACCACTGTTTATACTGAAGTCACGCTGGAAAGCAAGCGACATCGATTGGATAGGTAGGTAGACAATCGATATCGATCGCTTCGCGCAGTCGCGTGTCGTCTAGAGTATAACCACCGCCGAAACGATCTTGAGCGATGCAAGCGACAAACTAAGCCATGCCATCGAATCGCTGCTCAGCGTCGGAAGTATAAACAGAGCTTAATACTTACTTCCGCCGGCTTCGGTTCAGGTGGGCCGAGCGTCTTCGGTGCTTGACTGGTCCGCGTCACCGTGTCGAACGTTACCGTCATATTCAGCACCAACTGGAGTTCATCTGACGGGTGTACATGGCTGATGAGGAGATCCCGCCGTATATATTCGAAATAGCCATGCAACTGAAAAATTAGGTTAGAATCCGGCTGCTCGAGATTTCTAGAAAACGCGTAGTACTCTACCTGCTGCGTTCCAGTATATACTGTGGTCGGGATCTCTTCATTTCTGGAGTTGAACACAGTAAACTTGAACTTGGCCTTGAACTGTACATTCGTCTGGTTCGAAAAACACTGAAAAAGAGTCAGATATAGAACGGATAGAACGACAATGTTCCAATGCACCTTAGCAAACTAGTGTCCTTCAAGGATGGAGAGAAAACACTTTAGATCATGGCCACGGCATGTAAATAGTCCACGGCGGCAACATCGGGTAGCTCGTGTAAGGGATACAAATCGATTAATACCGAGCGATCGATCACCCGACAGAAATCGGTACGCATATTCTGCCCACGCGAATAGTTGCTCCCACCGTTCCGGTAAGTAACTATAAACACACCTTTCCAGTCGTCCACGGCTTTTGCCTAGTGGTGTCGGGCACAGACCCCGTTTATACTTCTGTCGCCGAGCGATGTGATGGCATATAGATCGCGCCGAAAGTATAAACGACGCCTAATGGATCGTTTAGTGTGCACGCTATGCGCGACGCGACGTAGTGAAAAGCCACGTATCGATTCATCGCGTTGCGCGATCGATATGCGAGCTTATCGTTAGTTTGCAGCGCGCGTAGCACACACACTAAACCACCCCTTGGGCTCCGTTTACACTTCCGTCGTCGAGCAACGCGATGGCATGTAAAGTGGCCAAATTGGTCGATCACGTCGCTCGGTCAATGTGGCCATAATACGTTACGTCGCGTCGCTCGCCGTCAAAGCGCAACGACTGGGTAGCTCGTGCAAAGCATACAAATCGATTAATAACGCGCGATCGATCACCCGACAGAAATCGATACGCATATTCTGGCCACGCGAATAGTCGCCCACCGTTCCGGTCACTGACTGTGAAAATATATTTCCAGTCGTTTACGGCTCTTGTCCAGTGGTGTCGGGGTCAGACCTCGTTTATACTTCTGTCACCGAGCGGTGCGATGGCATACACTGCAGCTAAATTGATAGATCGCGCCGAAAGTATAAACGGGGCATCATGGATCGTTTAGTGTGCACGCTATGCGCGACGCGAGTAGTGAAAAGCCACGTATCGATTCATCGCGTTGTGCGATCGATACGCGAGCTTATCGTTACTTCGCAGCGCGCGTCGAGCACACTAAACGATCCCTTACGCCCCATTTATACTTTCGGCGCGATCTATCAATTTAGCCACTATGCATACCATCGCGTCGCTTGGTAACAGAAGTATAAACAGCGTCTTCCTCCAAAAGCCGTATACGACTGGATTCCGCTAGATGTCAAGGGAACGCCAGGACATCTACAGGCGATTGGATGTTCTTGGAGAAATCACTGAACGAATGGCACGCCACTCGTGTTCCTCAATCCAGGAGGACTCTCGGGCTACTCTGGCACGCGACAGAGACGAGCGACGGGCGTAGACGCAGCTGGCGCTCGCTCGAGCAATTCCAGATGACCAAAGGTACGATAGGTAGTGCCTGTAAATGGCACCAACGCCTAGCTTAGGAATTCGTTCGCTTCCAGGTGGAAGCGACAAGAGGCGTCAAATGAATAGACAGATATGCCTTGTGAATTCGACATCATGGACACAAAGCTTTTCGAATTCAGCATTTTTTTGCGAAAGTGCCCTGGGTTGATCTACAAAGGGCTCAAAGCCTTGTGTCCCCGATTTTCAGTCGCCTGAAGCTACCTCCGTCTTTCCCCAGAAGTAGATTTTGCCATCAATGGGTCTGATCCTCGCTCTACAAAAGTTGCTCCTTCACTCCGTTTGCGTCGCTTCGATTTCAGCCATCCAGAAGCCAGTTCATCCCGATTCTGTCTTCAGAACCCTTCCATGTACCGCTGGAACATGGAGATGGTTGATCAATGTACTGGCAGCACTTCAGAAAGTATGAAGACCTAATCGTCTACAATCAGGAAAGGCCTCCACTTTGGGAAGCGGTTGTTTCCGAGCCTCCTGGGGCGGTTAGGCCCAAATCTCTGAAGCAGATCACCGGCAAATCAGCTATGCATCGCTCTTGTCGCTGCTTTTCTCCAGCTGCTGAGTGGCCCATGGCAGGCAATCTTTCAGCCTGGATGCCTATTCCCAGCGTTACTAACTATACCTAACAACATCCCCATCTCGTCGAATCAGCTCAACAACACCGACCGACCACACATCAAGCACGCCCGAGGAACCGCCACGGCCGTCGACGCTCAATGGGGGAAAATATTTCCCCCATTTAGCACACGTCGTCCTTCTCACACGAAAACACTATCTGTCTCCGGCGCCGGCGGCCGCCCGATTTCCCGCGACGTCGGGAAAACACACGACGAGACGGCCGGCGGCGGCGACGGCCCATCCATCCGTCACTGTACAAGTCGGTTATGGAAAACCGCTGACGCCTGCTGTTTTCCCCTCCATCAACATGTTTTCCAGCGCTGTTCGCTCCTGTGAATAGCTGCGTTGTCGGCCAGGAAAACAACGAATTTCTATCTACTTCTATGGTTTGTTATCGCTCTGGCCCAATTATGGGCACAGCTACATATGGGCTGAACGGGAGCTCCTGGATAAGGTAGAGCTTTCTGTGTGCTGTGCTTTGAAGGGCATTCATGCTTTAGTCGCCGAGCCACTAGGCGGTACGAAAGTCATCGATGTCGACGACCTTCGTGCCGCCTAGCGTATCCGCGCTGAGTAATCGATATCACCGGTTATCGCGTGGCGATTAGGTATAGTATAGGCACTCCCTGCTCTCCACAGCTGCTTCGCAAGTGCAGCGTAAAGCGTAACAAGGCCTACTGAGCGATAAGCGATCCCTTTCAAGGCAAGACGTCGCAATTTTCTTGACCTTACATGCCTGAAGAAGGCTCAAATGGCCTACCCAGGAATCGAACTCGATTGGCTCTTCGCATGAATCTTCTGCCACTATAGATCCATGACAGTACGCGCTGCTCCACGAAGAAGTCCGAAGCAGCGATGACTACGGTTCAGAAGACTCAAAGTACTTCAGTCGCCGAACGACGCCACCCATAGGCCTATGTTATACTTCGGCAACGCTGTTGTCGGCGAAGTATAGCATAGGCCATAGTACGAAAGTCATCAGTATCGATTCCTCGCACAGCCTGATCGGCGACAATCAATCAGGCTGCGCCTAGTGACTGCTAAGCGGCGGCTTGAGTATGAACCGTGTCTCAGACAGAATTCGGACTGCTTATGAAGACATTCCTTCTGTGGTGCTGTCGGCAGGATTCGCCACTCATGAACACGTGACACAGTCGGGTTCAGCTTCGTATACCGAGAACAACGAAGCCTTTCGGTCAGGTTCGGTTTCGCTCCAAGGCGTAGCAGACTCTTCGGCACACAGCCACAGCATTCATCAACTGCTCTGTTCAATTCATAGCTCTTCTCCGCCAAAACCATGCTGACCTTCAATGGATGGCACATTCCTGGTAGGCAGATCGTCACTGCAGTTCTTTCTTTGCCAAAACAGCCTGAATTTTCCTCTACTGTGAGAACGAAAAGGAATGGAACATCTTCACTCCTCTAGCTTATTGCAGCAGATGGGAAAAGGATCAAAGTGGTCGCTCAACAACCGTTAAGGATGCGCCGTGCACTCTACAGTGGTCCTTTACCCACTTGGTTGTGATGAATGTTGATGTGTTAAGGTCTTTTTCATTTCACGTTACTGGTCGCTAATTTCGCTTACACTGAAGGGGAGGAGTGACGCACCAAAACAATCAGATCGAGCCTACTGTACAAGCCCCTTTGAGTGGTTCGATCTGACTGCTCCGGTTTCCATGCCCATGTAGGCCACATTAACGACCAGTACCGATTTAACTCCCCACATATTCCACAGTTTTCTACCTTTCTGGTCAGAAAGCTTAGCATCGACCAGTCGTTAAGGATGCGCCTTGCCCTCTACATTGGTCCTTTCTCCGCTTCGTTGTGATGAAAGTTGATGTGTTAAGGTGTTTTGTTTCATTTCTCATTACTGGCCGTTAATTTGGCCTACACTGGACCAGAACAATCAGATCTATACGCACCTTTGAGTGGTTCGATCTGATTGTTCTGGTTTCCCTGCCCATGTAGGCCACATTAACTACCAGTACCGGTTTAGTTCCACACATATGCCACAGGTTTAGATCCTTCTGGTCAGAAAGCATAGCATCGACCAGTTGTTAAGGACGTCCCTTGCCCTCTACATTGGTCGTTTATTCGCTTGGTTGTGATGAAAGTTGAGTGTTAAGGTGTTCTCTTTCATTTCACGTCCTGCAGGGTAGGGGTGACGCACTAGAGCAATCAGATCGAAGCTACTGTACACGCCCCTTTAAGTGGTTCGATCTGATTGTCCTTGCCCCTGCCCATGTAGGCCACATTAACTACCAGTACCGGTTTAATTCCATACGTATGGCATAGTTTTAGACCTTTTTGGTCAAAAAACACTGCATCGACCAGTCGCTTAAGGATGCGACATTCATTCGACATCTGTATGAGATCGTGGAACCACTTTGAATGGCTACATTGTCTTTTTGACTTGACCAGCCAGCAGGAAGGCACGAATCCTTCCTCCTTTCCAGGCTGGTTCAGAAGCAGCTTGCAGATTCTGTAGGCCTGATTGACTAGGCTTCAGAGTCGACATCAACGTCGACCTTTGAGCGAATGGCGTCTCATGTCCCTGATTCGTAGCTCATTCTTCATGAGCAAGACGTCTTCAAGGCACCTCCGGGCTCTTCCGGGTCGATAACGGTGTCGAACCCCCTTCGAAGTGCTGAAAATCTCGAGCCAGCGGTCACGGCTGGGCAGCCGAACGCGCGTCGTCCATTAATCCCGGGCACGTCAACAGCCGTCGTCGTCGTCGTCGGCTAATCGCTCACCAAAATCCCAATCGCCAAACGTGTTTTTCCTCCACGCCTAGCTGCTACTCACTCCCGGCCGTGCAGCAGCAGCAGCAGCAGCAGCGGCCGAAGCGCACTGTCAACACTTCTAATAACATCGGATGATGAAAACACCGGCTGAACCGAGCCGAGCCGAAACCGAACACACGACGACGACGACAACGCCGTCGTTGTCGGCGCAGTCATCGTGGACGTCGACTTGCTCAAAACAGCCAATATTATTGTTTTTCGGCCACTACTATAGTAACCGACTGCCAATCACTTCTCTCGAACGCTCTTCCCCACGATAACAACCAGCCCCGGCCATCCAGGCAGCGGTGGCGTCGTCGTCACCGTCACACGTCGTGGAAGCATTCAGGCGCCGTCCCTACGTCGTCGTTCGGCACATATGTCTCTCAGCCGTTCACCGCAGCGATTACATCGCCAAAAACCGCATACGACCGCGTGAACGAGAATTCCCACACTCATCTTTAGTCGTCAGGAACGATGACGATGTGAGACAACATCACGATTCGACGGCGCTTCCCATCCTGTCGATACGGAACCACTTTTTGTCCTGAGATCATCCACCTCTCATAGCAAGAGCTCTGGGAATAGACCTAGATACAGATTTGGATGACTGGTTCGCAGCCATAATACCCATTCTCGGCTCCAAGCTATCGTGACAACAAACGAAGAATTCTAAGTGGAAGGAAGAGCGCAATGCCTACAGAATGCCACTCAATCAATCTCAAAGCTGGTCCTCTTCTCTCTCAGTGGCCACAAATTGCGCCACATACGGAAGCTGCCTCGTCCATTCATGCTCACGTGCGTCCGCGCAAAATTAATGACAACTAAATGTATATGAACATCGATTGGCATGATCAACAGTCACGTCCTCATTCAGTGATAAGTCGTAATAAATGTAAAAAGGCTAGTTCGTCCATTAATCCACACACGCGTCCGCGCGAAATTAATGGCCACTGAATGTATCGAGCATCGCTCGGGGTAATCAGCATAATGGTCTTGTTCTCGTTCAGTGATAAGTCGTAATAAGTGTAAAAAGGCGAATTCGTCCATTAGTCCACACACGCGTCCACGCAAAATTACTGGCCACTGAATGTATCGAACATCACTCGGGATAATCAGCATAATGGTCTCGTTCTCGCTAAGTGACAACAGGTCGTAATAAATGTGAAAATGCGAGTTCGTCCATTAGCCCACACATGCGTCCGCGCAAAATTAATGGCCACTGACTCTATCGATCATACCAGCATGACCGATGGCCTCGCTCTTATTGTTAGTCAACGATGAAAGGTAAAAAAGGCTAATCTGTCCGAAGCTCATCGAAGTGTCACGAGAGTACAAGCTGCCTCCGTGCCTTACGTTCATCGACCTAAGAAGGCATTCGACTCCGTCGAAACTGAAGCGGTCATCGACGTCCTGCTCACTCAAGGTGTTCCTACTCAGTACATCAGAGTCCTTCGAGAGCTGTACTGTGGATTCACGACCAAGATCTCACCATTCTACAACGACGTCGTCATCGACGTGAAGACAGGGGATCGGCAGGGTGATACCATATCCCCGAAGCTCTTCAGCGCCACCCTCGAAAACGTCATGCGCGAATTAGAATGGGAAGACATGGGAGTGAAGGTCGACGGTCGGCAACTACATCATCCTCGCTTCGCTGACGACATCGTGCTCATAACACCGAGCATCACTGAGGCGGAGCGAATGCTGGCCGACTTCGATCGTGTGTGGGGAACGTTGGACTGCAGCTGAGTCTTACGAAGACGATGATCATGAGGAACGGACAAGTTTCTGATGCCCCATTCTCGCTCAACGGAACGAACATCTTCGAATGCTCCAGCTATGTGTATCTGAGTCGTGAAGTCAACATGGCCAACGACCTAGCTCCAGAGCTGAGCAGAGGGAAACGAGCGGCTTGGGAAGCTTTCAAGAGCGTCGAGGAAGTCGCGAAGAAGACGAAGAACGTCCGACTCCGTGCCCACCTATTCGACTCTACCGTTCTTCCTGCCCTAACATACGCCTCAGAGACCTGGGCTATACGAAAGCAGGATGAACACGCGATCAGCGTCGCCCAGCGTGGAATCGAGAGGACGGTGCTCGGAGTGACACAATTCACGCAAGTGAGAGAAGGCCTCTGGAGTTCCGAGCTTCGCCGACGTTCGAAGATCACAGAAGCTCTCGCGTGGGCCAAGTTGTCGAAAATTAGCTGGGCCGGCCACATAATGCGCTTCGCAGACACCCGCTGGACGAGAGCCGTCACCGACTGGATTCCGCGGTATGTCAAGAGAACACCAGGACGCCCACCAACGCGTTGGTCAGACTTCGTGAAAGCCCTGAACGATATGACGCTTTTCGTGTCCCTCGAGATAGGATGATCCATTGGAGCACTTTGGCACGCGACAGAGACGAATAGAGACGCTGCTGGCGCCCGCTCGAGCAAGTCGATGATCAAATCAGTCGACAGGTGATACAGATGATACCCATCCACGCAAAATTCATTGGCTGCTGGACGGATTGACAATCATCGACCGGTATTATCACTGTGGAAACAGGATCGATCGGTATTATAACAGTGGAAACAGGATCGATCGTGGTGATCGATTTCCGACCACGACTGACGGTAAATTCGTATTACTCGCGCATACCACATGAACATGATGGCTGGCTGGCTGCAAGCTTCGTAGCTTGTAAGTAAAATCAATTTTTGCCCGCAGTTCTCGAGATATTTTGATGAGGAAATTAGGATGACCTTTTTCCTAGTCATCAACCACATGTCCTATCCTACAAGATCTGCTTCGTCCGTTTGTCCGCACGAGCGTCCGCGCAAAACAAGTGACCATTGGACGTTCATCACATCCCACATGGTCGACAATAACAGATCAGTCGATCAGCAGCGAGACAAACATGATGGTCACTGAGCGGGCTCCTTATGATAGGAACGGGAGCGATCGGCCAATCAATAGTGCAAAATCAATATCGTTCGATATTACCAAACATCAGACTATAGTATCGCTTTCTGCTTACAACTAGTGAGGCGCTTTAAGCTATGAATCATGCGAATATAATGACCGCTGTATGAACCTTTCCTGAAGGGAAAAGTACCGATCGGCCAATCAATACCGATCGATGTGATCAAATTTTGCACGGATATTACGACTTCGGGTAGGAATCCCATGTATGTATATAACGCCCGATGGGAAAAATTGACAACAGATCTACAAGCCAATATCGATTGATTACTGTCGACTCATCCTTCTGGTACAATATAACGCGATAAGTCCGAATTGCTTCGCAATACCCTGAGGGTCTATACTTCATGGGCTGCGTGGCATGGCAGTACGGGCACAACCGATATCGATCGGCGACGCGACCTTATCAATATCGATCGTTCTCATGCTGCCAAGTAGCACGACAGCATTCATACAAACTATGCCTAGGACGCAGTCCCACCCCCATGCTTCAAACGCGACAACACCAGTCGCCAAGCGCGAGAATCTATCAAGTACAAGTCGTTAATGTGGCCTACATGGGGAGACGGAAACGCATTAGAGGAACTCAGCCTCGCCGCAGGTAGAGCGATGCGTACGGTTGGTGCCGTCATTGACTGGCGAGTTCCAAAATCCCCATGTAGGCCACATTAACGACATGTGAAGTGCAAGGCGGAATCAATGCTTCAGTAGCGGGGCGATGCAGCGTTAAGAAACCTATATCATTACCGATTGTCAGCGCCACCTAGTCGATATTTGCTTGGTGACTGAAGTATAAATACCGCCTAAACTGAGTCCTGGATGTGACTTACGACACCGTAGAGCTACGGCACTGGTCAGCTGAGTGGATTTTCAAATAGAGCAATCGTTTATACAATTGCTTTCCTTGAAAATCCACTCAGCTGACGAGTAGCGTAGGCCTACAGTGTCGTTAGTCGCCTTTACGGCTCAGTTTAGGCGGTATTTATACTTCACTCGCCGAGCTAATATCGACTAGATGCCGCAGACAATGCAGGCTACTGATAGATTTCATAACGCTGGACGACTGAAGCATTGACTAAGCCTTACACTTCGCATGTCGTTAATTTGGCCTACATGGGGATTGTGGAAACTCGCCGATCCAATATCAATGCTTTCTTTGAAAATCCTCGGGCCAATAAGCGCCCATAGAACACTCAGCTGGAGGCATTTTCAAGATGACACCGTCAAATCATAGGGAAGCAGACTGCATGGCGCATTCCAGGGAAACCTTGACCCTGGAATGATCTTCTTCAAGCCTCGACCGTTTCCCCGGAATCATCCATGCAGTCGTACGTCTCCAGCGTCTCCCTCTCACTTCGGAGAGCTTCCTTCTATTTTCGAAAACACACGACCGCCGGGCCGGCCGCATGAGATTACCCTTGCTCGAAAACATGTTGAGAGAGGGGATACGGCCGGTGCGTGCGACGCACATCCCAACGTTTAACCGCCGATAAACAGCATGATGAACAACGACAACATGCCCTCCGGCCAGGTCAGACATGGGTTATGAGAGCTGTGGACTCTTAATGGGCAAAGAAATCAGTATCTATCCTAGTCGGGAGGGGGAGGGGCAACAGTAATATGTCACGCGTGCGTCATCCTATAGTACACAACCTCGTCCTTTAAATTTAAATAAAAGCCTTCGCATGATGGAAAAACAGCTGAACATGACCCATGGAAGGGATTATAGATGCAAATCACTACGTGCCTCCTTCAGAATAGGATAGATCCAGAAATCTTGACGCATTCCAAAAGAATTACGTTAGAACAAGTGCACTGCCAGAACTTTCAGAAGGTCCCATGGCGTGGTGGAACGTACTCTAACCGATCAAACATCACGAATCGACTCGTCTTCACTCCACCAACATCAGGAAGAACAGAAAACTGGGCCACTAGCCATGCAGAAGGAGACATATAATCGGGCAATGGTCCACTAAGGTCAACCTGCCCGTTACAGGTCCACTCTACCGTCCAAATAGTAGCACAGTAGTACACTAACATAGAGTTCCATAGAGATATCTGATCGAATGCTGTTTAACGATGTTTAGATAGTTCCAACGGTCCATGTCGCGAAAGTGGACAGCATGGGAGATGGGAAAGTGTTATCCAATCAGGTCGCTATGAACGTGTGGACGTGCCATTCAGATAGAGCTGTGCTTTCGGCACCCCATTGGCTGGCGTGTGTTCAATCAGTACACTCCTTGGTTATGATTGGCTGGCGTGCTCCCACTTTCAAACGCTGCCCAAATTCGCGCCATAAGCCATCCTAGCCATGAAAGGCTCTCAGGCGTATGTCTGAACATCGAAAATGAACCCCGTTGCGAGAATATGCACCCTTCGAATAGAAATACGTTCCACTTCTTCAAAATATTTGATCCTACCGAGATAGGGACCTCAATAGACTACCATCGAATCGCACAGACTCACAATGCAATATTCTCCAAACATCGAGTATGCAAAAAAGCAAAAATACACCTCCATAGGCGCAGGGTTAGACGTTAGACCCCTTGCCTTGCAGTATTTTGTATTTTTTTCAGCATGTTCTGCGTTTGTAAACTAATCCTACTATATATAATCGGCTAATGTCACGGGTCCATCACGGGGAGGGGGACTGGAGTCGAGAGATGCCTGCGACAGTGCGGCGTACGCCAGCCGGGCTTTCTTTGAGCTTAACCATGGGCGATTGCTGGCGAGCAATATCCTTGGCGGCTGATCGTCCACATTTGCGAGATATTCAAGGGGCAATGCGTCAGGGTATAAATGGGGGTCGAGTGTAGAGCGTAGGGATTCAGGAGGCGTGCCCTAGACGTCGTTCAACTTGCGTAGGGATTCCGAGTAAGAGCGACCAATAGGAGAGGACCCCAACAAAGAGGACCATTAGAGGGGGAGCGTGAATAAGGGGAAGGGGCAGCATTTTTCCTCAGCATCGTTCAGTTTGTGTCGCCGTGTGTTCTGAAGACGGCTTACAGAAGTCGTGGCACGTGTGTCAGAGTGCAGAAGGAGTGTCATAAACTCATAAACGTCGTGGCAACGAAGTGTCACGTGAATCGGTACTCAGTGTCACATGTGCGTGCTTCACTCTCACTCCGTTTCTTCGCCAGCACATAGGAAAGGAAGTATTTCGGGAGGGGCAGGGGGGTAGAGAGAGTGACCATGGGATTTGGAGGAGTATTATTGCCGTCGGACAGTAAGTGCTGTCGACCACTACCGATTAATTAATTATGTTTCTGCAGATTAGGATAAGGATAAAGGATAAAGGACGGCGTTACTCAATCCCTTCTGGGATGCGCCAGCGCATTCTACTTCTACGGGATGTCGTGGAGGCGACATGAATGCGTATTTGGCCATACAATGACTTGCGGTGGCCAGCCGATGAACAAGTCAGCGCTTTATGCTTCCCAGACAAGTCTGGTACCAATTCACCGACCCCGGAGGGATGGGAGGCTTGGTTGGCCTGGGCGGGAAATCCGAACCAGGAACCTGGTACGGGTGCACGCGACAGTCGCGCCTCCTCCGACTGCGCTACACGCTCCCACTTCTGCAGATTAAGCACTTCGAATTGGGACTCTCGTGAATTCTCGCCAGGTAGAGAACAAGCGCTTCGGGGAATAAATCGCGTGCATGTGATGGAGGGTGGATGGGCTTCATATGCGCAGTGAATATTCTGCCCCACCATATCCCACTGCACTAATTTATATAGTAAAACCAGTTGTCAGCGTATACTGTGCCACACGAGGTCTTTTAGGTGGATCTTTACTTCACAGGGCCTTACGCGCTTCGGCTTCACGTCGTCTTCAGAGGCCTGAACGTGGTGCATAGGTTAGAATTGCACTCTACTCCACCAAGTGCCTTAACTGCCCTAGCATTTTCGACCTACACCTACGACCACCGACCACTTTCGACCTTGGTGGGGTAGAGTGCAGTTCTAACCTATGCACCACGTGCAGGCCTCTGAAGACGATGTGAAGTCGAAATGCGTAAGGCCCTGCGAAATAACGATCCACCTAAAAAAGCTCGTGTGGCACAGTATACGCTAACTGACAACTCACCACAATGCCGAGGTTTCAAGAAGAGAGAAGTTTGAGATTAGTAAAACCAGTTTTTTTCTTACCGTAAGAAGGCCTAAAGAAGAGAGGAGGAAGACTGGGGTTGTTCTATTCTCGGGGTTTGGCGGCGAAGCCCCCCAACCAGACCCTTGGCGGCAAGGTCGCTGAACATCTGGTGTAATATCAAACGGTGTGACTTCATATTAAAATACGCGAGGTCTGCAGCAGTATTTACACTATCAACCGACTAAACATTGTGACTTGCCTCTCGAGGCATGGCGCGATCCAGTCTTTTGATGCACTACATGATTACTGCCTTGATGAGCTTCAAAACAAAATTTAAGTTATTATTTTTTCCTCAAAAGTGGAGTTTTTATAAAATTATGACATATCTTGGGGCAAGTGAACTAAAAAATTTCAAAAAAAGTTATACCATTTTTAACAAAAAATTACTCTAACTTTTTTTGGAGAGTCCCTAGTCTAACGTAGAAGTTCATTTCGATCTGGAAGAGTTCGTTTTGATTCCAAAAGTCTTAGGCTAGCTTAGAAAAGTGTCCAACTTGACGTGAGTGTCCAATTTGACATGAATTTGAATTTAGCTTCCAAGAGCTTCAGGTACTGCCAAGTGATACGAGGGCACTTAGGCAAACTCAGAGAATTGGAGTTGTATGCCGGACACAACGAATTCGGCTACATTGCACTACCGCATTACACGGCCTGTCGTAGATTTGGGTGTGTGATGCACCACACACTGCACCACACACCCAAATTTACGACACGCCGTGTAATGCGGTGGTGCAGTGTAGCCGAATTCGGACACAACTGTCACCTTAACACTGTCCCTCCCGACTAAGGTAAATCCCTGGGCCTTTCTTCAGAACAGGCCGTACATACTTTATGGCAAATCAAAGAAACACCTCAAACTCCGTCTGGTTAGCAGAGCTTAATGCACTTTAGTGACGATAATAAAAGAAGAAAAAAGATCACACGAAAAAGTGCAGCGAATGAAAACAGAACAAAAACGACAACGAAAAAAAGTCCAATAAGCCATATAGGGAACGAAAACACGAGAGAAACTTCGGCAAAAACTCACTTGAAAAAAGCTAAAGTCCTTATTGGATTCTTTATTGCCCTGAGGATGTAATCGTATACGAAACGTCAACATCGGCGGTTCCAACGTGGCCGCTGAGACGTTCGGCGTCGACGTCGGCGGCAGCGGCATTGGGGTCACTTGCTGAAACATGAAGAACTCGCTCTTCGTAAAATCACTCTCTTGAAGGAAAAAGGATAAATGGCGACGTAAATCAATCCCTTGCGAGATTGTACCACGAATTCCACTTCTGCGGATCACTGTGGCACAATATGAAAGACATGCCATAGCCAGTCGATGAAAAAGTTGGCGTTTTATCTTCCCAGGCAAGCATGACACCATTTCGCTGATCCCACGTTCTTAGGGCCTGTTCATACTTCGCGACAAGAGCGACTCGTCGCCCGTAAAAAAACACATGCATATCGATTAAAACCGAGCGCGCGCCGCCGAAAAGTGTTCATACTCGAGCGCCGGCGCCGTCGCTCCAGTCGCTCTTGTCGCTCTTGTCACTCTTGTCGCCTGTTCATACTTCGCGCCGGCGCCGGGAGCGACTGGAGCGACTGGGGCGACGAACGGAGTGTGGAGTACGTAATTACACCGCACTAGTGCTGGAAGGTGAACTAGTGCTGGAAGGAAACGATTCCTGTTCGGACGTTCTTCACACAAAGGTAAGGAGGGCTTCTATGTTTATTTTGAGTGCCAGACTGACGATGTAGGTAATATGATTGTTCGCTTCCGTCTGTTTCAGTTTCTAACAACATTTTTTACTAAAAATATGTCTGTTTGCTTGTGTTTGTCTCAGTTTCCGGAAACTTTTTACTAATATAACAGTTTGCTTGTGTCTGTTTCAGTTTCCAAAAACTAATGCAATTGAAGTTGAAGTTAGACGTGAAGACCTCTATTCACTTGATATTTTAGGCCACGAAGTTATAGTGCAATTACGTACACCACACTACACCCGACGCCCCAGTCGCTCTTGTCGCTCTTGTCTGTAAGGCCTATGTCATACCTTCGCTCACCCCGAGCGAAGGCGACGAACAGAGCGATGAGCGAAGTGTCTTCGCTAGCGTGAAGCTAGCGAATAGGCGCGCAGTTAATAGCGCTGTGTGCAGCTGCGTCGTAGCATCGCTACCGATGCTGGCCGACGCTCTGCTCAGCTCAGCGACGCGGTCGCATCGGTAGCGATGCCGTATCGCTCGAAAGTATGACACCCCGCTAGCGAGGCTTCGCTAGCGGTGGATCGGACAACTGCTACAGGCGTCTGCCCCTCCACAACGTCTGATACCGTCCCTTCCCCAATTATGTTAGTTGTCCATCGCCTTCGCTAGCGAAGAGCGATGGTATGACATAGGCCTAAGATCCCAAACTCGCTCGGTCCAGCTGCACCGCGTGTGTTGTGTGAATGCACACAAACACCGCATTTGACGACACCGCTCTAGAAATGCACCTCAGCACACGTGAGCTGCGTCAACGCCGACGTTGGCATTCGATCGATGCGCATTGGTCTCTTGTGTGCCCGCGGTGGCATGGCTGCCAGACTTGTCGTGACGCAGTGGGTAGAGGGGCGGGTTCAGGCTTGGAGGTCGGAGGTTCGGTTCCTAAGCATGGTGGCGTTTTTGCATTTCATTCAACTGGCTGGATGAGGTTCAGGGGTTTTAACGCTACACAATTTTCAGGCGTTTTTGTGGAATATACCTTACAACGGACGACACTTAGTGTCCGACTTTTTCTGCTCATTTCCCATCTGTATGCTTCTGCAGAACCCGGCTGCGGACTCCCCTAAGCGACGAAAGCAGTTTCCACACGAGCAGCTTGGATCGCACCCACCCTGGAGCCGCTTCCATAGCCTGATTCTGCGCTCGAAGAGCGCAGAATCCAGCTGCGGACTCCCCTAAGCGACGAAAGCAGTCTCCACACCCGCAGCTTGGATCGCACATACCGTGGAGTCCCTTCCCGAGCCTAGTTCTGCGCTCGAAGAGCGCAGAACCCAGCTGCGGACTCCCGCTGATCGGAGAATGCAGTTGGAGGGCGATTTTTGGACGACGCCGTCGAATTCAGTGTGTTGTGTGCATTCACACAACACACGCAATGCAGATGGACCGAGCGAGCTTGGGACCGTAGTGCTCTTGTCGCTCCAGTCGCTCTTGTCGCTCTTGTCGCCTGTTCATACTTCCGCGCGCTGCGCTCTTGTCGCTGCCGTCGCGAAGTATGAACAGGCCCTTAATAAGGTAGCACGTTTTCAAACCGTTACAGTAAGAACAATCGCTGCGGGATCACTACGTCTTCCGATCACTGCTGGCACCATGGGAGCTCCACGGTTAACCAATAGTGGAACTTTTGAACCAAGAATAAAGAAGCTCCATACTGTTTGCGACTGGTTTCGGTGGAGCATTTTTGGAAGAAATGCAATTTGACGTCGTAACCTTAGTTATGGACAGAAGAATTGAACCAATCTTAGCTACGCTGAAGCAACTAATCATCTATTACAACGTCAAATTGCATTTCTTCACAAAATGCACTGAAAACCGCCTCAAACAGTATGACGCTTCTTTCTTCGTAGTCCCATAGTCCCACTGTTGATTAAGTGGAGTGCGCTTGGTGCCAGCAGTGCTCCGAAGACGTTGCGGTCTGCTCTTACGGTAACGGCTTGAAAACGTGGTACCCTAGTGAAAACGCCTTGTGGTTCACGCCTGTTTAAAAGTTCTAACCTGGAATAGGTTTCGACCTCCTATGGAACTTCAAGTGGATATCAGGTGCATTAAAAGGAGCTCGGAATGCTGATTACGAATATGGGGTTCAAAATTGCAACAAAAAAAAACCCTGGACGAGTTCCGGCCTATCGAAATTCACTCAGTTGACTGTAGGCTGGTTGCGCGAATGAGCTGTAGTGAGGGCGGTGAGTGATGAGAGCTGATAAGACTAAGCCAGTAACGGCAGCGGTGACCTAGAGCCAGATTCATCATCCGCTTACCGCCTTCTAACGGTGAAAATACCGCCAAAACCTTATGCTGATGTCATATCAGTGGGTTTGGCGGTATTTTCACCGTTAGAAGGCGGTAAGCGGATGACGAATCTGGCTCTAGGTCACCGCTGCCGTTACTGACTTTGTCTTATCAGCTCTGATCACTCACCGCTCTCACTACAGCTCATTCAGGCGGCCAGCCTACAGTCAACAGGGTGAACTTCGAGAGGTCAGAACTCGCTCAGGAGTTTCTTTTTGCAATTTTGAACTCCATATTCGTAATCAGCATTCTGAGCTCCTTTTAATGAACCTGCTATCCACTTGAAGTTCCACTGGAGTTCGAAGCCCTTCCCTGACGAAATTCATATCGAACGCGGTGGAAAATGTCACGGAAACTTCTCCTAATGAGACACTAGAAGAAACAGTCCATCAGGGTCTCACTCGCAACAAATTAGCAGCGAAAACTGCAACTATTTTCAGTCGTGGCGGCATAAGAACAAGTGCGAATACCTACTATACAGGGGCGAGAATAAACATCACGTAATCGCTAATACTTCAGAACAGACCTCTAAGCTGTCTGAAAAAGTCTCGCGTTCAAAAATACACAGAGTCAGATATAAAAGGACATGGGTAGACTTCGAAATAATCTAGTGAGGCGGAGACTACGAAAGTAAGCAAATTTAAGCAAAATAACAGAGAAACATTAAAATGATAGATGAAAAATAAATAAAAAGTAACAAGTAAATAGAAATAAAGAAGAGGAAAGTCTTCATATGTAGAAACAAAATGAATGAAGACTAAACAAAATATAAAAGCGTTACCCAATCACGGGTGTGCCATGCATTCCACTTCTATGTGACACTGTGAAGATGCTCAGTATGCGTATTTAGTCTATGCAGACTCTGTTTCAACCAAATGAACCGCTAATAATGAAAACACGAGTTGGTGCGGTACTTCACGGGTTGGTGTCCAAGGCCGTTGGGAGGTGGGACTTCCGCACACCCTACCGGTGGCATCCAATCAAGCATATTCTGTAGATCCATGCTACATGTAAGGGTAATATGACAGTCTCGTGATCGCATCGCACCCGAAATGATCAAGACAGAGATTAGATCAAACTTCGGATCTATCCTAGCCCGGGGGGCCACATAACTAAAAAGTATTATATGTAACAAATTCACTTGAGACTTACCGAGCGACTCCTACAGAACAACACAGGACCCTAAACAAGAAAAACTCACCAAGAAAAAAACGAAAATTACATTTGTTGCGGTCGTAAGCCGGCAAAGTTGTGTGTCCTCCTCACTATGTTAGGTCCTGGTTACAACATGTCAGGCGGTGGTCAGTACGCGGCAAGCCTCCATTGCCCTACTCTTTGCCAGCCGAGGCGGTTGTAAGAACCGCGGCATCTTAATTTTTTTGTTCGCTCGTTGGTTCTTTCTTCCTTTTAGGTCCTCTCGAGTCCTTCAGGAGCCGCTCGGTAGGTCTCATGTCAATTTGTTAGATAATTTTTAGATATGTGTCCCTCCCCCGGACTAGGATAGATCCCAAACGATCCCAAACTTCTTCACCTATAGAAACCTTAAAGAGTTCAAGACATTCCTAATATGTGATAAAATGTCGTTGTGTTCATCCGTCCAAACCTTCCGGAAACTTATTTTCGGGTCTTGTCTGATTCAGAATGACCGTCCACAAAGAGCAACTTTGTTTAAGATCTTATGTTGACGACCTCTTCTTCATATTTAATGTGTGTTTCTCACTTTTGTGTTTCACCCGTGTGGTTTGGTCCCACGTCTCTAGATAAATAAATGAATAAATAAATAAGCGAGCATATCGACGTTAAAATTCATCCTCTTTGTAAATCAACCACTGAAAGCACCCTGAATTCGAGCCATTATCGGAATCTCTAGCGATTCTACCACCGCTAGTCCAAAATCCCTTCCCCCTTCGCCTCCTACAGACACGCGACCACCACAGCAGGCGTGTTGTCGTCGCCGCTTCTATTGACTGCCTTGCATAACACTACTAGTGTGACTTAATGGATAGAAGGAAGAACACTACTCCATCGCCGCCGCCGTCGATGAAAACATGTTATTTTAGTGTTCGAATGCTTTCAAGCACACAAACAACAAACCAGCGTTCAACCTAATCCACACATTACGGAGTCGACCAAGCGCTGTGCGTAGATTGGGAATGGATTGCAGCGATACAATATCACTGAGGAGTTGAATTTCGCGTGTCAAAATGTAGCCAAAAAGACATGGACCGAACAACCAATTGTTCTGGTGCGACCTATGTCTATCCGCTTGTTCATACTTCCCGACGGGAGTGATTGGTCGGCCAGGCCAATCATACGTATCGATTTTTGCTGGGCTTAGAGTTGCGTGTTTAGTAGGTTCTGATTGTTTCCGTGCGTTACCTCATTCGACTGCGTTTCACTTCACCCGATATCGATGCCTTGGGCAAGTGAAACACATTCGAATGAGGTAACGCACGGAAACAATCAGAACCTACTAAACACGCAACTCTAAGCCCAGCAAAACTCGATACGTATGATTGGCCTGGCCGACCAATCGCTCCCGTCGGGAAGTAAGCGGTTAGACATAGGTCGCACCAGAACAATTGGTTGTTCGGTCATTGTCTTTTTGGCTACATTTTGACACGCTAAATTCAACTCCTCAGTGATATTGTATCGCTGCAATCCATTCCCAATCTACGCACAGCGCTTGGTCTCCTTAGGCGCTGTTTAGAGTTCCATCGCGGCGCGGCGTAGCGCAATGATAAGCACCAGTATCGACATTATGCTTGTCATCACGTCTTGATGATACTCTAAACAGCCGCTAAAGAGATGAAACGCTGTGTGTAAATGGATTACAGCGATATAATGCCACTTGGGACTTGAATTTTGCGAGTCAATGCATGCGTTACGACAACATACGATGTACATTGCGTTTTTTAAACGTTTTTGACGATGTCTTGTAACGCGTTATGTAAAGGCGGCATGGACTCGACAAGCCTGACCTTTGGCCCAGTTCAAACCGTCTAAACGTATTTAGTTGAGGATAGATTGCAGCGTCCTAGTTAGAAAGTGAAGGTCATAGTGCGGAGAAGTTAAGCTGTGACGTATTCTTGTCGTCGTGTTACCTCGACTTATTACTGAAATCGAAGCAGCAACTACCCCAGTCGGGAGAAGGCGACAAGACAGCATATGCCCCTCCCCATTAGGATAGATCCTCGACATTTGTGACATAATCAGACTTTAGATCAAACAGCACGGCTTCTGGTGAACCATCGCGATCATAGAAGTGTATCGTCCAACGTGTACTGCGCCAGACTTCGTCCTCCAGGCGACTAATCGTGTTAGACGAAGACATTACGATACCCGGAATGAGTCCAGACGCCGGATTAAACCCATGCTTATGCGAGTAGAGATACCCACGATGGAGCATTCGTGGTGCCCAATCGCGGGTATCTCTACTTCGCATAACCATGGGTTTCATCGTTGACCAATCCGGCCCCAGAATGTCTCGATTGCTTTGCACGACGACGTTTCAACATCGTGTCCCAGAATCTTCACCTCCACTCCAGAATTCTCCCGTTGAAGACCGTATGGTGGCCCATAAGCTGTTCACTTCCATCAGAATGTCCTTCATCACTGAGGTAGTTGACTGACTTCACCTCCGCAATCTTACCAGGGGCCTAATCTTGCTCTAGACAAGCTCCAGCCAAAGAGATTTGAAGAAGCCGCTCGACCTCGGCAGGTCAGGACAAGGGAGCATCTTGATGAGAATGAGGAACGTAGAACATCCACTGGTCTGGACCACCATAAGATCCACGATAGCAATTATAACTAATCGCCCACGGCCTAACCAAATTCTGCTGATGCACTCCATGGAGTCGTGGGGTTGATGTGCAGGTTTGCTCATCAACCCGCGATACTGTAGCGTGTGGCTGCCGAGCAGCTTGGATCGCACGCACCCTGGAGTCCCTTCCCTAGCCTTGTTCTGCAGAACCCAGCTGCCCACTCCCACTGAGCGACGAAGACGTGCTCCAATGGCAACGGCTCGGATGGCGTGAGCGGGTGATGGCACTTTGCCACGTCAGCGCCTGGTTAGATCCAATGGCTATCATCGCCCACTGCCCTTTGAATGTTCCCGCGCGCTTGCTACAGTACCTCCAAACCTGCACATCGCCCAAACCGTTGTCATCGAGCTAGTTTCTGTCGTTGAGTGGGCAAACCTACTGACACCACAAGGATAAGACCCATCTAAACTGCTCGTGCTAAAACCGATCTCGTCGCTCAACGGGAAGTGCGCAGCACAGGCTAGGGAAGAGACCACGGATGTGGCCATCCAAACTGCTCATCCTCAAACCGCTCTCGTTGCTCAGTGGGGATTACGCACCGATCGAATGTCCATGTGGACGCCAACGCGATTCACGACACAACGGAAGCAACCACACGCTACAGTTTCCCGCACACCTGCAGACAGCCCGCAACGCGAACGGCAGTAGGGGATTAGTTATAAGCAAGACCAAGATCCACCGCCTAGAACGGAGACTTCCGGATTCCGGATGAGAATTCTGGAGCCAACCGTTCAAACGTGAGTTCCGCCTTCGAGGCGTATTCATATCCATCGATCCTCTCACTGGTTCTCACTGGTTTTCGGTGGACTATAGTGAACTGTTTGCCCTTCTTCAAGATGAGGCTCGATAGATGCTCCAAAGAATATCGCGAACCTTTTTCGAGGTGTGGTGAGAAACAGCACCCTCTTTAGAAAAAGCTTTATTAGTACATAGATACAAAGGTTACTATTAGGATGAGTTCGCAACATCGACCAGAACTCGTAGCCTTTCAATCGCTATCTCCCAGCAGTGTCGATATTTATTATTGTTCAAGGTCTTGCCCACTTCCAGCCTTTTCTGTTGATCCTCTTTACAATCATAGACACGCTCATTATCTCTCTCGAACTCACTGCGACGTTTCTCCATTTCTGGATTAAAGCTTTCGTATGCCAGATAGACCCTCCAAAGGATCTCGAAATAGAAATCGTCCAGAAGATTCATTGACTGTCTGACTGTGTGAAAGGGGCGTAGCGGCATCGCCCTGAAGCTCTCACAAAACCTGATAGTCGCTTCAAGAAGACGTCGGTAGTCGTTATTCGTGAGCCTCTTTGGATTCTTACGAATCATTTCACGAAGTACGCGTATGACTGCCTCCGTCGCAAGTTCTTCTCCGACTGCTACCGCATATCTCCTCATTTTGAAGACGAATTTTTCGAAGAGATCAAGGAGATAATCTATCGGCAGCCTCACCACCGGCTTCTCGTAGGTCGGGTCGGGAAGCGGTGCATCAGGCGGGACGGCGTCGCTCAGTAGCGGATATGTGACTCCCAGGTTCATTCCCGCAGTGACTCCAAGGCCTTTCGCTGTCACAATCGGAGGAGCGTCGGCTATCGGTATGTAGACCTCATCTTCCTTATTCACTTCTGACGGGTCCGTAGTACCTTCACGGCGCTTCCTTGCCTCCATTGCAGAACCGTCGACGACTATCGGCTCGTATGTTGCTGAAACAGCCAGCCGCGGTTACTTCGACGAACCGTCACCTCGTGGTTGAGCCACCACCCACCTGTGGACTCTCCCATCAGAAGCACGGTCAGCACGACTATCGACTGAAGCCTCGCCATCCGCTCGAAGTCTTCTTGCTCTGCTGCTGCTGGTGGTGGTACCGCAGTTGAATGGATATCACCGCTGCTGTGTTCTCCTTATATACGACCGCTCGTATACGTCCGCTTTACATTATCACCTGAGCCTTATCATCTCATCCGACACTCATTCGTGTTGAGTGAGTCTCATCTTCGGATGACTTCTCCGCAGAGAAGTAAGGCCTGCTCATAGTTCACTATAGAAGCGTCCTGGCAGACCCGTGCAAAACATGCAAATCGATTAATGCCGAGCGACAGGTCTAGTGTCTTCTATCGACGAGTAATCCTTCCGATTGCTGTAGGTGCAATCGGGTCCAATATCCAGAGCTACTATGGTTCCGACGTCGGAAGAAAAGAGCGAAGAATACAATTTATTCAGGCAAAAACCAGAAAAATACGAACAACACAAAGAAAATGAACAATCAGGAGAGCTAACCAAAACTGAACCTAGTTCCTTAGATCTGACGGCTTTTATGGACTCTGTAGGAGGGGTGCCTGCCCTAGGTTCCTCGGACCCTTCGTCCGATACAGTTTTATGGCTCAAGGGCCGTCACTGGCATATCCGCAGGAACAGGTCATACACCTCCCTGGATACGTCCCGCCACCTCATGCTCTTAGCGAACACTTTCAGAATACATACACCTGTATCGGTATATTCCACAATGGACAGATTCTATGGTGATCGTGTGGAATATACGGGGACTGGTGGATTCTGGAAGTGTTCGTTAGGAGCACAAAGTGGCAGAGCGTATCCAGGAGAGGTTTACGACCTGCTCTTGCGGGTATGCCAGTTACGGTCGCAGAGCCAAAAAATCGTACCGGACGGAGTGTCAGAGGATCTCACGGTAGGCACGCCTTCCTGCAGAGTCCATAAAAGCCGTCATATCTAAGCAACTAGGTCCAGTCTTAACGTAGCTCTCCTGCAGTCTTCTGTTTGCTCATTGTGTCTTAATCGTATGTTGCTGATTTTTGCCTGAATAAATTGCATTCCTTGCTCGTTCTTTCATGCATCGGAACCATAGTAGCACTGGATATCAGACCCCATTCCCCTGCATTATTCGGAAAGTTTACTCGTCCATAGAAGACACTAGACCTGTCCGACTCCACAGTCCAACGTTGCAGCTGACACTTCCTTCTGTCGCCTGTTCATAGTTAGGTCCGCGACGGAAGCCATTGGTCGAACGTTCAAAACATGCAAAATCGATCAGAACCGAGTGATCGCCGAAAAATCAGCTCATCTCATTCATTCGAGCGACAGTAACGCCTATGAACTTCGACAAGCGGGCACCGACAACAGGCGAGAGCCATCTCCAGGGGCCGGATTCATCAATGTTACTGCAGTAACTTTAACGGAGAATTGTAAGCAAGAGCTCAGATAACGCGGCCTATCAAGCGATATGGTGTGCGATAAGCCGCGTTATCTGAGCTTTTCGCTTACAATTCACCGTTAAAGTTACTGCAGTAACTTTGATGAATGCGGCCCCAGGATGCGCCACGCATTCTACTCCTTCGTGATATCAGGGAATGCGTATTTGGCCCATACAATGACATGTGGTGGGCAATTGTGTAGTGTTTTACCCTTCCCAGATAAGCACAACACCATTTCATCAGCTCGGGAGGGATCGAAGGCATAGCCGGCCTGGACGGTGTATCCGAACCAAGAACCTTGAATTGAAATACACGCGAAATCCGGAGCCTCCCCCCGGCCGAGCTGCCACGTACCCAGAAGCGAGAAGAGGTAGCAAAGCGTGATGTAACTACACAACAGCGGCCTAAAGAAGATCAGAGAATTCTGCGGCCAGATTCATCAACCGCCTACCGTCCTCTAACGGTGAAAATACCGCCAAACCTGATACTATCAGGGGGTTTCCGGTATTTTCACCGTTAGAGGGCGGTAAGCGGTTGATGAATCGGTCCCTGAACTATAAGACTTCCTCTGCTTCTTTCTCGACTTGGACTGAAGCAATCATTTACCTGCACACCATATAAAGATCGCAGAGATTTGGACATCAGAAATCCTGCAAGCAGTACGAATTCGCCTTTCGGATCACATCAACGATGGCAAACGTCGCGTATCAACGCTAAACGCCGATCTCGACCGTCGCCGACAACTTAGGCGTGTTCACGGTTGTGTTTCATAGTTGCCAACGACGATCGAGACTGGCGTGTAGCGTTGAAACACGACATTTGCCGTCGCTGATGGTGTGAAGGTCTCGAGGTCTATACAAGTGCCTGTTTAATTCCAAGTACTATTCAGAAGGAATCGCTATCTTTCATTGTTTGGCTTACAGAGGTGTTGTTTGTCTAGATAGCAAGTATGTGTCTTTCCAAGAATCTTTCAGATTCCAGTGCCGACTGACAGAAATTCCGGTCCTGATGTTCATATCGTTACGACCCTCACGTATCGTAAACATAGTGACTGCTTCATAGAACGTCCAAAAACAATCACAATTGGGAGGGTGATAGAGCTAAACGCCCAGATTTCACCGATCATTCCGAACGGCTGCTGAAGTGTAGTGCAGTGGGCTATGAGGACTCTTGTGGAAGAGCCTTTAATCGATTTAGTCATACCAACAACCACGCTGACGACGTCCAATAATCGATCGGTGTTGATCGACCAACCGACAAGGTTTACCCGCGGTTTTTGTCGTTAGGGCCTGTTCATACTTCGCGACAAGAGCGACAAAAGTGACTGGGGCGACGGACATAGTGTGGTGTACGTGAATAATTGCGTACTCCACACTCCGTTCGCGACGAATGTAGTGTGAAATGCGTAATTATTTACGTACACCACACTACATCCGTCGCCCCAGTCGCTCTTGTCGCGCTTGCCGCGAAGTATGAATAGGCCCATAAGCTTCAATTCGACGAAGACGCTCAAGACAACGCTTATCTTAGCCAATGCTTCAATGCTCATAAAATTCTCACTGCTACAGCACCAACAGAGATCTACAGTTTACTTTAAAGGTCAGAAAAGAAAAATTCTGGTCTCTTGTGTGCCAGAAGAAATACGTGAAAACTGAATAAGGTTACATAAACCCGTAGGGGCCGCACAACGACATACACGTTCAGGATAGTCCCACCAATTAGGAACGCGCTCAAACCACACAACAAATAATCGAAAAAATCGAATCAAATAAAAACTAACTAATTAGTTAACCGAATCAAATAAAAATCAACTAATTAATCGGATTAAATAAAAATAAATAAATCAATTTAAAAAAGAATCAAATAAAATTAATTGAAAATAATGGAATCAGGAGGTCGCAACGGGATTAGAACTCTAAAATCAAACGAAACGGCAATAACACCCCTTGCCGCGCAGGGACGGCAATTAATTTCGCGACAGGAGCTGATCAATGTTCACGCAGCTCAAACCACAGCATCTCACTAGTCGACAGCCTGTCTTCAAAAGGTATGAGAAAATGCGTTTCAGTCCAGTTTCACGAAATTTTGCACGCATTCAATTCCTACTCACCCAATTAGGAAAACCCGAAGTGCTTGAAAACAAACAAAACAAAAACGGCACGAAAAAGAAAGAACAACGGAAAATTGTATGGAAGGAAGAACAATCAATGAAGCACTACGTACCGTAAGATCCCGGATCTTCGCCGACGTCTCCAGGTATCGACATTCGCACTGACTGAACCCCTTGATTGTCCAGACATGGCTGAAACACGCAGCTAGATGGCGCTCGTTCATCTGTGAAGGCTTATCCACCAGAGAGACTCGAACGTACCTATGGGTTACTGAACGGACCTCCGTCGTGGACCAGCTATCAGCAGGTCGTAATGGACCTGCACAATCGGCCATCAGAGACCTTACACTGAAAAATCGATATGCATCTTTTGAACAGCGCACGAATATACGAACATAGCGAAGCGTTGAACGATGCTGTAAGAACGAAGCAGACAATAAAGGAACAATATGCATGAAATACAAGTCTTCCGATAAAGCTAGAGGAACCCGGACTAAACGTCCAAGGGCCGTATGCTCGTGTTCCCCGTTGGGGGAAAATCAATCAATATCAACATGTCATATCACACCCCAATCCGTCATATCACACCCCAATCCCCCATTGGGGGAGACTCGGGGTTAACGAGCATACGGCCCCAAGTGAGAGGTGAGTTTTCCTTCGCTCTCATGCAATCGCTGCGGGACCTCGACAACGCTGCAGCTACTTCGCCCCACTAGGCCACATTACTGAGGATGTAATCGTCAGTAATGAGTTGGGCGTCAACCTTTCGCGTCACTTCATTTCTCGAACATCTTTCTAAACGCAAATAGGGTCGGGGGGGGGGGGGGGGGGTCACCAGCGTTTGATAAACTTAAAACCGGAAATAACCCGTCTAGGTTGTCCACCGTAGTTCGGAGTGAAATTCAGGGAAATCGTTACGGGACCACGCAGTTGCCAATCCCTCTGCTAACCAGTCGCTGCAGCTAGTGATATTTGCGAGCTTGTCCCCGACGGAAATAGGGTCGGGGAGGGGGCTTCTGGGGGGGGGGGGAGCAGAAAAACCCATACAGCCTCCTCCTCGACCCTATTTGCATCGTTAGTATCGCTCATCCCTGGCTTCAACTTATAGAGCCTGTAGTAAGGGCGCTCCATGGCTAATAAAAACCAGGTTTGAACCGCGCGGCAGTGGGCGTTACGCACCGGACAACTCGGACGGGTTTTTTTTCCGGTGGTAATGTATCGGCGAGTGGGATAACCTCTACTCAGTGGTTGTACGCCTTAATGAGAAGGCATCTGTATTTCCAGTTATCTTAGAAATGACCTATCTCAGCTCACTCTCGGAGTAGAACACACCAGTGCTGCAAAAAAATTCCGGTTTCAAAATGCAAAAACCGTAGGGCTGTTCTACATGGTGACCCCTGAGCTTATTTGCGCCTCTGTCTGATGCGGTTACTTGCATAATCCATTTCTCGGAGATTTGAAAAAATGAATGACTCGAACTATCGGAATTGATCCAGTGAGGTGGGTGGAGTGCTTCCATGGTCCCACAGCGATTGCCTGAGCAGGTACAGAAAACTTGTCCAATATGGCGGACAACTCGTCCAAATCCTTGCAAATATTCTCCTCGTCATGCCAGCGTAATCATTTTCATGTCAATTTTCGATGCCTTCCCATCTGTAAACCGTTTTTGCGTATGTGGGCTGAATCATCAACACTTCCCTTCCTTTACGACCGCTTCGCTAACGATTCAAGCCATTGTCTTGCAGTCAGAAGTGGTTACTACAAAGCTTATACGCCGTTACAACGATGTTTTGTTGTGATCAAAACTCGTGGAACGTCAGGTGGGACTCGATCCTTCACCGTTAATTCACGACCCCAGATGTCGAGTACAGATCGAAAAAAATCCGCCCAAACTTTGATCAGGGAGTTATTTGGGATACAGATCACAAATCTGACTTTCTTTTTGAAATTTCGGCCGATTACGGTAGGTACGGGTGACTAGAGCTGTCTAGGTCACCATGACCTTAGGGCCCGTTTATACTTCAACGCCGAGCGACATGACGCCACGTGTGGTGGCCACATTGATCGAGCGACGCGATCGATCAATTTGGTCAGTATGCACGCGATCGCGTCGCTACTACTCGTTAAACGCACGCAACAAAAAACTGGGGACGAGTTGTCTCGGCACGGCCACACAGTCATCACCGTTGTCTTTTGCTCTCTGCGCCTTCCTGGATCAGAGATTGTGTCGGCGTCCCCGCTGACGTCCGATCGATCTCTTGTAAGCCCGCGAAGGACGGCTCGCCGAGCGAGTCGTGGTGCAGTGGATAAACGAGTTGCTTCGTACGAGAATAGTTGGTGGTTCGATCCTTCTGCGTTGTGGCATTCTTGCATTTCAGCTGACTATGTGGTATTTGAGCGGTTTCGACATATACACGGTTTTGAAGCGTTTTTTTTTGCGCATCTTCCAACCGTATACGCTTCGCCGCTTCATAGCGCAGAACCCAGCTCCGGACCCCCCCCCCCCCTGAACGACGAGAGGTTCGCGCGCGTAATGCTTGGAATGAAGGATTTCGCCCTCCATCGCCAACGCCCGTGTTCGAGTGTTTAAATTTTTACGTTTTCGTCCGCAGTTTTCTGCTTGTGTGCGTTTAACGGCGAGTCGCGTCGCTCGGCGTCGGAAGTATAAACGGGGCCTTAGCCCTAGTTTATTTTTGCGCCGCCACGATCGCCATAGATATCGATTTCTCGCACCGCCCGGTCGATACGTATCTCAACCATAATGCCGCGCCGCGCAGCGGCGTAAGTGTAAACTATGGCTTGGCCACCCGCGCCTATCGTACACCCCGAGCCACGCCTAATGATATGCACCCATATCGATTCCATCGCGCCGCCCGATCGATATGGGCGCATATCATTAGGCATCGCTCGGGGTGAGCGATGGTATGACAAAGGCCTAATACGAAAACCGGACGTCATATTCGATCAGCACCCCAGATAACACCGGAAACACGCAGAAAACAACACTTTCTTGGTAGGGGGAAGGAGGATGGCAGCACGTTTTCGAACCGTTACCGTAACCAAACTCGTTGCAGGACCACCACGTCTCCTGGTCAGTGCTGACACCACGTAAAATTCACCGTAACCAACAATGGGGAGACTAAGGAATGGGGAAGCGCAATGCTTTTTAAGGCGGTTCTGGGTGCAACATTTCGGGTGGGAATGACATGGCTTCATCTATAGTCGTGCTGGTCCCGCAACGATTATTCTTACGGTACGGTTTGAAAACGCGACACCCTAGAAAATATAATGCGTGTAGAAAACGCTAATGAAGAAGAAAGATTCGAAAAAATTGAGAACAACAAATAACGAAGGCGATGAAGAAGGATTGCGGGGGAGGTGGGCAGGACGTTCCCGCAAGGAACACCTGCCACTGTACGAAAAACTCATCTACTGCCAGACAAATCGTCACTGCCAGCTTAGTCTTGTGCGCTAAAATGCCGCTACGAAGCTGAGTGATAGGCAAAAAACATCGAGACAAGTGATCTGGCTCTAGTTATTCAAAGAATTGAGAAGAACAGGGAGAATTTCCAACGCAACCAATGAAGTAAAGGGAAGATATGAAGGAAGAATACTGGGAGCACATGGCCGTATCGAGCTGCCAAGTAGCAGAAATACAAGAACATACTGTTCGCCAGCGATTTAAAACAAATATTCAACGACAGGGTGGAGTTTAAACCGCACTGTCCTGCAAGAACTCCCAATCCACTCCCCTTACCGCTCGCTAAAGAGCTGTTTTTCCTCTCCTAAGCCATGTGGAGCGACTCAAAGGAAGGGAAAGCCATTAGCGCTCTAACAGCACTAGAGGAAAACCGGCTAAAAACGGCCGCTATTCGCGGAAAGCCCCCATTTAACCACCGATGGTGAGATGATTCATACGCATGCCTTCAGCGGCTAAGCAAATTCGTCACTCAAATGACTGGGTGCATTCCTTTGAATATTTTTGTTTTTCTGATACAACAAGTCACGCTCATTGTGAAGGGCGTTCGTCGATCTGATTCTGATCTTCTCTCTTGTTGTTTCTGTGGGATGCTATCAATTTCTTTGTTGATTAAGAAATTGGGATAGACATCGTCGATGCGTGCTTAGCTAAGGGATGATAGGCTCTCTCAGTGATCTCAGTGAAATGGCGTGTCATAATAGCAAGAAGTGACCGTCGACAGCAGTGACTACTAGCTAATATCAAAGAAATGTCGGAAGTATATGTCTGAAGGGGGAGAGCGACTTATACAGGAAGAATCTCCACCCCTCAATTAGTATAAAAATGCGCTTCTTTTTTGGCAAGTCGTTAAACCGCTGGAGTAGAGTGTCCTTGAAGCTACTACGGAATCGGCGCTTCACGAGCGCTGGGGGTTCCCTTGTATGCCCGCGATGCCACTGCCGGCAAACAGCTCAGGGCGCAGTGGATAGTGCCGTTGCTTCGTGGGAGGGAGATCGGGGGTTCGGTTCTCCGGCGTTGCGTTATTTTTGCATTTCAACTGACAGGTTGAGATTTGAGGGGTCCTGACGTCTACACAATTTTCAGGCGTTTTCTATGCATTATTTCAGCCGTATACCATGGAGAAAAACTTTCTTGCAACTTGTTTAGTACTGACCAAAGGCAACATGCACTTTGTGAGCGTGTATCACTGCTGTTGAATGTTCGTACTTCATTATGTTGAACACCTTTCTCATGGCCTTTTGGTTAAAAACCGATCAGTAATAAAAAGTCGCAAGAAAGTTTCTATTCACACCGTCCAGCTGAACAAATGCGCAGAAAACACTTAAAAAATGTGTAGACGTCTGAATCCTCAAATCCCAACCAGTCAGTTGAAATGCAAAAATACTGCAACGCAGGAGAACCGAACCCCTGACCTTCCACGCATGAAGCAACGCCACTATCCACTGCGCCCCGAGTCGCTGCCGGCAGTAGCACCATACAAGGGACCCCCAGCGCTCGTGAGGCACCGATTCCATAGTAAATTCAAGGACTCCCTACTCCTTGTGTTCAACGACTTGGTAAAAAAGAAATGCATTTTTATGCTAAACGAGGGGTGGAGATTCTTCCTATACGACTCGCTCTCCCGGTTCAGACATATTGTTCACACCCTTAACTTGTAAGACATGCCAGGTCACTGAGATCACGTAAGTATAAACTAGGGCTTGCAGAACCTATAACTCCTTAGGGCCCTTTCATATTTCGCGATAAGAGCGACTCGTCGCCCGTGCAAAACATGCATATCGATTAAAACCGAGCGTGCGCCGCCGAAAAGTGTTCATACTCGAGCGCCGGCGCTCCAGTCGCTCTCGTCGCTGTTGTCGCGAAGTGTAAACAGACCCTTAGCTAAAGACGAATGTAAGTTTGTCCTACTTTCCTAAGCAACAAGCGAACTGATAGCATTCAGAAACAACGAAGGATAAGACAGAATCAGATCGGCGAGGGTCCGTCACGTTTAAAGTGAGTTCTTGTATCAGAAAAACAAAAAATATATCGCGGAGCGCACCACACAACACCACAATCATGACGTGACGCCGCCGTTCAACAACGACGGAAAACACTCACATAAGCCGTTCTCAGCCAATTAAGCGAGAACTAACAACTACTAACAGCCAACGCTTTTTAGCCAGTCTGCCGCCTCTGATTGTGTTAGTGAGCACTAATGTCCGGCAGCTTCCCATTCTTCGAATCTCTCAGCGGTCTTTAGGCAACAAAAACGGATCACTAACGAGCGATATTTACGAATTAGCGCGAAGAGATACTGATAGGGGGAAGAAGGATGCACCAGGCGAAAGAAACGATATCATCAACTCATATCACAATGTGATACTGAAAGGATGCAAAGGGAAACATTCTATCAGATAGCACAAGGATAGATAGATCTTCCTATTGAGAAGATTGCTTTGTAGGTCGCACAGATGATTGGTTACAAAGGAAGAAGGAACCTTCAGAAGGATTCGATCTTGACTGCAAAGTTTTCCGACTAAGATCTTCGCAGCAGCATCACCAGAACGACTGGCGTGCAAATAGACTGCGCGGAGGAGAACTGCTACGGAACTGGTCGTTTATTTGGCCTACAAGAGAAGGTTGGGAGGCACCGGACCAATCATCCTAGGTGCATACCACCCAGAGGACTCGCACAAATGGTGATCTGATTGGTCGAAGCGTTCCAGTCTCCTATTTTGGGGATGGATGGGAATTGTAGAATCTGTACTAGTCGCTTATGTGACCTCCTGGAGCCAGATTCATCAACGACTTACGTAACTTTAACAAAGAATTTACAGCGAAAAATTCAGATGACGCGGCTCATCGCTCACCATATCGCTTGATAAGCCGCGTTATCTGTTTTCCGCTGTAAATTCTCCGTTAAAGTTACGTAAGTCGTTGATGAATCTCGCTCCAGGAGATCACATGAGCGAATAGCAGCGATTCTACAACCCTTATCCAGACAATAGAATGTTGAAACGAACCAACCAATCAGATCTTCGTTTGTACGCATCCTCTGGGAGCCATGACCATGTGATGATTGGTCTGTTGCGTCCCAGTCCTTTACAGGCCAAATTAACGACTAGTTCCGTAGCAGCCGTGTCGGTGTTTTTCTAGATGGAGAGAGGTACATTGTAGACCCATCGAAACAGCAAACGCCATGCGAGGTGGAACGCTTGAACATCGTAACCGAACATTCAATCACCGCAATATCCACCGGTACGTTCCGCTCCGACGAAATGCGTATGAAAACGCGGTTTCTAGAACAATTTTACAAAGACAACACAAGGGACGGACCTACGAGAAGACATTTCTCTGAAAGTTTCCAGTTGGAGGTTTCGCTTTTCTAGCGCTCCCATCCGACTAGGAGATCACATTTAGATTTGAACGATTAATTATGACCTTCTTTGAACATTTGTAGATCGCCTGCTTCAGAAGGTGGAGCGCTTGAATTCTCATAAAGTTTAGAAACCATCAAATTTTCCATGAGTCTATCACATTTATTTAACTCGGTTTGCGTTTCGGCGACCTCGCCTTCGTCAAAGCCTGAAAAAGTCGAAAAACACTTATGAAGCTCTCCTCCCAAACACCATTTCATCCCACAGAGTTCTACTCTTAGGGAGAGATGGCGACAAGATCCAACAAGACAGTTATGAAGGAACGACTGACCTGATAGGTGGATGCCGAAAAGAACCACCAGTCATCCGAAGCTGGACTTGAACGTGGGTGAATGAATCTATAAGGTCAGCCGTTCCTTCATAATTGTCATGTTGGATCTTGTCGCTATCTCTCTTTAAGATTAGTACTTTGTAGGATGAAATGGTGTTTGGGAGGACAGTTTCATAACTGTTTTCGACTTTTTCAGGCTCTGAGGGCGAGATCGCCAAAACGTAAGGAACTGTTCATACTTCGCAACAAGAGCGACTGGGGCGACGGATGTAGTGTGGTGTACGTAAATAATTGTGTACTCCACACTCCGTCCGCGACGAATGTAGTGTGAAATGCGCAATTATTTACGTACACCACACTACATCCGTCGCCCCAGTCGCTCTTGTCGCTTTTGTCGCTCGTGTCGCGAAGTATGAACAAGCCCTAAGCCGGGTTAAAGAAAAAAGTGATAACAACTTTGGCTACCAACTCAACAAGACAACAACATCGATCCGAAGTCAATATGCTAAGGTTTATTGGAAGTCGACCTTGGACAACTTATCGATGGATTTTCGATGCAATGTAAATACCAAAAAACCATTTTAAACAATTCCGAAAAATCTGACCTGTCAATATAAAAAATAAGGAATGATAGAAATTCAAAGAAGTAAAGAAATGTGTAGAGTGTTAATTTTTTAATCGTAAATAAATAAAACATGTTATAAAAGATACAAAAAGGTTCGTTTCACCACTATCTTAAGATGAAATTTTGTTATGCTCCTCCTGTCAAATTTTAAGGAAAAATGCCTTTGATTCGTTAATTGTTAAATGTACAGTCCTGGTCGAACATGCCACAGAGCCGTCCTTCAGAGCAAACCGGTTCATAAAGGTTTGCACACCTAACTTTGATCCGAGTCAACAGATTTTGCGCTGCGATGAGGTACTAAAACTTCTAAAAACCAAGAAACGTCTTTTGCAAGTCTCGACTTGGCCTAACACTTCATCCCAGTTCATACTTAGAGCACATGAAGTGGCGCTAAAGCCCTCGTCAACCTTAAAACTCAAAGGAACATTTTTTTAAAAGAAAAAAGCACTCTAAACCCCAAATACCAGCGAAACGTTAGGGAAGACTATAGCAGCAGCGAATCAATGGAAGACTGACGACTGTAGAGTGTAACCAAATGACTCATCAGCGAGCTGAAATGCCATACGGACGTGCACTCTCAAACATCACGTGTCTAACTCGATTGTTTTTTAAAAGTAATGGGCGGGGCGCAGTAATTTAAGCGAAAGTCAGCTGATTGCCCAGCTAAGCCGCCCCGCGATGACACATGGCCGATCGGTATGACGACAACGTGGTCTGATGGGGCGGCGAACACGTAGCCGTCGCGATCGATTCCGATCGTTAGGCGAGTTCTTGCAAGGACGACGGCGGCGGGGCGGATTGATGGGACGACTAGGCACTTGGCAGCGGAAGTTTTAGGCTCCGCAGGACCTTGGACAGGGACCTCGATCCACCACCCGTCCGCAGCCTCTGGGGAACAGCTAGACTGGTCACCGACTTGAAGCAAACGAACGAGAGAAGGAACGATGTTTCCTCGTAAAGGACGTGGAGAGGGGGAATCTGACCCTAGGAAGGTCGACTGGCAGCTAAAAATTGCCAAACTTTCAAGGAAAGAAGCTATTGAGAAAAGAGAAAATGGATCTATCCTAGTCGGGGGGGAGGAGCCCATAGCTAAAAATTACGCAACCAATTGACTTGAGACACAAGGAGCGGCTTCTAGTACAAAATAGGATAAAAGAAACAATCCATACACAAGGTTGGTGGTTCTAAAGACGTCTCACAGGGCAAGACGCATTCAAACACAACTGACCGCCGCTTGACACGTTCTAACAAAGATCTCCAGGATCTATCTTAGTGAGGGCGGGGCGGAGGGGGGGGGGGGGGCACACATAACTTTGTCGTTAACAACCGCGGCGAAACCTGTATTTTGTGTGAATTTTGTCAGTTTCGGTCCTATTTTGTCCTCTAGAAGCTGCTCCGAGAGCCTCAAGTCAACGTTTTGTACATAATTTTTAGTTTTCTGTCCCCCCCCCCCCCCGCCGACTAGGATAGATCCGAGAAAATACGTGTGACTTAAAAGGAAAATACGCTTTAGATGGACATTTAGAAAGGAAGGTGAAAAGGATGGGAGCAGCATCTAGTCTCGCAAATACCCTAAAAACATAAATTATGAAGGATAATTATGAGAGGTGGTGTGACAGTGGTGTGACACGGGACTCGTAAGGTTAAATGGAGTCGCTCTACAACAGGTCGACCCCTACGTCTATCTGGGAAGAGAGCTGAACATGGATAACGACCTCGCCGCAGGAGACGCGCAGCATGGGCAGCCTTCAGTTCGATTCGCGAAGTCACCGATCAGGTCAAGGATGCCGGCCTCAGGGCCTCAATATTCAACGCCTCTGTACTGCCTGCGATGTGTTACGCGACGGAAACCTGGCCCGACAACAAGACAATCGCCAGAGCGATGTAAACTACGTATCGTGCACTGGAGAGATGTCTTCTGAGGACAAGCCTTCGTCAGCAATGGCGAAAAGGCCTACGAAGCTCGGAGCTCCGGGAGAAGTCGCAATTAGCAGACCCGCTGCAGTACATGAAGAAGTCCAAATATCGCTGGGCCGGACACCTGCTTCGACGAAAGGACGACAGATGGAGTCTCCGTGTCACAGAATGGCTCCCGAGAGACCATAAGTGACCACCAGGACGATCGCCAACGCGATGGGCAGACTCATTCTCAAGATCTTTCAGAGAGCGGAGTCTGCCTCACTGGATGCAAGCAGCCAGAGATCGAGCGATCTGGAAGAGTTGTGGTCCCCGCTGGGAAGACCTCCAGCCGACAAAAGGACCATCAAAGTATCAAAGTAAGTAACTATTATGAGAGACATACTCAGACAAAAGTCGGTTAGTAACCGAGCATGAAAGGGTTTGAAACAGACTTACTGATCGGTTTGGAACCCCACCGTGTCTCAGACACGGTAGGGTTTCAAATCGAGCAGTAAATCCGTTTCAAACCCTTTCATGCTCGGTTACTAACCGACTTTTGTCTGATCGTGAGTAGGCTGACGGATAGTGTTAATAATTGATGATCAGGTATACACTCAATGAGAAACAGCGAAGAACCATCTCGTACTTTTCCGCCTTCCACTGGATTTACTGATCAGGAAGGGACTCATGCGTATGTCTGAACGGCGAAAATGAATACCGCTGTGAGAAGCTCCTCCCTTCAAAGGGTGGAAAAAATTGTTCCATCTTTGCAAAGTCCTTGAACCTACGGAGTTAGCGGCTTTGGTAATTCGCCCAGGAATTATACAGGCACACAATGCAACATCTCCCAAGCATCGAATATGCAGAAAAGAAGCAAAAGTACTGCAAGGTGAAGGATCGAACACCTGACCCCGCGCCCAAAAGCAGTATTTTCCTTTTTTGCATAATCGATGTTTGAAAGGTGTTGCCTTGTGCGCCTGAACGATTTCAAGGTGAAGTATCAGAGCCCCTAATTCAGTAGGTTTAAGGACTTTACAAAAATGGAACATATCTTTCTACTATCTGAAGGATGAAGATGCTCGCAGCGGTGTTCATTTTCGCTGTTCAGACATACGCCTGAGTCCATTTCCTGGTTAGAATAAACCCAATGCTATTATTTTACTCAAAAGAATTAGATTTTTGTGCCGGTTCAAACAGTGTAGCCTTTTTTCTTGAGACACAGTGTGATGTCTCAGAAAAAAAAAACATTTATAATGTATTGTTAAATTAAACTATACCATGTCAGTACGAATTTCCTCAGGACAAAGAACTACTCTGATTTCTTCAAAACGTGTTCATTTGGAGTTCGGATATTTCTAAGTTGTCCTGAAAACCGTTCAATTTAGATTGTGAAGAGTTCAGGATCCTATCCTATCCTGCTATATATTAGGTTGTCCCATAAGTATCCGCCGCTTTTTTCAACGATTCACTGCAGATTTCGCCGACGGTTCCTTGCATAGCGCTGCATAGCTTTCGAAAGAGAATGATTTGCTCTATCAGAGCATGTATTGCATTTCTTTTTTCATACTGAATTTTGTCAATTTTTAGGACGTTGAAGTGAAAAAGTAGCCATTTGAGCACTTGTTCTCTCCGCTTAGGTTTGTAGTTTTTTGCGCAGTTTTTTATAGCATTTGGAAGACAATGTTCTGTACTACAAGAATATGTGTTGGTCCTATTTTCTCACTTGGCCTTTATCGATTTGTAGGCCATCAAATTGAGAATTCCGACTTTTCCGTCCGAATTTATGCCAAAACTCCGGTTCTGTGGTTGGACTTTTTTGCTTGGTGTTATATGTCGTTTGGAAGAGAATGTCTTGCTCAGTAAGAATTTGTGTCGCGTTTATTGGCTCCCGCTGATTTCTGTCGAATATCAACAACTGAAGAAGGAGAAGGAGTTGTTGGTGAAGATGATTTTTCTCTTTTTGGCATTTTGTTGATATTCAATAGAAATCAATAAAAGCGACACATATTCTTATAGAGCAAAACATTCTCTTTCGAATGACATATAACACCAACCCAAAAAGTCCAACCACAGAGCAGGAGCTGTCGGCAAAAATAACCATCCTCCTTCGGACTTCCCAATTTGATGACCTAAAAATCAATAAAGGACAAATGAGAAAATAGAATAAACACATATTCTTGTAGTACAGAACATTGTCTTCCAAATGCTGTAAAAAACTGCGCAAAAATTACAAACCTAAGCGGAGAGAACAAGTGCGCAAGTGGCTACTTTTTCACTTTTCACTTCAACGACCTAAAAATTGACAAAATTCATGCTGAAAAAAGAAGTGCAATACATGCTCTGATAGAGCAAATCATTCCCTTTCGAAAGGTATGCAGCGCTATGCAAGAGACCGCCGGCTAAATCTGCAGTGAATCGTTGAAAAAAAAAAAACGGCGGGGACTTATGAGACAACCTAATATAAAAGCGTTAGTCCGTCTGTCCAAATTTGTGTGAACCAGCAGGACATATCAAACGTGTAAAGGTAACCCGCACCTACATGTAAAACCTGTCAAGGCTCTCCTCACGTGCAGTCGACGGAAGTTGACTAAAATTGGTGGGAAATGACCAGATTGGACAAATGAGGGGAAGCATTCGATCGGACAGTCAAGATCGATCGATGGCATCGGTTTTTCGGCGCAAAGCGGCTCATAGGGGGTCCCTTGCATTGAGTGGTTATTCACATACTATTATTTTAGACAAATTCTATTATTTTAGTGTTATCCTCTGAATGCAAAGTGAAATCGTAATAAGATACATGAACGCTCAGTTACAGCAGAACTAGCTAGCCTAGTTCACCACGCACCAGTGCTGTTTTTTTTAAATCTAGTGCAAAACAACATATTTAGTAGGGCTGCCTCACACGGCGACCCCCTCTGAGCCGCTTTGTGCCTATTTTCCGATCGGAGTTATCAATAAACACCCCGATGGGAGTCGCACGATTATGATGGCCGATGAGGAAACCAATATCGATCGATGGTATCGATTTTTCGACCACAGTTATCGGTTTTCGCCCAAGCCTTACCAATTGGAGTGGGAGTCACACGACGGTCTCTTCGAAAGAATTACTCCCGCTCGCATGAAACACTCCAATGTAAAGACATTCAGGCAGTATTTAAAACATAACAGTATCGATTGAGTGAGTAACCGTTTGACTATCAATTTTTCTGCAGATTAGATACTTCGGAATGGAAATCGCACTAATGCGGTGGGCAGTGGACAACCCTTACGCCAATCGTTTTGGGGATCTTCCCTTACTCTATTCTATGCAGTAGGCAAGACCAGTTTTTGTCTTTTCTAATGAGGCATTTTTAGAAGGGGTCAACATTTCTCTTAAAAATTTATAAACGCCTTCGCGTCAGCAAGCTCCCACTTGTCATGTCATGTCTTTAAGCGTCTCCAGACCGGACGAGTGCGCGTCAACTGCTTGACTACGGCGATAGACAGAATTGTCCAGATTTGTCCAACGTTTTGTTTCATTGAAGAATCATCAGGGCTTGAGGACACATAAGGTTTCCATTTCTGTAATTTATGTTGCACTTTTTTTCGTCCCGTTATTTTTCTGCGAATATGAGGTGTAATACCTCACCAGACTTCCACGTAAATTCGTTTAAAACTTTCAAAATGAAATCGTTAGGCACGGATACATTGGCATTGCTAAGACCCCTAGAACCAGATCGGAATAGATGTATAGCATAGGAAACGCGTTGGAACTGGAGTACACTTGTTCGACGCGCCGCACACGTGGGTGCAGCGTCCACATGGGCATTCATTCGATCGATGCGCATCGGTCTCCCGTATGCCCGCAGTGGCGCTACTGATAGATGGATCGTGGTGCAGTGGATGGTGGCGTTGCTTCATGCGACGGAGCTCAGGGGTTCACTTCTCCTGCATCGAGGAATTTTTGCATTTTAACTGAATGATTGAGACTTGAGGGGTTTCGAACTATACACAATTTTCTGGTGTTTTGTGCGAATTTTTCCAGCTGTATGCGCTTCTGCGGAAGCCAGGTGCGGATCCCTTGGACCAGTTCAAGTTTCCCATTTAAAATCTTTTCCGATCTGGTTTTAGTGGCCAAAGATCCACTGCGGATATTCGCTCATATAAGGACATAGGATGCTGCGGCTCTAATAAAGCTGCTGCTAGTCATAAAAAAGATACGAAGTTACTTCCCTTCCTATACTGGCCTTAAAGTCCCAATGTCATATCATTCAAGAAGTAGTTTCGTCTGATTAATCGATGAAATAACGACAAAAATAGCAGGGCATCACTTAGATGAGCGATTTAGACCGTTAGGAGTCCCTGTGTATCGTTCTCGTAGGCTCTTTCGAGGTTAACACCATCTAGGCACCTTTCTCACTGGAAACTAAGCTGTATAACAGAATGCCCGATAACAAGTGATTATCGAATAAGTGAAGAAATAAAGGAAAACACAGGAGAAAACCCGATTAGTGTTACTCACCACCCGGTTTCTAACTGGAATCAGCGGCAAATCACCTGCAGTCGTTCAGATAATCACCACTCACGCTCTGATAGTGTACTGGGAGCAGCAAAGAACACAAAGCACGAGAAAACCACGTCCGCCGATCACGAGGCTTCCCAGCAACCCTGAGCGAGGAGCGAATTAGCTGTTCGCCGTCACCGCCGTGTTGTTCCTCCGTCACACGCTACACACCGCATCTAACGCCTAATTGGGTGCACGCGCGCTGAGGAAATGAAATGGCTCGACATTTCTGAGAGGTTCTCTTGTTTCATTGAAGGTCTCGCGGGGTTTGTGGTAGCCTGTATGAAGATATACGCTTTTGGTACAAAAACAAGCATAAAATCACAACACACGCAACAACACCCACGGACGTGTACGAGTTGTCGGCATGAGAACTCGTCCAAATCAGGTAAGCGTTGCGGGACCGCGTTGAGCTCAACACTTAGGATGTGAAGTAATATCCAAGGCCAGACAAGAGAAACTCAGTGCTAATATCAGCATTTACGGCGGACTGCTTAACGGCGAGCGACATTAGGCGACACAAGGCGACGTTCAGCGACAACCTATAGTCTACAGCGCTATTAAACTAACGCGTAGGATATTGAGAACGATCGGGCAGGCGCGACTAGGGAGCGGTGAGCACAACTGAGGGCATAGGGCCTATCTGTAGATGTCAAGCGACATCAGGCGATAAATGGTGACAGCGAGCGACATCCGGCGACATGGGAACACTCAGAAGCTATCATGCCTCAAAGAGGGCGACAATATATGAGACTATGAAAACGTGGCGCAGCGTTAACAATTAGCAACCGAGATGACAAGTGACAGCAGGCGATATCAGGCGACAGCTGGTGACATATAGGGCCCGTTTATACTCCGCCAGAGGAGCGACGGAGCGACAGGGAAAGCATACGTATCGATCTTTTCCAAGTGATAACTCAGAACTAATCGATACGAATGCAATGTTCTGTCGCTCCAGTGACGGAGTATGAACGGTCATTTATAGGCGTCGGAAACAAAGGAACGCCACACAGCTTGCGTTCAAGGGTCTAAAGGGATCCTGAATGTCCTAAAACCCCTCACAACCGTAAGTTAATGGCCACTGCAGGTCATAAGATGTATTCAAGCGACAATCGGCGATCGTTGGCGACGACAGTAAACAGCGACTATCAGCGATATCTATAGGCGACACTGAGCGGCATGTGGTGTGCTGCGCTAGACTGGGTAGCACTGCACTGAGCAAAACAGAGTGCTATAAAGCATATCTGTTGACGTTGATCGACACTAGGCGACAATGCAAGCGCTCGTGTCACGACGCCTGTAACACCACTGAACCCCAACACACGTGACACGTCTGTGACATCAGGCGACATGGAGCGACGAGTAGCGGAAACATTCAGACACTATCATGACTCAATGCGGGGGGGGGGGGGCAATATATGAGACTAGGCAAACGGGGCTCAATGGTAGCAAGAATGGTAAGGCGTCAGTAGACCATATCGGGCGACATCTCCAGGGAGTCCTCAACGTACTAACGCCACAAATCATATGCTCAGGTGTCTAAAGGGACCATGCCTTTCCTAAACCCTCTTAAAACCGTAACCTGCAAGTCAAGTATTCAAGCGACAATGAGCGATCGTTGGCGACGACAGTTACCAGAGCGACCGTCGGCGATATATGTAGGCGACACCGGGTGACATTGAGCGATAACAAGCGGCCTGTTGCGTTATGAAACGAATGCGTAGAATATTGAAAACGACCGAGCGGACGTGACTAGGTGGCGCTGAGTGAAACAGAGGCTATAAAGACATCTGCTGACGTCGAGCGACATTAGGCGACAAAGGGCGACACTAGGCGATAACAAGTGAAAAGAATTAGGACTGGGTAGCAGTGAGCGCAACAGAGGGCTAAACACAGTGACACGTCCGTGACATCAGGCGGCGAGGGGCGACAGTGAGCCACAGAATGTGGTTTGCTGCGCTATTAGGCTAACGTGTAGGCTATCGAATACGGTTGAGCGAACCTGATCAGGCAGCACTGAGTGCAAAATTGTCTATAGAGATATCTGATAACGTCGAGCGACACGGGGCGATAAAGAGCGACACTGGGCGACACTGGGCGATAACAAGTGGAAACAATCAGGAACTATGTCATGGGAGTCACTCAAATCGGGTTGCATTGTATGAGACCAGACTACGTGGAAATGACGTCGGGAACGTTGCTAACGACAGTATGGCGAGACAGTACAATAGCGCAGAACAGGGTGCGGCCACCAGATGGCGATAACGAGGCTCGTCGCTAGATTGACGGATTATAAGCCTCCTTTTCGATCGCTAGGCATCTAGCTAGCTGGGAGCGCGTACAACAGCCTGATGGTGGGATGTAAACGGAGCGGCGAGTGGCGGCGGAACCGACGGACGACGACGCGGGTGAGTTTTTGGGTTGAACGGTTACGCGTGCGTATGTGCAAGGCGATGCTGACTCAGACAGCCGGCACCCACCGTTACGCCCCGCCGCCGCCGTCGGTCCCGTCCCCGAATGGCGGGCGGCGACGGGGTGGAACCCCCTCCGTCGTCGGGGCCCAAACACGAACAGCACGCTCAGGCAGGCAGTCGGTCATACTAGAGAACGGGGGACCTTCAGGAAGAGGGCAGATGTACTACGGGAGGCGCCTCGGCAGGTGACTGCGGGGTGTTTGTCTCCTGAATGGACGACGAGGAGCGGACGCGGTGGGTGCAAAACATTTCCGCGTTGAACCCAAGGGCAAGTAAACATGACGACGTCGGGAAAACATGAAGCCTGTGGGGTCCTTACGCAATAACAGCACGCCCACGAACGTCCCCGTGGGTGCGGAGACGAGAGAACGCTGTCGAAGTGGAGAATTCCTCTAGAATATGCTTTCACAGCGATTTGTCCTTTCCTAATGAAAATCTAGAACCTCCAAGGATTCCTATTTGGAAGGGACCGCTAGGAATGTGTGCGATGTCGCGTTAAATTGCTGGCGCCACGCAATATTGCGCACTGTTAGGCGCTGAAGCATTTTCAAAGCCACAGAACGTACATACAGAAACAAATGCAAAAAAGGAATAAAAATGACGAAAACTCATCTAAGAGAACTCATGAGAAGGTATCGGACACTACTAGCACGATCCTGACAAACACACCCCGAATGGTTACCGTATCATTTAGGCGGCCATTGGCGATGGAGCGCGAAATCCTTCATTCCTAGCATGCACACATAAACCTCTCGTCGCTCAGGGAATGCAGATCTGGTTGCGGACCTGCTAACCAGGCAAGGGAAGAGATTCCAGTGTGTGCTACATCCAAACTGCTCGTGGAAAACTGCTCTGGTCGCTCAGGGAGAGACCGCAGCTGGGTTCCTCAATCGGCAAAATGCATACGGCTGGAAAAATGCGCGAAAAATGCCTCAAATTGCGTACACGTCAAAGCCCCTCAAATTCTAAGTAGTCAGCTGAAATGCAAGTATGCCATAACGCTGGAGAACCGAACCCTCACCTCCCTCGCATGAAGCACCGCTACTATCCACTGCACCACGATCTGTTGTCGAGAGGGAGCATAAGAGATCGATAAAATGTCAACGTGGACACCGACGCGCGATCTCTAAGCTAGGAGGGCGCAGACAACTTTCTCTCACAGTTTCCGCGCTCCATCGCTAACCGGTATACGGTAGCCATCCGAGGTACACTCGTCAGGATCGTTTTACATCGGGCACTAGTGGTTGATCTGACCTACAGTGAGAGGTGGGGCGGACTAGGTGAAGAGGAGAGAACACTGTCGTGCTGGAGAATTGCTCTAAAAAGATGTCCTCACAGCGTTTTACCACTTTCTAATGAAAAACTGGAACATCCGCGCTTTCCTAGTTGGGAGGTACCACTACGAATGTCTGGAATATCGGGTGGAACTGCTTTCACCCCGCAATATCACACACCATCAGCCCAATCAGCATTTTAATGCCCAAACATATAAGCGGGAACAATTGAACAAATAGACAAATGAAAACGAAGAAAACACTCATCTAATCAGCGAGGTGAAGGCACTTCGGGTAGTAGTCGCGCCCACAGTGGGAAGCAAAAACATGCCAGCAAGAACATATATGGAGATAACAGCCAAAAAGAAAGCGCTGATGATGTGAGTTAGTCAGTATAAGCCGCACACCTTCCTTCACGACTGAAGTGCTACGGGACCTTAGCTGTGGTGGGAAGAAGAATTGACAGAAGAAGACTCCGAAGAGAAATCCAAAAGAAAAGAATACTGTAAGAACATGGGAACCGATCGGGAAATGGCCTCTTTAGACCTGCAATTGCTTGTGCAGCGTATCACGCGAGAGGCGAAATGACCGTTAGTAGACCGCTCACTGAAACTCCGCCCCAAAATATCTCCAACAGGCCACCTGTGACGTCAAAATACGTCATTTTCACCTGCGGATGAACTCTCCCAGTGTCTGAGTTCGAACATTCGATTATTCGTAAGCTAGGTTCGCTCTGGCTCAGTTCCGATCAGACAATTTAAACTACAGACTAACAGGATGGTTATAGAATAAGTTTTTGTTCAGGAAAAGTCTCCTATCGAGACAATCCACACCGTCTCCTTAGTAAAGCGTCGAACTGGAAACTTTTCAAATCAAATCCGACACGTTTCAAAAGAAGTTAGACACTCTTCTAAACAAACTTGATGCTTTTAAAATCAAAGAGAACACTTCCAATTGAAATGATCTTCAGACAATTTTAACTACAGACTAACAGGATGGTTATAGAATAAGTTTTTGTTCAGAAAAAACTTGGTATAACTTTCATTTTGTAATTTTTTTAGTTCATCTGCCCGAGTAAGTATAATGATTTCATAAGATTTTTAGGCACATGTCGCGAAAATGAGCAGCATTAGCAGGTGTGCGCGCCGGTCAATAATAATCGAGCAGAGCACAGACTGAACACATGTTAGCCGATCTGCGTACCGGCTGTACATGCCCTCTCTGAATGGCAAGCCCACTGAATGCGGTCTGATTGGATAGGGCGTTCCCATCTCCCAACGTTGCCCCTTTTCGCGACATGTACCGATTTTTATTTTTAAGACAAAACATAAATCAAAATTGTATTAGAGCATAGCAAATGAGCAGTCATATACTGACTGCATTGAAAGACGAGATCGCGCCAGGCAGTCGAAAAGTTCGTCGCGATTTTTATTTGATTGATGGTGTAAGGCCCCGTTTATACTTCCGGCGAGGATCTGCGTGTTCTTTACACTAGTTTTTGTTGCATCTTTGACAGGTGTTAAACTCCAGCAGAAATTTTGCTATCAGTCGAGTAAAAATCGCGAAGTCTTAGACGTGAGCGTGGCACGACCTCTTTTCTTGGCGCACTTTTCGGCCACCTTCCTGCTCTTTAAAACAAGCTTTAAACCATTGTTTTTCCTCAAAAATGAGAACTTTAGAAAATTTCAAACAATGTGTTCAGTTATTGTCCACTTATTTTGACTTTAAAGAAATCATTCCAAAATTTTTCTTGAACAAAAAATTATTCCAACCCTCTAGTTTAATGTAGAAGGCGCTTATTTCGATCTGGAAGTGAACGTTTTGATTTCGAGAATCTTAGGCTTAGGCTTAGAAGGGTCTCCAATTCGACGTGAAAATGGTTGATACGGCATTTATCAGCCGTCTCGTGAGATGCGCCACACATTCAGCTTCAACGGGATGTCGCGGAGGAGATTTGAATGCGTATTTGGCCACACAATGACTTGCGGTAGCCAACTGATGAACAAGTCAACGCCTTGCCTCTCCCACATAAGTCTGGTACCAATTCATCGAAATTGAAGGGCTGGAAGGCTTGGTTGGCCTGGGCGGGACTTAGTGACATTAACGCGACAGCTAGCGGCTCCTGGGACAACGCCATGACACGCCCAAAAATATAAAAAAAATGAAGCGAATAAAAAAATACAATGGCATAATTAGCGTATTAACGTCTCCTTACGGTAACTTCTGGGAAGGCCACAGATATAGAAGACCTCGGAATACGTTGTTGTTAAACACGGAGGTGTGATGAAAAGATTTAGCGTAAATCTTGACGAGCTCAGATTCTCCAGCCCCTAACTTCAGACGTGTCCACTGTTGGGTAATTCTGTCAAATTCTGAAGCGATTTCCAGGTAAATTTTGCCCAGAACCTTGATCGTTCACAACAAGCCACATCGTTGGAAAAGAAACAAGACTCGACGAGAATCTGTGCCATTAATAGCTGGAATCTTGAACCGTAGAGTAGCCCCCAACTTCGAGGAATTTTTTGCAAAATTTTGATGACTAGGGTAATCGAGGAATGAAATAGATCAGAAGCGGTAAAGGCGGTAAAGTAATACCTCGACGATAGCCAATGAGAAGGATGAGATCCACTCTAAAGGAAGCTTTTCATAGCTAGCCATAAGTCAATCAATACCGATCAATTATCGATGAGCCGCTAATCCATACGGGCTTGGGTGAGAAGCAACCCGACGGACGATGTAGATGGTGTAGCGCCAGCTAGCCGACTCCGACTAGCATCGGGGGCCGGTCGGCCGAGTGCTCTTCGAGCTGTGTGGCTGCTGCGGCGACGGGGGGCGAGCGAGCGACCAAAGTTCGCTCAACGACCAGAAAGCGTCGCGTGCGGCGCACTGGGAAAGATCGCGAGCACTCGCTGCAACGGCGCCGCCGCCGCGCCGCCCCGCCACGGCGGCGTCGCGTGCGGCGTCTCGTCCGACGAAGAATCGCCGCCGCCGTCGTCGTCGCCGCTGATTCTTGATCGTTCGTCGCCGTCACCGCGGCGAGAGAGCAGGAGCAGCAGCACAGCACTCAGCCAACCAGCCAACCGTTGCCCTTTGGCCACGTCGACGCCGTCGCAGTCGGCGGCGTCGTCTATGGTCTGAAGCGATAGTGGCGTGGTCGCTAATCCGCTTCACTTTGCCAAAAGTCGCACTAATTGCGTCCCGGACTTGTCCATTCAGTGTATATTACGCAGGGAAGGGAGATAGCAGCACGTGGTTTCAGCCGTAGCCCTCTCCTGATGCATATCCCCATGTAGACCATATTAACGACAAGTACAAAATACAATGCCGTAAGGAATTTAGGACAATTGGAGGACCAAAAGCGATTCTTCACCCGTTGCCGCCCGCCAATGGGAAGGTCCTGAACCGTTCTTACGTAGCCTGCAACAAAGGTCCACCCCTCATCCACATTTATTCTTAAAAATCTCCGTTACTAGTCGTTAATGTGGCCTACATGGGAAGCATTAATGCACCAATCCAATCATAACCAATCAGGGCACTCGCCGAATATGTGCCCGCCAATCATCACGGCAGCGGTCGTACACGTCCACCTTGCCTGACGGCACCTGGTTGGTCTAATGGGTTCCCCCTGCCTATGTAGGCCATATTAGCGACAAGTACAAAATACAGCGCCGTAAGGAATTCAGGCGAATTGGCGGGTCAAAAGCAATTCTTCTCCCTTCGCCACCCGCCATGCGGCGAGTCCTGAACAGTTCTTACTTAGTCTGAACAAAGTAGAGCGCATGGCGCATTCCAAAGCATTAAGTGTCACATTTATACCTAAATTTAGTCTACGGTACTAGTCGTTAATGTGGCCTACATGAGGAGACCGTAACACAACCAATGACGGCGTCGATTGAACATGTTTCCGCCTCTGATGCATTCCCTTTCCCCATGTAGGCCACACCAACGACTAGTACAAAAAAGGTACATGTCGCGAAGACGCACCGCAGGGGTGTGGGAACGTGCTGCAGACGGTGCAGGAACTTACCGCTGCTTCTAGTTGTTCTTTAGCATGAACGCCAATCATGTGCCCTGTTTGTGCGGCTGAGCCGGTGCCTGATTGGTTGCCGCGGTTACGGTTAGCGATTCCCGCACCCCGTATGCGTTCCGCCTCTATGTGGCCACATTAACGACGAGGTCGAAAAGGGTGCATGTCGCGAAGACGCTCCGCAGGGGGTGGGAACGTGCTGCAGCTTCTGGTGCTTCTCTAGCGTAATCGCCGCAACCAATCATGTGCCCTGTTTGTACGGCTGAGCCGGTGCCTGATAGGTTGCCGCGGTTACGGTATGAGCAACGGCGTGTTCCCGCACCCCTGCGGCACGTCTCCGTGACATGTAACACAAAAGCAATACGGTAAGGAATTCTGGCCAATTGGAGGGCCGATTCTACTCCCATCGTGGTCCACCAATAGATGGGCCCTGAACCGACCTTCAGCCAAACATACTCTTCAATTCAACTTTCGGACCTAGTCGCTAATGTGGCCTACATGGGAAGGACCAGTGGTAGTATCGAACGACCGAACATGTCTTCGCCAATTGCAGCACCAGCGTTCACCTCCCCTTCTCCTAGGTGGAAGTCTTATTGGTCTAATGCGGTTCTCCTCCTTGTGTAGGCCATATTAACGACTAGCTGAAAAGACAATGCCGCTAAGAGATTCAGGCCAATTGGAAGGATTGGAAGCCATTTGTCTCCACGGATCTCTCCTCCCACGCCGGCACTCGATCGTGCAAAAGCCACACAAGAGTGGTGGCTCTTGAGAATGGAGGACGCTCTTCATGCACATCAATTCTCTCTGCAAGACGACGACGATGACGGCATCGTGCGTTGCATCGTTCAAGCGGCGTCTTCCGCTGTCGTCGTCATCGTCGGCCGACGGCGCTCAGTTTGCACGCAGTGAGCGCTGCACATCGCGGGAAAACAACTGCGGAGCGGTCGCAGTCGGCTGCAGCCCGACTGACGACGGCTGCACCGCTCTGCAGATTCCGGCCGTCCGTTCGCCTCAACGTAATCTGCAGGGTTAGTGCGGGGCTTGAGATTCGGCTTCACTGCCAGTTTTCCCCAGCTGTCAAGTCCATCAGTTCTGTTGTACACAGAAAGCTAATCCGTCCGCCTATTCCTTTGATATTTCGTCTGTGCGTCTGTCTATTCCTCCGCGCAAAATTAATTGCGGATGAAGGCGTTTCAGACTACAGGGCGTTGTCGATCTCAGCTCTTGGTTGAGCGCTATAGATGGACACGCCAACGTGACGAGCGACATTTAGGCTAAACATTTCGAAAAGCACATATGGCGATCGGTAAATCGATGACTAAGCCAGTTAGACGTTGGCAAAAAAGTTTCGGTCCCTTTCACAGTAGCGACGGAATTCCTGTAAGACGTATAGATCTTTTTTAAGCAGTGTCGATTGGTCTACCGATATTGATGAGAACTATCAATCATTTTCTTCAGAAACGTCAGCTTTTGATATGGTAGTTATGGCACAAATCTCTTAGAAGACGAGTATCGATTAGCAACCAATATCGAACGATATTATCGATTTTTCAGAATTCACTGTTTAACCTGGAAATCAGGCGAGTATATAACATCCGCCGGGGTTAATTCACAACAAGCAATCAATATCGATCGATCTTATCGGATGACTCCGCGATGATTTATTAAGCCCTTATTATTATTTATTGTTATTAAGCGAAAAAGCTTCACTGAAAATATTCTATCAGAAATTCTACAAAAACGAAGAACTTAAATTTGAATTTAGAGTAGCCTGGGAACATTTTTTACGTCTGTAGAGACTGGGATGCATTTTTGTAGAATTTATTTATTTTTTGTATTTTTTAGAATCTTATTGGCAGTATTTTTGCAGAAATTCTGATAGATATTTACATTTACATACTTAAATGGAACTTTTTGGCTTAACTATAATAATAACCTTCAATAAATCACTCTGGAGTAATCCGATAAAATCGATCGATATTGATTTCTTGCTGTGAATTTACTGTATTTTTGGAGAATTTCTGATAGAATATGTTAAGTGGAACTTTTTAGCTCAACAGATAATATCGATTGATATTGATTGATTACTCGTTGTGAATTAAGCCCGCCAGGTGTTATACTCGCTTGATGTCCACGTTCAACTGCGAACTTTGAAAAAATTGATAGCACTGCTCGATATTAGTTTGCCCAACGATATTCGTTCGTTCTAAGGGATGAAAAGATGAATATAAGTGCTTAAGTTCCGCCCATGCGGAATGCGTGGCGCATACCACAGAGCCGTGGACTCGCATCGTTCTTTATCTCCCACGTTTTCAATAAATAAGTAAGCCATCGGCTTTTACCGCATTTATCAGTCTTGGACAACTAATACGCGTCTCAAAATAGTAGTGGCTAGTCGGCTCTGGTATTGGCCAGGCACTCAACTTCATCCTGATACCGTAGAGATATCTCAGAAGGCGAATCTGGGCTTGTCAATTCGGTAGAGCGAAGACAAGTTTGAATCCGTCAAAGGCAAGCCAACTAGAAAACGATTGGACGGAGATAAAAGATGGTTAGCAGAGCTCGGACGCAGAAATGACCCAGAAACAATCGATATCGATCGATATTCCCATATGAGTACATAGCTGCTCATGTCTTCTTTGAATTGCGGATAAAAGTGAAAATGAATTGATTTAAGCGGTTACTGTACACGATTTCGCAAACACTTTCTAGCTGAACATTTTGAAAACATAGATGGCGATCAATAAATCAATAAATCGATGAATAAGTCCAATTCAGAATAACTAACACGCGACTGAAAACAGTGGTAGGTAATCGGTCCCGGCCCCGGGATGCTCCACACATTCAACTTTATTCCGTACCGTAGAGGTATCTCAAAACGCGAATCTGTACTTGTCAATTCAGTAGATCGAATGTACGTTTGAATCCGTCGAGGACAAGCCAACTATGTAGCAAACCAATGGACGGAGATAAACAGATGGTTAGCAGAGCCTGGACGCGGAATCGAACAATCGATATCGATCGATAGTCGTTCGAATTTCAGCAGCTACTTGTTACTGCTCACGCTTTCGCAAACACTTTCCAGCTAAGCATTTCGAAAGACAGATGGCGATCAATAAATCAATAAATCGATTAATAAGTCCGACAGGTTTTGGCAAAAAAGTTTATCATAAGATTGGCAGAAGTCCTGTAAGACGTTTAGCTCCTTCTTTCTATAGCTGAGTGGTAAACATCGCCGATCATGGATGGTCGAGGGGTTCAACTCCACGCAGGGGCGGGCGAGGCTTATCGACTGTGGAAACCATCTGGCAATCCAGAAATGGTTCCGAGTTACTAGGTAGGAAAAGAAGAAATTGAAATAGAAAAAAACAGTAAAAGTTAATTGAAAAATAAAAATTAATAAAAAAATAGAAAAATGAATAGAAATACAAAAAACTGAAATATGACCTGATTACAACGAGGTTTTGCTGCGATCCAAACTTCTAGCGCCAGGCAGGACTCGAACCCGCACCTCCCCCTCTGACCGGGCTGGAATGCTCTAAGCCATTACATGATATGATCTGATTGTGATGTCGCTGCAAGGAAGAAGAAATGGTCCCTGTACATGACCAATTCGACAAAAATTTCACGGCATGGCGCGTCCTTAAAAGACCTGAGCTTTGCCAGCTATTCTAATCGGTTGGGTGGGGTTATCAGATGTTCTGCCCACTTATAGTCCATTTCGGAATTCCTCCGGGTTCTTGGAAGCATGTGAAGGACACCTCTGCAGCTTAGGGGCTGCCCCTCCCGACTAGGATAAATTCAAGCGCCAGCGTAGTGCCATGGATAAAGTCGTCGCCTAGAAAACAAGCGATGCAGATTCGACTTCCGGTTCAGAAAGAGTTTTGATCCTGCGGCGTGGAGGAGTACTCCAAGCTCCTCCCTCAAGGAGTGCAACCAATCTAAGCCGGGGTAATCGACCCAAACATTTCAGCATCCTCGGTCTTCGCCCGAGAAAGCACGCATCAGAAGTAGCCAGCCGGCCGGCCAGCAGAAGATCGGCGGCGACAAGCACGCCGGCACGAAAACAACCCGAGGCCGAATCCAATCTGCTCACTTGGTCGACTAATCGCCGCTGTCTGCGCCGCCGATTTCAAGGCATTATCGCCCGGCGAGGAGACTCCTCTGCGCTCAAGTGGCCGACATTTTGTAGGCGGACCAACTAGTGGAGGCTTCTGAAGACAGTGAGCCGTTGAGCGGAGTAAGCGGGGAGGGACCTTGCGCCTGACTGACTGCAGCGAGTCGAGTCGACATCGAGTCCGTGTCATCCTAGGAGTACATCGGGGCCATTGATTGGCCGTGGTGGTGGTGGTGGAGGTGGTGATGTGTGTCAGACGGACAGGCAGGCCGAAGACGTGGGCGAGCGGGGAAATTGCTGGGAAAATGGAGAAAACCCTCTGACAGCGGCTGGCTTCGGAATGACGCACATGTGGCGTATCGCTGAAGACCCAAGAAGCCGCAGAATGAGCTCTGGTGTCTGGTCGCTGACGTGATTCATTCGGGAGGGCACGCGGCGTCATTCTTTGCCCATTATCGTCCGCCGAATAAGCTCTGCTCTTCGTTCTTCAGAATGTTTCAGAAATTCAACGTATTTTTTAACGGATTTTTTGAATTCGCAATGGATCGACGACGCATCGATAAACTTTCTGAGCATGATCTAGTAATAGGTGAAGGAAAATTTCTGGTAGAAAACCACCAAAAAATAGAAAACGCTACCCGATAGGGCCTCAGGAGGTGAAAGCTCGAGAAACAATGCAACGTCGGCGCGAAGTAGACCCGAAGCTCTCATGGCTTCCTTCTAGAATAGTTTAGACTGCACCAGAGAAGACTTCAGGAAGACTTCAAGGTGCAGGTCGCGAAAACGTACTACGGGGGTGCGGGAACATGTCGCTGCTCCTGCTGAAATCACGGTAGCCAATCACGTGGCTTGCCTGTGCGACGACTTGATGCCGGAACGGCTGCCGCAGCTACGGTAGGACAAAGGCACATTCCCGTACTCCCGCTGCGCGTATTCGCGACATGTACATAGCGATAGTAGCCAACGCTACCGGCCGAGCATAGAGGCGGACGTCGAGCAAAACAGTCGTCGGACATCGGTGTTGGTTGAGCAGTTTGTCGATGAAGTAAACTCAGGCTCAAATCGGCGCCATTTGACCTGAAATGCTTGTAGATGACCTGATGTAAGGCTCTCCAGAAGAAGAAAACGACCGGCGGAAGCAGAAGAGATGGATGTATGGATGGATCGTGCAGCATCTGACAGCTCCTAGATCCCTAATCGGCTCCGGATAAGAAGAGGAGGATGATTTAGAGCTAATTCTGAAGGCATCGCTGAGATCCTCCTATTTGGCTGGAGTAAACATGACACGAGTTAACCACATTACTGGATTCGACTCAAGTCGCGAATGTGAGCAGCACTGGGAGGAAGTTCGAACGTGCCAGCCAATCAGGCCGCATCGAGTGGGCGTGCAAGTCAAAGAGAGAAAGAGCGTGTACAGTCGGTACTCTGACTGGCTGGCACGCGTTTGCTCGGCCGTCTGATTGCCTATGATCTCACCTCCCAATGCTGCTCACATTCACGATATGGACGCTAGAATCTAAGGCCGCTTTGAAAGAAGAGATACACCTGTCTATGGATTTGGGAGCAATGCCTACTTATCGCTAGTCTACCTTGGGAATCTGAAAAAGACGAATACCGAAGAAGGCAGATGTGCTGATAGCTAGGAGTTCTATCGTTATATGCCACAAAATTCTAACAAAATTCTAGTGAAAATACCAGTTCCGTCTTGAAAAGTCAAACTCAAAATGATACGATATGGTCAGGGAGAATTTATACTTGAATCGCCTAGCAGCGCTGTGAAATGTAAAGAGGGCCGTCAGTATCGATCATACGCGCGACCTAATCGATATTGGCAAGCTGTCACGACAGTGCGCACGTGCCTCCCACCGATTAAAGTAAAAATCCCCTGAGTGAATCGAACTATTTGGTAGAGGAGTCTTCGAACAGAAACAGAGCGAAGGACGCCAGGAGTGGCAAGGTTCAAAACGACCAAGTAGGCGGCTTCCGGTGGCACTTTCCTAGCGCGTCAGTCGCGATCGATCGATATCGATTGAATGACCGATTTCGTTCGCTTTCAGATGTGCCCCACAGCGGTCACATTCGAGTAATTTCATCTCAAAACGGTCAACTGCATAAATCCTAAATACTTGTCTACCGGCCACTATTTTGGTGCGGAAGGTATCACAGACAGACTCACGGATGAAAAAATCGCCTATATAGAGCAAGCTAGCACCTCTTGTAGGTAATTCTTATCGTAGAACGGTCAGGTGCATCACCGGCCATCGTCAATCTATGTGATGAAGTTGCAAACCTTCAACTGCCTAGAAAAACCAAGAAATTATTTAAAAAATGTATTTTTTGAAAAAATGCGAAATTAATTGTTCAAACCAAAATATAACTGTAACTATCGCCACGAAAGATTTTGAGTCAAAGTATTGATATTGCAGTTATTACATTTGTTGATATACAAGTTGTTATTTTTGTGAGAATAACAAATGATATAGATTAAAATTTGAGCAATTAAGATCGCGTTTTACCGAAAAGTATTCAAAATCTTAAAATCATTGTGCATGTCGGGAAGATTGGGAAGGGCAGCATTGGAAGGTGGGCGCGCGCCAGCCAATCATTCCGCATCAAATTGGCACGCCATTCAGAGAAGCTTTGTACGCTCAGTATTCCGATTGCCTGGCTGTGATCGGCCGGTGGGTGATCTGTTTGGTTATGATTGGCTGGTGCGTCACCGTCTGCCAATGCTGCCCACTTTCGCGACATGATCCAAAAATCATCCCAAAAATTTGGGTTTTCAGAAAATTACGTTCGAAAAAGTGAAAACATGGACTTCACTGACTGGTACTATATGTATGAGTCGCAGCGGCTTTTCAACGTCTTACAGAAGGACAGACTTTTCAGCTAGAACTTCTTAAGGAAGGGGCCTTCACCACAGCTTCTTGTTCAAAAGCGCTAGGGCTGGCACAAGCTGCTAGAATGGCTGAAATGAACGGTGTTTTCGCTCAGAAGACGTCGTCGTGTCGAGGCACATGCATACACAGGCTGGCTGGCCGACGTTGCCGACCCGACCAGATCCGCCGAAAACAAGCACGCGAGCGTAGTGAAGAGGGACGGCGACGACGGATAGGCTGACGGAGGATAGACGGGCAGACGATTCCAAACAGAGCGTGCTTTCTGCCAGTATTTGAGCCGATTGATCTTGCATACAGTAGAGCTAAGGGATGATGGCCAGTCTTTCTACTGGATGGAGGTATAGTTGGGTAGGTCCAAGGAGAAGACATGCGTCGTACTACACCTGTACCTTATTCCTTTGCAGCATGCCCATTCGATGCGCGGCATGATTGGTGTGATGCGTTCTCCTAACGGTGTAGGCCACATTAACGACCAGTACCTGTTGGAGTTTTCTGTCGTTCTTCTGTTCATCTGGACGACTTGTAAGGATGCCCTTAATCCTATGCAGCATAAGGCGCGCTATTTCGGAGCTCCTTATCACCTGTGTGGGTTTGCGCCATGCAATTAACATTCGCAGTGTTAAGCAGACGAACATAGTGTTCAGCCATTTAACGGCCATTGGAGCGAGTTCATGCGCACCAGGTGGCGGCTATCTTCTGCTTCAAAGATGAATAAGGGCCCATTAAACGAAAATTTCGGCTATAGATGGTCCAGAAGGGTCACCTCCCTCTCGTCCGGTGTGACCAAGACTTTGTACTGTGATTGTGCCTCGGATTTACCGGAGAATTCCACCTTCAGCGATGAATGTGCCTCAAAAGACTGCGTCATACACACTGAAGATGTTCTTAGACTGAAGCCGTCATTCCAGCACGCCTAGAGAGCCTGGGCCACTCTGGCACGCACCTGGGCCGAATGACGGTCATGCTGAGCGTCGAATCTGTCATCCAGAGCTTAAAAAAACTCTCTTAGAGATCATGCAGAGGAAATGTGGGCGGTTATTCAGATGAGCATGAGCTACGTCGCTGCAGTTTTGAACGAGCTTGCATGGTGCAGTGGTTGACGGCGCCCGTTCGTTCATTTGCGGATTGACCTGGTTCAATTCCGTGGCCAGGTGATCTCAAGCTTCTGACATTTACAAGAGACATGTCGAAGAAACTCACCGCGTACTTAATCAACCACAAATGACCAGCCTCTGAATATCGATTGAGATGTTTCGCGAGATCGATCGGGCACCCGGTTGTATATAAAATAATCTGTCCAATTGTCCATATGTGCGTCCACGCAAAACTAATGACCACTCATTCTGCTTCACAGTATACATATGTGGCAAGCAAAACATCTATATGGACTGTCGCGAATACAATAGCCATGAACGAACAGGCGCTATGCAACAAGTCAGCGATATCGGTAGAACAGTCAATATCGATCGATATTATTGATTTTTGCAGAACTACCCCATTGGGTCTGGGTTCGCGCGGATGTGCGTGTGGTAGAGCTTACTCCCATTCCAATTATAACAGCGTAAATAAACCAAACGAGTCCAGCTGGAACGTAGGCGAAACTCGAATAAAATATCCGAAAAAATAGAAAACACTCGGCGAACCAGCTCAGACTATTTCTGCAATCCCCTTAGGATTCAACTGGTAAACAGGCGTCACTAGCCGGAAGTATCACTGGTTGTTGCCGCATGTAGCCGTCGGGCTCCTCCTCTTCTTCTTCTAAGTCGATCAATGGATACACAGTGTGATTCTGCACAAGAGCGGCAGCGTTACGGTACGATTTCGTCCTACCAAACCCTTGGGCACCAGGAGGCCAGAAGCTAGACAGTAGTAGAGCCTTATCCTTGTTTGGTACTATTAAATTAGCATTAGTCTACAGTTGACCCATTATGAATGGTGAGGAGGAGGGCGTCGGTTTGTCTGTGTGTTAATTCGCGCAAAAATAATGGCCGTCAGATGACTTCATGGCTTGGTCTGATCAGTCGGATTCAAAGCACCGATCAAAATCGACTTTTCAACGCATGAGAGGGCAGTCCTCGTATGTTTGCGGAAAAGTAGTGCCCGCTAGGCGGACTTCACAGCGTCCGAAGCGCTACAGAATTGGTCAATCCGCGCAAAATTAATGGCCGTTGGACGCGTCCACAGTGTGTGCACACAGCCTTTTCTTCTAAACCCAATAACTACCGTACGTGAAGTAGACCATCAATTCACTGCAACACATTTGGTCTTTTATCCTGCTTAAAAATAAATAAATAAATAAATAAATAAATAAATAAATAAATAAATAAAGTGCTGAATAAAAAAGTCCGCACGTTTTTCTATTTAAACGGGGTTTATTGTGCATGTGGTACGCCGAAACCAAACAATGGGCCAGTATCGATTGACGTGAATATGACTGTCGTGGGGTTTTGCAACGAGTGCACGACATCGATCAGGCAACCTATGTACTAAACAAAAAATGTTCGTCCGCGCAAAATTAATGACCGCTTGAGGCTCCATTTCGTGTGTCTTCACCTAGAGTCTATCCAACGATCAATATTACGTCTATCAAATTTGTGTAGAGCAGGTCAAGACTGTCCGTCCTCGTGACGTTCCGCGCAAAAATAATGGCCGCTGGAATATTTACAACGTATGTAATAATGCGGAGTTTACAAGCGGATCGATTATATGTCCTACAATATACAAATGAGACCTATATGCGAGACAGAGTTACACTGTCCTTTTGTCTGTATGCACGTCCGCGCAAAATTAACGGCCGGCCCGTAGGCTCCTTCATAGCGTATATAATCGGCCGGAATTTACGAAGCGACAAATACCAACCATAGCCTACAATACACGAAGAAGCTCTATCATATAAAATACAGAGCTAGTACGTCCGCTCGTCTGTGGGTCCCTCCGCGCGAAAATAATGTCCGCCAGAGGTTTCACAGCGTATGTATGTAATCGGCCAAATTTACCAGCGATCAATATCAATCGATTCCATCCTGCTGTATACTAAACAGAGTACGTTCGTCCGTTTGTCTGTGCGTCCCTCCGCGCGAAATTAGTGGTCGCAGTATGGGCTACAGTTTATCGTCTGTGCGTCAGTTAACGCAAAATTATAACCGCTCGGCGAGCTCTTCACACCAAACGTAGTCAGCAGGAATCTGCTAATTGATCAATACCAAAAGTCCACCTTATTATCCCACCATTTTATACATAAAACAGAGTTAGTCCGTCCGTTCGTCTGTATACCACTCCGCGCAAAATTAATGGCCGCTCGGCAAGCTCTTTCACAGCGCATCTAATCGGCCGGAATTTACCAACCGATCAATATCAAACAGTTCCATCCTACTATACATAAAACAGCGTTAGTCCGTCCGTTCGTCTGTATACCCTTCCGCGCAAAATGAATGACCGCTCAGCCAGCTCTTTCACAGCTTATGTAATCGGCCGGAATTTACCAACCGATCATTATCAAACAATTCCATCCTACTATACATAAAACAGCGTTAGTCCGTCCGTTCGTCTGCATGTCATTCCGCGCAAAATCAATGACTGCCTCATGGCGTGACGGACATCGCACTTCGCATAGCGCCACATCGTTACCGTAGCGGAGTAAGTCGTACACCTTACAGTCTCCCGACACAAACGGTGCAACCGCTCGTTCATTACCGGACACTACGGTATGCTAAAAGCAAAGCGCGCGAAAACATGGTCACAACGTGGCCATAACAGGAAAACAATATCATCAGAAGGAGGAGGTGTTTGTCAGACGAACGAAGACACACGGAACACTGAGAGCTAAGAGGTGCCTAAAAACAACTGCGAGCACGCGTGAAAACATTCACGCACGGGTTTCTGAACGAAGACTGAGCAGCATCACGCATCGTCAACAGTTATGAGTTCGCCGCAGGCGCCAATCAAAACATCAACATCACAGGGAAGTGGTGGCTGCTGCCGGGTTTCTGTTGTCTCTTCGCGGCAGTAAAATCCATGCTGTATCTCACAAAATGAGGTGTTAATATGTCCACTTGTCCGTAAGTGCATCCACGCAAAATTGATGACACATTGACAAGCTTAAGAGCATGAGTGATCTTCGAGACGATCAGCGTCGATTCTACTAAACATAAAAGAGTGAACTTCGTCCACTTGTCTGTATACCCGTCCGCGCGAAATTGATGACCGTTATGTGGCCTTCGCTGTGTGACCAACTCCGGCTTTTAGATTCGACTTCTGCCCCTTTGTTCTTCACCACAAAAACGCAGTGGGCTGAAGAAGACTATTCCTACGCCTCTACTGCGGGAACAGGGGGAGCAATATAAACCACTGAGTCACTTTGACACCATGAGGGGTGAACACAATTATTAGTGACTCATGCCATGCCTGAGATACGCAGCAAGTGTTTCAATAGATGAGTCTTAGCGTCGATCGACGCCATCCGCTAGCTTCGGTTGAAAGAAGATAATTTGGGTCACTTTGGCACAAGGCAAAGAGCGGCGTGAACGTCCGCTCAATTAAGACTCACTACGGATGACGCAGTGAAAAACTTGATGGTTTCTATACGCCAGAAGCGATATGATTCCACTGGATCACTTTGACACGCTGCAGGGATGAATGGATGGCACCTCAGTGAGGGAGTGCGTATAGAAACCGTCAAGTTTTTCAATGATACAAGGGTTTGACAAGACCTCCCACTAGATGAGAACCTTAAATTAGCATCGTCTTCAGCTTCGATGAATAAGTGCGACATTTCATGGAAGAGTTAGTTCATCCGTTTGTCTTTATGTCCGTCCACTCTAAATTAATGGCCGCTAGACGGACTTAGGGCATGTATAACTAGTCACAATTACTTAAACGGTCAAAACCGATTAAAATAACATAATGGCCACTGTATGAATTTGCATCTCAAACGGGAGGCAATATCGATCGACAATATCGATTTTCAAAGATTTCGCTGTCTGGCGTAGGTATCGATTTATCAATGTTATCGGTTTCAACATGGAGATGACCACTTGGGGTAGGGGTTATGCAAATACTATGGCCGCTGGATGGTTTTACTTTTCAGCAATGGAGCAATATCGACCGTTATTATCGGTTTTTATGCGGATTTCCACTTATGGCGTGGGAATCGCGGGAAGATGATGGCCGTTAGTCAAACTCACAACTCACGGTATAGACCCGCTGAGCTTCATACGCAGATCTATCAGAGAAAATCTGAATGCATGGCGTTTGACATTAGTATGACATATGGTCGTAATAAGGTACGAGAATTACGAATATTGATTAAGCCACGCGTTCGATCGATATAGGATCGCGCCGTGCTATGACTGAAGTATAAACCCTTCTCAACGCCGAAAGATGGTTTTGTTTTTCACAGAGAGATCGAAAAGCAAAAAGCGGGTTCTATGGTCGGGGCGCGGAGTGGAACAGGAGACGATTTGGTGCATGTCGTGAATGTGGACAGCATTAGGAGGTGGGACTGCATCAGCCAATCATAACTCATTACAGGACCAAACAAACACGAGCTGGACAATCAGAGCACTGATTTGTACATGCCGTTCCCGAATGGCGCTCCCACTAGATGCGGCCTGATTGGGTGGCGCGTTCCCGCCCCAGCCATGCTGCTGCCCACATTCGCGACTAGGACCGGCGATTGACGAGGACACTTCCTGCTCGCAAAGCTGTAGATGTTTGAAGGCGGACACGTCAAAAATTAAGCCGACAGAGGTATGTAGCGGTGGCGCAGTGGCTAACGTTCTTGGCTAGGAAGAGACTCTAACAGTTCAAGTCCCGTCCAAAGCGACATTACGCGACGGGATTGAGTCGTCGTGAAATCGCTCCAGAAGTGCAAGAGGCTCTCCAGGTTCATGCCAGATGGCATGTGCCGACGAAAACAAGCCACTCGGCACGTGAACGCCCCCATCTGTCCTCTGAACCCCCAGTGCACTCGATGGGGTCCTTCTCGAATTTCTAGAAAACCACCAGAAGATTTGTAATCAGATGATCGAGACGGCAATGAGAAGGCGGGTCTCTAAGATCTTCTGTCCCCCTTAGGGTGAGCAGAGGAGGGAAGAAGGCTGAAAGGAAGGCGACGAAGACTGAAAAACACGCAATTTTCCTCTCACAACGAAAAACATTGTGCGTGTGTATGTGTATGTCGCCGTTCGTCGTCTGTCTGTGTTGACGGCGATAATCTGGGAATTCATTGGCGTGAACAAGACGAGCACGGCCAAACATACGCTTTCAAAGGGCCAAAGTTGAAGGCACGGCGCAGCCGGGGGTGTTGATTGATCCTTGTGTATGCCTTCTATTCCTCTCTGACCCACGTAGTGAAGTGAACGACAACGAATCGCTTCAGACAATGACCTTGAATGGTACTTGTCTGCGATGTGGCCTGCATGAAGAGCCAATCAGAGCAGCCCTTTACAGGTATCAATTTGATAAATGCTGCCGAGGTGCCAAAGTTAAAGGCATGGCGCAAAAACTGGAATTCGCAGTAGAGAACTGGCCGAGGGAAGCACATCTTAGATAGATTTCGGTATTTTTTTAAGAGTTGGAGTTGTGGGCAACTTTGGCACTGACAGCTTAAATGGACTCCTCCCCCCCCAAACCCAACACGAAGTGGGTCGCATTGCTGATTGTTACACGCCACAGCTCGGCCGAATCCAACCGAGTTTTCCCGGAGGGAAAGTGCACGGTCGGTGATGCTCTGATTGGCTGGGGCCTTCTCGTCTACCCATACGGGCCACATTGTTGACAAGTACTGCAGGGGCTTGGGCAGCACAACTTTTCACTGTTCGATGCTCTGTTGAATAGAACTCGCGACAGGGAAACTCACCAACAAAAAAATAAAATACAAAAATAAAAATGAAATAAAAATAGTGAAAAACAGAGGATAAAAGAGGGCGTTATTTACCACCCTAACATTAATAGCAGAAGTGGGGTTTTTTATCGAGATTTCAATTGATTAGAGCGCGGCGTAGTGAAAGCGTGTGCAGTTCACACCTCTAGTACTTGTTGGCAATATGGTCTGCATCGGGGGCGGGAACTCGCCAGCCAATCAGAGCGCCGACGCGGAACGTGCTGCCTTCTGCAGCTGAGCGCCGGCGGCATCGAGTGGATCTGCCACCCGGAGGTAGCTTCTCTGATTGGCTTTCGCATTCCTTTCTCCTCTTGCGGCCACACTGCCGACTAGAGCCATTTAGCATACCATTTAAGGTCATTGTTGGAAATTTTTGAAGCGTTTATAGGTCAAACGAGGATCAGTCGATGCTCTGGATGCGCCGTGCCTTGTACTTCGATCCTTTTAAAGCGAATTTGGCCTGTATGACGACTTCTATGGCCAGCCCATGGACAAATGAGAGCTCTAGTTTCCCGTTCAAGTCCAAGACTAGCTCATCGACATTTCGTGAATAGAAGGCTTTCTCGGCCGGAATCGAACCCTAAGTCAATCGATAGTGCAGTGTGAAAGCGGCAATTCCTACCGAATCAGATATGTGTGATAGTCCCGTTCTATTGGGCGAGGTTTATACTTCGCTCGCTCTGCGACTAGGCGTTTCAGAAGCTGCCAATATCGATCGCATGCGCTGCCTAATCGATATTGGTAGCATCCGGTACGTTGCTTCTTAGGCAGGATTTAATCTTCATTCGCCACGAACAGCGAAGATATGAAAGGTACCAATATCGATTAGGCGGCACAGGTGATCGATCGCCGCGCCATTTAGCGACTGAAGTACAAACGCAGGCTTATCATCCGCACAGCTGACGGGGGACTTGACGTGGAATCGATCCTGGAAGTCAGCGCCTCTTACGGGTTGCGCCACGATAGAATCATGCACCCTTAACCTGATGGTGAGGACTGGCTACGCTCTTATTAGCGCAGCGTCACTCTTCAGCACCTTCTGATGAACATCAGCAGAGTTAGGAAGCACCGATGTAGCTGTAGTTGGGAGCGGTGAGCGAAGACAACTCACCACCCGAACTCGGCAATAATGCGGATTGTTTTGATGTCTTGAGGTGTTTTTCAGGCGAGTGGCTAGGGATGGAGCGACGTTGTCGTCGTCGACGAGGACGTCGAAAACAGCCAGGAATATCATTACTCCCAAGGAAAACACATCAACTCGATTTCAGAAATCGCCTTCTCATGTACGCTGGAGTGGCTCCGGACATAGAGAGGCAACTGAAGGAGAAGTCGCTGTGGCCCTCAGAGAACTTCCATGCAGGCCAACGATGGTAAGGTGTTTGGTCGGTTCACCGAGCGGATTCCAGCGGTAAAGTCTTGGTTCATTCCTTTCACGTGTCAGAGTAGCCCAATCCAGGGATCCTCCTCCGTTATCGAAGACAGGTAACGTCAAAGTATTCGTTCAGAGCAGGACATGCATGCAAATAGCCTGGAAAGTATTCCGAAGAAGAAGATGATCCGACTAACGTCAATTACAGCTCTTTATCCTTCGCAGAAAGGTCTGGCATCGATCCAACGACCTTGGAGAAAGACGGGATTTATACTTCTGTTGTGGAGCGGCGCGGCGGCATGAACGCAATCAATATCGATCGTCTGCTCCCCGCAATCAATATCGGAAAATTTCATATGCGCTTTTGAAATCGAACAACTGAAAAATCGAAAATGAAAAATCAACAACCAAATCGAAACTATAATAGCATCTTCCACTATAGTACTTTCAGGACTCCAGAGATCGAGGAGAGGTCGAAAAAACTTTTTTTGCCAAACTTCGCCCAGGGGGTTATTTGGGGTGATTTTTCGAACAGTTACTTTACTCGAAAGTGTATTACAACGCCAACGAAATCGACCCCAATTACATTCAAAATAGAAATCTAAGTCGTTTACCAGGATTACACTATCAATCAAATGAAAATCGCGACGAGCTTTTCGAGAGCATGGCGCGATCTCGTTTTTTAATATGCTAAATGGCTACTGCCTTATTATGCTTTAAAACAAAATGTAGTTTATTACTATCCTTATTAAAAAAAATTTCAAGCAGTATATTCACTGATTGGTGCAATTGAGAAAAAAATCAAAGAAAGTACCGAAAATTAATTAAAACTGAATTCTCCTTGTACAAAAAATATTCTAGCCTTCTTGGCAAGTCTCTAGCGCAGTTCGAAAGGCGCTAGTTTTGATTTGAGAGATGTTCGGTTTGATTTCAAAAGCGTCAAGGTTGAAGACGTGAATGCAGTATAAACGCCGTGTCCAGCGGCAGTTAATTTCGCGCGGATGGACAAACGGACAAACGAACAGCCTATCCGATTTATATTTAGGTTCGGTCAGATGGTGGAAATTGAGGGATGCTGGGGGTGAGGGCGGAGCAGCCGCAACGAACGCCTACATCTTACACGAAAAACTCAGAAGACAGCGGCGATAGAATTTCTGTTGAACTACCGGAGAAAAGCCGGTCACCAGTGAGTGAAATTCCTGTCACCTATATGTGAATTTCATAGGATGAGAAGTCGCCCTTCTGCTTCACTGCAGGTTCACCAGCTGTTGAATGCAGGGGTATCAGCTTTTTGTTCCACCATCCCATATAAGCGCCAAGGATTCTAGCTTTAGAGTATAAGTCGCAAATAAAAAAATATGATAAACGAAAATAAATAAATGAATAAATAAATAATAATAAATCGATATGATAATCATGATGAAGACCTGAGGCAGCTAAGGGCCTCTTCATGCTTCGCAACGGGAGCGACAGGGTGAAGGATACGTATCGATCAGTGCCGAGCCGTTGCCTGGGAAAATCGATAGGTATGCTTTGCTTTGTCGCTCCTGTCGCTGGCGTCGCTCCCGTCGCGGAGTATGAACAGACCCTAAATGACTTGAGACAAATCTGAAAGCTGCGCAAATAGATAGAATACGCTCACGCTCACTTCTTCATAGGAGACAGCTCTTTCCAGATGCTCTACTGAGCAACCAGAAGGCCACCAGAGCGATTAGAAATAGTACGGTTAACCAGCGTAGGATCTACAGGACACACACTGGTCACAGACTGTAGATTCTCGTCCGATTAAGGCGGCCAAAGCCGAAAACCATTGCCGGAGAAGGAAAAGAAAGCAGCGACGGCGGCGGCGGCGGAGGCGCTGCTGGTGGCGATGGAGGCGATGTTGGCGGCGAAAACAGCAGGGACGACGGTCAGCACCATCAACAGCAAACACGTACACGCAGTTGTAGTAGTGGCGCGGCGGTGTCGAAAACAACAACAAACAGAGACGGGACGACGAGCGCGCCAGAGACACCAGAAGCACCTGCGCGGCGGAGAAATAGGTGAGATGACGACGGTTTGGTTGGCTGGCGCCGCGCAACACCTGTTGAGTCACAGCGTCTGTTCAGTGTCGTCGCTAAAAAGATGGCCATCCGGTCTCTTTAGCGCTGTGTCGTGTCTGAGATTACCCTCGCGTTCTGAGGAAGCGTGTTGTGTAGCGAAGATGGTTAGCCGTTGGCTGTAACGTGCACCCCGAGTCAATTACAGGTTCGGGTTCGGGCCAGGCCAACAAATCTGTCCTCCCATAAGGGGTCTGAATGATTAGGTGCCAGACGTGTCTGGAGAGGATAGCGCAATTAACATGTCTATTGTGCGGCCACCGCAAGTTGTTGTGTACGTCGAGCGGAAGCAAAGACGCGGGTTAGATCTCAGAAAGCGAGGAACTCGTCCGCTTGTTCGTCCGCGCACCTGGACAGACTTTACAGCGTCTGTTACTTTATAGAATCATCCGGCCAACCAACAGCGTCTCTTCGACTTTAATAGATAAATAAATAAACACAGATTCTACTGTATGTAAAAGGATTCGCTCGTTTGTTCATCCGTCCACGCAAAATTAATGGGAACTGGATAGGTTTCACAGAGAGAGAGAGAGAGAGAGAGAGAGAGAGAGAGAGAGAGAAAGAAAGAAAGAGTGTGTGTATGTGTATGTGTACGTGTACGTGTGTACGTGTGTACGTGTGTATGTGTATATGTCTGTATGTGTGTGTATGTGCATGTGTATGCGTATGTGTATGTGTATGTGTATGTGTTTGTGTTTGTGTGTATGTATATATGTATATATGTGTATGTGTATGTGTACGTGTATGTGTAAGTGTATGTGCATGTGTATGTGTATGCGTATGTGTATGTATACGTGTAGTGTACGTGTATGTTTATGTGTATATGTGTATGTGTATGTTCATGTGTATGTGTGTATGTGTGTATTTGTGTATGTGTGTATGTGTATATGTGTATACGTATATATGTGTATGTGTATGTGTACGTGTATGTGTAAGTGTATGTGCATGTGTATGTGTATGCGTATGTGTATGTGTACGTGTAGTGTACGTGTACGTATATGTGTATGTGTACATGTGTATGTGTATGTTCATGTGTATGTGTATGTGTACGTGTATGTGTGTATGTGTGTATGCGTATATGTGTATATGTGTATGTGTATGTGTGTGTATGTGTCTGTGCGTATGTGTGTGTGTGTGTGTGTGTGTGTGTGTGTGTGTGTGTGTGTGTGTGTGTGTGTGTGTGTGTGTGTGTGTGTGTGTGTGTGTGTGTGTGTGTGTGTGTGTGTGTGTGTGTGTGTGTGCTAAACTAGAACGAACCTACTTACAAACATAGATCCTTCTGTAGATAAAAGAACCTGTCTATTCGTCCATCCACGCGAAATTAATGGCCGCTGAACAGCTCTGTAGCATGTGAGATCAAATGAACTGAAATCACTCAACCAACCAGCACTGACCCTACTATAGAAGATAACACATACGCTTGTCTATGTGCTTGTCTGCGTGAAATTAAGGGCCGATGGATGGGCTTCACATCGCATAACCAATAAATATCGAACCTAATGTGCATGGAACAGTTGACACGTCTCTTCGTCCGTCCGCGCGAAATTAACGGCCGCTGAACGGCATTTGCGGTTTGTATGATCAAAAGGAATCAGCCAAACGAGCAATATCAACCTTTTAGGTAGTCCGTTTGTCAGCATGACCATTCGCGCGAAAATAATGGCCGCTGCACGAGCTGGGCAGCGTGTGGGATTAACTGGAATCAATCAGCCGACCAATAGCTCCACTACACATAAAGGAATTGGCCCGTCCGTAAGCTTGTCCGCGTGAAATTAATGGCCGCTGGTTGGGAATAACATGCGTGTTACCCAGCGGAGTCAGCCAACAAATCAATATCGATCCCAGTGTACATAAAGCAGTTGAAACGTATCTTCGTCTATCCGCGCGAAATTAATGGCCGCTGAACGGCCTTTGCAGTTTGTGTGATCAGAAGCAATCAACTAAACTAAACGAACAATATCCGACAATAGCATTACCCAATATGGACTTTTTATGTGTAAGAGTTAGGCCGTCCTTTCGTCCGTATGCTCGTCCGCGCGGAATTAATAGCCCCTTGTCGAACTTCGCCGGGTGTGTGATCAACAAGAAATCAATAAATCAACCAACCAATCCCATGGCATATGTATGTATAAAGAGTTAGTCGCACCGCGCAAAATTAATGACAGCTGGATGGCAGCGTGCACGCTCGTGTGTCCCCGAAAGGGATTGTCTGACCTAGGTCTTTACCCAGCGACAACGATAGATATCGATTATATCGATCGATATCGACATTGTAAATGCACTCATATCGACCCACAGAGTCCGCCATTTTCAGCGGGTTGGTGAAGATACCCAGTGGGAATTCACACACAGGTCACTCTGAAGGCCAAATCGGCATCCAGGTTGCCTTCACGAGCGAAAGGGAACGCGCGGCGGATTCCAAGGTTAGGGGGGAGGCGATTTACTGGATAATTTCGACGTTTCTCAAATTTAAATCCTGACTTCACTTAGTCAATCAACATTTAATTCGCATACGTTTAACTGTAAACTAGATTTCGCTTGTTCGTTTGTCGGTCTGTCTGCCCGCGCGAAATTAATGGCACTGGAGGCACCGGATAGGCTTCACGGCTTAAATATATAGAATTTTCAAGGATTTCTAGCGGATGTGAGTGTGATGACCGCTAGAAGGGCAACATCGATTGAAAGCCGATAATATCGATCTGTATCGATCGAACACACAAGGGGAGATGGTAAGCTGTTAGGGAAGATCTAGAAGGTTGCTCCTGTCTTCTGAAGGCGCAGGAGGCTTACAAAATAAGTGCAGCTCCTGCAGCGCAACCATTCCACCCACTCACAGGGCAACGATCGAATTTCACGCACTGGCCGGGAAAACACTGACGTCGTAAAGTACAGACGCACCGGCTGAAAAGCCGAGCGGAGGCCGGCAGATGAAGGTCGCGAGCAGCGTTACTGGGCGCTGTTTGTGCAGTCTGAGGGCATCGAACACCAGGGAACCGACAGCGGAACGTGCAGGCTATGAGGGTACACCAGTGGCTGTACTTACACGGTACTTTGGGCAGCCTCTGACCGCTCATCTGCAGGGTATTTTCACCTTTGAATGGCTGAATTAGTACCTTCACACAGCGACATTTGAATACATGGCGCATTCCAGGAACGATTCGGAAAAGGACTTATGGTCAGCCTTTTACAAGACATCCAGATAGCTCTATGTTTAAGCCTGTTTAAGCCACCAAACCGCAGCTAGCGCGGCCGCCATCACCCTGACAGCTAAGGGGCGTTCCCGCGAGCGGTCGCGCAGCGTTTGCGGCGTAACACGATGGCTTAGCCCTAGTTTATACTTGCACCACCACGCGGAGCGCCACCACAATCGCTATAGATATCGATTTTTCGCGCCGTCCGATCGATATCTATTCCGACTATGGTGCTGCCCTGCGCTGCGGTTCAACTATAAGCCAGGGCTAAGGGCCCGTTTATACTCCGACGCCGAGCGATACGACACCTCGTATTGTGGCCACATTGATACAGCGAGCGATCGATCAATTAGGCCACCATACATCTATGCCTTCGCGTCGCTCGGCGTCGGAAGTATAAATGGGGCATAACAGACGCTCACGAATCATCAAGAAGTGGACTAAAGACATGGTTCCCTTGGATGCGCCATGCTCTCAACCTTCATCAGCATCCAACAGAATTCGAATTAATAAGGATCGATAACGCTTAGGTTTAACGCCGGTTTAGGTAGTGCTGGTCGTTAGTGTGGCCTACATGAGGAGGAGGGGAACCGCAGCAGCCAATCACAACCAATCAGAGCATGGATCGTAGCACAGACCGCCTTTGGATGGCACAATCTTTTGCTGCGGCCTGATTGGTCAGGTGCATCCTCCTTCCCCATGTAGGCCACATTAACGACCAGCACCCCATTCTTCAAATTTCGTCTTTAATAAATTGAAAATAAAGTTAAAAACAATTATAGTAATTATTAACGTTTTTATTAAATTACTCATTAATTTGTAGGAACTGCTGGTCGGATTGCGCCGTGTACTCTACATTGACATAAAATCATATGAAGATTTAGAACGTGTTCATGTCTAGGTAGGCAAAAATTTGACCCTTTCTCGAACTGTAACCTATCCCTTTAGTGCCAAATTCCTAGATTAGTGTGCGCCGTGCACTTGAACTGCTTTAAATATTAAAAATCCACAAGCAAAAGCGTAGGATTTTCCTGGGCGGGAAATATTAGCCGACTCCAGTGGAAAATCTACAGCTACCATTCCAATCAATTGAAGGATATGACGCTCTACGTGCCGAACGACTGATTAGGACCTACTGGGCTACATTGGCACACCACAGGGAGGCATTTCTGACCAGTTAGAGGAAATCGACGATCGAAAGATACACAAGTAATACAGATAATTGTCCAGAAAGGACCCTGTAGGCAAACCCGTAGGTTAGTGGTTTGTCCAATTCTGCTCAACATGGATTTATCAGGAGTACGCCATGCCTTCGACATTGACCTTAAAATGTGGCACATATTCCGGTCGACAAAAGGAGGAAAGCGCTTCATGTAAAAGGAGCGCTCAGCCTAAAGTTTTCATGGGAGTAAAATGACACGGTTAAGAGCGGAGACCATATACAGTTCATGTCGTGAATGTGGGTAGCATTGGAAGCGCTCTAGCCAATCATAGCCAGTTAGGGCTCCAACAAAACATGTCCTGTTTAACTGGCACGCTCATCTCATTCGATCCGGTCTGAATAACTGGCACACTCCGTCACAGCCTCCCAATGCCGCCCACATTCGCGACATGGATCTGGTAAATTAAAAGCCATGTTTACGCTTACCTGTGTACGTTCGAACTATTTTTCCAGTGATGCCCCCTCCAATTAGGATTCCTCCAAATGGAAGCTGCACCTGCAAGGATAAGTGTCTTCCGAACGTCCAACCAAAGAACCAGCGCTACAGTCGATTGGCTCCAACCGACGCTCGAGCAGGAACAAGTCACACCTTTGCGCATCCCTGTCGTGTACCAGAGTAGCCCACTGTGTCCCAGTTGCTTGAGGGACAGAACGAGCGCCAAATCTATCACCTCGTGGCATTCATTAAGAAGTCTAACAGAGGAGGGCATCCCTCTGCATTCCCCTGTCGTCCAGCGGAATCCAATCGATTACACCTCTCGCTTAGTGGCCCACCTAATTTTAGACGGCTCTGTACAGGCGACAGCGTTTTTGCTCCAGAAGCGTCGACGTAAGCTAAAGATTTCTGGGGTGTACGGTAGCGCAGGAAGGCGTTTCCTCCTACAGTGACCTTAATACGCGTCCAAGTATGTCACGGCAGTTCACACGAACATCTCCTCCACGTAGGGACGGAGAGAGCAAACACATTCGGCGACAATCGGTGATGAGCGGCGGTGATCGACCGAAAACTGGGGTGTGGCTCGTGAAGAGCGCATCAACGCATGAATTCCCACTGGATCCCAAACGACGTGGGCCGAATTCGCCACCGATTGAACGGTGGAGGGGGAGGGCATGCGGGGTAAGAGAATCAAAGTATCATCGCAGATCGACTGGGATATGAAGGAGTGCAAAGTCAGGAAAGAGCTCCGGTTACTTCTGGGGCCGGATTCGTCAATCTAGGAGTAAACCTAAAGAAAACCTCATAGGGATGCGGAGATGCCAGCGAGGATCGTCAAGTATCCTCCGCCTAGTAGCCTACGAGCGGGTGAGTAAGGTACATGATGATTTTCCCACATCGTGGGCATGGTATTATAGGATCGATCCATGTCGCGAATGTGGGCAGCATTTGGAGGTTGTGTCGGAGTGTGCCAGTTAATCAGGACTCGTCGAATGAGCGTGCCTGTTAAAGAGGACGTGTTTTTTTTCAGAGCCCTAACTGGCTATGATTGGCTAGAACACTTCCAATGCTGTCCATATTCTCGACATGGACATGAAGCAGGAAGTAGAAGGCCTCCTCATAGCCGTGTCACTATATTCCCAAGAAACGTATACGGCTGAGCGCTACTCTTAAATGAAGCCGCTTTCTCCCTTTTGTCGACCGGAATACGTGCCACGTTTTAGGGTCAATGTCGAGTGCATGGCGTATTCCTGATAAATCCATTTTAAACGGAATGGGAGGAACCACTAGCCTACGGGTGTGGTACAGGCTCACTTTTGGACAATCATCTGTATTACTTGACTATCATTCAATCGTAGATTTCCTCTAACGGGCCAGAAATGTCTCCCTGTGATGTGCCAAAGTAGCCCAATGGGTCCTATTCACTTCGAAGGGCACGAAGAGTGTCATAACATTCGACTGATTGGAAGGCTAGCTGTGGATTTCCCATTGGAGTCGGCTAATGGTTCTCGCTCAGAAAAACCTTACGCTTTTGGCCTGCACTATTTCGATATTTGAAGAAATGGAAGTGCGCGGCGTAGTCTAGGTAACTGACACCAAAGGGTGAGGTTACACTTCGAAAAAGATTAAGGTCCCAGGGCGTCTATGCTGCTACAGACAGCATAGTGTGGTCTGCCCAGTGGCCTGCTTGACAGCTAGCCTGGGTGGCTTCGCCTCCGAAATCGATAATACCAATCGATTTTGACCAATTGACACTGGTTTTACTGGCAAATATATTCGTCGCGCGATTTCCAAACAAACGACGGTCTCTAGACAGAAATCGATAATGTCGATCGCTATTGATTAGCCCATAGGCGTTCTGCTTCCTTCTGCGAAATCATGCCAGCGCTCTTCATCTTCACATCAATCGCTGCATACCGGTTCGCAGTTCTACGACGAAAAATTCACAAAACAGCCATTAATTTTGCGCGGATGTACGAACGGAGGAGCGAAGTCGGGAGCTTAATTGTGTTTGAAGCAATTTGTGGATCGAGAACTGAATGTAGGTAATGCGACTACTGTTCGTGTCCAGCGAGTATCATATTCGCATGAATTCGGATTCAAACGCTCACTTCCGATCAATAATCAACAATATCGATCTCTATTGATTATTTGATCGATACAGCGCATATGCGTTTAATTATATATTATGTGTATAGGAAAAGCGTGAAAAAATGAGAGGCTGCTCACTTGCCATTATAATCGCGTACGACTTCGAACAATCATTTCTGGCAAAAATCGATAATATCAATCGCTATTGATTGGCTGATCAATACGGTATACTTTACGCGCTTCATTTTCTACGGTGATATATATATATATATATATATATATATATATAAGTTGACGGTGAAAATGAGACATTACTTGTCTCTTGTGGTGTATGCACACCTGTTAACAAGTGTGAATTTCGTATTCTGGCTTCAAAAGATCATTTCTGGGAAAGATCGATAAAATCGATCAGTATTGCCAGGAAGATCGATATTGTTCTCTCCCTGAGAAGTCTATCCAGCGGCCATCATATCCGCCGCATCAATCAATACTGATTCGTTGATCTTGCATACACACTGTGGAGCTTGTAAAACGGCAATTAATTTTGCGCAGACAGATGGACGGACAAGCCAAGTCCATTTAAGAGTCTACCTTGATAACATGACTGATATTGCATCCTTATAAAAGGTCCACCCAACGTCCATTATTAGCGTGATTTCTATTTCAAACACCACGGCTTATTTCTAAAAAATTGATTGTTTTCGCGTTATTGATCGGAGCTGGTTGATCGATCGATAATACTATTTATGCGCACAGGCTGATAATATCGGAAGAGACTGGTCAGTAGCTGTGAAGCTTGTTCACCGCCAACACACTCGATTGATGCCCCAATCAACCCAGCAAATCGATCGATGTTGATTTGTTAATCGATCGATTATGACCATTTTTGTGAATATTACTAAGCCACCATATTCGTTTGATCTACGTATTAAACTGTAGCTTCTAGACAAACATAAATTGGTATTGATTGGCTGATCAATACTATGCCTAATCATTCCCACTTCAAGCGGCCATTTCTGAAGAACTCGGTAAAATTGATCGATTTTGACTTCCAGATTGATGCTTATTTGCTGTCAAGCTTGTTAGCTAGCCATCGTCTTCATTTAATGCACGTCAGCTATTCACACTCAGATGCCCATCTGATGGAAAGTCCATACCGAACTTGGACGGACGCACACGCGGACACACAGACGGTTAAACGGTTATTCCGCTTAAATTTTTTGAATAAGAGCTGGAATCTCAATTTCGTTTGGTTTCACACATAGACGACAGGTAATACTGTCAGAGCAAAAAATGGCTAAGCGGTCGCGTCTTTGCAAAAATCAATGAATTCAATCGATAAGGTTGAAGTTTGTCTATTGTAGATTATATTCATGCGAAGCCTATCTGAAACAGCTAAACCAGATTAGAAGTCAATAAAATAACATCGACTGAGTAGTTGCGAAAGCTCTCGAGTCAAAGGTGCATAATTTGGCGCGGACGCACACACGGACGTACAGACCGGTGAACTAGACCACATATAGGCAGGTAAGAGCTGGTATCTTGCCTAGATGGATTTTGTGCCACACATGGACGATGAATAATACTCTCTGCAGAATCGATAATTTCGATCGATAAAGATCATGTGCCGTGAAGTCTGTCATCGGGAACAATATTCATGCGAAGCCCATCTCAAATGGCTAAACCTGATTAGAAGTCCAATACAATTACAGCAGCTGAGTAGTTGTGAAAGCGTTTGCGTCACAGGTAATTTCGCGCGGACGCACACAAGGACGTACAGACCAATGAAATAGACCAATATCGTTAGGTAAGAGCTGACATAGAATGAGATGGATTTTACGTGATACATGAACGGTGAACAATACGGTAAGAAAAAAGAGTAACTAAGCCACCACATCTCTGCAGAAATCGATAATTTCGATCGATACTGCTTATGTGCTGCAAGATATGCTCATTGGCCAGGATTTTGGCGTGAAGCTCATCTCAGACGGTAAACTAGAGTAGAAGTCAGTACAGCAACAACGACTGGGCAGTTGTTAAAGCTCTCAAGTCACAGGAAATTTTGCGCCGACGCACACAAGGACGTACAGGAGCAATGCGTATATTGAGGAGATGGATTTTTATGCCGTACCTGAACGATGAACAACACAGTAAGAACAGAAGAGTCAACAATAGTGACCGAATAGTTGTGAAAACGTTTGTGTCACAGGTAATTTTGCGCGGACGCACGGCCAGACGAACGGACAGACGTATTAGTTGTTTTCTGTTAGATCCGTCGGTCAGATGAGCCATTTCAAAGCAAGCTGACACCGTCTCTACGTTCATGACTGCCAACAAAAAGAGATATGTATGCGGGGAAGAGGAGGAGGAATCGGGATCCCGACGGGTACGGAAGCTCCACGAGTCTAATCTCTGGCGTAAGAACGGCATGATACAAGAGGAGGCAGCTGCTTAATGCCCTAATGGATTTTCCATCTTCTAAAAGAAGAGAAACTTCGCTGCGGATATAGAGAAAAACCAGCGTACTAATTCTAGTGCATCTATTAGCCTGGATATCCCTCTATTACTGGGGAGAAATAACAAAGGGATTAGTTCTGAAAAAGCAGCGAAGCAATAAGCTGAGGACACAGGCCGGAAATAGTTCGGCAAAGCTTCTTAACTTTAGGATCAAATGTGCAAATACCACAGCCCTTTCCCTCATCACCATTAAGATCTAGTGCAGTGACATTTGCTCTTGTGCGTAAAAAGTGTCGTCTTATCGCTGTGCACAGATTTATCACGTCTACGGCACAATGACATAACCCTAAGGTGCATATTAGTACAGGAGGCAAAAGTATCCATTTAATCCTGACGCGTGCCAAAATGACCCAGGGTGTCACACGCGCGCGAATGACCCTAGGCTCGGTCGGTTGGTTCTCATCTGTCAGTCTGTCAATCCGTACGTGCTTACGCGCTAAATTAACTGCCGCCTGAAGCTCTCCTCGACAACTCGGTCCATACTGTTAACTTCTGTTCCGTAATAGCCGCTTGAAAAGCGCACCACGTGAAGGTGTGTTGTGTTGACTCGTACACCGCCACATCAGTAAGTGAACAAGCGTAAATCAATATTGATTGGAACCAATCGATTACGACGATCGATCGATTATCGATTTTCCATTATTATCAAAAACCAAAAATATCACTCGTGATTGATTGAGAAGTCGACAATATTTACCTGATAAGAATAGAAACGTCAACGTCGATCGACATTATCGATTTTCGCGTTTCCAGAATGAAAATAAAAAACATGACAAACAGTAATAGCGATAATAATGGAATCAAGAGCGCAACACGTGAATGTGCTGACCCGTACACAGCCACAACAACAAGTGAGCAGAAGCGTAAATAAATATTGATTGGAATCAATCGATCGCGACGATTGATCGATTATGGATATTTTATTATTATATTATAAAAACTAATATTATTACTCTTAATTGATTGAGCGGTTGAAAATGCTAGCTTGATATGAATAAAAACGTCAACATCGATCGACATTATTGATTTTCGCGTATCCAGAACGAAAATAAACAAATATGATAAACAATAACACTGATAATAATAGAATAAATAATAAATATGAGAAATAACATGCAAGCCAATATGATACGCCCCTAGGATGGTATTCCCAACAAGTAAATATTGTCGATCCATATCAAAATCGATATTGTCTGCCAGTCAATATATAATATTATCGCGGCCTTGAATTTGCAACCGATAAACGACAAGTAATCGATATTGATTGGTTATCGATTTCTATGCAAAATTTTTACAGTTTGACGTGAAAATAACACCAGTGTGATGGCCAGTTGCATGCAAATCACATCGAGGAAGGGTAATGATGCGGTTTCAGCTAGTTAGTCTCACGCACGAGTTTGCGCCACGCACACTACTTCTGTATGCCATCACGGAGGTACGATGACGGTAGTCGATGAACATGTCAGCGCGACGTTTCTAAGGCACCGGAGAGAACTGCTGCACAATATTGGTCCATGTTGTCGTTAATGTGGCTTAGAGGGCTGGGCAATCACAAAGACTAATCGGGGATCATCAGACGAACGAATCACCTGAGGGGCGTGTTCCGTCGCTCTCATTACAGATTTATCGTAGCGCGTGTGGGCAGTACGATTAGTGCGCTCCTGCCTCCACATGTAGGCCAAATTAACGACTTGTACCGTTGCACTCGTCCTTGAGGAAGTTGCCAAGTCGAAAGTTCTCGTTACGGCTGGAGGAAACGCCTACCCGCTCGCGAACCGATGGGCCCCTCCTAGGCCAGAACCGAGTCTTTCGTCTCCGTCGAGCCTTAAAAACAGAACGAATCAGGAGTTTCGGTGGAGTCGTGAATGTGGCCTACATGGGGTGTCAAGAACACGCCAGCCAATTACGACCAATCGCAGCAGCGACCAAATACGCACCAGCCAGTAAGAGTATCGGCCGCGGCCCCTGTTACGTGGCTCTCCAATTCGATGCGATTTGAATGATGGCGTCCGCTCCGGACGCAGGTCCCATTAACGGCAAGTACCTCGAAAGGCTTGCGCAGGGCTTTGGAGGAAGGGATGGAAAACATCCCCTAAGGCGTCTTTCGATCTCCTTTCATCTGGATCGATCCCACTGGGACCACCTGGATATGTTGCGTATTCCACTTGAGGTAGAATACGCGGAGCAGCCTAAAGAAGATCGAGGATTACCAAAGCGCCTAACCCAGCTGTGAACCAGACCGCCATAAGGGACAGTACATGTCTTCGATCATCAGACCGGAGCCGTTTTTCTGACTGGTGCGCTCCGCCTACCATGTAGGCCACACTAACGACTAGTAGCTCGAAACTCTTAAGCAACTCGGGAGTCACTGCAAAGTGCGAAACACCATGGGATATATTCAGTGATCCGACTGGGTTGCACCGCGTAGAGGTAGAGATGCACCCTAAAGGAGTCGAATATCGCCTTAGTGGTTATCCAATGGCTTCTACATCAATGCCCACTAGGTTTTCACGCAGGCCAATCAACAACGCGCATAACCCAGCTATGGGCCAGACTGCCATAAGGGACAGTACATGTCTTCGTCCATCAGACTTTTCTGACTGGTGTGCTCCACCTACCATGTAGGCCACACTAACGACTAGTAGCTCGAAACCTTTACGCAGCTCGCAGGAGGTCACTGCAAAGTGCGAAACACCATGGAATATATTCAGTGATCCCACTGGGTTGCACCGCGTATTCCGCTAGAGTTAGAATACGCGGGGCACCCTAAAGAGGTCGAATATCGCCTAAGTGGCTATGCAATGGCCTCTACATCAATGCCCACTAGGTTTCCAAGCAGACCACATTAGCGGCTAGTACCTCGAGGCCCTTGGAGGGGGGGGGGGGGAGTGAAAAACATCTTCCTAACCGTCTTTCGAGGTTCTTTCACCTGGATCGATCCCATTGGGACCGTTTGGTATCCACTACAGGTAGAATACGCTGGGCAAACTAAAGGGATCGAGAATCACCAAAACGCTTAACCCAGCTATGGAGCAGACTGTCGTAAGGGACAATATCTTCGACCATCAGATCGAAGCGGTTTTCCTGACTGGCGCCCTCCTCCCACCACGTAGGCCACACTAACGACTAGTACCTCGAAACTCTTGCGCAGCTCGCAGGAGGTCATCGCAAAGCGCGAAACATCATGGGATATGTTCAGTGATCCCACAGAGACGCACCGCATATTCCTCTAGAGGTAGAATACGCGGAGCACCTTAAAGGAGTCGAATATTGCCTAGGCCGTTATCCGATGGTTTCCACTCAATGTCAATGCCCACTAGATTCTCCTTCCTTTTCCATCGACCTGGAAAACCTTCGCTGCCACCGCTGTGACAGATGACGACAAATTGACGGCGATTCGTCAGATACACCCAGACGGCGTGAGAAGTGACACACTTCCGTGTCTAGAAGATGCTTTGTCGTCTCCAATTACCGTTAGTTGAGGGCATAAGGATGCACGCCGCGTCGCTCCACTGCGCTGTCTGCGTCTAAAGTTCGGTTCCACTGCAGAGCTTGAAGACGAGTTCGTCCGCGCGATCTCGCTGAAGAACACCAGCTAGCTATCAACTCCAAAGAGCGACCACAGAGCGCGTACGCAGAGACGACGTCCGTTCGTGTTTTCTGCAGAAACGCCGACGCGTAACGGTTCACCTGGCCCGACATCTTCGACGATGCTGACAGCTCCGTCAGCTATAAATGCACGTTTAACGGCACTGCGAGCAAACAAGGGAACTTAGGCGCCGAACGAAGACTAAAAAGTGTTCGTTGCTCGGCGCCAACGGAGAACGACACGCGGGAACGGGTGCGAAGTCGTCGAGCGGTGCGGCGCCATCGTCAGAGTACGCCGATGGCGCAGTCGACTGAAAGTGCAACGAAGAAAAAGACTGCGTCGCGTCGTTTCATTTCGTATTTGCTCAGTGGAATGGACTTTGGTGCTAGAAAACGACTGCAGCTGCGAGACAGCCGTTGGGAAGTGCGCTCGCTTCTGAATCTACAGTGAGGGATAGGAGTCGGAATTTGACGGTCGCCGCGGAGCGCGCCACGCCTTCTTCTTCTATGTCGCCTTTAGTAGGGCAGTCTCGAGGAAATGAATGTTCAGGACAACCCTTTTATCAATTTCCTGCCTCCAAAGAACAAACGAGATGGTTCGCCTAGGAGCGGAATCGAACCCTGGGCAATCGATACGTGTGGGCCTTATACCGATTGCACCATACGTTTCTCACGAATCTACTAGTAATGCAGAACTCTCACATCTTAGCAAACATCCATCCTGTCGTTATACTGGGAGCGGTCACAAATTGTTGACCCAAGAGCGGAATCGAACCCAAGGCGATCGATACGTGAGCGCCTTGATGGCGCTCCTACCGATTGCACCATATGCATTCCACAGATCGGACAGGATCAGACATACGACGTCTCCAACCGCTGGCCCTGACTTCTTATTATGTGGCCTGAGTCCTTTGGATGTGGTGATCAGCCAGTGAAAAATCAATATAATCGGCTGAAGGTATACGGACGCAGAGACAGACAGACAGACAGATTAACTAGAATTGATAGTTGGACCTAATATTGCATCTCGAATTTTTATTTTAGAGGTTGTTGATAAAGTGAAGAAGAGAGGTAAATTGATCCGTTTCTGGGATGCGCCACACACTCAACTTTTGTAGGATATCGTGGAGGCAACATATAAATTGGTGTTTGACTAATGCATTGATGACAGGATCATGCGAAAAAGCAGTGTAGTCGGTCAAAATTGTACGGAAGCACGTATGGACGCACAGACGATTTAACTCGACCACATGTAATTGCATTCCACTTCGGATTCCGGTGAGGTGCCCTTTTAAAGCAATTTTGAGCTACCATGCGCTCTAATTAGAGATATTGGAGAGATATTAGAGATGTCAGTGATGTCAGAGATGCTCTTGTCGAGATTTTGTCACATGATTGCTTTGGTAGGATTTCAGAAAAGAGCTAGAAGTCCAGAATGTGATCAATTTTGACAAAGTGGTGGGATACACTCTGAAGTTGCTCATACACGCCCAGGGCAACATCCCATTAAGTACATCGAAGAGATAGTAATGGCAAGGAAATCAGAGACCTTAGGGAAGCTGTCCTCTAGGTGAATTGTATAACCCAATTCAAGCTGGGAAGTCGACTAAGCAGCATTCAGAAGCATGGCGAGAGTCTACACTCACCTATTCAACCGTCCACGATTCAGTGGTAATCCGTTGCTGCAGACGGGAAAAAACCGCCTGCTGCGCATCGGCTCGATTAGACGCTCCAACGGCCTCTGAACGTCCGATGGTTCACCAACCACGGTCACATGAATGCCCCGACTGTCACCAGAAATAGTGCATCCCTGCGACGCGGAAAACTGCACGCGCTTAGCTGCCACGATCGACATCTGTTCGCCTCGAACAGGTCGATCAATCGGCTGTTTCGAATCCTCTCCAGCGGCCATTAGTTTTGCGTGGACGAACGGACAGATGGACAGACTTACGATGAACCTCTTGTAAAGAGCTTCATCGAAAGTCTGTCCATCTGTCCATCCGTCCACGCAAAAATAATGGCCGCTGGAAAGGGTGGACAAACCTACGGTGAAGCTCGTGTATATACCATTCATTTCAGTCGAATTCACACCCTTTTAAGCAAACCTAAGACCTTTGAAATCAAAGCCAACTCTTCCAAACTGAAATGACCTTCACACAGCATAAACTATAGACTGTCCAAGATGGTTAGAATATTTTTTTGCTCAAGCAAATTTTGTATAACTTCTCCTTGATCAAAAATTATTCTTTTTTCATTTTTGCTTTTTATTTTTTATTTTTTTACTTTTATTTTCATTTCAAGTAATTAGTTCACCTGTCCCAGGATGTGCAATGATTTTATACAATTTTTATATGTTGTGAAAAAATAAAAAACTAAAATTTGTCCGCAGTCTCGTCTTTGACAGTAAAAACAGCCTTCTTACATACTCTTTACAAGAAGCTTTAACCCATTATTTTCCTCTAAAAATAACGATTTTATAAAATTTGAAACAGTCTGTTCACTTATTGTGTAATTGAATCAAAACTTTAAACAAAGTTTTAATTGAAGTTTCCGTGAACGAGAAATTGTTCTAATCTTTTAAGAAAGTCTTTAGTTTAATGTTGAAGAAGCTCATTTCAATTTCCAAGAGCTATTCATTTTGATTTCAAATGTCCTCGGCTAGCCTAAAATACTAGAAAAAATGCAAAAAATACAAAACTAAAATAATTAATAAGGAAAGAATAGAAAAATAAAAAAAAATTAGAATCAAAATTGAGTGGCACAACATACTGAGAAACATAGAAAATGAGAATTTAGTTTAAATTTTTAGTGTAAATTTCTTTGAAGTTTTAATTCACCGCCCGATAAGTAAACACTTCTTTTAAAAAGCAGGAAGGCGTCCATCTTTTAGTGCCAAAAAGAGAGACTGCGCCAAGCACTCGCCCAAAACGTCGCGATTTTTATTCGATTGACAGTGGAATTTCTGCTTGCATGGAGTTTGACACTTGTAAATGATATAACGTGTAAGTGAGGATATGTGTATTGAAAAAATACACATATTATCACTTTGATGGTTCATGTAACTGGCATTTGCACTACCAATCAAATAGAAGTTACGGCAAACTTTTTGGGTGCACGGCGCGATCTGATTTTTCGCCGTATGCTCCCTTTCTTGCTGTGCTTTAGGACAAATTTTAATCTATTTTTTCTCGAGAAATTAAAATCTCATAAAAATATTACACAGGTATAGGGACAGGTAAACTAGAAAATTTCAAAGAATGTTATATCAAATTCTTCTCGAACAAAAAATTATAACCATTTTATTGAGTCTGTAAGTTATTCTGTAAGAAGGCCGTTTTGATTTGGAAAAATTCGCTTTGATTTTAAAAGACTTGAAGACCACGGTAACCAGTAAGATTGCCGCTCGGAAATAGCAGGCCTCAAACTTGGGTAATCAAACCATTTATCTTTAATTTAAAAACACTAACTAAAATGCAACAACGAAGTAGCAACATGACAATCATCCAAATATTTGCATGTTTATGCGAAATAATTGTTTACAGATGCTCCAGGCCTTTATTCTGCCATCGCGATCTTTTCCCAACACACTCTATTGATTGTTAAACCGTTTTTGAAATCTTAAAGCTTAGGGAGTGTCCAAAGTGACGTGAAAAGTGCCCAGTTTTATGTGAAAAGTGTTCAATTCGACGTGAAAATGGTCTATATTGCGCGAAAAATGGTCTGTTTGTCTGTACGTGCATCCCTCTGTGCATGCATCCGCTCATCCACCGGAAAGACGAAAACTTCGATTGTTACCATCGATTTTTGCCTGCAGTTGACTGTTGAGATGGAGCGATATGAATGTGGTGAATGCGATCAGCTGATCGATATCGATCGATACATCGATTTTTGTCAGCGAGTGAAAATGAGTCGACAGCACACAGAGCTTCCAGGTCGAGATCTACTTTTTGTGGGGGGGGGGGGATACGGTTGATAGCCGAGTAGCAGTTGAAAGAATAGCTGACCAGCCCAGCCCGCTCCTCTGGGGAGGCTCATTCTGGAGACGAGAGATCGCCACGGCTGGCCTCGCGGCGGACCACTGCGAGACGAACACGAACGAACACTCAGAAGACCAGCGATCATCTGAACTTCCTTCTCCATTCAGTCGCCAAAGAAAGCCAGATGACATCAGAGGCTTTTTTGGAGCACTGGAATACGCCAGGTATTGGACCATGACACGGTTTCGTTTGATTTCTAGGCAACGGCACGTGGTCGATAGTTGTCACATTAACGTCACCATCGCGCAAAAATAACGACCGCTTTTTCCAAAGTGTAACAGAAACTGGAAGAGCCGGTGCCGAAAAAAGGACTGCGACGGAAAGTGTCACGGTTGAAGGCGGAAACAATCAATATCTTCGGAACGCGCCGTGTATTCTTTCACCACGGGGTATTGATTGATGCTGAAAAACTACGTAGCCTTTGGGCACTCCCGTAAGATGCTTTCATTTACATATGCTGCCGTAATTCTGAAGATGTTTTGCTTCCAAATTCGTTTATGCCCGACCCTTGCCGGTACATGTCGCGAAAATGAGCAGCATTGGGAGGTGGGAGCGCGCCAACCAGTCAGGTCGCACCGAATGGGCGTGCCATTCAGAGACAGGATGTAGAGTCGGTACTCCAATTAGTGGGGGTGCTCGGGTGGTGCTCCGCTTGGTTATGATCGGCTGGAGCGACCCCATCGCCAAATGCTGTCCACCTTTGCGACATGAACCCTCTTGTCTATGGTTTAAATGTAATAAATAGATAAATAAATAAATAAATAAATAAATAAATAGTTGGAACTTGAAAGTTCAGGAACAACAAACTTTTCTAAGGATTGATTTTAATTGCCAGTATTAAGCGCACTATCACATGTTTTAAATAAATAAATAAATAAACTTGATTCTGAAAAGTCGGGTGAGGTCAACCCTGCATTCGAAGTAATCATTCCATGTTTTCAATGATAGAAATGCAAAATAAAATAAACATGAAAATAAAAATAAAACAATAATAAAAATAAAATCCAAATGCATGGCGCATCCTCGAGCAGGCGAAAAGAATACGTCAAAGTAAGAGCTAAATTTTCGTAAGATGAAGAACGTAGTTAAACAGTCATTATGAGTAGAAAAAACTGTTCTATATATAGACTACTACATAACGGTCGCTTGAGCCAAGCCGTCTCAAATTAGGTGGACCGGGATAGTAGTACGTCTCAAAAGAACGCTAGAACGCTCTATCATGCTGACATCTGTCTTTTTCGATTCTCGTAAAGCATTGAACGGGAGGTATGAAGCACTTCGAATCTCTTAATCTGTAGGACGACGCCATGGGTCACTCGCGACGCGAATGAATGGAGCCTTTGCAGGAGATCTTTAGTAGATGTGATAGTCTATGGTCTAATCTCAATACGCCGAACCGAAAGGAGTCGAAGTTGGCCCGGGTGGGATCCGAACTCTGAATCGCTGCCGGTGTCCGCGACAGCGGACTCGGCTCCTCCTTCGAGTGCGCTATATGCGCCATTCAAATGAAAGGATAGCTCTCGTAGACTTTGTGAATGCTGCCGAGATTGACGCCTGTTGCAATGAAGGTAACGTCGGCTATTGCTATTAGCGGAGGATGTACCTGGCGCAGTCGGGAAGAGGCGCCGCGTCGACGAGATCGACGCCCGGCGAGGCAATTCCTCATTCAGGGGTGAACTACTTTAGTGGCGGAATAGACTGGGAGAAATACAAGAATAGTAGTTGGACCCCTAGGAAATGCTCTTGAAGGCCTGCCGTTGTCGAGAGCAAAAATCGGTTTGAGGTAAAGTGCGTGGCGCATCCCAGAAAGGTCGAGCAACCACACCCTTGGGGAAAGTGGAGACCTCTGGCCCATCTGTAAACGGATCGACTGCCCACGAAGCTGAGACGATTGAGACGGCGGTTAAGCCGAGCCGTGGCTGTGATTCACCGGCTTCACTTGGATAACACACAACACTCTACTTGGGTGGGGGGGGGGGGGGTCTCGTCGTCGTCGTCGTCGTCGTCGTCGTCGTCGTCGTCGTCGTCGTAAATATTTTCAGAAGCCGACGACGACGACGACACGGAGGAAATAACACACTCAACACACCGCCGTCGAAGTAAACCGCTTGTTTACAGAAGGCGATTCTGTGTTTTTGGCGGCGGCGACGACAGCACCGCGTCGTGTCGCTTCCGGTGGTCGCCCAGGGAGATGCGCGTTCTGCTCTGTACGGGGGTAACCTAGTTAAAGGGCACTCAGGATAGGCCACGGGCTTTACAAATCGAATACGCCACACAGGAACTTCAAGAAGTCGTGCCCAGGCGGGAGAGACTGGTCGGCGAAATGATCCAGAAGTTGCACTTTCCGACGTCCTTGGCGCCAAGGGAAATCTGGCCGCGGCCGGCGAGTAATTATAGGGTTGTTCGGTAATTAATGTCGTTTTTCACATAGATGGCGTGAATTGTACATTTCTATGTAATAGTGAAAGCTGGACTTAGATTATTATATAGGATACAGGGGACGGCGTTACTCAAACCCTTTTGGATGTGCCACGCATTCTACTTCTACGGGATGTCGTGGAGGCAATTTGAATGCATATTTGACCATGGCTTGCGATGGCCAGCCGATGAACAAGCCAGCGCTTTGTCCTTTCCAGACAAGTCTGGTACCAATTCAACGACCCCGGAGGGATGTAAGGCTTGGTTGGCCTGGGCGGAAAATCCGAACCAGGAACCTGGTATCGGGTGCAGGCGGCAGTCGCCCCTCCGGCTGCGCTACACACTATTATACACGCTCCTAAAGATTACATTTTAGACTATCTTCTATCAAACGCCGAACGCCGCTGGTAAAAGCAGTTTGCTAACAAAATTATAATTTAACTTATAATTTAAAGTTGAAAATAACAATCAGGCAGTATTATCGACATATTTTGTTGTTTTATTATTTCGTTGCACACGAAATGGCCGATTTCGCTACCCCAATTTCTGGCCGATTTTTTATGGCTACGAATCATTTCGTTTTAGGCATTGTACATAGTTTCTAAAAGTATAGAATCTCCGCCTTCTCACCACTCATAGCTTTTGTGGCAAACTGCTTCCTGCCGTATTTCTGATGTCGTTTCTACAGTACGAATCAACGCGATATTCGGATGCTCTACTTATATGAATCCACCATATTCACCAGACCTGCCCCCTAACGATTATCACTTTTTCAAGCATTTCGATCGTCATGTGAAGGATAGAAAATTCAGCAACCAAGGTAATGACGAAAACGACTTCTTGTGTTTCATTAATTCCCGTAGTTCTGATTTTTATAAATATGGAATGTCAAAGCTACAGCCGCGTTGGGAATAGTGTATTAATTTTAATGGTGCTCATTTCGAGTAAAATAAAAAATAATTTTTTTAAAATGCAATTGCTTCCAAGCAAAGTTATGATATGTCAAAGTTTTGTGAAAAGGTGAAGCATTAACTTTAGAAAAAGCGTAGAATTCTTTCTAGCCTATCTAGGTATTTTATCTAGAAACATAGAATTCTTTCCTTCGTCGCTCTCGGCCTTTGTTTTCAGATGGACGACGATACGATGGGAGACGAGCGAGGACCACGATCCATATAAGACCATCGACCGAACCGAGACAACAACAGGGAGATCATCACCGACGTCACGTCCGACTTCGCCCGACTCTGGCTGTTGAACGTCTACCAACACCATGTCTGTACCCGTGATATTCGTGATCTGATTCTCTGCCTGAAGTCATGTCCAGGACCATGTGGATAAAATAGTGTTGCGGCAATGTGTTGAAGGAGTGGTACGGCCCGTATGGGGCCATTTAGGCGCGCGCAGAGGTAATCGAGATCCTCAGGGTGAAAGGCGCCCGTAGGCGACGGGCGACCTTTCAAGTGCTAGCAGCGAGTGGTTGATAGTACGGTGGTTGATAGGCCGGCTGATAGAGTGGCGGCTGATAGGATGGCTGATCGTATCCATAACTCGGCGGGACTGAGCCGGTGGTGAGTAGTACCCAGCGGCATAGTCGGTCTTGACGGTTGGCTCGGCGTAGGCGCTGTAGGCAGCCGCCAGAACGAGGAGCACGAGACGATGCATGTCATGGCAGTCAAAATCGGCCATTTCGTATGCAACGACCTAATACTTCCGAAAAGGCAAAAATGTAGTGGAAGTCGGAACAAAAAACTCGGAAGAGTTGCACCAGCTCCTCGCTTCTAAAAACCAAAAAGGCTTCTTCGAATGTGGAATTTTTCAACTTGCCGAAAGGTAGCAAGAGGATGATCAATATGTCATTTATTAATATTTGTTGTCGATACAAAAAATGCCCTTTGAAAAATATGAAAAACCCCATTAATTGTCCAGTAGACCTGATATTAGGTTGTAAGAAAAATTCTGTTACTTTTGTGGGTTTAAATTCAAATTAATTAAATAATTATGATGATGACTCTTGACTTCGTCATCCGCCCGTCCGGTCTGTAAGAGTTGTGGTCCTTGCTGAGAAGACCTCCAGCCGACGAAAGGACCATCAAGGTATCAAAGTAAGGAAGTATTCTGATTATGATTAATTGTTAATTAATTACCGATGCTGATTGCTAATTATTAGGTTGTAACGAAATAAATGGCACTGAACCACTGTAAATTTAAACAGTTAATATCTCGGATTGTAGGCAAGTTTATTAATCGAAATAAAAACCTTCTGATTCTACACATCTTTGCCAATGTGACACAAGCTTTTTTATCCCAGTAGCATAAAAATCAGAAGTTCTGGAATTGACGAAATCTTCGAAGGCACTTTCGGCATCCTGTTAGTATTTGAATATTTTCCCTACCAAGAAGTCGCCAAGATGCTTGAAGAAATGGTAGTCTGTTGGGGAGAGGTCGGGAGAAAACGGACGATGTGGTAGAGTTTCAATGCTCAGCTCATTCAATTTCTGCAACGTCATTCGTGCTACACGGGGGCGAGCATTGTCGTGCAGAAGGAGAACTCGCCTTCGGTTTACCAAGGCCGGCCGGATATCCTTCAACTTTTTCATCATTTTTTCAATTTCAATGCAGTACTTCTCTGCCGTGATGGATTCACCGGGAGGGAGGAAGCTGTGGTGAATAATTCCCAGAGAACACCACCATACTGTCACCATTACTTTCTTTTGGTGCAATTCCGGCTTCACAAAAACCTTGGGGCTCTCATCGCTGTCCACCCACTGGGCCGATCGTCGCCTGTTGTCGTACATTATCCATTTCTCGTCACAGGTTACGATGCGATCAAGGAATGGGTCCGTTTCGTTCCGTAGAAGCAGTGCGGACGAGATCTCATATCGTCGGTTTCTTTGCTCCTCAGACAGCTCGTGAGGCACCCATCTTTCCAGCTTTTTGGTCTTTCCAATTTCCTTCAGATGCCGGGCAGCTGTGTTGTGACTGACGCCAAGAACCTTCGCTATCTCCTTGGTACCTTTGTGTGGATTCTCCTCTACCACATCTCTCAGCTTGTCCTCATCAACATCACTATGCCTCCCACGACCTTCATGTTCTTCCAAGCTCTCATCTCCATTCCGGAACTTCTGATACCAACGATACGCCGTCCGAATTGTGGAACATCCTTGACCGAATGCGGCGTTGATCCTCTCGTCCGCCTCCTTAGCTGTAGTGCCCAGCTTGAATTCATACGAGTAAATGCCTCGGATTGCCCTTTTGTCCATCTGCAAAAAAGTCAATAAAACTCTGAAGTTTTCCCACTTTTACATAAAAAATTTGGTACTCATCGGTAGAGCAAAGTTTGCGCTTCTAAATGATATGCCACATGTTACGGTTTGTTCTTGATCAAACGCGTAAAGACGCGCCAAAAAATGGCGCGAGCCAGTGCCATTTAATTCGTTACAACCTAATAGCACGCGACAGGAACGAGTCTTGAGTCCTTGGTCGACGCTAGCTCGAGCAGTTGGATGATCAAGACGAAAATAGTGATAATGTGATACGAGAATGCACTCCTTACTTCTCAAAAAGAAACCGTTTAGGCCCAAGTCGTCCAAAATTAGATGGGCCATTGCGATCATGCTTGCCTCTGGACCAGAGTAATAGCTGGGCAGATTCTGTAGGAGTCTGCAGGAGCACCGGAAAATCATACACATTGCTGATGTAGAAATGAACTCTGATGTCGAATTGTTCCACTGAAGAATTCGAGGTACATGTCGGGAAGATGGGCAGCGTAGGGAGGTGAAAGTGAGTCGGCATTGCAGGGTGCGTAAAAAGTATTGATGCACAAAATGTAAACGTTAGAAATAACAACATATTATAAAGTTAATAAGTTTATATACAAAATGGCAACGATGAACTAGCGAACAGAATAGCATCATTTGCACTTTATTTCGGCTTCTTTGCTGCGAATGAAGGAGTGAAGACGACGAGGAAAGGCATCGACGGTGCGTCGCAAGTAGTCCACATCGATCTCGTTCCATGCTTTGACCTTCAGTGACTTGATACTTTTGTGCATTCAACCTGTAAAAGTGTCACATACTCTTCAAGGACCCCCAAAGTGCTGATTCTGACGGAGGGCTCGCTGCAAGGGAGGCGCATCCGGCCAGTATCATGGTTTGTGCATTCATCACAAGCGTCTCTCGTTTTCGTGGATACAGGAGTGAAGATAAATCAGAAGAACTAACTGTATTGATGTCCCGAAGAAGCAAATGGTTTCTTGACTCGAATCCCACCTCGAGAGTAAGCCGTATGTCTTCCAGTAGGACTAGACTCCTGCGCAGAGTCGAGGATTGTTCAGGGCTGGTGCCGCGCCAACTTGAAGGACTTCATTTCGGCAGAGGAATGACCTCTGTGTAGCCCGGATTTGAATCCGCTGAATTTCTCTATATGGGAAATTTTGGAGAACAAGGCTTGCGCTACTTTCCACAAGAGCATGAAGTCAGTGAAGGATGATCTGGTCAAAGTATGGAACGATATCGACGTGGACTACTTGCGGCGCACCGTCGATGCCTTTCCTCAGCGTCTTCGCCCCTGCATTCGCGGCAAAGAAGCCCATACAAAATACAAGTGAAGCTATTCTGTTCGCTAGATCATTGTTGACATTTTGTATATAAACTTGTTATATTTTAGAATGTGTTGTTATTTCTAACGTTCACGTTTAGTGCGTCAATACTTCTTACGCACCCTGTAGATTAGCGTGCATTTAGAGAGGGCTTGTACGGTCAGTATTCCGATTGGCTGAAGTGTGCTCGGCCGGTATTTTGCCTGGTTGTGATTGGCTGGTGCATTACGCCACCTCCGAATGCTGCCCATCTTCGAGACGTGAACCAAAAATCATCCTGTCAGCTGGAGTTTTTCCATCTTCCGAATTCGGAAAGCAATTGTTTCTATTCGGACCATTTCTTGACCCGCAATGCTGAATTCTGCGTCGGTGGTGTCGTCGAAAATTAGGTGGGTCATCACTCATGCGGATACCGTTACTAGTTCCACAACTGTTCACTCTGCTTGGGTCAACTCGTCCAAAATTAGGTGGGCCGCTGGTGTAATGCGTATCGCTGACACAGTGTGGACGAGATCAATAACTGAGTAGATAGGACGGCCATCGTCACGTTGCTCGGAGCAATTCGTGGAAGCTACGAACAAACGATACGACACTGTTCATGTTTCATAATCGAGAAAGAGCCGCTGAGTCACTCTGGCACAAAGTAAAGATGAATAAAGACTCGCCAGACAACGCTGCTGAGCAATTCGACGATCAAAGCAACAGGACGTCATTCCGACGTTGACAAGATGGGAAACTCCACAACAACAGCTTCCTGGATTCTTTGCCCAAAACGGACAGGCTAGGGGCCATGCCCATAGACGTTCTCGAAACTGTCACATAGGCCAATCTTCAACGCGTTCACAAGTCAAAAGCATGGCGCATCCTGGCGGAACGACTGAACCAGAGGATCGGATGCCAGAACTAGTTGCTCGAGCCCATTCCCTCGAACCATCAATGGTCGCCGACGGCAATTGCTTCGGTCCAAAAACAAGCAGCCATTGCCGGCTGATGGCCGCCGCCGATGCATGGGCTTGTTGACGGCCAGCACAAGTAGCAGCAGCAGCATCAACGTCTCCCGTTCTCTGTTGAGAGGGACGTGCATGTATCCGTGAACAAGGCAGTAAGCAGGCAGTCTGTGGGGATGCTGAGCCTCCATATCTCGCCCGACAAACAACAACTGCAGCGGTTTCCGCTCGCTTGGCTGACGATGCAGAAGAGCCTGTAGGCGTGCTATTAACGCTCGCCGTCGCCGGATGACAGTTCGATGTCCGCTTGCAGGGGTCGGCGAATTGCCACCAGATTTACCTAAGAAGGATGCGACACGGCTTATATACCATTTTCAGTTCAAACTCAACGTTTTTAAAAACGAATTCAATGTTTTTTAAAACGAACTCAACGTCTTCTTTGCAAGCTGTACGTTTCAATGTTTACTTCTTCTCAAAAAATTTCTACATTCAAAAAAGGCTATCCAACGAAAATTAGAAACAAATAGCAAGTTAAGCAAGTCAAGCAAGTACAAAATGAGGAAACTAAGCGACACAAGTATTCAGTACGATAAACAACACAGCAACACAACAATAACTATTCAAAATAGCACAATGAGCAAGTGAAAGAAATTCATGTACTGTTGAATCTTTTCCCTGCTGCAGCTGCTGTCATGTTTACCATCATGTGGAGGACGTAGGGTGCACAATCTTGCTGCGATACTGAATGAACACCCTCTTCAATAACTTCGGTCAGCGTCCTATCCGCGACAGGGTTACTTAGCAGACGCCTCGCCGTAGCCTTCGCTTTTGAAAAAACGTTTTCCGCACGATTAAACATGTAAGAGTATGGCGACAAAAACTTTAAAGTGTAGGATTGTCCCATAATTGTCGGCAGGTCGTCCGCTTTGTGAACCCTGCCGTTGTCCATGATCAGCCCCGCGCCATTCATCTCTTCGTTTTGCAGAATTCCGTTGACGTATGAGGCTTCGCATTTTATTAGTAGTGACGAAGAAACAGATAAACTGCATTTGAGACTTCAGCCTGGTGCTTACTGCTTGCGCCATAGGATAGACCACATTTCAAACTATTTTGACCTCGACATGTCAGTTACTACGATTTTCATCGCTCTAAGGAAACTCCAGATCACACTTAGAAAAGGCCACCGGGAGCTTGGCCGCGTCAACTGCATAGAACCATCGCGAGTCGTCAAGCCTACGCCCTCGACTTTATGCAGCACGCAGCACCAGACAAGCAGAAATGCATACCTATTGACGAAAGCGGTTTCAACCTTCATTTACGACGCACCAGGCGATGAAAATTCGGTTTAAAAGTTCTTTAATGAACTTGCAAAATTTGGCACTGTTACAGGTGCCATCACTGATAATTGTCCAGTGGAGAATTCCGGTATCGTTCATGGCAACAATTAGCGTAACCACGCGACCTTTTATTGTGGGAACAAGGACATGGGCTCGTGTTCCTTTCTTCGAAGAGCCTGGGTGCGTCGTAACTGAAGGTTGAAACCGCTTTCGTCAATGAGTATGCATTTCTGCTTGTCTGGTGGTGCGTGCAAAGTTCAGGGCGTAGGCTTGACGACTCGCGATGGTTCTATCGCAGTTGACGCGGTCAAGCTCCCGGTGGCCTTCTCTAAGTGTGATCTGGAGTTTCCTTAGAGCGATGAAAATCGTAGTAACTGACACGTCGAGGTCAAAATAGTTTGAAATGTGGTCTATCCTATGGCGCAAGCAGTAAGCACCAGACTGAAGTCTCAAATGGAGTTTATCTGTTTCTTCGTCACTACTAATAAACTACGAAGCCTCATACGTCAACGGAATTCTGCAAAACTGTAGATGCTTTGAATGGTTTAAAGCTCAAAAGACATTATTTTGCCTCCGGTACTACGGCAAAAACTCCGTTTTGTATTTCTACTTCACCTACAAAGACGGCTCCAGTCGCTCCAGTCGCTCTTGTCGCTTGAAGCTGGAACAGGCCCAAACTTGGCAAATCGCGCAATGACATAAAGAGTGGAGGGGTCGGCTTATATGACACGGGGGAGATTCCAGAAGAACGTTGAATTCGTTTTGAAAAACATTGAATACGTTTTGAAAAACATTGAATTCGTTTTGAAAAACGTTGAATTTGAACTGAAAATGGTATATGTCGGCTTGCCGCCGCAACCATTGTATTAGGGAGGGCCAAAAGTAATGAGACTCTCCCTGCCGTGCCGAGATATGTCGTGACTGGAGTCCGGTTTCGTGCTTATCGTATTTTTATGCTTGTATGCTACTTACCGAAGGCCACCTGAGAAGTTACCACTTCCGCCCTTTCCAGAAGCATGCCAAAAGTCTGTCTCATGCCGAAACACCAGTCTGACGAGTCGACCTACATCGCGCAAATCTCGCCCAATTCCCAACCACGAGCAGCCTGGACTCAATAGTCACGCAAGATGAGAAGTACGCCTTCTGCCTTAACCCTGCCAAACAGCGAGTCCGGGTGAGGCCTGGTGACCTGTTACCGACCTTCGTTCGGCGGGATGTTTGCGGCGAGAAGCACCTTCTGAGTGTTTGGGTCTGCGCCCATGTACCGGTATACTGGAAGCTGTTCTCCAAAAGTACGACCATGGACTCCAAGGCCATGGTGAACGAAATAGAAGAGATGGACCGACGACTCGCACTAATTCGGTTTCAGCCCTTCAAGAAGGTCCTCCTCTTCGACAACGCCGCACCCCATCGGGCAAAAGTGACCACGGATAAGCTTCCTCAGCTGGGCTACATTCACATGCCTCACCCACCGTATTCGCCGTACATCTCTTCATGCGACTACCACTACTTCTTGAGCCTATAGGACTTCACGGTCGAAGGGGACACAAAGACCCAAGCAGACCTCGACACAACGAGCAGTAGATCAGCAGCAGGCCTAAGCATTTCTAGAAGGATGGGATCTGGAAGATGGCTGATCGATGGCAGCAAGGTCATCGACCTTAATGGTGATTACATTCCTCAGCACCGTTGAGTTGTAATTGAGTTATAAAGAGATAAAGAAATTTGTTGAATTTGTCTATTACTTTTGCCCCTTGTTTTTAATAAAGTTGAAAAAAATTAAAAATGGTGAAATTTTCGGACAAGAATTATTGGACAGCCTGGTACTTATGGCCCACCCTAATATTAGGCCGTCGCAAAATTAATCTCCGTTTCGTCGAGGTATGTATAAAGAAATACTTTTTTACCCTTAATCACTCCATCTCAGGGGAACCACACATACCGTTCGGTAGGTTCTTACTTGCTCAGTCCACCTTGTCTTGGACGCCAAATGCACTAATTTCGTACGGGATATTGTGAAGGTCGTTCAAGTACACATATATGTCCTACGGAGAGATGTACGGTGGCCAGAAGACAGACAAGTCAGACTTACATGATTGCTGCAGCCTACTGGTGCAAAACTCTTGCATCTGGCTGGACTCGAATCGCTCCCTATGCTTTCCGGCGGCCACAACCGATATCGTGGATGTTACGTGCAATCAAACAGCGCCGGTGGTGCAATGCGTAGCATTCTGCCCGGAAGGCAGAGGGCTCGGGTTCTGGTCCTGCCTGGCGCAAAAGCTCTCTATTCACAACTCAAGTCCGTGCCCTATTCCTTCCAGACAGGATTGGTTCGGGTTTGCGAGTTCCTTAAGGATGATTACCTTGGATAACCGAGGGCGGCATCCATGAATCGACACAAGGTGCAGCGAAAGAGGGCGCCACCTCTGAGTGTGGTACAATGACCCTTTTCCCAAGTTTCCGCACTTCTAGGCAATCTGCACAGACACGCGACTAAGCCGTTGTCGTCATTCCTAGTCTCTTTGGGCATTTAGCTTAGCGGATTTATAGGCACGCAGGCGCAGTAGCGCAGTCGGAGGAGGAGAGCCGACTGTCACGACTGTCACGTGCACCTTCATTTAAGGTTTTTGGTTCGGGTGCTGCCCAGACCAACTAATCCTACATTTGGGCTCAGCGAATTGCTGCCAGACTCGTCTGCGAAGGATAAATCGTCGAGTTATTCATCGAATGGACACCTCAGTTCATTGTTTAGGCCAAAGACTCTTTCAAAATGCCTGCATGATATTCCATAGTAGTAAAATGCATGGCGTATACCGCTCAGGGATTCAATAACGCCGTCCTTTATCCTTCTATCCTTAACCAAAGAGGTACTAAAAGCGGAACTATATACGCCCACTGCAGCAGCCAGCCGACGACCAGCAATTAGTCAGACAGAGTGCTTCAGCACGTCTAACGAGCTCGGCCAACGATGCCTGCCGTGTCGACGGCCACGTTCGCGGCGAACCTTGCTCCTTCGGACGGGCGTCGGCAGAAGTGCGACTGACTTTTAACCAAGTAGACCGGCCGAAGAGCAGCCGACACGCCAGCCAGCGGCCTGACCGCTCGCATCGGTCGCTGGCCGACGCGGCGGCGACCAAATCGCGTACTTTGAACGCTCGAGTTCAGCCCGCGACAGTTCGAGGCGAACGGGCCAGCACACTCGGTTAGTGGGGGGGGGGGGGGTGGGGTGGGTTTCACGGGACACGAAGAAGTTGGGGGACGAACATCATGCACACGTCTTCGGCGATTTCGAGCTTGTCAAATCTCGGTTCGAAGTGATTCGCGCGACAAAACCTCTGCAGGTAACGATGAGTTCTTCTCCAGATTGGACCAGTTTTTTCATGCAGTCATAGGTCCATGACCCACTAGAGCGCTCGTTCCACTGGTTTCGCAACGAACAGTTGTATTATACAGGGTGTCTCAAAAAATGTGTACACTGTTTGAAGGGTGATAACTTTGCTCACAGCAAAGGTACTGAAGAACTTAAGAGCTCATATGAAAGTCTAGGAAAACAGAAATTTTCTAACATATGAGGACTGCGCCATGCACTCGTCTGAAATCCTGCACTTTACAGTCCTGATTGATTGTGTTTCGCTTGAACACTTGTTATAACTTCTTCACAAAGTGGCCTTATTGTTTGATTTGTGCTTTTTTAAGGTTTAAAACCTAAAAACTTATAAATGCTCGCTAAAAATGCAGATACTATCTGAGAGGTTCTAACATTGTTGCAATTGAAGCTTTCGAAGATGTTTGAGACCCGTATGAAAACACATGGTAATGAGATGTCTGTGGCGTTAAGTAGTCAAGATTGCGCCATGCCCCGCCTGAAATATTAAATTTCAGACTCGATTGATTACACATGGCCAGAATGCTTGTTATTAGGGTGAACCAAAAGTAGTGAGACAAACTCAACAAATTTTTTCATCTCTTGATAACTAAATTAAAACACGACGGTGCTGAGGAATATATTCGCCGTTAAGGTCAATGACTTGCTGCCATCGCTCAGCCAACTTTCTGATCCCTTCCTTCCAGAACAAGGACTGCTTGGGTTCTTGTGTCCCTTCCGACCAGGAAGTCCTGTAGGCTCAAGAAGTAGTGGTAGTCGCATGGAGAGATGTCTGGTGAATACGATGGCTGAGGCATGTAAACGTAGCCCAGCCGAGCAAGCTTATCCGTGGTCACATTCGCCTGATGGGGTGCGGCGTTGTTGAAGAGGAGAACCTTCTTGAAGCGCTGCGAATGAATAAGAGCGAGTCGCCGGTCCATCTCTTCTATTTCGTTCACCATGCCTTGGAGTCCATGGTCGTACTTTTGGAAAACAGCTTCCAGTATAGCGGTCCATGGGCGCAGATTCGAAAGCTCAGAAGATGCTTCTCGCCGTGAACATCCCGCCGAACGAAGGTTGGTAACAGGTCACCAGGCCTCACCCAGACTCGCTGCTTTTCACGGTTAAAGTAGAAGACGTACTTCTCATCTTGCGTGACTATTGAGCTCAGGCTGCTCGGGGTTGGGAATTGGGCGAGATGTGCGCGACACAGGGCGACTTGTCAGACGTAGGTTTCGGCATGAGACAGACTGGGGTTTCGGCATGCTTCTGGAAAGGGCGAAGGTGGTCACTTCTCAGGTGGCCTTCAGTAAGTAGCAAACAAACATACAAATACGATAAGCACGAAACCGAACTCCAGTCACGACATATGTGGGCACGGCATGGAGAGCCTCAATACTTTTGGCCCACCGTAATACAATCCTGTTACTACTTGGCCGGATTAACCTGTGCTGTAATTTTTTAACGCTTTCCGTTACCCGTTAGATGTAGTTACGTCGACTAACCTTTCCATTTAGCTTGAATATTGCTTTATCAGTCCACAGAATCCGTTTTGGAAAATGGGCTTCTGCTCACATTTAAATTATGCAATCCATAAACTTGCATGTCACGTGTCTTTCACGTAACTTTCAAGCTCTAAAAGTAAAATAAGCACAGAACAGGTTAATATGGCTAAGCAGTAGCAAGTCTGTAACAAGCACGCCGCCCATGCAGAATCAATCGAGTCTGAAATTCAAAGTTTTAGGCAGGGGCATGGCGCAAACTTACATATTTACAGGCCGCAGCCATCCCCTTACTATGTGCTTTTATATGAGTCTTAGCTACCTTCAAAAACTTCACTAGCAGCAATGTTAGAACGTTTCAAATAGCATCTGCATTTTTTTTTACAATACTCTGCATTTTTCACCAGCGCTGGTAAGTTTCCAAAGTTTTAAACCTTAAAAGAAGCCCAAATCAGTCGATGGGTCCACCTTGTGAAGAAATTATAACAAGTATTCAAGTGAAGCATGATCAATCAAGTGTAAAACGCGAAATTTCAGACGAGTGCATGGCGTATTCCATACCGCTCATACTTCAGAAAATTTCTAATCTTTTAAGCTTCCATGCAATTTTTTAACTTCTTAAGTACCTTTATTGTAAGCAAAGTTATCACGTTTCAAACAGTGTACACATTTTTATGAGACATCCTGTATGTGTCGTTACTAGGTTGTAAGGAAAGTATCCTGCTACTTGTGAATTTTTCTCCAAATTTATTTCTCTCGCTCCATACATAATACAACAACTAACGAACATATACACCATTATTATCTGCAAAGTATTGCCATTTGTCAGACAATTTGTGTTAGGTTGTCCGGAAATTAATGCAGGTTTCGGACCTCAAACTTTAAAACGACATATCTTAGCTCAAACACAACTTTATAAGAAATATGTTTAGTACAGCAGCGAAGGTCTGTAGTGGTGAGCAAGAGCGCAGGGAATCTATAAAGTTGGCACGTAAAATTGCTTCGCAAAATGGGTACGTAAACTCGGGAAATTTATAACGGGGCAGACACAGCCGAGAAAATAGACAAGGCACGTCGGAGGCTCTCTCTAGCAAGATCCCCCTCCTAATGCCGTTATCTCTGATGAGATCAGCACTGCCATCAGACAGTGCCTGAGGAGGACGGGATTAGATGAGTCGGTAATTTTTACCGCTCTGTAGTCTGAAACACCGGCTGGTAAGAAACCGCATGTACGAACGCCTTTGTGTTACTCTAAACTGTATGGTCTGTCCGGCTTGCAGAACGGAGGATTGCGCTGTTTGTGGGACAGTCTATAGGATTACCTGCCACAGGTGTGGTGAAAAGTATATCGGTGAAACCACTCGCCCACTCTCTGCGCCAGAGAACACTTGGAGGGCAAGCAAAGGTTGCGAGTTTCCACGGCACTAAGTGGCCACAGGGTCAACGCCCAACTTTGGGGTCACATTTGAAATTTTAGCGCTCGAGCCTCAAACGTCGGCGCGGAAAGCCCTTGAGGCATTTTGGATACAAAAAAAATCTCAAAAATCAACCGGAAGGGGGAGGGCCTATATATAACCCGGGAGCTCAGGCGATACCTCCGGCTAGCATTCTAGTCAGGGTACGGCCTTCGTCGGTACCCTCACGAGCACTTCTGCCCTGATCGCCTGGTCTTGGTTAGGTGAGGTCGATTTCTGTCTCCTACTCATCTTGTGTACGTCTAATTGGTCTCAAAATCCAGTAGGGTTGAGGAGACCCTTGGTCGAGTGGTCATACTTAGGTTTGTTTCCTTTCAGGCTCTGAAGAAGGCGATGTCGCCAAAACGTAAGCCTAATAAACGCTGTTACCAACCTCGCCTAGAGTTCAAGGAAGAACTATTACGAATTCGACATCATGCCGAGCTTCATAGAAAGTCAGACATAGCAACAACTTTATTAATTGATGTAGGAACCATTCGAGTCTACACATTATTTATTTATTTATTTATTTACTTATTTATTTATTCAGAGACGTGTCATACAATACACGTGGATAAAAACGAAAGGAAATGAAATGAAACCAGGACCAATTAACAAAGGCTAATGCATGAATGGTCGGCAGAAAATACAACAATAATGAGCTCAAACAGACAAATTACGTGCAATAAATGGCATAAGAGCCGGCAGCGACATCTGTGTGACATTTTCGGATTCCTCAAGCAAGAAGTTGAGCTCCCTGAGATCCCTATAGGTGAGGAAGCATGCTCTAGCTTGCGTTCTTGCAACAGGAACATAGATTCTAGGTTTCTCTTTTTCATTTCTAGACAGTGGAGACTTGATGAATGGCAGCGGGTCAACAGCAACGGTTTCAGTCAGAATTTTAATCAATATGAGTATGAGTAAATCACGCATTTTTCTTCTGGAACGCTAACTGGAAAGACCAAGCACCTTCGCTCTAGTGGTCCCGTTTGGCAAATCATAATATTGAAGCCCACAGCACTCATAAACAGCTTACGAGTATAATTGTTCTGAATGCTCTCTAACAAAGCGATATCCTTCTTGTTGGTAGGGTTGAAGACGGTTGTGCCACGTTCTACAATGGGCCTCACGCAAATTTTGTAGGCTCGAAAGAGCGTCTGCGTTGCCAACGAGATACTAGCTTATTCGTCCCTGCTGCCTAGAATTCCGGAGTTCTGGAGCGGATATGTTCGTCGAAGGCAGTTTCCACCTGGACTCGGTTATTGAAGCATCTCTCGCTCAAGAACTTATCCAGATGCATGGAGAAGTGATACTCAGTTAGAGAAAGGTCCGCTGAATATGGTGGGTGTGGTAGAGCTTCGTAGCCTAACTCGTTAAACGTTTGCAGCGTCGGATGCGCAACATGTGGTCGCGAGTAGTCGTGGAGAAGGACCGGTCCTTTTCTATTAACCACTGCCAGGTGCATAAGTCTAAATTTTTCGTGCGTTTCGTCGTTCTGTTAGACGAACTTCTCTGCCGTCTTTGTTTCGCCTAAGTTCAAGAAACTGTGGTGAATTAATCCAGAAGCAGACCACCAAACAGTGACCATGATCTTTTTTTGGTGCAATTTCGGTTTAGGGAACTGCTGCCGAGATTCATCGAGGTCCAACCACTGAGCCGATCGTCGCCGTTTATTGTAGATGATTCACTTCTCGTCATAAGTTACGATACGGTCGAAGAGCAGATCGTTCTTGTTACGAAGAAGCAGCCCTGACGACACTTCGAGTCGACGATTTTTTGATGGTCGTTCCACTCGTGTGGTATCCATTTACCTAACTTCTTCTTCTTTCCAATTTACTGCAGATGTTCCCGAACACTTGATTTGCTTAAGAAAAGCATATTCAAAAGTTCTCGAACGGTCACACGTGTATTTGCTTCCACCAAGGACTACAACTCATTGTCATCAATGCCAGAGCGACGTCCGTGACGTGCCGCACTTTCAAGATCGAATTCACGTTGACGATATTTTTGAAACCAGCGCGTCACCGTGGATTCGTTTACACTTTCTTGGCCCCATAGCTGGTTGATGTTCCAAGTTGTTTCCGCCGCAGTACGACCGAGGTTGGACTCATAGAAATAAATCTGCCGAAATTGCTGCTTCGACACGTCTATTTATAGCGTACAAAGTCTGCATTGAAGTAGTCTATATTAAAAACGAACAACACAGTAAGAAAGTGCACAAAACCACTAAGGAAATGTTCGTTGAATACGATGGGTGCGCCAAAACATGTCATCCAAAACGCTGGAGTTTTTTTTTTCTGAGTCTCACTCGCAACGTGTGGACGCGCATTGTCGTGAAGGACGAAGATCTTGTCTTCTTTCCCACGAAAGGCTGCTTCAACGCGATCCAACTGCCTGCAGCAGACATCGCTAGTAACAGTAGTGCTTGCAGGTAGCAAGTACCAGTGAATGACTCCTTCGCAATTCCTCGAGACACTGAGCATCACCTCTTTTGGGTAAAGTTTCGGTCTTGGCATGGTAATTCCTGATTCGGTGGGACTGAGCCACTGACACCTCCGCGAGTGGTTAACGTAGTCTATCACTTCTCTACGCTAGTGGCCAAGTTTTTGGCCTAGAAAAATTCCGCCGTGTAGTCAGAAGTTCATGCGCTCATCCTGACACACCTGTAGCTGGCGGCCGCTAAGTTCAAGCGGGATCCGTGCATCATAGTTACATGCTTCCCAAGGCCACACAGGTGATGAGCTATGGTAGTGTGACTGCACTCGAGTTCCTCTGCCAGTTCACGGTGCAACGCAGGAATCCTCCTGAGCCAGCTCCAGAGGGCGCTCCTCACTCGCAGAGCTCTACCCAGACTCAACACCGCCGCGTTCGATTCGAACTCGTCGACCGCTCTGCGAAGAGGTCACGTCAAGGTGAATCTTAAGTGAATAGCTGAATAGTAGAGCACTGATAAGGTGAAATCTGATTTAGAGGTAGACGAGCGCTCGTATAGAAGGAGAATCCCGGTGTGGTGAGACTAATTGGACTGCGGAAGCAGCAGCAGCAGCGGCGGCGGCAGTGGGAAGACATCGGTCGAAGGTCCGGCGGTTCGAAGAATGTCGAGGCTCCATGTGATGGTCGTGCTGGCCGTGCTTCTGAAGGGAGGCTACACAGGTAACGCAGGTAGGTCGTGGCTCAACGGGAGGTGACGGTCCGCCTAGGTGATGTCAGATTGCTGTTTCAGCGGTGAAAGTTCAAGCGCCCCGTGACGATTCATTCAAGCTGCCTCCATCATCTGAATGGCTACCGAGGGGAAATAGCACGGAGCCGATATTTCAAATTCACTCCGCGCTCAGAACCATGCGTCCTTTATTGGAACCTCTAAACCGGCAGAGCGACATGCTTGCGATGCAGGAGCTGGAGACTACCGTCTTGAGAAAGTTTTTCAAGTCTCCAGGAACGCGCACAGCGAAGGACTACGCAGACATTATGAATGCAGGACGGAAGTTTGGCCGGGTGTACCGGAGCGGTCGATGGTATCACCATGTCGCGCACGATGTCAGGGTTGTGCAACTCCTCACCACCTGGATGCTCTTCGTTGTTGATGCGTTCGAAAATGTCAGGTGGACACCGATGTATGACGTGCATCCCTTTATTGCAAAAGAAATGAACGACGAATTTATGAGAATGGAAGATTATGTGAAACAAACAGAGAAAGGCATTGCTAGCGATGACAACTATCCGGTCCTTTGGGTAGGGTTGGATTTCATCTTTCGTGATCTGATCTATGTCAGCGATCCTTACCGTTCCTCTTAAAAATAAAGTTCTTTTTTCATTTCTGGAGTGCATATGATAACTTCTGCATACTATAAAACCGCGAAAAACTAGTAAAAGCAACGTTATTACCTTAATCAATTAGTGGATAGCAATTTGCGATTTCTTTCCACAACAAATAGAGTTTTGAATCACAACCGTGCTGCCACTTTCACAGTGCTTCGAAGAAGGCGTCGTCCCGTAGGATTCATCGAGAATCTACTGACTGCCTTATAAACATATGGCAGTCACTAGATTCTCTTCAGGTTCAGCTGTTCCCTTTATCCCCCTCTCCAAATACAGAGAATACAGGTAGAATTTTGTTGAACCCAGGGAAAGGTCTGCATGAAGCTTGAAATGTCCGGTTTGAAACATGGCAGCTTCCCATCGTTTTTGAGTATACCGAGCAGAATTCGTCGGCTAAGAGGTTTGCTTTGTCAGCATCTTCTACCGCTTTTCGATCACCTTTTACCAACACGCTAATTTGACCCTTAGGTTTAAGCTTGAGGTTCAACAATCTATAAAAACAGTGTCTCTGACCAGCGTTTATGACTCGTTTTTCGATATTGTAGTTGTATTTTTCCAGTTTATTTGTAAAGTTGAGCGAGAACTCTTTGTACTCGTTTCAGTCGTGAGCTGAGCCAGACTGGCGAGCTTTGTTAAATAGGCAGGAGCGATGGTCATACATGCTTTGCAAGTACTGGGGCAAACAAGTTTTACCCGCTGCCACTTTTCCCCAAGGTATAAAGGTTTCTATGACATGATGTAAAATGGCATCGGGTAAAACTGTAAAATGGCCAGAAACATTTCATATTTGTCATTAACACTGTAAGCCGTATCGAGTGATTCCCTCCCTGAGGCAAGGTATTCACATATCCTACTCCTACTATATATAAAGGAGTTAGCGGTTGTCCGTCCGTCCGTCTGCTCTTCTGGCCTTTCCTAGAAGTCGAGCAGCAGGCGTCCGTTTTCAGACGAGATGCCACTCACGCCGTGTCGAGACCGTCAGAAGAAGTGACACTGATGTCGCACAAGGGGCGTCTGGCTTGAGAAAACATGTCACCGACGCTGTTCAACAGGCGTCCGGATTCAGAAGACGTGTCACCGATGTCGTGTAATGGGGGTCTGGGTCCAGAAGACATATCACCGATGTCACGCAAGGGATGTCTGGGCTCAGAAGAGGTGTCACCTATGTTGCGCAAGGGCTGTCCGGATTGCGAGCACGTGTGATGGGAGACCACTAAAGGGGACTCGACGCTACACTTACAACGGTGAAATTTTCATGGACGAGTTGTCCGGAGCGCGCCGATGGGCTTGGGGTGCGGTGCCCATCGTGAAGCACGGTCTGAGGGCGGAAGAATGTCTCGCACTTCAACACAATTCCACGACCTTTGCTCCGCCCGGATGTCACGAGCACACCAACCAAAAAGTGTGGTTTCAACCCAACCGCTGCTGCACTGGGCCCGAAGCTGTGCAATGCGAAACACCCCTCGTCGCTATGTAGGCTGTGGCGTATGCGGCGCGGGTTGCACGAGAATCGCTCTCGCGGCAAAGAAAGCGAAAATCGATACGGTGGCATTCCACCACGTTGTTGATGTTGTAACTCGCCCCGGACAACTCGTCCGTGAAAATGTCATCGTTGTAAGTGTAGCGTCGAGTCTAAAGGGGAGACCAGTTAGCCGGGGTCCAGTGAAGGATAGGAGGACCAGTGAAGGGGGAGGGGTACCAGTAAGGGTAGACCTTTAATGGGAACCAGTGAAGGGGAACCAATAAAGAATACCACTAAGGTGAGGTTGGGAGGGGGGGGGGGGAGTAAACGGGAACCAGTGAAATGGGAGGGTCCTGTGAAGGGGGAACCGGTAAAGGGGGAACCATTAAAAGAGGACCAGTGAAGAGGGAACCAGTGAAGGTAGGAGCAGTAATGGCGGCCAGTGAAGGGGAGAGGACCAGTAAATGGGGATCAGTGAAGGTGAGACCAGTAATGGTGGAGCTGTGAAAGGGGGGGGGGGGGCAGTAAAGGAGGGACCGCTAAAGGGGACCAATAAAGGGTACCACTTAGGTGAGGGGCAGTAAGGGAGGGGGAGGGGGGGGGGTCAGTGAACGGGAACCAGTGAAGTCCTGTGAAGTGGGGGAGGCGGTAAAGGGGGAATCAGTGAAAGTTGACCGGTAATGAGAGCCAGTGAAGGGGGCTGCCAAAAGAGGAGGGACCAGTGAAGAGGGGACCAGTGAATGTGGGACTAGTAATAGGAAGGGGGATCAGTGTTCGGGAATGGGAGGATTATTATTGCCGTCGGATATTTAGCGGTATAGAGCTTTCACAAGATTATCACAATTTGTTCCTCGCCACGTAGAGAATGTGTACTTCGGAGAATAAATCGGCGTAAGTGCGATAGAGAGTGGGTAGGCTTCATAGGAGCAGTTTTGAAGATTGTGCCCTACCGTCCCGCTTTCCCGTAAAGCCCCCAACCAGACGTTTGGCGGCCGCTAGGCCGCTGAACGTCTTGTTTTATCATAATCTCCTTTGGAAAAAAGCCTCTTGTAAATGATTACCGGTTCATGAATGGAGATCGTTAGCCTGAATAATATGCTAGCATGGTCGCTATTACCAACTGGCGGGGCAATGGTAGCGTCACTTATTAGATTTTCTCTGTTGCAAATAAGGAAGTTAAGAGTGTTCGAGCCTCTGGTTGGATCTTTTATGTACTGCAAAAACTCATGTGAATTCAAAAATTCACGAAATGGCTCATAAGACTTATCACCGCAGAGGCCGTTTGCATTTCAAGTAATCTCTGGCATGTTGAAGTCTCCCACAATAGTCACCGCCTTATTGCAAGACACGAGATCGCTCAGAGTATCGATTAATTGATTCGTCATGGCCGATGAACAAGACGGGGCCCTGTAAACTGCTATTAGCCTAAATTGCTCTGTGGAGCTGAATACATCTATCGTAAGAATCTCATACCCTTTGGCTAACTTTCTGAAAAATCTTATCATAAGTAAGTGTATTTCTTATCAGTATTGCCACGCCTCCTCCTTCTTGCCTTAACCTATCGCATCGTACTGTCTGGAATTCTCGACTGATTTCACCAAGCAGGGTAGAGGTTGTGTGCTTTTGCTTAAGCCATGTTTCAGCAAAAATGTAGATATCGAAATGCTTTCCAAGAATATGTTCAATACACTTTGAATTTTTTGGCATGGATCTAACGTTGGCGTAAAAACAATTCATAAATGAACAAAAAGATTGGGAGGCAAGTTTTAGTTTAAAGAGTTGCTGGGAGGGTGGACAGTTGAGCTATCATAGGCGCGGACCCCCTACCATGCCGTGACATCCACATTTTGTGAGGATGAGACGCCATTAGGGTCATCCGCTCCCACGCTAACCTGCGCTGCCCTCAGCTCCCATCTGCGCATCCTCTCAGCCAGGGTCAGTGATTCCCTAAGGAATATTCCCCTGACCGAAAAGGAGCGAAGCCACGAAGCTCTCCTCACTGCCAGATTTTGATGATACGTAGACGGCAATATCACTTTTAACAACCGAGTCGATCCGCGCTTTGGACGACCCATGCGATAAAGCGCTGACTTGCTCTTCGGCTGGCCACCGCAAGTCATTCTACGGGCTAAATGCGGATTTACATCAATCGCCTCTACGACATTCTGTAAAAGCAGAATGCGTGGCGCATTCTACTTGGGAGTTGAGTGACACCTTCCCTTATTTTGCTAATGTTCTCGTTTTTCGGGAAGGGGGGGGGGTTGCAGTAATTTCCACCTAAGATGCGTTCTGTCACATGCTGGGGGTAGGTTTAACTTACTGCACTCCCCAAGAAGTTCATGCGCCATTCTTGCGCACTTTTAGCTGGTGGCTGCCAAGTCCATGCGGTATCCGTGCACCATAGTTACACGTCTTCCCAGGGCCACGCAGATGAGCTGTGGTGGGCGTGACTGCACTCGAGTTTCTCTGCCAGTTCACGGTGTAACGCTGGGATCCTCCTGAATCAGCTCCAGAAAGCGCTCCTCATTCGCTGCAACTGGCCTTCCAAACCGTAGTTGGTCCTCCAAGCAAATTATCCGTTCTTGAACTTCCGAAATCACACTTTCGCTGTGTCGTAGGAAGCAGTGGTAGGACCAATCGTACTACGCCGGTGGCAGAGAGCACGTATCCGGCCGAAGACGTTTGGAGAGAGAAGAGCCTACGGCCCCCAGCAGCGCTCTACCCTGGCTCAACCGCGCCGTGTTCAATTCGGGCTCGCCGACCGCTCTGCGAATAGGTGGACGCCAGGGTGAATCTCGAGTGAATGGCTGCAGGACAGAGCACTGATAAGGTGACATCTGATTCAGGGATAGACGAGCGCTCGTATAGAAGGAGAATCCGGGTGTGGTGAGACTCATTTGACTACGGGAGCAGCAGCAGCAGCAGCGGGAAGACATCGATGCAAGATCCGGCTGTTCGGGGAATGTCGAGGCTTCAGGCGGCGGTCGTGCTGGTCGTGCTTCTGACGGGAGCCTGCACAGGTGGGTGGTCGCTCGACGGGAGATGACGTTGCGCCAAGGTGATGTCAGATTGCTGTTTTAGCGAAGCGCGTGTCATTCGAGATGCCTCCAATACAGGATTGGCTGCCGAAAGGAAATAGCACGGAGCCGATATATCAAATTTACACCGCGATCGCAATGATGCTTTCTTTATTGGAACCTCTAGACCGGAAGAACGACACGACGGCGATGGATGTGCTGTACGGCACGGTCTCGGCAAAGGTTTTGGTGTCTCAAGAAACGCGCTCAGAGAAGGACTACGCAGACATTATAAAGGCAGCACGGTGGTTTGCCTGGGTGTACCGGGGCCCACGATGGCGAAACCATGCCGCGCACGACGTCAGGGTTCTGCAGCTGTTCACCACCTGGATGCTCTTCGTTGTTGATGCGTTCAAAGATGTCAGCTGGACCCCGATGTATGACGTGTATCCCCTTCTTTGCAAACAGATGAGAGACGTATGGGATGAAATGGACCACTATGTGAAACAAGCAGAGAACGGCACTCCTACCGAAGAAAGCTATCCGGCCCTTTGGGTAGCGTTGGATTTCATCTGTCGTAACCTGATGCTTGTCCTCTACTAAAAATAAAGTTTCTTTTTCGTTTCTGGAGCGCATGCAATAACTTCTGTATTCTACCACTACAAGATCGCAGTTATTCTTCCTTCGCTACGCCGCGAGCGCTCATCGCACGCACGCACCCTCCGCAATATTCTCACGCATCCTTACGACAGAGCGCGAAATCTTTCCTTCATCGCTGTTCCTTCATCGCGAAATCTTTCCTTCATCGCTGTTCCTTCATCGCGAAATCTCTCCTTCATCGCTGGTTCTCGCAGAATCAGGCTAGGGAGGGGACTCCAGGTTGTGTGCCATCCAAGCTGCCCATGTGGGAACTGCTTTCGTCGCTCAGGGAGAGTCCACGGAGCCGTGAGCAGCCACAGACCGACAATCGGCCGTCCTGCACATCGACTGACCGCGCTGACCTCGTTTTCGAAATTGCCACGTGTCCGCGACGCGACCGCTCGCGGCGCAGCGAAGGAAGAATAGCCGCTATCCCACTACATGTACATACAGTACAAGTGCAGTAGTAGTAGGTGTCTAGCGGCATCACAACCTTCTGAAGGCAATTTTTCTGAACCTTAAAATCGACCAACTTCTGGTTTCTGCTGCACACTTTTACGGCACGAAGTCGTTCTCCACTTTCACACGTCCACCATAAGTATTCTCTCCGGACCGTCCAGTAACGTCATTGGTTTGTGCCTGTTTGAGAACAGGGAATGACATCGTTGGCACGCCATCTGAATCCAGACGCTCGTTGCGCGACGTCGTGACACTTCTGAATCCAGACGGTCCTTACACGACGTTGGTGGAACCACTTCCGAATCCGGACGCCTGGACACCCTCACTCGCTCGTTACTGGATTCTCTTGCTGGTCCGCCCTCATTATTTTTCCCTATTGCTAATAGACCCTTCTTGGGCCGGATTCATCAATGACTTACGTAACTTTAACGGAGGACTGTAAACGAAAAGCTCAGATAACGCTTCTTATCGCTCACCATATCGTTTGATAAGCCGCGTTATCTGAGCTCTTTGCTTACAATTCTCCGTTAAAGTTACTTAAGTCGTTGACGAATCCGGCATCTGGTAACCCTTGTGGTTCCCCATCGCCTCCTCTCCCCTTCCCACATTCCGGGTCCCACCTTCTGGCCCACTTCCCTGTTATCACTATTAACCTCCGTGCTGGTGACTTCTTGTTGGTTCCCGGTCCCACTTCCAGGGAGAGATCCATCAACGGCTCACCGGCCGGTAACGATGAAAAATACCGCCAAACCTGATGCTGATGAATGTCATGTCAGGGGATTTCACGGTACTTGTCATCGTTACCAGCCGGTAAGCGGTTGAGGAACCTGGCTCAGGTCACTCCTTTCTGGTCGCTCTCCCGGTCCCCACCCAAGGTCCCCATACTGGCCACCCTTTAGGGTCCGTTTATACTTCGACGCCGAGCGACGCGACACCACGTGCTGTGGCCACATTGATCGAGCGACGCGATCGATCCATTTGGCAACTATACATGCCATCGCGTCGCTCGGCTCGAAGGGGCCTTACTGGCCCTCCTAACTTCACGCGAAGGCGATACGTCTTCTGAATATGAACGCTCAGAAACGCGCGCAGTTGCCTTCCTGGCAAGTAGAAGAATGCCGCGTGTGCGCTGCTGTGGCAGCATCCCACGTTGAACGACAAATTTTCCCGCTCGGAATACGATGAGGTAGATCACTCAGACCTCATCGACGGCTAACTTAGTCATACAGGGTGTCTCAAAAATGTATACACTGCTTGTAGGGTAATAGCTTTGCTCACAGTAAAGGTACTGAAGGAGTTAAGGACTCATATCAAGGCCTAAGAAAATATAAATTTTTTGACGTATGACCGGTATGAAATGCGCAAAGCACCTGCCTGAAAGCTTGTATTTTACACTCGATTGATTGCGTTTCGCTCAAATACTTGTCATAGTTTCTTCACGTGGTGGGCGTTTTGATTGATTTGTGCTTCTTTTAAGGTTTAAAACTTAAAAGCAAACTACGACTTGCGAAAAATACAGGGTATCCTAAAAGATGCTGTAGGTAAGTTTGAAAGGTTCTAGCATTGCTGGTAGTGAACCTCTTGAAGATGTTTGCGACTCATATGAAAGCACAGGCTAAACCATAGTTTATACTTGGGCCGCTGCGCGGCGCGGCACGTTGGTCGGGATAAATATCGACCGGGCAGTGCGAAAAATCGATATCTATGGCGGTCGTGGTGCCGCGCCGCGTGGCGGCGCAAGTGTAAACTAAGGCTAGCGAGAGTTCTGTGGCGTGCAAATAGTCAAGATTGCGCAATGCCCCGCCTGAAACCTTGCTCTTCACACTTGACTGACTGACTGTGCACGGGCTGAATGCTTGTGACAGTCCCGTTACTACCTAGCCACATTAACGTGTTCTTCTTACGCATAATACCCAACTCGAACTTCCAGTAGCACTTCTGGATACCCTTCTTTTCCTTGAAGGTAAGCCTAGAGCCGGACATGACTCTTCTTATGAGCTCAGGTATGTAAATGACGCAGTTGGAGCGATAGCGATATCGGCAAATTGTGCAGTCAATAAACTTACATGTCACGTGTCTTTCAGGTGACTGTCAAGTTCTAAACGTTGAAAGAAGCATATCACAGGTTACCGTGGCCAAGTATTAGGTTGTAACGAAATAAATGGCACTGAACCACTGTAAATTTAAACAGTTAATATCTCGGCTTGTAGGCAAGTTCATTAATCAGAATAAAAACTTTCTGATTCTACACATCTTTGCCAACGTGACACAAGCTTTTTTATCCCAGTAGCATAAAAATCAGAAGTTCTGGAATTGACGAAATCTTCGAAGGCACTTTCGCCATCCTGTTGGTATTTGAATATTTTCCCTACCAAGAAGTCGCCAAGATGCTTGAAGAAATGGTAGTCTGTTGGGGAGAGGTCGGGAGAAAACGGAGGATGTGGTAGAGTTTCAATGCTCAGCTCATTCTATTTCTGCAACGTCATTCGTGCTACATGGGGGCGAGCATTGTCGTGCAGAGGGAGAACTCGCCTTCGGTTTACCAAGGCCGGCCGGATATCCTTCAACTTTTTCCTCATTTCTTCAATTTCAATGCAGTACTTCTCTGCCGTGATGGATTCACCGGGAGGGAGGAAGCTGTGGTGAATAATTCCCAGCGAACACCACCATACTGTCACCATTACTTTCTTTTGGTGCAATTCCGGCTTCGCAAAAACCTTGGGGCTCTCATCGCTGTCCACCCACTGTGCCGATCGTCGCCTGTTGTCGCACATTATCCATTTCTCGTCACAGGTTACGATGCGATCAAGGAATGGGTCCGTTTCGTTCCGTAGAAGCAGTGCGGACGAGATCTCATATCGTCGGTTTCTTTGCTCCTCAGACAGCTCGTGAGGCACCCATCTTTCCAGCTTTTTGGTCTTTCCAATTTCCTTCAGATGCCGGGCAGCTGTGTTGTGACTGACGCCAAGAACCTTCGCTATCTCCCTGGTACCTTTGTGTGGATCCTCCTCTACCACATGTCTCAGCTTCTCCTCATCAACATCACTATGCCTCCCACGACCTTCATGTTCTTCCAAGCTCTCATCTCCATTCCGGAACTTCTGATACCAACGATACGCCGTCCGAATTGTGGAACATCCTCGACCGAATGCGGCGTTGATCTTCTCGTCCGCCTCCTTAGCTGTAGTGCCCAGCTTGAATTCATACAAGTAAATGCCTCGGATTACTCTTTTGTCCATCTGCAAAAAAGTCAATAAAACTCTAAAGTTTTCCCACTTTTACATAGAAAATTTGGTACTCACCGGTAGAGCAAAGTTTGCGCTTCTAAATGATATGCCACATGTTACGGTTTGTTCTTGATCAAACGCGTAAAGACGCGCCAAAAAATGGCGCGAGCCAGTGCCATTTAATTCGTTACAACCTAATAGCAACAAGAATTTAACAGGCATTCAGCCCATGCACAAGCAATCGAGTCTGAAATGCATGATTTCGGACGGGGCATGGCTTAATCCTGAGTATTTATACGCCACAGGAATGTCGCTACATTGTACTTTCACATGAAGATCAAACATCTTTAGAAGCTTCGCTAGCAGCAATGTTCGAGTCTTTCAAACAGTACCTGCATTTTTTAGGATGCCCTGCATTTTTCGCAAGCCGTAGTCTGTTTTAAAGCATAAACCTCAAAAGCAGCATAAGTCAATCGATACGGCCACTTTGTGAAAAAAGTATGGCAAGTATTCAAGCGAAACATAATCAATCGAGTGTAAAATGCAGGAATTCAGACGAGTGGTGGGGTCCACACTGCTAATCTCACATTTCAAACCAATCTTTTTCATCTAAGACGGATGTGTAAAGAAAAACAAACGGTGGAGAATCAGAAACGCGCAGTTAAATGAAGGAAACGTGAAAGGAAAGTAAAGGAGGCGAAGGAACGCGGCGAAGAAGTCAAGGAGAGAGGTGGCCAGATCGAGGACTCCGAGGTGATCTGGCCGCATCTGGCCGGCGGCGACAGCTGTCTGGTTGATCGAGCTGTCCCGCGGCAGTCTACAGTAGCTCCTGCTAAGCATGTGCAGGGTAGATCTCGTACGGTAACGTCACAGCACATCGTCGAATCGAGTCGAGCATGAGGTTTGATTTTTGTGGAAAATTTACGACTCCCTCTACCACTGTAGCAGTTTTGATTCGAGCCCCTCCGTTGCTCCATCACGATTTTGCGGTTCAGTTTTCGACACTTGTCCTTGGTACAGACGTGCACAAGACGTCTCCAGGCGTTTACCTCAAACTTGGGTAATTAAACCACCTGTATATTGCTAAGCCATTCTCACGTCGAATTGGGCCCATCTTAGATCAAATTGTGCACTCTTCTAAGCTACCTTTAGCACATTTCTGAAGAGAGTCAAACATGAGGTTCGATTTTTCTTTGGAAAGTTTACGAGCCACACCATTTCTGTAGCAGATTTGCTTGGATTCCCTCCCTTGCTCCATCACAATTTTGCGGTTTATTTTTCGATACTTGCCCTTGGCACAGGCGGCGCAAGACGTCGAACGTTTACCTCAAACTTGGGTAATTAAACCACCGGTATACTATTACACCATTGGCACAGTTTAGATCAAATTGGATACTCTTCTAAGCTAACTTTAAGACATTTGTAATCAAAGCGAACTTTTCCAAATTGAAATGGGCTTTTTCTACATTAAACTAGAGACTCTCCAAAAAGGTTAGAATAATTTTTGTATAGTATATTTTATATAACTTTCTTTGATGTTTCAATTCATCTACCCAATAAGTGAACGCAGTGTTTGAAATTTTATATTTTTTCTAGGAAAAGTATTAATTTAAACTTGTTTTACATAGCAGGAAGGCGGTCATTTTCAGTGCGAAAAGAGAAAAGAGATGCGACGTCCAAGAGGTCGCGAATTTTATTAGCAGAATTTCTGTTTGCGTTTAGTTTGACACCTTTTGACGAAGCTACAAAAATGACTTTAAAAACACACGAAGCTACAAAAATGACTGTAAAAACACAAGCATTTTTACAAACGTGTATGGTAGTTTTCCTCGCTATTTAATCAAATACGTGTCATAATTCAGAACAAAAGATCATCTCGAAGATAAATTCGGGTGTGCAAAAACCGGTAGCAATGGGGACCGAACCAGCGACGTCGGGTCTGACGAGGAGGAGCACTACCCCTACGCCACCGCCGCAGCTGGCGGCCCCCTCTTACGGGGCCCCGATGACTCACCATTCTCGCGCCAGGCGCATCACACGGCTGGCCTGTGGTGAGGCCCGTCGCATTCGGCAGGCCATAACTCGCTCAGGAATTTCATTTTGCAATTTTAACGCCCATATTCGTAATCAGCATTCCGAGCTCTTTTTAATGATCCTGGTCCCATCTTGAAGTTCCATGGGAGGTTGAAACCCTTCCCTAGTAATTTATAGCCTTACAACTGGGGCTTCATACGTTTCACACCGATAGTAATGGAGAATGTCTTTATAACCATTAATTCAAGGATTTTATTGCAGCTTAATGAACACGACAAGCAACACATTTCAAGGCTACTCAGACGTCCAAGCTGGTCTTGAGTGCTTGTCGGTGTTGCCGTTCTCCTCAGAAAAACACACACAACTTCGTGTATGCCGTCCTTCTTCCCGTAGTTGCAGCCAAACTCGAAGGTGTTTCTCTTCCGTAACCAGCAAATATTAGAAGACATTACAATATCCAGTTCAGGAAGGTGGTGCGCGTTTACCTTGCCAACAGCATCCGTCATAAATGTAGCAGCCAAGTTCATGATCTCTGTCTCTGACTCACCGCCTTCTGGCCTGGAAATAATGATTACAGCTGCCTGCCTAATTAAGCAGAGCTTCTGGCTACACGCGTCAGTCTTGTCGTAATCACGTAGTGCATCAGTAATGAAGCACCTTATGTCTTGGTTGCCTTTGTCTTGATTGTCTTGGTTGTCTTTTGAACAGTCTCAAAAAAAAACGGTTTCTGGAGTCGCACAGTTACGCCACGTCGGAAGTTTTTCACCGACTTGCTTAAATACTATTCGTACTCTGTCTAGCTGGTCAGAATAAGTACAAAATCCTGCACAAAAACTACTATAGCACCTTGTGAATGTTGTGAGGAAGAGATATCCTTTACCATCCCTTGGTCTTCCTCCGCGCAAAGCAGGATCGTGCATCATCAAACCAGCCATGGCTTCTGCAGGACACACGTACTTCTGAATGCTCGGAGTCTTAGGATAAAAATATTTTTACGCATTTTTAAATGATTTTCAACTATAAGAGGCACGTGGAGATTGAAGCATGGAATTTGAGAGGAAAGAATCAAAACAACGTGTTGAACTCTTCTGCTAAAAGCTAAAAGGCTTGTGGAACGGAGTAGAGAAAGTCAATCTTAAGTCACTTTTTTAAACTTACAAGAGAAGCGGTGATAAGATAACACCCACCAGGACATCTGCACAGCTGTGATTACACCACCATTCCACCTGCCGCTCTAAGGAACAAGGTTTTCATGTTGCAGTCTTTTGCTTGCCGTAGAAGACGATGTGATTTAATCACAATTTATAAGTCGATAAATGATACTTTGGGCCTTCGTATTCGAGATTTCTATACTGTATCACCTTTCAGCAAATACCTAGGGCTAGAACCTAATGTAAGGTCGGCATTTTTTTATTTTTATTTTTTTCGGCATTTTTTCTGGCTGGCTCTGGGTTCCTAAGCTTCTCAAAGAAAATCGTTAACCGAATTTACTGAGGCAATACAGAAGGTTTATTAACCGGTATTTTCAGAAAAGTTCTTAATAGCTTACCAAATTATTCGCGTTGTGCTAGTTATACCTTCTGTGTTATTCTTTTCATTAACATATTGTCTTTTGTTTGATTTTCCTTTTGTTTTAACCTGCGTGATTGTACACGCACAGAAAAAATAAATAAATGAAACTCCTATGCACTTAATTTTTTAACGTGTGTTTAACGAGTAATGCCTGCTGCTTGCGAGCAGAACTGAAATGTCAGTTATAATGCTGTTCTCTACTGTGTTGCAGATAGATTAATGATTGCTTTGTTATAGCTTCAACACAGTTCGAAATGGATGAGTGTTTTAGACTGTTAAACCAACAAACGCAGTAGATTAGACTTACCAGAGCTAGTTCTAGAGAACCTTAGAGAGCTGCAGCTTTCTGATCTGGTGATATTGTACGAGAGTAATTGTAGGCCTACGAGGTGAAACAAGATATTACTTTTATTTATGTTCATTATTTCATTTCACATATCTATCAATTTCTTTCAACCTACTATTAGGTTGTAAGGAAAATATCTCGCCATTTTTCCTTTTTTTCAGATTTGTTTCCCTTGTTCCATACATACAATAACTAACGTACTTATGCAGCATTATTATCTACATCAGCGGTGGTCCTCGACGGCAACACATGTCTGGTCAGTCGTCCACCGCAATTCCCTTCCCCCATCTTGTTTTTATTTTTTCTAAGAACATTACTCTGCAGGACAAACTGAGTAAGGTTTGTGCGAATGGCGTTGTGAATAGTTCCGACTTTTCCGGGCTCCGAAGATGGCAAAACTGCCGAAACGTCAACCGAATGAAGCCGTTAACAATCTTGGTCGACAGCTTATCAGAAACGCGTCACAAGTGAACAAATCCACGCCAAGATTTATGGAAAGTCGAACCTGAGCAGTGCATAGTATTTCACTCATTATTTGGCAACACCAAAGATGTAACAACATGTGCTGTTTTGCTGAATTGGGGTATAATAAATAAGTTTCACACCTACATAAGTGAAGAATGTCATTGCAACCATTAGCTCAAAGATTTCATTGCAGGGAACACGACAAACACCAGATTTCAAGACTACTCAGTCGTCCGAATCTGGCCTTGAGTGCTTGTCGGCCTTGCCGTTCACCTCAGAAAAACACACACAACTTCGTGTTTGCCGTCCTTCTTGCCGTAGTTGCAGCCAAAATCGAAGGTGCTTCCCTTCTGTAACCAGCGAATATTACAAAACACTACAATATCCACTTCTGGTAGGTAACGCATTCTACCTTTCCAACTGCATCCTTCATAGCTGTAGCAGCCAAGTCCATGATCTCCGTTTCTGACTCACCGCCTTCTGGCCTGGAAATAACGATTACAGCTTCCTACCTAATCAAGCAGAGCCTCTAGCTATGCGCGTCTATCTTTCCGTAATCAAGTATGCATCAGTAATGAAGCAGCCTATGCCTTGGTTTAGACTACTTTTACTTCTTTGAATAGTCTCAAAAGACGGTTTCTGGAGCCGAACACTTACACCACGTCGAATGCTTTTGACCGACTTGCTTAGATAGTAGTATTCCTATTATCTCGTATATTATTCTTTTTCGTATGCATTGCCTAGCTTGCCAGAATAAGCACAATTTCTTGCACAAAACTATTATAGCACCTTGTGAATTTTGTGAGGAAGAGATATCCTTAACCATCCCTTGGTCTTCCTTCGCGCAGGGCAGGATCGCGGATCATCAAACCAGCCATGCCCTCGAAAGGGCAGTCGTACTTCTGAATAGTCGGCATCTTAGTAAAAAAAACTTTTTCGCACATTTTAAAATCACTTTCAACCATAATAGGCACATGAGAGTTAAAACATGGAAGGGAGATCCACTCTGTTATAGACGAAAAAAAGTGGAACCGTTTAAAGAAAGTCAATTTTAAATCCTTTTTTAGACTTACAATAGAAGCGAGTTCTTCTTTTAGAGAGTTGTGGGAGAAGAGTTTCAACAGAAGCTCTAATTTGAGATCTTCTCTAAAATGGTCCTGCAGGTGTGTGCACTTTGGCCACTGCGTGATGACATCTCTAATAGCCGCATTATCATCTGCCCCAGCTATCACAGCGGAGATAGCGACCTAAACATCCTACTATATTATAAGCAAGAACGGTCGTTTGTCTGTGGGTGAGTGAGTGCGTGTGTGTATGGGTGTGTGTGTTTGTTTGCACAGAAGTGCTAAAGGAGTGTGTTGGGAGGAAGTATGGGGAAGGGGTGGGGGGCGGGGGTTGTAGTTGTCAACAGTTGTCAACTGTTGTAGTTGTTGACAGGCGTCCATTTTCAGACGACATGTCACCAATGTCGCGCAAAGGACGTTCAGGTTGAGAAGAGGTGTCACCGATGTCGCGCAAGGGGTGTTCGGATCCAGACGACGTGTAACTGATGTCGCGCAAAGCAGGTCCGGGTTGAGAAGACGTCACCGACGTCGTTCATCAAGTGCCTGGGTTCAGAAGAGGTGTCACCGATGTTGCGAAAGGCCTTCCAGATTCAGACGCCGTGTCACCCATGTCGCGCAAAGCAGGTTCGGATTGAGAACACATGTCACCGACGTTGTTCAACAGTCGTCCGGGTTCGGAAGAGGTGTTGCCGATGTTGCGCGAGGATTTCGGATTCAGACGACGTGTTACCAGTGAAGGTGTGGCCAGTAACGGGGACCGTGAAGGATGGGGCTCCAGTAAGGGAAGCCGTTAAAGGGTCGACCAATAAAGGAGGGACCAGTGAAGGTGGGACCAGCAATGGGGACCTGTGAAGAGGGGGGTGGATCCAGTGAAGGGGAATCGATGAAGGAGGGGAGAGGAGTCCAGTGAAGGGGGGACCAGTAAAGGAGGAGGAGGGGTCCAGTGAAGATAGGACCGGTAGAATGTTGACCAGTGAAGAGGGGACCAGGTGAAGGGGGACCGGTGAGGAAGGGACCAGTAATGGGGACCGGTGAGGTGAGGGAGGGGTCCAGTGAAGGGGGGGGGGACCGATAGAAGGTTGGCCAGTGAAAGAGCGAATCAGGTGAAGGGGGGACCGGTGAGGAAGGTACCAGTAATAGGAACCGGTGAATGGGGGAGGGAAGGAGTCCAGTGAAGAGGGGACTGGAAAAGGGTTAATGAATAAAAGGAGGACTAGTGAGGTGGGACCAGTAATGGGGATCCGTGAAGGATAGGATGACCAGCGAAGAGGGGACCAGTAAAGGGAGGTCCAGTGAAGGCGGGAGCAGTAGTAGGGACCGACGAAGGGGGATGGGGGACCAGTGAAAGGTGAACCGGAAAAGGGCTGACAATAAAGGGGAACCAGTGATAAGGGGCCAGTTGAGGGGGGGGGGTGGTCCAGTGAAGGTAATGAACCTGTTTTGCCCTATTTCGCTATACCATTCTATATAGCAAAACCAGTTTTTTAATGAATGAGAGGTCTAAAGAGGAGAAAAAGACGTTCGAGGTGTTCTATTCTACGGGTTTGGGGCGAAGCCCCAACCAGACGTTTGGCGGCCGACAGGCCGTTGAACGTCTGGTATAGAATACTTAATAACACTTCAAGTAAGGGACTAGAAAAATCATGGCGCACGCTTAAAATAAAGATGGAGAGGCCTGCAAAAATGTGATCCTAATGAGGAAAGTTACGGACTTTGAAAAGAAGGAGAAGAGAAAGAAGAAAAAATGTTCTAAAAGTGGTATATTAATCAAAAATTAGTATTTGGTACCTGACCCATCCCAATGGTATAGAGTGGTCATGCAATTTAGTATTATCTACGACTATGTGTCTTCCTAACACAGAGCTACTAAGGAGGCGTATCAATATATTCCTATTCCTTTTCCAGCGAGAAGTGAACAGCATGAAGTGGTTCAGTGAAAATGATGCCTTGACACTCACCAGAGCAACTGCGATCCAAGACAAAGCCATTATGAGATACACTGGTGGAACTGCAAGGACTCTCTTTTATAGACAGCCGTAGCAAATCGCGATGTTGTACCGTCTGTTCAATGATACTTGTATTTCTGCAGCCCTCTCAAACACCATGTGCTGAGGTTTACAAAAGTTTTGAAAGTTCAGTTAACAATAAGATTTCTGGTTATAGCATATTATCTTTAAGCCTGTTCTTTTCTATCGTAGATGTCCTTTGAGATGCCCGACCAAATGCGCTACGAACGCTGTCATTTTTTCGAGAATGGGCGCAGTTTAAGATGAAGATGAAGAAGAATTCGTTGGGATTTCAGCCACTGAGTGAAGCAGTATATCTCATTCGTCCGATCTGTTCGTTCACGTTGTTTATACTTAATTTTCTTATTTAAAGCTAAAGCCCTAAAAGCTCTGCCCTCTGAGTTCATCTCTCCATCATTTAGAAGCTTTGCAATGCATATTCGTAACATGTGCCCTCAAAAATGAAGCGCACTTGAAGCGTTCGGTGAGGTGGTATTTCAGAACAAGTTACATAGAAAGTAGTGTAGCGCCTATAAAGCCACCACCGTTGTTTTCCACCGGGAACTCAACCGGGAGCCGCACAGAGCCGAACCCCTCGCCACTTGCTGCTCGGGGATCTGGGTATAAAAGGCGACAGCAAAATAACGTCTGGGTCGCCGGCCGCGTGGTCTCGGCTCCGGCGCCTCCCCGTCGCTGAGGCGTTCGGCTTCTCCCCGTCCGGCTTCCCTTCCGGCCTTCCTTCCTTTCTCCCTTCCTTCCTTACTCCCTGCCTTTCCCCCTTTTTCGGCGGTATACACCTCCGCGGCCCCTCATGCCAGTACAAGAGCATTTACTTTGTTGTTAATAAAATTGTTGCATTATTCCGGTGTTTTTTATGTAAGGGCCCGAGAGGCCGTGCGATCCACAAGTGAATAAACCTCCGGGGTCAGGTTTATTACAAAAGCAGGCATGAGCATGATATGGTAAAACCAGAAGCCATATTGCTAACCGAGCTTTCGTAATCGCTAGTGTTCTCTGCACAAGGTTTTTCAGAATGAGCGACACAAATGCAAATATCATTGAACAGACGGTACAACAGCGCGATTTGCTACAGCTCTCTATAAAAGGGAGCCCATACAGTTTCACTATCGTGCCTCATAATGGCTTTGTCTTGTATTGCAGTTGCTCTGGTGAGTATTAAAGCATCATTTTCACTAGACCACTTTATGCTGGAAAAGAAATTGGAATATATTGATACGCTTCCTTAGTAACTCTTGGTGTTGGAAAGACACATAGTCCTATATAATACTAAATTGCTGGACCGCTCTATACCATTGGGATGGGGCAGGTGCCAAATACTAATTTTTGATTAAAGTACCACTTTTAGAACATGGACCTAAAACGTAACATCTTCTTCCCTCCGTTCTCCTTCTTTCCTTGATGTGACGTGAGAGAACTAGCCGTCCGTAAATTTCTCGTTAGCTTTGTATTTTTGCAGATCTCTTCTTCTTCTAGTTCAGCCTCCGCCCCCGTAATTTTTCTACTCTCCTTACTTAAACCGTTATTAAATATTCCATATCTTTAGGTCGCTATCTCCGCTGTGATAGCTGGGGCAGATGATAATACGGCTATCAGAGATGTCATCACGCAGTGGCCCAAGTGCACACACCTGCAGGACCATTTTAGAGAGGATCTCAAATTAGAGTTTCTATTGAAACTCTTCTCCCATAGCTCTCTAAAAGAAGAACTCACTTCTATTGTAAGTTTAAAAAAGGGATTCAAGATTGACTTTCTCTGCACAGTTCCACTTTTGTCTATAACAGAATGGATCTCCCTTCAATGTTTCAATTCCCACGTGTCTATTATGGTTGATGGTCATTTTAAAATGTGCGAAATTTTTTTACAAAGACGCCGATTATTCAGAAGTACGACTGTCCTTTCGAAGGCATGGCTGGTTTGATGATCCGCGATCCTGCCCTGCGCGAAGGAAGACCAAGGGATGGTAAAGGACATCTCTTCCTCACAACATTTACAAGGTGCTATAATAGTTTTTGTGCAGGAATTTGTGCTTATGCTGGCAAGCTAGATAACGCATGCGAAGAGGAATAATATGCGAGATAATACGAACACTATCTAAAAAAGTCGGTTAAAAACTTCCGACGTGGTCTATCTGTCGCAAAAGGGTGGCTCTCTGAAGTTCGGTATGTGTGTGTGTTCGAGGTAATGGCCAAAGTTCGACTTGACTAGAACTTGACCAGTTAGCTACGTTCTACTTGAGTACTGCTCGCCTTAGATGGTCTCGCAAAACCACGCCACACGGTATTAGGAAGTACACGGGTCGGTAGAAGCAAGATTTACCTCAAACTTGGGTAATTAAACCACTTTACGAGCGGTACCAGAACTCTATGACGAACAAATCATATTATAGATGAAGTAGCGCCAAAAACTTGAGAATAATCTCAGAACAAACTTGCTTCCACTTGACTACTTGACTACTTCAAGTATTATGGCTAAGGAACGTGAAGAAGAGACAACGAATAAATCTTGAAAGAAAAATAGAAGAGGCTTGACTGACAAGCCAATCGGCTCGAGCGGTGGTGAGCATTAAAAGGAGGAGATCGCCTCCATGCATCCCGATCGGACCGTCTGATAGCTGCGAGGCACGCACTGAGAGCGACAACATAGGCATTGGTTGACTTAGACGGAGAGCTAAAGCACATAACGGTTAAAGCTGATACATATAAAGCTAGAACTGAGGCATATAATGGCTGAACTTCTGTTTAAAACAACGCAAATAAGCATTTTACCAACTAATACTACAAAAATAGTTGTTCTCGACACTAACTGTCGGGCTCCGGAAACCGTCTTTTGAGACTATTCGAAGAAGTGAAGTTTGTCTTAATCAAGACATAGGCTGCTTCATTACTGATGCACTATGCGATTATACAAGACTGACGCGCATTGGTAGAGGTTCTGCTTGATTAAGCAGGATGCTGTAATCGTTATTTTCAGGCCAGAAGGCGGTGAGTCAGAGACGGAGATCATGGACTTGGCTGCTACATCTATGAAGGATGCGGTTGGAAAGGTAGAAGCGCGTCACCTACCTGAACTGGATATTGTAGTGATTTGTAATATTCGCTGGTTACAGAAGGGAAGCACCTTCGATTTCGGCTGCAACTACGGCAAGAAGGACGGCAAACACGAGGTTGTGTGTGTTTTTCTGAAGTGAGCGGCAAGGCCGACAAGCACTCAAGGCCAGATTCGGACGAATGAGTAGTCATGAAATTTGGTGAAAGCTTGGCATGACGTTGTACAGTTACAATGTGGTGTTCATAGGCTATCGACCAAGATTGTTAACGGCTTTATTCGGCTGACGTTTCGGCTGTTTTGCCTTCTTCGGAGCCTGGAGAAGTCGAAAATATTCACAATGCCGTTCGCCCCAACCCCAATCATTTTATCCTGCAAAGCAATCTTCATGAGGAAATAAAGACAGGATCGGAGAAGGGAGTTGTAGAGGACGACTGACCGGACAGGTAGTTGCCGTCGACGACCACCGCTGTTGTAGATAATAAAGATGCATAAGTTTATTAGTTTTTGTGTGTATGGAACCAGGAAAATAAATTCGAAAAAATTTGAAAAAGTGCGGGATACTTTCCTTACAACCTAATAGAAGGCTTGAAGAAAATGATAGATGTATGGAATGAAATGAAGGACATAAATAAAAGTAATATCCTGTTTCACCGTTTAGCCCTACAATTACTCCCCTGATATCATCAGCAGGCCAGAAAGCTGCAGCTCATAAGAACCTAACTTGTACAGGGTGGTCATATGAAGCCTGATAGGCTACAGAAAATTCAATCTTTCACATTAGTCTACAAGGATGATTCCCAGAACTGAAGAAAATGCTCCAGATATTGATTGGAAAATGCCTGAACACTAGCCCACTGCGTTTAGAAGACAATGGAATGGATTAAAGCCGAGCTTCAGGTTTTCTAGAATTCTCTAGGTGAGTCTAATATACTACGTTTGTTGGTCTAACAGTCTGAAACACTCACCCATTTCGAACTGTGTTAGAGTTAAAACGGAGGAATCATTACTGTATCTGCAGTACAGTAGAGAACAACGTCCTAGCACTGACTTTTCAGTTCTGTTATCAAGCAGCAGACATTAATAATTAAACTTTTTCTTCTTCTTCTTTTTCTTCTTCAGCGTGTGTCCCGCTTCCTGGCGGGGTCCGCAATTCTGGTGTCGTGCTGCCACTTTTCGCGATCCAGCGCTAGATCAGGGTGGACACCAGTTACTTTGAAGTCCATTTGTGGCTATCAGCCCATCGCTGCTTCGGGCGTCCTCTAGGCCGCTTTCCTATTACCTCGAAGTTAAGGCCTATCTTGCGGACGTTGTTTTCCTTTCCACGCAGAACGTAGCCGTACCATTGCAAGCGACTTCGCGCATCTTGTCAGCTATCGGCGCGATACCGAACCTCTGCCGAATGACATCGTTTCGGGTGCGGCCCATGTGCGTGACTCTAGCCGTCCAATGCAGCATCTTCGTCTCCATGACGTTGAGGCGCGTTTCAACTTCCTTAGTGGCAGGCCAACACTTAGCGCCGTACATCGCTACTGGCTGGATGACTGCTCTGTAGATCTTTGACTTAAAGCGTTTTGGTATCTTTTTGTCGCAGAGTACGCCAGTCAACGAGCGTCACTTGGACCAAACTGCACTCACGCGTGAATTCACTCCGACCATCAGTTTGCCGTCAGACGCGACTGCTGATCCCAGGTACTTAAAGACCGCAGTGCGTGGAAGCTCGATGCCGTTAACCTTGATGGAGCTGGACTCAGTAAAGTCCGCCGTTAGATACTCGGTCTTCTTCACGTTCAGTTTGAGTCCAAACCGCTCCAAGCGATCACACCAAGCGTGCACCTCTCGCTCGAGTTCACCGTTATCTTCGCTAGCGAGCATCGCGTCATCGGCATAAAGCAACGTCCAGGGGTTCTCCTGAAGATCTCGCGTGATGGCATCCATGACGACGACAAAGAGGAGTGGAGAAAGCGCAGAACCCTGAAAGCGCAGAATCCTGGTGTACCCCGACAGAGATGGTTCCAGCTGCAGCTTGAAGTCGACTCTTTGGACAGGAGTAGAGAATTCCCACCCACTCTATGAGCTCTTCAGGAAGTCTCTGTTGACGCAGTGCGTACCACATCACTTCAGGTACTTCTCCAAGTCGAGGAAAGCGATATGCACTGGTTTCTGTTTCTCGCGATGCTTCTCTATCAGGAGGCGGGCGGCGTGAATGGCATCAACGGTGCCACGGACAGCCACGAAGCCGCACTGATTGCTGGAAAGCTGGACGATGTCACGAATTCGTCTGTCGCCAATTCGCTCAAAGATCTTCATGCTGTCCGAAAGCAAGCGAATCGGACGGTAAATGGAGCAGTCTGCAGTACTGCTCTTTTTCTTCCAAATCGGAATCGTCGTATTTTGGCTCCAACAATCAGGTACTTTCTTCTCTGCTACAACAAGATTAAAGAACTTTGCCAACCACTCAGCCGGGTACCAAAACTTTGACTTCCAGAGGCTAGCCGCCACGTCGTCGGGACCGTTCGCTTTGACTGGCCTCATTTTCTTCAGAGCCGCTCCTATCTCCTCCACGGTGATCTTCTGGAGGGGGCCGTGGGATAGAGCCGTTAAAGAGATGGCTGTATGAGGAAATTCTGTTGTGGAGATCTCCTCAATGTAATCGCGCCAGCGCTTCAATGCGTTCTTGCGGTCCATAAGAAGACGTCCATTCTCATCATTCTTCTTCTTCTTCTTCTTCTTATTCTTCAGCGTTTGTCCCGCATCGTCGCGGGGTCCGCTCTTCTGGTGTTACGACGCCACCTTTCCCGATCCTGCGCTTGATCAGGGTGGACACCAGCTACTTTCATGTCCTTGTGTAACGTATCGGACCAACGCTGCTTCGGGCGTCCTCTAGGCCGCTTTCCAGCTACTTCCAACTCAAGGCCAATCTTGCGGACGCTGTCTTCTTTACCACGCAGAACGTGGCCGTACCATCGCAAGCGAGCTTCGCGCATCTTGTCGGCTATCGGCGCGACACCGAACTTCTGCCGAATAGCATCATTTCTTATGCGGTCCATGCGCGTGACTCCAGCCGTCCAGCGCAGCATCTTCGTCTCCATGACGCTGAGGCGCGTTTCAACTTCCTTAGTCGCAGGCCAACACTCAGCGCCGTATATTGCTACCGGCCGCACGACTGTTCTGTAGATCTTTGACTTCAGGTGCTCTGGTATCTTCCTATCGCAGAGCACACCAGTCAGCGAACGCCACTTGGACCAAGCTGCACTCACTCGTGAGTTCACTTCAACCATCAGACCGCCGTCAGACGCTATTGCTGATCCCAGGTATTTAAAGACCGCAGTGCGTGGAAGCTCAGTACCGTTAATCTTAATGGAGCCGGACTCGTTTACGTCAGTCGTTAGGTACTCGGTCTTCTTGACGTTCAATTTGAGTCCGAACATCGCCAGGCGGTCGCACCAAGCTTGCACCTGCCGCTCGAGATCATCTTTCTCTTCGCAAGCGAGCATTACGTCATCAGCATAGAGAAGCGTCCATGGAACAGGCTGCTGAAGATCTCGCGTAATGGCATCCATGACGACAACAAAGAGGAGTGGAGAAAGCGCAGAACCTTGGTGCACCCCGACAGAGATGGGAAACTCCATCGAGGTTCCAGCTGCAGCTTGAACTCGACTCTTTGGACAAGAGTAGAGCATCCGCACCCACTCTATGAGTTCCTCAGGTACGTTGTGTTGTCGCAAGGAGTACCATATAACCTCACGCGGTACGCGGTCGAAGGCCTTCTCCAAGTCGAGAAAGGCTATATGCACCGGCTTCTGTTTCTCACGATGCTTCTCCACCAGGAGGCGGGCGGCGTGTATAGCATCAATGGTCCCACAACCAGACACAAAGCCGCACTGGTTGTCGGAGAGCTTGACGATTTCACGGATTCGTCTATCGAGGATTCGCTCGAAGATCTTCATGCTGTGCGAAAGCAAGCGAATCGGACGGTAATTGGAGCAGTCTGCAGGACTGCCCTTCTTCTTCCAAATTGGAATCGTCGTACTGTTGTGCCAACACTCCGGTATTTTCTTCTCCTTTACTACCTGGTTGAAGAACTCAGCCAACCACTCAGCAGGATACCAGAGCTTCGACTTCCAAACATCGGCTGCCAGATCATCCGGTCCTGTCGCCTTGCATGGCTTCATCTTCTTTAGAGCCGCTTCTGTTTCCTCCACGGTGATCTTGTGAACGGGACCGTGAACAGAACCCACAGAAGGGATGGCCGGGTGAGGAAATTCCATAGTGGAAATTTCCTCAAAGTAATCACGCCATCGCTTCAGCGCCTTTTTGCGGTCTGTCAGAAGATGGCCGCCCTCATCATTGATGCCAAAAAACTTTTCAATATCCTCGGTTTGGCGATGGCGGGTCTTAGCAAGTCGGTACAAATACCGCTCACCATCGCGTGACTCGAGCTTTTCGTGGACATCACTATAATGAGTGGCTTTCGCAACAGCCACGGCTTTCTTTGCAGCCTTCTTCGCCTTCTGATACTTCTGCCAGTTGTCGGCTGTTTTATCGCTGAGAAACACGTGATAGAGCGACTTCTTCTCTCTAACCTTTGCCTTCACATCGTCCGTCCACAGCCATGTCTGCTTATCGACCTTGCGTCGCCCAGGCTTCGTTATGCCGAGTTCCAACCTTGCAGCTTGGCGTATCGCGTCGGTTGCTCTCTTCCAAGTTTCGTCGACAGTCGTGACTGTCGGTAACCGTACGCGGGAAATCACAGCTGCTTCCTTCTCTTTCATTCGCCACCACTTGATTCTCGCAGCACCGCATCGCTCAACTTGCTGCATCCTCGGAGGGGTGATCTTAAAGGTGCAGACAAGCGGTCGATGCTGTGGGGCGACCGTCTCATACGGCACGATCTTCGCGTCTGTGACAATGCTTCGGTCGCGATCCTTGACAAGGACAAAGTCTATCTGAGACTTGGAGCTCCCACTATAGTATGAGATGAGGTGGGAGTCGCGTTTTCGGAAAACGGTGTTCACAATGGTGAGATTATGCGATTCCGCATACTCAAGAATGCGCTCACCATCGGCGTTACGAGACCCGTATCCGAAGCCACCATGACAGCTGTACCCGTCCTTCGCAGCACCTACGTGCCCATTAAGGTCACCAGCGACTATGATGACATCTTTCGGCGGTACCTCTGCTGTCTTCTCATCAAGCAGGCTCCAAAACTCTTCCTTGGCTTGATCGGAGCAGCCACTCTGCGGAGCATACGCAGAGAAGAAGTGATAGAGTCGCTCCTTCGCGGCGACAACGATCTTCATCAACCGATCGTCATAGCGTTCGACGCTTACAATCGAGTCACGAAATCGTTCGGAGACGATTATTCCGACACCACTGGTGGTCCTGGGACTTCCACATAGAACGGCCTTGAAGCCACGTCCTATGTCCCTTGACTTGCTGCAGGACCACCTCGTCTCCTGCACCGCACAGAAATCAACTCTTCTACGCTCCAGTGCTTCAACCAACTCGCACGAGCGGCCCGTTAACGTACCCACATTCAGCGTTGCTACGCGGGTCCTGCCTACGTTACGGGACTTTCGGACTAGCTCAGTTGCCCCCCGATGCCGTCCTCGCATCAGGGACCCTCGCATACTTTCCACACTCGCCGGGCTCTGCGAGTGCGCGTCGGCTCCCGCGGACGCCGTAGCACAATCTCGAAAAACATGACTATTCATACACCATGTGATGTGACATGGGTCTTCGTAGGCCGGCCTGTCACAAGGGCCTGTCGCCTGCATTCGAGTGTCCGTGCTTAGCTTAGCTCACAAAGCGAGCAGTTTCCAGTGGCACCACGTGGAGGAACGGACATCGCCACCACGTCCATTCTCATCATTGATGCCGAAAAACTTTTCAATGTCCTCGGTCTGCCGATAGCGATTCTTGGCAAGGCGGTACAGATACTGCTCACCATCGCCTGACTCGAGCTTCTCGTTGACATCTCCATAATGAGTGGCTTTTGTAACAGCCACGGCTTCTTTGCAGCTTTCTTCGCTTCTTGGTACTTCCGCCAGTGATCGGCTATCTTTTCGCCGAGAAACACGTGATAAAGCGACTTCTTCTCTCAAACCTTTGCCTTCACGTTTGTTGTCCACAACCATGCCTGCTTGTCGACCTTTCATCGCCCAGGCTTCGTAATGCCCAGTTCCGACTGTGCAGCTTGAGGTGTCGCGTCCGTCGCCATCTTGCAAGTTTCGTCGACAGTTGTAACCGACGGTAACCGCACGCGAGAAATCACAGCTGCTTCCTTCTCTTTCATTCTCCACTACTTTATTCTCGGTGCACCGCATCGCTCGATTGGCTTCTGCCTTGGAGGGGCGATCCTTAGGATGCAGATCAGCGGTCGATGCTCCGGGGCGATCGTCTCATACGGCGTAATCTTTGCATCTGTTACAATATAAAACATAAGAAAATGTAAAATTCAAAGAAGTAAAAAAGGTGTAAAATAATAGAATTTTTAAAATCATAATTAATTAAAAGAATGATATGTCACAAAATATAAACCATAAAAGGTTCGTTTCGCCACTGCCTTCAGACGAACCTTTTTGTAATGCTCATCCCGTGGCTCTTCAATGAAGAAGAGGAGCATATTTAAAGATATCTTTGAAATCTGTTTGTGTAAGGCGAGATAGGAAAATGGAAAGGAGGATAGATCAGATGTAGAACAGAAGAGAAAGAATGAATACGAAAAGAGAAAGAATTAGACTCTATATGAAGACCTCGGTCGCGATCTTTCACAGGGACAACGTCTATCTGAGACTTGGAGCTCACACTATAGTATGAGGTGGGGTGGGGGTCGCGTTTTCGGAAAACGGTGTTCACAATGGTGAGATTATGCGATTCCGCATACTCAAGAATGCGCTCACCATCGGCGTTACGTGATCCGTATCCGAACCCACCATGACAGCTGTACCCGTCTTTCGTAGCACCTACGTGCCCATTAAGGTCACCAGCGACTATAATGACATCTTTCGACGGTACCTCTGCTGTCTTTTCATCAGGCAGGCTCCAAAACTCATCCTTGCATTGCTCTGAGCAGCAGGTCTGCGGAGCATACGCAGAGAAGAAGTGATAGAGTCGCTCCTTAGCGGCGACCATGTTCTTCATCAACCGATCGTCAAAGCGTTCAACGCTTACAATCGAGTCACGAAATCGTTCGGAGACGATTACAACGACACCACTGGTGGTTCTGAGACCTCCACATAGAACGGCCTTGAAGCCACGCCCTATGTCCCTTGACTTGCGGCAGGACCACCTCGTCTTCTGCACCGCACAGAAATCAACTCTTCTACGCTCCAGTGCTTCACCAAACTCGCACGAGCGGCTTGTCAACGTACCCACATTCAGCGTAGCCACGCGGGTCCTGCTTACGTTACGGGACTTTCAGACTAGCTCAGCTGCCCCCGATGCCGTCCTCGCATTAGAGACCCTCGCATACTTGTCACACTCGCAAAGCCTCGAAGCGCTATCTCGAAATAGTTGAACTGTCATGCACCATGTGATGTGGCATGCGTCTTCGTAGGCCTGCCTGTTACAAGAGCCTGTCGCCTGCAATCGAATGTCCGTGTTCGGCTCTGCTCGCCAAAGCAGGCAGTTTCCAGTGGCACCACGTGGAGGAACGGACATCGCCACCTCTGAGGGAAACAACAAACGTAATATATCACCCTCGGGCGCCTTTGTATTGGTACCAGACTTGTCTGGGAAGGATAAAGCGCTGAATTGTTCATCCGCTAGCCACCGCAACTCATTGCAATTTCTACAACGCATTCAAATCACCTCATTGGCATTCCGCAGAAATAGAATGAAAAAGGGATTCGCCAACGCCGTTCCTTATCTTTTATCATTCAAGAAGCTTAAATGGATGGTGTAGCTGCCATAAATCAACTGTGATGAGTTTTCAGCATTGTCGTTTCAAGCCGTTGGCGTCTCCTCAAATGTCAAGAATATAATAATGAATGCATGGTATTTCATTCAATTATTGTTTGGCAGCACTAAAGATGTGGCAACATGTGTTGTTTTGAACCATTAATTCAAAGATTTTATTGCAGCACAAGAAATACGACAAGCAACACTGCTCAAGACTACTCAGACCTTCTACGCTGAACCTGAGTGATTGCCGCCCTTGCAGTTCACCTCAAGAAAACACACACAACAACGTGTTCGCCGTCCTTCTTGCCGTAGTTGCAGCCAAACTCAGAGGCGCTTCCCTTCTGTAACTACCAAATATTACAAGACATTACAACATCCAGTTCAGGTAGGTGGTGCGCACATACCTTTCCAACTGCATCCTTCACAGTTCTAGCAGCCAAGTCCATGATGTCTTTCTCTGACTCGCTGCCTTCTGGCCTGGAAATAACGATTGCAGCTGCCTGCCTAATCAAGCAGAGCCTCTACCTACGCGCTTCACTGTCGTCATAATCATCTAGTGCATCAGTAATGAAGCAGTTCATGTCTCGGTTTTTCTTCTTTGATTAGTCTCAAAAAAGGTTTTAAGAGCCCGACAGTGACCCTGCGTTGGAAGTTTTTGAACGACTTGCTTAGATGTTACTCGTACCATCTCGCATAACATTCCTTTTTGTATGCGTTGCCTAGCTTGTCAAAACAAGCAAAAGCAAATTCTTGCGGCAGAAACCTCTAAAGCACCTTGTGAATGTTGTGCGGAAGAGATATCCTTTTCCATCACGTGGTCTTCCTTCTCGCAGGGCAGGATCGCGGATCATTAAACCAGCCATGCCTTCTGCACTACACTCGTACTTCTGAATACTCGGAGTCTCAGAATAAGTACCTTAGTATATGTAGTATATATTTCATCCTTTGGTAAATGGTTTTCAACCACAAGGAATACTTGAGAATTGAAGCATACAATTTAAGAGGATAGAACCAAAACAACTTGTTGAACTCTTCTGCTAGAGGCGAATGAGGAACGGTCTAGAGAAAGTCAATTTTAAAGCACTTTTTTAAACTTACAAGAGAGGCGAGTTTGTTTTTTAGAGAGTCGTGGGAAAAGAGCTTCAACAGAAACTCTAATTTGAGATCATCTCTAAATTTGTCCTGCAGATATGGGCAGTTGGGCCACTGCGTGATGAAATCTCTGATATCGGCATCAGTTACGCTATTCGCGCCGACCCAGACGAGGACCTAAATATATGGAAAAATAGAAATAAAATGAGGAGGATAAAAACTTTTTAAGTTTTGCTTGAAAGTTTCTGGTTTTCTTCAGACTTCTCGACATTTCTTTAAAAAAGGAAGCGTCGATTTACTCTGCCAGGACATTTAATCGTTGGTCGTCTGAGAACCATATTTGAAAGTCCCTCTTTTTAACAACAAGATTATGTCACTTTTTGAGAACCTCTACTACTCATCTCATTAGAGCCTCGACATTACCTAAAGAGCGGGTTCTTTATGTGGTTATCTGAGTGTTAATATTGTAACGATTTTTCACTTCGGTTTAACAGTGAAAAGGTGTAGAGAAAGTGATGAACTAACACCCACCAGCACAACTGTACTCCAAGACAAGGCCATTATGAAACCTGTTTGTGAGGCCCACTACGCTTCCTTTTATACCCAACGACAGGTGCTCTATTCCGTCTGTTCAATAATGGTTGGATTTCTGCAGCCAAGAGTGTTTGGATTTCTGCATGTCAACGCGCACAGCGTGTATGTAGAGGCATTCCAAATGATTGAGAACTGTGCTGTGCATGCTTTTTATTCAAAACTGCTGCACAAGTGCGTCGGCATATTCCATTTTCAACAGTAAAGTACTAAGCAAGCACTCCTCTCGGAAGTCGTGTGCAGAGAACAGTTGCGATAATTAATACTCAGTTAGCAGTAGGGTTTCCGGCTATGATTAATCATATTCATACCAGGGCATGAGTATTATGACAGAAAGGCACAGTTCTAGTCATCCACACCACAGGGAATTTACCTTTGTCACCGATTCTCACACATACACCGAATATTCTCCTATTGTGTCGAAACAATTGTATTCTAAAAGAGATTTTTGCTGAGCCGCAGCAGATGCAAGTCCATTTTCAGCCACTCTCCAACTAGGGCTACGTTCAAACTGTCCAAACTATGGTAAGGGTTTTTAGGAAGCGCTTCGCTGTAAATGGCTCAGACCTAGTGACCGTTTGGAATTGGCTCGACGAGTTTGCGCCAAACTATCCTTGATCCAGAACCAAGGACCATTCTGCTCTTAGAAGGCGATTGTCAACTTCTATCAAAGTGCAGGCTTTCAGTCTTGGAATTCGACTATTCACGGAGTTGGACTATCTTTTGGAAAACATGCTGGTAGACAACGTAGCCAATTTTTACATTTGTGTCGATAAAAACACGAAGTGTCATGCTGTCGGATGGTATTCCAGCTCAATTCGTCACAAAATTCAGAAACACTTTAGAGCATACACGAGTGTTCCCACATCTTTCTATAGGCGGTGATAGAAGTTGTCGGTGATTTTGGCTGTTATGAGCAATCCCTGCGGCGAAAACTTCCTCATCAGACAACTCGACGTTTGATAAGCGGCCCCTGACGGAGTCAAGGAGTTTTTTGCACTCTTCAAGTCTATGCAACTCCATTAAATGAATGCCGACGAAAGACTCGTTAACTTGAAATCCCCAGCTTTTGTTTGGCAGTGATCTGAACAATTCGTTGTGAGAACCGTAAGTTGAAAGCAATTTTGTCCAGGTTAACCTCCTCGTTTCTCTGTATCCTCTTAATTATCTTTCTAATGCCAGGTATGTTGACGGCTTGAAGTCGGTCGGTTTTGGTATGTTGACGACCCATGGTCATGCTGGTTTTGGAATGGTGTTAGTGGTACTGCACCTCAACCTTCCGTCCATTCGTTGATGTGGAGCTTTTTGCTAGCTTCGCTGTTCGAAGTCCTTCACCGACGAGGTGTACGATGGTGGTTCGATGAGAAAATGGATGCAAAACTTGTTGAAAATGGAGACCGTAGAGTTCCATTCTATGGTCGAATGCTCGCCTCGACAATTTTTAAACAGATGCCTAACTATTTTAATATCAAGGGATGATACTGCAAGGCCTTTTCTGCATTTAGCAGTGTTCCCCAAGCTGGAGTATAGTCTCCAATCTTGTCACTGCTGTGCTCGTACGCCCTTTAAACCGCATTGCTAGCCTCGGAGTCACATGAGCCAGCTGATGATGAAAAAGTCTACAAAGCAATCTATGCTACCGAAGACTTGAGGGCTCTTCAGAAGGCGATCGACTTTGTGTGCTCTTAGGCAGAAAAGTGGGAGTTACCTCTTGCAACTGAGAAAACGTAGCTTGCAATAAGCTTCAACTTCTCTCTTTTTCAAACCTCGGAATTGTAAGTTGTTAGTCTGTTAAGCTTTTTGTGCCAGCACGAGGTTTTAGGTGGATCTTTATTCAGCAGGGCCTGACGTTTCGACACGCCGCCAACGGCACAACTTCTGTCGTCCCTATCTCTGTGCAGAGTATTGGTATTGTGGTATTGTGGTCGAGATAATTGCATTTTCTTGTTTCCCAGAGAGATGAGATTCTGCCCATGTACAAAACTTGGGCCGTTCCGACGTACCGTTGAGATAGTTTCCTAGTCAGTCTTCACGATAGGTCGCACATAGGTTTTAAAATCTTTTATGTACACCTCTGAAAAACTGGATTTCAAAGCTTTGAAGAGGTCATAAATGCGAAAACTGACTTACTTCACCAAGAGTCTGCCGCGTTTTGAAGAAAATAGGTCAACCATTTAACAAAGCCCAAATAGAGAACTTGGTCAACTTTTTCTAAATCCTGGCTATTAGCTATATGTCGGCGATTGAGTATAATTTTGTGGTCCAATCACTAAAAGGTATCATCAGCTAGAAAAACATCTTGATTCACGCAAGGTCAGCGCACCCCACCGCTGTGAAGAGGGCTGTTGTCAGCAACTTGTCTCGAACGGTAGCTGGCATGTGTACGGGCCCAGCGAACGTCAAGTTTCTTCAGATATAGCCACTTCAAACGGATATAGGGTTTCAAGTGGCCATAGAAGATCTCACTCTAACTCCCATGATAGATCCCGAGTAGACGAAATGCCTCTCGTCCTTCGTCCTATCTGCAATAGAGTCACTGCTGAACTTCAAAGAGCTATTGCAAGGGCACAACCGCAGGACGACGTCGTCTTAATGAACATTCCTAACAACAACATTAAGCGGCAGTTAGTTCGGAATAGACACTACGATCAGCATTGTCTTTCCAAAAATTGCGTTATTTGCACAAGTGGAAGATTAGGCGATTGTTCAAAGGTTGGAGCAATTTATCAGATCAAGTGCTTGGCATGCAACGCCTGGCATGTGTACGGGCCCAGCGAACGTCAAGTTTCTTCAGATATAGCCACTTCAAACGGATATAGAGTTTCAAGTGGCCATAGAAGATCTCACTCTAACTCCCATGATAGATCCCGAGTAGACAAAATGCCTCTCGTCCTTCGTCCTATCTCCAATAGAGTCACTGCTGAACTTCAAAGAGCTATTGCAAGGGCACAACCGCAGGACGACGTCGTCTTAATGAACATTCCTAACAACAACATTAAGCGGCAGTTAGTTCGGAATAGACACTACGATCAGTATTGTTTTTCTAAAAATTGTGTTATTTGCGCAAGTGGAAGATTAGGCGATTGTTCAAAGGTTGGAGCAATTTATCAGATCAAGTGCTTGGCATGCAACGCCAAATACATCGGAGAAACGGGAAGGGATCTCGCAGTACGTGTGAGGGAACATCTATCAAGTAAACCACGTGGATTACTAACCAACCCACTTGGAAAGCATAAGATTGATGCGCGGGAATCTTAACGGGAATGACTTTGAGGTGAAATGTACCATCTTGGCCGTTGTAAGAGACATTTCGGCAGGGAGAGCGTTGGTTGGAGGCATTCTGGATTTTCACAAGAAATCCAGTAATGAACAACCGGAATGAGTGCCATTCTGTGAGTGACTTTCTGCCGTTTGTGCCCCATTGTGGACTATAGAAGGACCGGCTGGCGACAGCGGTATGAGGTATGCCCCATTTGTCCCTACTGGCTAACTAACGTGGGCGAACCTCAGCCCTTGCGGTGGATCCAATTGGTGATTCGGTTTGGTGGTTCGTTTCTCCCACTTGGTCCCTCGTTTGTGTTCGTGGGGAAAGTCCGAAATGCTAGGGTCGCCAAGGCGGTTGGTGGGGTAGAGCGCATATGCAAACCTAGGCACCACATTCAGGCCTTTACAGACGACGATAAGTCGAAACGTCAGACCCTGCTGAATAAAGATCCATCTAAAACCTCGTGCTAGCACAAAAAGCTTAACTGACTAACAACTTACAAGGCCGAGGTTTGAAAAAGAGAGAAGTTGGAGCTTATTGCAAGCTACGTTTTCCCCAGTTGCAAGAGGTAACTCCCACTTTTCTGCCTAAGAGCATACAAAGTCGATCGCCTTCTGAAGAGCCCTCGAGTCTTCGGTAGCATAGATTGCTTTGGAGACTTTTTCATCATCAGCTGGCTCATGTGACTCCGAGGCTAGCAATGCGGTTTAAAGGGCGTACGAGCACAGCAGTGATAAGATTGGAGACAATACTCCAGCTTGGGGAACACTGCTAAATGCAGAAAAGGCCTTGCAGAATTATCCCTTAATATAAAATGGTTAGACCTTCTGTTTAAAAATTGTCGAGGTGAGCTTTCGGCCATAGAATGAAACTCTACGGCCTCCATCTTCAACAAGTTTTGCATCCATTTTCTTCATCGAGCCACCATCGTACCCCTCGTCGTTGAAAGACTTCGAACAGCAAAGCTAGCAAAAAGGCTCCACATCAACGAATGCACGGAAGGTTGAGGTGCAGTACCACTAACAACTCTTTCGTCGGCATTCATTTAATGGAGTTGCATAGACTTGAAGAGTGCAAAAAACTCCTTGACTCCGTCAGGGGCCGCTTATCAGACGTCGTTTGTCTGATGAGGAAGTTTTCGCCGTAGGGATTGCTCATAACAGCTAAAATCACCGACAACTTCTATCACCGCCTACAGGAAGATGTGGGACCCCGTGTATGCTCAAAAGTGTTTCTGAATTCTGTGACGATTTGGGATGGAACACCATCTGAAGGCAAGACACTTCCTGTTTTTGTTTACACAAATTTGAAAATTAACTACGTTGTCTATTAGCATGTTTTCCAAAAGATAGTCCAACTCCGTGATATGTCGAATTTTAAGACTGAAAGCCTGCACTTTGATAGAAGTAGACAATCGCCTTCTGGGAGCAGAATGGTCCTTGTTTCTGAGGCAAGCATAGTTTGGCCCTCAAACTCGTCGAACCCAATTTCAAGGGATCACTAGGTCTGGGCCCTTAACAGCAAAGCGTTTCTTAAAAACTCTTTCCATAGAGTGGACAATTAGAAGGTAGCCCTAGCTGGAGAGTAGCTGAAAATTGACTTCCAACAATGCATCTGCTGCGGCTCAGCAAAAATCCCTTTTGGACTACAAATGTTTCGACAGAAATATTCGGGGTAGGAGTGCAGAAAATCCCAAACCCTTGCTTAGCACTTTACTGTTGAAAATGGAATATGCCGACGTATTTGTGCAGCAGTTTTGAATAAAAAACATGCACGGCACAGTTCTCGATCCTCTGGAATGCCTGTCCTTACGCGTTGTTATGCAGAAATCCAAACGTTTTTGGTTGCAGAAATCCAACCATTATTGAACAGACGGAAGAAAGCCCCTGTCGTTGGATATAAAAGGGAGCACAGTGGCCCTCACAAACAGGTTTCATAATGACCTTGTCTTGGAGCACAGTTGTGCTGGTGGGTGTTAGTTCATCACTTTCTCTGAACCGTTTCATTGTTAAACCAAAGTGAAAAATCGTTACAATAATAACACTCAGATAATCACATAAAGAACCCTCTCTTTAGGTTAAGTCGAAGCTCTAATGAGATTAGTAGTAGAGGTTCTCAATCTTCTCAGAAGTGACATGATCTAGTTGATAAAAAGGAGGACTTTCAAATATGGTTCTCTGACGGCCAGCGATTAAACGTCCTGGCAGAGTAAATCGACGCTTCCTTTTTTTGAAGAAATGTCGAAAAATCTGAAAATTTTAAGCAAAACTTAAAAAGTTTTTTATCCTCCTCATTTTTTCTATTTTCCGTATATTTAGGTCGTCGTCTGGATCGGCGCGAATAGCGTAACTGATGCGGATATCAGAGATTTCATCACGCAGTGGCCCAACTGCACATATCTGCAGGATAAATTTAGAGATGATCTTAAATTAGAGCTTCTGTTGAAACTCTTTTCCCACGACTCTCTAAAAGACAAACTCGCCTGTCTTGTAAGTTTAAAAAAGTGGTTTAAAATTGACTTTCTCTAGACCGTTCCTCACTCGCCATTAGCAGAAGAGTTCAGCAAGTTGTTTTGGTTCTCTTTTCTTAAATTGTGTTTTTCAATTTCAACGCGTCTCTTATGGTTGAAAATAATTTAACAAAGGATGAACTATATACTACTTATACTAAGGTACTTATACTGAGACTCCGAGTATTCAGAAGTACGAGTGTAGTGCAGAAGGCATGGCTGGCTTAATGATCCGCGATCCTGCCCTGCGAGAATGAAGACCACGTGATGGAAAAGGATATCTCTTCCGCACAACATTCACAAGGTGCTTTAGAGGTTTCTGCCGCAAGAATTTGCTTTTGCTTGTTTTGACAAGCTAGGCAACGCATACAAAAAGGATGTTATACGAGATGGTACGAGTAACATCTAAGCAAGTCGTTCAAAAACTTCCAACGCGGGGTCACTGTCGTGCTCCGGTAATCTTTTTTTTTTTGTTGAGACTAATCAAAGTGGAAAAACCAGACGTGGACTGCTCCATTACTGATGCACTAGGTGATTATGACGAGAGTGACGCGCGTAGGTAGAGGCTCTGCTTGATAGGGCAGGAAGCTGTAATCGTTGCTTCCAGGCCAGAAGGCAGCGAGTCAGAGAAAGACATCATGGACTTGGCTGCTAGAACTATGAAGGATGCAGTTGGAAAGGTAAATGCGCATCACATAACTGAACTGCATATTGTTATGTCTTGTAATATTTGGTAGTTACAGAAGGGAAGCGCCTCTGAGTTTGGCTGCAACTACGGCAAGAAGGACGGCGAACACGTGGTTGTGTGTGTTTTCTTGAGGTGAACCGCAAGGACGGCAAGCACTCAGGATCAGCGTAGAAGGACTGAGTAATCTTGAGCAGTGTTGCTTGTCGTGTCTCTTAAGCTGCAATAAAATCTTCAAATCAATGTTGGTTTAAAACAAGACATGTTGCTACATTTTTAGTGCTGTTAAATAATATGTGAATGAAATGTCATGCACTTACTATTTTATTATTCCGTATTTGAGAAGACGCTAACGGCTTGAAACGACAATGCTGAAAGCGCATCACAGTTGATTTATGACAGCTTTACGTTCATTTAAGTTTTTTGAAGGACAAAGGGAAGGGATGGCGTTGGGGAATCTCTTTTCAATCTGCTTCTGCGGAATGCCAATGAGGTGATTTGAATGCAATGAGCTGTGGTGGCTAGTTGATGAACAAGTCAGCGCATTATCCCTTCCAGGTAAGTCTAGTACCATTTCAAAGGCGCCGGAGGGATGGAAGGATTAGATTGCCTGGGCGATAAATCCGACCCGGTAACCTGGTATTGGGGGCACGTGACAGCCAGCACCTTGTCCGACTGTGGTAAGACGTTCGATTCTCAAAGAAAATATTGCGAGACGTAATCAGCGTCAGAATCTTCGGTTCAGAGGGGGATTACAGATGCCTTTCGTTTTGTTTTCTACCCTTTATAACTGAACAGTTCAACGATTGTACGCAGTTGTGTTGTTTATTGTAAAAATTCACATCTGGCAGGTAGAAGTGTTTTATTTATTTATTTTATTTATTGTGGGTGTCAGAGCCGACACAAAAAAACAATCACATACCGAAAGACAAACAAGACTGTCTCGTAGATCTTGGTGGGAAGAAGTAAATCTTTACTTCAAACAATATACTTAGTAACATGCTTCTTAAAAGTTATATAACTCAATGACCAATCAGAAGAACAAAGAACACGATTAAATCTGGTACGAGTTCTAAGACTGAAAACTTTGATCTGACAAAAGTTTTAGCTGATTCAGTTGTAAGTTTTTCATGGGCATCCCTTGTGCGAGAAGAAATGGGGATGAAGAAATTAGAGATCCTTAGCTTGATTAAGCTTTTAAGCATTTTATATGCCATTGAAAGGTCTAATCTTTTCTTCTCCATTCTAAGGAAGAGAGACCAAGGAGTTGAGTCTGACACAAGAGTTAGGGATTTCAGAATGCGAAACTTTATGGCAGCGAAGGTACAATCTCCGATGGGGGGGTGTTGGCTTCAAGAATAGGGCGTATATATAATTTATAGGTCCTAAGAATGCTGTTTTGATCCCTAGTATGAAGTACCTTGAAGATATTGTAAACTCTGCAAAGACCTTTAGTGACAATAGATTTGCAGTGAGAGTCAAAGCTTAACCTGTTGTTGTAAGTGATTCCCAAGTCCCTTACTTTGTTAACCACTCAAAGAAAAAATCCATTTAAAGAATAATTGGGGCGTCCTGGAAGTCTACCGATATAAAGCACTTGGGTTACTTCGCAGGACAGAGTCAAGCCATTCTGAGACGACCATTCACCTACTTTGTTTACGGCTTGTTGAACGTTGAAATCTAGGCCAACTCTGGAGTGGACTTAAATATTTTAATGCCGTCAGCATACATAGAACAGGTGACGCCAAGGTTTTGAAGTGTTTGGGGTAGGTCAGAAGTAAAAATGTAGGAAAATAAAGGTGAGAGTACCCCATCTTGGGGAACTCCACTTGTAATGGAGCAAACCGAGGAGAGAGCATTTCCAACGAGAACTTGAAAAGTTCTGTCACAAATAAAGGACTCTAGCCATTTAACAATGTGAGGATGCAGTCCGACGGAGTGAAGCTTGTGGATGAGTAGGTCATGTGGGACCTTATCAAAGGCTTTGGTAAAGCCGAAGTAGACCACGTCAATACTCTTATCAGAAACCTGCTTTAGTCCATTCATTGAAACAAGTAAGCAGTGCAGTCTCTACTACCCTCCCTGGGCAAAAGCCATGCTGAACAGAAGGGATACATTTAGTGACTCTAATGGGCAACATAAATTTTTTTTAGTAGCTTCTAATATACCCGACAAAAGATAGAAGTCAAAATGATAGGCCTAAAATTGTTTCGATCAGAGAGCGGACTCTTCTTCGGCAAAGGAATAAGAATAGAGTGCTTCCATCCAGTCGGAGCCTGTCCTGTAGTGAATGAACGATTGAAAATGAACTCGAGCGGTCCATATATTTCAGCAATGATGTTTTTAATAACTGCATACGGGATGCCGTCTGGATTCATGAGGACCACTTTCTTAGAAGGTCAATGATGTCATCCTGGTAGAACCATGGAGCAGGTGAGTTGCCCATAGGAGGTTCGAAAGAACTCCGCCAAGATAGCAATTATGTTACAGGATTAAAGGTTTTTGCAAAACAGCTTGCAAGCATCTCCGCCTTAACTAGGTCAGTTATGGCCTTATAGTTCTCCATAATTAAGGTTCCTAAACGGGGTTTGTCTGAGAGAGTATGCTTAAGAATCTTATAAAGCGCTTTTGAATAGTTCTTCTCAATTAACTGTTTCTCTACATAAGCGTATATCTGGTCAGTTTCTTATTGGACGTAGCACTTAAGGCTTTGAAGTTGGCCCAATCTGTGGTTGAGTTCGATTTGATCGCAAGTTCCCACAACTGATCGAGATGAGTTGACATTTTGCGCAAATAGGAAGGGAGTTTTAATTTAGTGGAAGTTCTGTGAACGGTGGCAATAAGTAATCCATGGCGTGATGCAGAATAGCAAGAAACATTTCGTATATTTCATCGATATTGTTTAGACAGCTAAAGGAACCCAACCAGTCAACCTGAGCCAAATATAAACGAAAAATATTATAATCACCTCTCGCAAAATCCATAGTCTGATAGGACTGGGTGGGCTGTCTAGTTATCAAAAGTGAAAATCTTGTTGAACCAATTGGGGGCTAACAAAACGCCAGCAATATTCCATTTCGATTGACAGGAAGCCAGGTCACTTAAAGCCTTTATAAGGATATCGTTTTTATGGGAAGGACAGTCAGGAGCACGGTACACAGTGATGAGGCGAATATCCGTGGAGAAAAACGAAACTTGCACGCGAGAATTTCCTAAGCTCCCAAGACTGATTCGCAAAAAACAGTGGAAGTGAGTGTAAATTTTTAACAGTGATCGCAATTCAACCTTCTCTTCTATTTGATCTGTCACATCGGAAACAATTATAGTGCGCGGTAAGGTTTCCTAAAAGGGGTACAACGTCGTTCTTTGGGGAGAGCCATGATTCGGTGATTAAAGCCAGGTCACCGTTTTCCTTATAAACAAACGAGACAAAATATTCAGCATTTTTACCAAAGAACGTATGTTTGTTAACATACAGCAAATGGTGAAAACAGAGACCGCCGATTTGTCACAGGTTTCCCTGCGAGTGAGAAAACGGGATGAAAGAATTTTGCGAACTGTGAAGAAGAATATTATTTGGAGGAAGAACAGAATAAGAACTAGACAGTACATTATTCACAACTTTAGAATTGACCTTGGCTAGACGTTCTTCACGCTGGCGTTCCCTTTCCTCCTTGGTAAGAAAAGGTTTAAAGTAGATGCCCTTACTAGGAAAGGTACGCAAGCGGGGAGCACGCTTAATCGCGACCTGTTGAAACCTAGACGAAGGCAGAATAACTTTAAGGAGACGAGAATGGCTTACGCCTGGTTTTCCCATGCGGTAGATCGCGCAGGGGAGACATTTGACACTCAAATGATCCAGCACAGAATGGGCAAATTTAAGATCAAGGGAGGCTTTCTCAATGGACGACATAGAAGATGATTCGGGAACACCAGATAAAACTATTAAACGCGCACGTTCCAAGTCTTGCTCTTAATGGTATGAAGGCGATACAACAGGCGAAGACTGAGCAGGTGAAGAATATTTATGCGAGTTAACATGAGAATCCTGTGATGGAAGAAGTTGCTTTATCTTGAGATTCTCTGACCTTAGCGCAACGTTCTCCTTATTGATCTTATGACAAAAGTCTTTTAATGATATCAGCTGCTCTCTGGTATCGACCAGAGCATCGAGAATCAACTTTAGATAAGACGGAAAGTCGTTTCCATCTTCTCTTATTGATGGAGCGTGGCAGAACTCCAGATTTCCAGTAGTCCAGTATGAGAATACAATGCAGTTAAGCGTACGACACGAGAAGGCAGACGAATCGAGTCTAAGAAGAAGCGGATAGACCTTTTATGGTGGTTGGTAGAGCAAAACAGGTCGACCCCCTCCATAAGGAGTCTCGGCAGTGGTAAACAGGCGGAGTAGAAATAGCAGGTCGGACGGTGGACAATGACAGTCTTGAGGTAGAACAGGTTAGCCGAAATCGCCGAATAGCTCGAGATCAGTTGGGTTCGCAGAAAATAGACGGTAGATCTGGTGCGCGAGATGTTTCGAGAAACGTCGGTGTGATCAACACGAGAGCACCAGAGGTGCGCCGCCACACAGGGCGAATGCAGGCGTACGAATGAGTGTTCACTATGGCCTATGTTATACTTCGGCGACGCCGGCGACACTGTTACGCGGGCTGCTATGCAGTGCATAGCAGCCCGCGCAACACAGCGTCACCGACGCGTCGTCGAAGTATAACATAGGTCTATAAGACGAGCCGTTAGTAAGCTTTCTGGAAGGCTTCGCATGATGAGGCAGGGAAGTTCCATGAAATATTCCTACAACAATCAGTGCATATTAGATAGTTGTGCTTTGTATAAAATAAGGTGATTTATCATATGAAATAGCCAACGTCTGATTTTCTGTTGTGTGCATGTTACTTGTAGGGTGGCTGCCGTACCCGTCCTCTGGTTATTTTCTCCCTTCACAGCGCAAGTTCATAGATGGTGGGTTTTTTCCTCAATGCTCTCGAGAGCCTTTTTTTTAGTGTTTGTCGCTAACTGTTGGCGCATCCTCTTAGATGTTTTAATAAAAATAAATAAATAAATAAATAAATAAATAAATAAATAAATAAATAAAATGCGCTGTGTAGTACCTTGGAAAATTCAATAGATTTGTTTATTAAGGCATAAACGAAAACTTAGCGTTAAAAACATCAGCAAACAATCTGTGACACGAATATGCAATCATCCTATAAATTAAGCAGTGCAACACCGATAATATCCAGTCATCAAAAAATTCCCGAATCACCTTGACAACCCTCAAACACGCTTGTGCAGCATCGAAAAATCGTTAAACTTGCCGAACAACAAGTTGATCTCTTTAAGAAACCTATATATTAAGAAATCTGATCTAACCAGTTATGTAGCGACAGAAACTCGAAGTTGAATTTTATACATCGTGATAACATCCCACGGATCTCCCTCGATAGAGAGCTTTCGGGTTTTTTTTTAAGAAGGATCTTGGGCCGCTTGTCTGTTCGCGCCTGCGCGGATTGTAACTGTGTCGGTCCGGCCAAAAGCTTGCACTCGGTAGACTGGCAGTACATGTAAGGCGATTCGAGGCCGCCTTATGTCTCGCCCCGTGCCTTGGGGCAGTCTGACTGGCTGTCCGAAGTTCTTCGCCCGCTCGACGGAGCCCGGCTAGCTACCCGTGTGTACTCCAGTGAAACACAGCGGCACTGACCCCGAAAGAGATCCCATTTCTTTTACAGAACAACCATCTACTGGGACCTCTACACCTCTCTTGTCGGTCTTTGGGAAGACATCGTCATGGACAACGTCGATGATGAATACGACCGCTTCTTGCGCCATCTCAGCGATAGTGCAAGGGAGCTTAGAGCTTGAAGACCACCAAGAGACGTCTTTCTCCGGAAACTCTCGAGCTGATACGCCAGCATGGAGCAGCACGAGCGTCAGGCAAATACCAACTGACGTCCAAGCTTGCGATGCTATGCAGGGAGATGACAAAGGAGGATGATAAGGAGAGAACGGAGGAAGTGTTGGCTGAAGCAGCAGAGGCAGGGTTGAGCATCCGCAAAGCCCGCCGGAACTTCGCCAACTTCAAGACCAAGATGACCGCTCTCCGACGTCCTGACGGAACCGTCACCTCTTCCAGAAGGACCATGGAGAAGGTCATCGACGACTTCTACTCCGATCTCTTCGGTACCCACGTCCACCTGCCCCCATGCCATCATCCGCAGGATGGATACGTCGTTCCCTCTGTTCTCCCTTCCGAGATCCTACACGCCATCTCGTCGGTGAAGAAGCGTACAACACCCGGTCCCGACAGGGTCAAACCAGAACACCTGAAGAACGCCAATGCTCATCAAGACCTGGGCGCGGGTCTTCACACGTTACCTGTCGGAGTGCAAGGTTTCACCTCAGTTGATGACCAGCAGGACCGCATTGCTGTACAAGAAGGGAGACTTGCACGACATTGGCATCTATCGCGCGATCTGCCTGCTGTCCGTAGTCTACAAGCTGTTCGCTCGAGTCATCTGAATAGGGTCAGCAGAACGCTGGACCAGGCACAGTCATGCGAACCAGCAGGATTTCGGAGAGGATTCAGCACGATCGACCACGTACACACCATTACGCAGCTCATCGAAATGTCGCGAGAGTACAAGCTGCCGCTGTGCCTTATGTTCATCAACCTGAAGAAGGCATTGGACTCGTCGAAACTGAAGCGGTCATCGACGCTCTGCTCACTCGGGGGTTCCTACTCAGCACATCAGAGTCCTTCAAGAGCTGTACTGTAGATTCACGACCAAGATCTCACCATTCTACAACGACGTCCTCATCGGCGTAAAGAAAAGGGCTCGTCAAGGGGATACCATATCCCCGAAGCTCTTCATCGCCACCCTCAAAGACGTCATGTGCGAACTAGAATGGGAAGACATGGAAGCGAAGGTCGACGGCCGGCAACTGCACCATCTTCGCTTCGCTGACGACATCGTGCTCATAACACCGAGCATCAGTCAGGCGGAACAAATGCTGGCCGACTTCGATCGTGTATGTGGGAACGTTGGACTGCAGCTGAGTCTTACGAAGACGATGTTCTCGCTCAACGGAACGAGCATCTCCGAACGCTCCAGCTACGTCTACCTGAGTCGCGAAGACAAGATGGCCAACGATCAAGTGCCGGAGCTGTGCAGGAAAAAAAACTAGCGGCTTGGGAGCTTTCAAGAGCGTCGAAGAAGTCGCGAAGAAGGCGAAGAACTGTCCACCTATTCGACTCCACAGTCTTTCCTGCCTTAGTATACGCCTCAGAGATCTGGGCTATATGGAAGCAGGATAAACAGGCGATCAACGTCAAGCAGCGTGCAAACGAGAGAACGATTCTAGGAGTGGTTTCCTTCGTGAAAGCCCTGAACGACCGATATGACGCTCTTCGTGTCCCTCGAGCGAGGAGGATCCATTGGAGCACTCTGGCACGCGACAGGGACGACGGGAGACGCTGCTGCTGGCGCCCGCTCGGACAAGTCAACGGGACGATGATCAACGGGACGACCGGTGATACATGTGATACATGATAACATCGGCCATTTTTCTTCAGTTGCTCAGTGATGGGAGACGAAAAAGCGCAGACCGTTGAGAACCATTGGGGATTGAACTGTAATCCACAGAAAACGTCTCATCACAAATTTCCGGTGCAGCTGTTTTGGATGCTTTCCAAGGGAGTAATATGCCCTTCTTAGTAGGGTTGCACACTGTTGGCCCAGTTTCCACGATAGGTCTCCCAAACGATTCAAATCAGTTTCTTTAAGCCTCAAGTGCCTGGTATCGAGGTATAAGTTGTCACAACAATGTTTTGTTGCGATCAAAGCTTCTAGCGCCAGGCGGGACTCGAACCCGCACCTCCCTCTGACCGGGCGGGAATACCCCTCTGGATTTTAAAACTCTGAAGAGGTTATAGAAGCGGAAACTGACTTTCTTCACCAAGAGTCTGCAGCGTTTTTTAAAAAACATAGGTCACTCCTTATAACAAAGCCCAAGGAAGAACTTCACCAATTTTTTTTAAGGCCTCCCCATTAATCCTATATGTCCGCGCTTGAGTATGATTACGTGATCCAGTCACTAAGAGGTGCGTTTTCTCAGTAGCAAGAGGTATTTCTGCCCAAACTTTCATACTTCTGCCCAAAAAATCATAAAATCGATCGCCTTCTGAAGAGCCCTTGAGTCTTGAGTAGCATAGGTTGCTTTGCAGACTTTTCAGTCATCGAATGATGACGGACAAGCAGCCCGGCAGCACTCGCTGGTTCCTGATGTTCACTCATCACACGGACATATTCAACGATTTTTACACAGCATTGTAACTGGCGATGAAAAATAGTGTTTGCACGGTGAGCGATGGTTCTCGTGCCTTAGCCGTACTAGAATCCTGGCTGAAAGCAAAGAGAAGAAGGTGCCAAAAGTGCCCATCCCTGTCAACCTGGCACTGCTTTATTTCGTTAACCTGAAAATTAGCAAAAATTCAATTAACCGAAGAACAAATCATATGCTGTGGTAGAGCAAGATGCCCACTTTCAAATGTCATATAAAACTGAGCAAGACAGACTCAGCAAGGAGAAGGAATTGTTGGTGAAGACGATTATACTCTTTTTGGCATTTTATTGACAAATAAAGGATAAAGGATAAAGAACGGCGTTACTCAATCCCTTCTGGGATGCGCCAGCGCATTCTACTTCTACGGGATGTCGTGGAGGCGACATGAATGCGTACTTGGCCATAAAATGACTTGCGGTGGCCAGCCGATGAACAAGTCAGCGCTCTATCCTTCCTAGACAAGTCTGGTACCAATTCGCCGACCCCGGAGGGATGGAAGGCTTGGTTGGCCTGGGCGGGAAATCCGAACCAGGAACCTGGTATCGGGTGCACGCGACAGTCGCGCCTCCTCCGACTGCGCTACACGCGCCCAATCGGAGATTGATAAATAGAGATCAATAAACGCGACGCATATTTCTATAGAGCAAGACATTCTTTTTCGAACGACGTACAACACCAACCCAAAAGTCCAACCGCAGAGCAGGAGCTGTCGGCAAAAATAACCATCCTCCTTCGGACGTCCCAATTTGATGACCTAAAAATCAATAAAGGACAAATAAGCAATTAGCACTAACACATATTCTTGTAGTACAGAACATTGTCTTCCAAGTGCTGTAAAAAATGCGCAAAAAATTACAAACCTAAGCGGAGAGAACAAGTGCGCAAATGGCTACTTTTTCACTTCAACAACCTAAAATTTGACAAAATTCATGATGAAAAAAGAAATGCAATACATGTTCTGATAGTGCAAATCATTCTCTTCATGCGATGCAGCGTTTTGCAAGAGACCGCCGGCGAAATCTGCAGTGAATCGTTGAAAAAAAAACACTGCAAGGGCTTACGGGAAAACCTAACAAATAAAAGAATTGCTAGGAGTAGGTATTGGTGGCGATGTCCGTTCCTCCACGTGGTGCCACTGGAAACTGCTTGCTTTTGCAAGCCGAGCCAAACACGGACATTCGAATGCAGGCGACAGGCCCTAGTGACAGGCCGGCCTACGAACATTTTGTGTCACATCATATGGTTGATGGCGTTTCAGACTTCTCGAGATAATGCTACGGCGTCTGCGGGAGCCGACGCGCACTCGCAAAGCCCGGCGAGTGTGAAAAGTGTGCGAGGGTCCCTGATGCGAGGACGGCATCGGGGGGCAACTGAGCTAGTCCGAAAGTCCCGTAACGTAGGCAAGACCCGCGTAGCAACGTTGAATGTGGGTACGTTGACGGGCCGCTCGTGCGAGTTGGTAGAAGCACTGGAGCGAAGAAAGATAGATTTCTGTGCGGTGCAGGAGACGAGGTGGTCCTGCAGCAAGTCAAGGGACATAGGACGTGGCTTCAAGGCCGTTCTATGTGGAAGTCCCAGGACCACCAGTGGTGTCGGTGTGATCGTCTCCGAGCGTTTCCGTGAAGCGATTGCAAGCGTAGAACGTTTCGATGACCGCTTGATGAAGATTGTTGTCGCCGTAGAAGAGCGACGATGCCATTTCTTTTCTGCGTATGCTCCGCAGACAGGCTGTTCCGAGCAAACCAAGGACGAGTTCTGGTCCCTGCTTGATGAGGAGACAGCGGAAGTACCGTCAAAAGATATGATTGTTGTGGCAGGTGACCTTAATGGTCACGTCGGAGCAACGAAAGACGGCTACAACTGTCATGGTGGTTTTGGATATGGGTCGCGCAACGCCGATGGTGAGCGTATACTTGAGTATGCAGACTCACATGACCTCACCATCGTGAACACCAAATTCCGAAAGCGTGACTCCCACCTCATCTCGTTTTATAGCGGGAATGCTAAAACGCAGATTGACTATGTCCTTGTTAGGCGTCGCGACCAAGGCCTTGTCACAGACGCGAAGACCGTGCCGTATGAGACGGTTGCCACGCAACACCGTCCACTGATCTGCTCGCTGAAGATCACACCTTCGAGGTGTAAACATGTCGAGCGATGTGGGTCGGCTAGAATCAAATGGTGGCGACTGAAAGAGAAGGAAGCGGCAGTTATTTCTCGCATTCGGTTGCCGACAGTGACAACTGTCGACGAAACCTGGAAGGACGCTACCGATGCGATAACTCGGGCTGCGCGCCTTGAACTTGGCACAACGAAGCCTGGACGACGCTGGGTCGACAAGCAGGCATGGCTGTGGACTGATGATGTCAGAGAGAAAGTCCGAGAAAAGAAACGGCTCTATCACGTGTTTATCGGTGATAAAACAGTCCATAATTGGCGAAACTATCGAAAAGCAAAGAAAGCGGCAAAGAAGGCAGTCAGTCAAGTCAGGCAAAGCCACTGGTCCCGATGACCTGCCAGCTGATCTGTGGAAGTCGAAGGGCTGGTGCCCTGCTGACTGGCTGACTGCGTTTTTCAATCAGGTTGTTGCTGAGAAGAAAGTGCTGAGGGTTGGCAGCAAAGCACGACCATCCCGATTTGGAAGAAGAAGGGCAGTCCTGCAGACTGCGCCAGTTACCGTCCAATTCGTCTTCTTTCGCACACCATGAAAATCTTTGAGCGAATTGTCGACGGACGAATCAGTGTGGTTTCGTATCTGGCTGCGGCACCGTTGATGCCATTCACGCCGTTCGCCTTCTGCTAGAGAAGCACCGCGAGAAACAGAAACCGGTGCATTTTGCCTTCCTGGTCTTGGAGAAGGCCTTCGACCGCGTTCCGCGAGATGTTATATGGTACGCGTTGCGACAACATGGTATCCCTGAAGAGCTTATTGAGTGGGTGCACATTCTATACTCTTGCCCAAGGAGTCGAGTGCGAGCGCCAGCGGGCACCTCGATGGAGCTTCCCATCTCTGTAGGGGTGCATCAGGGATCTGCGCTATCCCCACTGCTCTTCGTGGTCGTGATGGATGCAATCTCACGAGATCTCCAAATGGCGGCACCTTGGACGCTGCTGTATGCTGACGACGTCATGCCTGCATGTGAAGACAAAACCGAACTCGAGCGACAGATACAGGCGTGGTGCGATCGTTTGGCATTGTTGGGTCTCAAGCTAAACGTCAAAAAGACGGAATACTTGACGACGGATGTGAATGAGCACGGATCTATTAAGATCGATGGTACTGAGCTCTCACGAGTGACATCTTTCAAGTATCTTGGGTCAACAGTCACGTCCGATGGCAGCTTAAAGATAAAGGTGAATGCGCGTGTGAGTGCAGCCTGGTCCAAATGGCGCTCGCTGACTGGGGTGCTTTGCGACAGGACAATACCTGAGCACCTCAAATCGAAGGTTTATAGAACAGTAGTCCGCCCAGTAGCGACGTACGGTGCTGAGTGCTGGCCCGTGACGAAGGAAGTTGAAAGCCGCCTCAGTGTAATGGAGACGAAGATGCTACGGTGGACGGCTAGAGTTACGCGTTTGGACCGCGTTCGTAACGACACCATACGACAGAGGTTCGGTGTCGCCCCGATATCCGAGAAGCTGCGCGAAGCTCGTCTTTGATGGTACGGCCACGTCCTTCGCGCTAACGACGACACCGTGTGTAAGATTGGCCTGAATCTTGTGGTCCCTGGAAAGCGGCCCAGAGGACGCCCGAAGCAACGTTGGCTAGATACGTTGCGCTTGGACTTAGAGATGGCTGGTGTGCACCCTGATCAAGCATTTAATCGGGAGAATTGGCGTCACCACACCAGAAGAGCGGACCTCGCCACCAAGCGGGACAGACGCTAATGAAAATGATGATGATGATGCTAGGAGTAGGTATTAAGGAGCGCCTAGTTAACAAACGGCGTGGTAACTTACCAACACAATTGGGAAATCATAGAGTCCCAGTTCACAGCGGTGGCAACTTTGATATTCAGTACAAATTTTGGCGTTCGTAGTTGCAGTGTCGCAGTGCCATTAGGCATCTGTGTTGCGGTGGAAATTTTTAATGCATCAGCAAAAGTGAAGAGACGACCATAAACACTATAAGGAGCACGAAGTTTGTTTCACAAAACATTGATAACAGATCATTGTTAAGTGTAAATGCAAAGTTATCAGAAACCCCATGGAACCTTACATCATTATTAGGCGGTGGCTATTAAGTGTATTTTGCTCTGAGTGGCCTCTGCGAAGAGATTGCTGTTACTACAACGTGTGACATAGGTTTAATAGGAGAGCTACAACATGCGTTCGTAAAAATTTTCAACAGCATTTTCAACAACTTTTGCATCCATCCTCTCATCGAACTATTAGGTTGGTGCATAAGTTCTCGGACATTTGGGGCATGAAATATTTATCATCACAACATACGAACAACAAATCAAATTATTTGAAGTAACCACCCTTTACAAAAATTGTCTTTCGTCAACGTGCTGGTAAGTCATGGATGCCTTTTCTCCGAAACTTGGCCGGTTGTGATTCGAAAAATGTGGGCAGTGCCTCCTTGACATCGTCTCGGTTCCTAAATTGCTGGCCGTCCAAATAGCGTTGAAGGCTTGAAAACAAAGGATAATCAGAAGGAGCGAGATCTGGTGAGTAAGGTGGATGTGGAAGAACGGTCCATCCGTAGTCCGCCAACTCAGCCGCCGTCGCTCTAGCAATATGCGGTCTAGCGTTGTCGTTTTGAAAATACACCTTCACTTGCTCTCCTCGTGTGGTTTGAAGGTAGGTCTTCAATATCCTCAGTTGTGTAAACCTCTGCCGTCACTGTTATTCCTTCGTCCAGCGGCTCCCAGTATTCTACGCAAAGAACGCTCCGCCAAATGCAGAGCATCACCCTTTTCACGTGAAGGTCGGGTTTCGGAACGTCCTCTGCCTCACCAGTTGCGTCAACCGACTGTACACGCGGACGATAATTAGAGTAGAGTATCCACTTCTCATCCCCGGTGACAAGGTTGTCCAGCCATCCGTGGGTGCGTCTGAGGGTAAGGAGAGACAGAGCGACATCGGCTCTGCTGTCCATGTCATGTTGTGTCAAGTCGTGAGGTACCCAGCGACCCAATTTTTGCACCTTGCCAATCGACTTCAATCCTCGAACGACAGTCGAGTGACTAACACCAAGAATGCTTGATAGTTCGCGAGTGGTTTGGTATGGGTCAGCTTCCACTCTACCTCGGAGGCCATCCAAATCCAGTGTCATCGGGCGCCATTCTCGTTCATTATATTTAACGGAGAATTCACCAACTGCAAACTTCGAGAACCACTGGTACACAGTACTTCGGGCAGGAGCACTCTCGTTGTAAACATCCTTCAGGCGACGATACGATTCGTTGGCATTGAGGCCGGATTGATGCAGGAATAACATGACGTGCCGAATATGCGTCTCAGTTGGGATGAATTGCTTAGCCATAATATCTGACGTTAGCAACGCAGAAGTAAATGTTCGGAACGGTTTTGTAGCCCTTTCCTTTCTCTATCGATCGATCGTTTACGTGTTGATACATGTGCGAAATTTGGCGGGAAAATGCGCTTTCAATTCAGGAGGGATCAAATGTACGAGAACTTATGCACCAACCTAATACCATTGCACACCTCGTCGGTGACGGGCTTCGACCAGTGGAGATTGCAAGAAGGCTCCACATCAACGAATGCACAGAAGGTTGCGGTGCAGTACCAGCAATGAGCACACCATCATCCTTCCCAAAACCAGGATGACCATGGGTCGTCAACACACAAAAACAGACCGACTTCAAGCCGTCAACATACCTGGCATTAGAAGGATAATTAAAAGGATACAAAGGTTTGAAAAATGCAGAAAACTCCTTGACTTCTTCAGGGGCCGCTTATCAGGCGTCGTTTGTCTGATGAGGAAGTCTCCACGTAGGGAATGCTCAATTCAGCCAAAATCACCGACAGCTTCTATGTCCGCCTATAAGAAAATGTGGGAAATCTCGTGTACGTTCAAAAGGGTTTCTGAATTCTGTGACGATTTGGGATGGAGTACCATCTGAAGGCAAGACACTTCCTGTTTTTGTTGACACAAATGTGAAAATTAACTACGTTGTCTACAGCATGTTTTCCAAAAGATAGTCCAACTCCGTGAATAGTCGAATTCCAAGACTGAAAGCCTGCACTTTGATAAAAGTTGACAATCGCCTTCTGAGAGCAGAATGGTCCTTGGTTCTGGGGATAGCTTGGCCCTAAAACTCGCCGAACCCAATTCCAAAGGATCACTTGGTCTCAGCCATTTACAGCAAAACGTCTCCTAAAGAACTTAACATAGTTTGGACAGTTTGAATGTAGCTGTAGTTGGAGAGTGGCTGAAAATGGACTTTCAACTATGCATCTGCTGCGGCTCAGCAAAAATCCCTTTTGGAATACAATTCTTTCGACACAAAGGGAGGTTGTTCGGTGTAGGTGTGAGAAACGGCGAATAAGGTAATCTACCCTGTGGTGTGGATGACTCCGTGATTTTCTGTCATAATACTCATGCCCTGATATGATTATGATTTACCATAGCCGTAACCCTACTGCTAACTGAGTATTAATAATCGCAACTGTTATCAACACACGACTTCCGAGAGGAGTGCAGAAAATCCCAAACCCTTGCTTAGTACTTTACTGTTAAAAATGGATTATGCCGACGTATTTGTGCAGCAGTTTTGAATAAAAAGCATGCACGGCACAGCTCTCGCTCCTCTGGAATGCCTGTCCATACGCGCTGTGCGCGTTGTCATGCAGAAATCCAAACATTCTTGGCTGCAGAAATCCAACCATTATTGAACAGACGGAATAGAGCCCCCGTCGTTGGGTATAAAAGGGAGCGTAGTGGGCCTCCCAAACAGATTTCATAATGGCCTTGTGTTGGAGTACAGTTGTGCTGGTGGGTGTTAGTTCATCACTTTCTCTGAACCTTTTCACTGTTAAACCGAAGTAAAAAATCGTTATACTCACACTCAGATAACCACATAAAGAACTCGCTTTTTAGGTAAAGTCGAAGCTCTAATGAGATGAGTAGTTAAGATTTTCAATGTTCTAAGAAGTGACATAATCTTGTTTATAAAAAGGAGGACTTTTCAAATATGGTTCTCAGACGACCAACGGCTAAACGTCCTGGCAGAATAAATCGACGCTTCCTTTTTTGAAGAAATCTCGAGAAGTCTGAAACTTCAAGCAAAACTTAAAAAGTTTTTTATCCTCCTCATTTTATTTCTATTTTTCTATATATTTAGGTCCTCGTCTGGGTTGGCGCAAATAGCGTAACTGATGCGGATATCAGAGATTTCGTCACGCAGTGGCCCAACTGCAAATATCAGCAGGACAAATTTAGAGATGATCTCAAATTAGAGTTTCTGTTGAAACTCTTTTCCCACGACTCTCTAAAAGACAAACTCGCCTCTCTTGTAAGTTTAAAAAAGTGTTTTAAAATTGACTTTCTCTAGACCGTTCCTCATTCGCCTTTAGCAGAAGAGTTCAACAAGTTGTTTTGGTTCTCTCCTCTTAAATTGTATGCTTCAATTCCCACGTATCGCTTATGGTTGAAAATCATTTACCAAAGGATGAAAATATATACTACTCATACTAAGGTACTTATACTGAGAATCCGAGTGTTCAGAAGTACGAGTGTAGTGCAGAAGGCATGGCTGGTTTAATGATCCGCGATCCCGCCCTGCGTGAAGGAAGACCACGTGATGGAAAAGGATATCTCTTCCGCACAACATTCACAAGGTGCTCTAGAGGTTTCTGCTGCAAGAATTTGCTTTTCCTTATTTTGACAAGCTAAGCAACGCATACAAAAAAGAATGTTATGCGAGATGGTACGAGTAGCATCTATGCAAGTCGTTCAAAAACTTCCAACGCGAGGTCACTGTCGGGCTTCGGAAACCTTTTCTTAAAACTAATCAAAGAAGAAAAGTTTGTGTCAACCGATACATGGACTGCTTCATTACTGATGCACTAGGGGGTTGTGACGACAGTGATTCGCGTAGGTAGAGGCTCTGCTTGACTAGGCAGGCAGCTGCAATCGTTATTTCCAGGCCTGAAGGCAGCGAGTCAGAGAAAGACATCATGGACTTGGCTGCCCGAACTGTGAAGGATGCAGTTGGAAAGGTAAATGCGCATCTAAGCTTACCTGAATTGGATATTGTAATGTCTTGTAACATTTGGTAGTTACAGAAGGGAAGCGCGTCCGAGTTTGGCTGCAACTACGGCAAGAAGGACGGCGAACACGTGGTTGTGTGTGTTTTCTTGAGGTGAACTGCAAGGGCGGAGGCACTCAGGATCAGCGTAGAAGGTCTGAGTTGTCTTGAGCAGTGTTGCTTGTCGTATTTCTTATGCTGCAATAAAATCTTTGAAATAATGGTTTAAAACAACACATGTTGCTACATTATTAGTGCTGTTGAATAATTAGTGAATGAAATGCCATGCACTTACTATTTTATTATTCCGTATTTGAGAAGACGCTAACGGCTTGAAACGACAATGCTGAAAGCGCATCACAGTTGATTTATGACGGCTTTACCGTTCATTTAAGTTTTTTGAAGGACAAAGGGAAAGGGATGGCGTTGGGGAATCTCTTTTCAATCTGCTTCTGCGGAATGCCAATGAGGTGATTTGAATGCGTTTTAGGCGTTGCAATGAGCTGTGGTGGCTAGTTGATGAACAAGTCAGCGCATTATCCCTCCCAGGTAAGTCTGGTACCATTTCAAAGGCGCCGGAGGGAGGGAAAGCTTAGATTGCCTGGGCGATAAATCCGACCCGGTAACCTGGTATTGGGGGCACGTGACAGCCAGCACCTTATCCGACTGTGGTAACACGTTCGATTCTTAAAGAAAATATTGCGAGACGTAATCAGCGTCAGAATCTTCGGTTCAGAGGGGGATTACAGATGCCTTTCGTTTTGTTTTCTACCGTTTATAACTGAACAGTTCAACGATTGTACGCAGTTGTGTTGTTTATTGTAAAAATTCACATCTGGCAGGTTGAAGTGTTTTATTTATTTATTTTATTTATTGTGGGTGTCAGAGGTGGCGATGTCCGTCCCTCCACGTGGTGCCACTGGAAACTGCTCGCTCTGCGAGCTAAGCTAATCACGGACATTCGAATGCAGGCGACAGGCCCTTGTGACAGGCCGGCCTACGAAAACCCATGTCACATCACATGGTGTATGATAAGTCAAGTTTCTCGAGATAGTTCTACGGCGTCCGCGGGAGCCGACGCGCACTCGCAGAGCCCGGCGAGTGTGAGAAGTATGCGAGGGTCCCTGATGCGAGGACGGCATCGGGGGGCAATTGAGCTAGTCCGAAAGTCCCGTAACGTAAGCAGGACCCGCGTGGCTACGCTGAATGTGGGTACGTTGACGGGCCGCTCGTGCGAGTTGGTTGAAGCACTGGAGCGAAGAAGAGTTGATTTCTGTGCTCTGCAGGAGACGAGGTGGTCCTGCCGCAAGTCAAGGGACATAGGACGTGGTTTCAAGGCCGTTCTATGTGGAAGTCCCAGGACCACCGGCGGTGTCGGAATAATCGTCTCCGAACGATTTCGTGATTCGATTGTAAGCGTCGAGCGCTTTGACGATCGATAGATGAAGATCGTTGTCGCCGCTAAGGAGCGACTCTATCACTTCTTCTCTGCGTATGCTCCGCAGACTGGCTGCTCCGATCAAGCCAAGGATGAGTTTTGAAACCTGCTTGATGAGAAGACAGCAGAGGTACCGTCGAAAGATGTCATCATAGTCGCTGGTGACCTTAATGGGCACGTAGGTGCTGCGAAGGACGGGTACAGCTGTCATGATGGTTTCGGGTACGGCTCGCATAACGCCAATGGTAGCGTATTCTTGAGTATGCGGAATCGCATAATCTCACCATTGTGAACCCCGTTTTCCGAAAACGCGACTCCCACCTCATCTCATATTATAGTGGGAGCTCCAAGTCTCAGATAGACTTTGTGCTTGTGAAGGATCGTGACCGAAATCTCGTCACAGACGCGAAGATCGTGCCGTATGAAACGGTCGCCCCACAGCATCGTCCGCTGATCTGTACTTTGAAGATCGCCTCTCCGAGGCTGAAGCAGGTCGAGCGATGCGGTGCTGCAAGAATCAAGTGGCGGCGAATGAAAGAAAAGGAAGCAGCTGTGATTTCTCGCGTGCGGTTACCGACAGTTACGACTGTCGATGAAACTTGGAAGAAAGCAACCGACGCGATACGCCAAGCTGCAAGGTTGGAACTCGGCACTACGAAGCCTGGACGACGCAAAGTCGACAAGCAGGCATGGCTGTGGACAGACGATGTGAAAGCGAAAGTTCGAGAGAAGAAGTCGCTGTATCATATGTTTCTCGGCGACAGAACAGGCAGGAGTATCAGAAGGCGAAGAAGGCTGCAAAGAAAGCCGTGGCTGTTGCGAAAGCCACTCATTATGGTGATGTCTACCGAAAGCTCGAATCTCGATGGTGAGCGGTATTTGTACCGACTTGCTAAGACCCGCCATCGCCAAACCAAGGACATTGAAAAGTTTGTTGGCATCAATGATGAGAGCGGCCATCTTCTGACAGACCGCAAAAAGGTGCTGAAGCGATGGCGTGATTACTTTGAGGAAACTTCCACTATGGAATTTCCTTATCCGGCCATCCCTTCTGTGGCTTCTGTTCACGGTCCAGTTCGCAAGATCACCGTGGAGGAAACAGAAGCGGCTCTAAAGAAGATGAAGCCCGGTAAGGCGACAGGGCCGGATGACCTGGCAGCCGATGTTTGGAAGTCGAAGCTCTGGTATCCTGCTGAGTGGTTGGCTGAGTTCTTCAACCAGGTAGTAAAGGAGAAGAAAGTACCGGAGTGTTGGCACAACAGTACGACGACTCCGATTTGGAAGAAGAAGGGCAGTCCTGCGGACTGCTTCAATTACCGTCCGATTCGCTTGCTTTCGCACAGCATGAAGATCTTCGAGCGAACCCTCGATAGACGAATCCGTGAAATCGTCAAACTCTCCGACAACCAGTGCGGCTTTGTGTCTGGTTGTGGGACCATTGATGCTATACACGCCGCCCGCCTCCTGGTGGAGAAGCATCGCGAGAGACAGAAACCAGTGCATATAGCCTTTCTCGACTTGGAGAAGGCCTTCGACCGCGTACCGCATGAGCTTATATGGTACTCCTTGCGACGACACAACGTACCTGAGGAACTTATAGAGTGGGTGTGGATGCTCTACATTTGCCCAAAGAGTAGAGTGCAAGCTGCAGCTGGAACCTCAACGGAGTTTCCCATCTCTGTTGGGGTGCACCAGGGTTCTGCGCCTTCTCCACTCCTCTTTGTTGTCGTCATGGATGCCATTACGCGAGATCTTCAGCAGCCTGTTCCATGGACGCTGCTTTATGCTGATGACGTGATGCTCGCTTGCGTAGAGAAAGACGATGTCGAGCGGCAGGTGCAAGCTTGGTGCGACCGTCTGGCGAGGTTCGGACTCAAATTGAACGTCAAGAAGACCGAGTACCTAACGACTGACGTGAACGAGTCCGGCTCCATTAAGATTAACGGTACTGAACTTCCACGCACTTCGGTCTTTAAATACATGGGATCAGCAATAGCGTCTGACGGCGGTCTGATGGTTGAAGTGAACTCACGCGTGAGTGCAGCTTGGTCCAAGTGGCGTTCGCTGACTGGCGTGCTCTGCGATAGGAGGATACCAGAGCACCTGAAGTCGAAGATTTACAGAGCCGTCGTGCGCCCGGTAGCGATGTACGGCGCTGAGTGTTGGCCTGCGACTAGGGAAGTTGAAACACGCCTCAGCGTCATGGAGACGAAGATGCTGCGCTGGACGGCTGGAGTCACGCGCATGGACCGCATCCGAAACGATGCTATTCGGCAGAAGTTCGGTGTCGTGCCGATAGCGGACAAGATGCGCGAAGCTCGCTTACGATGGTACGGCCATGTTCTGCGTGGAAAGGAAGACAGCGTCCGCAAGATTGCCCTTGAGTTGGAAGTATCTGGAAAGCGGCCTAGAGGACGCCCGAAGCAGCGTTGGTCCGATACGTTACACATGGACATGAAAGTAGCTGGTGTCCACCCTGATCAAGCGCAGGATCGGGAAAGGTGGCGTCGTAACACCAGAAGAGCGGACCCCGCGACGATGCGGGACAAACGCTGAAGAATATGAAGAAGAAGAAGATTTATTGTGGGTGTCAGAGCCGACACAAAAAACAATCACATACCGAAAGACAAACAAGACTGTCTCGTAGATCTTGGTGGGAAGAAATAAATCTTTACTTTAAACAATATACTTAGTAACACGTTTCTTAAAAGTTATATAACTCAATGACCAATCAGAAGAACAAAGAACACGATTAAAACTGGTACGAGTTCTAAGACTGAAAACTTTGATCTGACAAAAGTTTTAGCTGATTCAGTTGTAAGTTTTTCATAGGCATCCCTTGTGCGAGAAGAAATGGGGATGAAGAAATTAGAGATCCTTAGCTTGATTAAGCTTTAAAGCATTTTATATGCCATTAAAAGGTCGAATCTTTTCTTCTCCATTCTAAGGAAGAGGGACCAAGGAGTTGAGTCTGACACAAGAGTTAGGGATTTCAGAATACGAAACTTTATGGCAGCGAAGGTACAATCTCCGATGGGGGGGGGGTGTTGGCTTCAAGAATAGGGCGTATATATAATTTATAGGTCCTAAGAACGCTGTTTTGATCCCTAGTATGAAGTACCTTGAAGATATTGTAAACTCTGCAAAGACCTTTAGTGACAATAGATTTGTAGTGAGAGTCAAAGCTTAACCTGTTGTTGTAAGTGATTCCCAAGTCCCTTACTTTGTTAACCACTCAAAGAGAAAATCCATTTAAAGAATAATTGGGGCGTCCTGGAAGTCTACCGATCTAAAGCACTTGGGTTACTTCGCAGGGCAGAGTCAAGCCATTCTGGGACGACCATTCACCTACTTTGTTTATGGCTTGTTGAACGTTGAAATCTAGGCCAACTCTGGAGTGGATTTAAATATTTTAATGCCGTCAGCATACATAGAACAGGTGACGCCAAGGTTTTGAAGTGTTTGGGGTAGGTCAGAAGTAAAAATGTAGGAAAATAAAGGTGAGAGTACCCCATCTTGGGAACTCCACTTGTAATGGAGCAAACCGAGGAGAGAGCATTTCCAACGAGAACTTGAAAAGTTCTGTCACAAATAAAGGACTCTAGCCATTTAACAATGTGAGGATGCAGTCCGACGGAGTGAAGCTTGTGGATGAGTAAGTCATGTGGGACCTTATCAAAGGCTTTGGTAAAGCCAAAGTAGACCACGTCAATACTCTTATCAGAAACCTGCTTTAGTCCATTCATTGAAACAATTAAGCAGTGCAGTCTCTACTAACCTCCCTGGGCAAAAGCCATGCTGAACAAAAGGGATACATTTAGTGACTCTACATGGGCAACAATAAATTTTTTTTAGTAGCTTCTAATATACCCGACAAAAGATAGAAGTCAAAATGATAGGCCTAAAATTGTTTCGATCAGAGAGCGGACTCTTCTTCGGCAAAGGAATAAGAATAGAGTGCTTCCATATAGTCGGAGCCTGTCCTGTAGTGAATGAACGATTGAAAATGAACTCAAGCGGTCCAGATATTTTAGCAATGATGTTTTTAATAACTGCATACGGAATGCCGTCTGGATTCATTGAAGCCGATAAGGACCACTTTCTTAGAAGGTCAATGATGTCATCCTGGTAGAACCATGGAGCAGGTGAGTTGCCCATAGGAGGTTCGAAAGAACTCCGCCAAGATAGCAACTATGTTACAGGATTAAAGGTTTTTGCAAAACAGCTTGCAAGCACCTCCGCCTTAACTAGGTCAGTTATGGCCTTATAGTTCTCCATAATTAAGATTCCTAAACGGGGTTTGTCTGAGAGAGTATGCTTAAGAACCTTATAAAGCGCTTTTGAACAGTTCTTCTCAATTAACTGTTTCTCTACATAAGCGTTATATCTGGTCAGTTTCATATTGTACGTAGAACTTAAGGCTTTGAATTTGGCCCAATCTGTGGATGAGTTCGATTTGATCGCAAGTTCCCACAACTGATCGAAATGAGTTGACATTTTGCGCAAATAGGAAGGGAGTTTTAATTTAGTGGAAGTACTGTGAACGGTGGGAATAAGTAATCCATGGCGTGATGCAGAATAGCAAGAAACATTTCGTATATTTCATCGATATTGTTTAGGCAGCTAAAGGAACCCAACCAGTCAACCTGAGCCAAATATAAACGAAAAATATTATAATCACCTCTGGCAAAATCCATAGTCTGATAGGACTGGGTGGGCTGTCTAGTTATCAAAAGTGAAAATCTTGTTGAACCAATTGGGGGCTAACAGAATCCGAACCCATAATTGAAGAATCATTACACAACAACAGGTCAAGATACGAGGTATACCTAGTAGAAAAGGAGATGTAATGTTTGAAGCCATGTGTGGTGAAAAAGTGTCTGAAGTTATTGCAAATGCTATCCTTACAAGGGTAGGAAGGTCATTCCCAACATAGAAGAGGTTAAAATCGTCAGCAATAATGCATTTCGATTGACAGGAACCCAGGTCACTTAAAGCCTTTATAAGGATATCGTTTTTATGGGAAGGACAGTCAGGAGCACGGTACACAGTGATGAGGCGAATATCCGTGGAGAAAAACGAAACGTTGCACGCGAGAATTTCCTAAGCTCCCAAGACTGATTCGAGTGTAAATTTTTAACAGTGATCACAATTCAACCTTCTCTTTTATTTGATCTGTCGCATCGGAAACAATTACAGTGCGCGGTAAGGTTTCCTAAAAGGGGTACAACGCCGTTCTTTGGGGAGAGCCATGATTCGGTAATTAAAGCCAGGTCACCGTTTTCCTTATAAACAAACGAGACAAACGATTCAGTATTTTTACCAAAGAACGTATGTTTGTTAACATACAGCAAATGGTGAAAACAGAGAGCCGCCGATTTGTCACAGGTTTCCCTGCGAGTGAGAAGACGGGATGAAAGAATTTTGCGAACTGTGAAGAAGAATATTATTTGGAGGAAGAACAGAATAAGAACTAGACAGTACATTGTTCACAACTTTAGAATTGACCTTGGCTAGACGTTCTTCACGCTGGCGTTCCCTTTCCTCCTTAGTAAGAAAAGGTTTAAAGTAGATGCCCTTACTAGGAAAGGTACGCAAGCGGGGAGCACGCTTAACCGCGACCTGTTGAAACCTAGACGAAGGCAGAATAACTTTAACGAGACGAGAATGGCTTACGCCTGGTTTTCCCATGCGGTAGATCGCGCAGAAGAGACATTCGACATTCAAATGATCCAGCACAGAATGGGCAAATTTAAGATCAATGGAGGCTTTCTCAATGGACGACATAGAAGATGATTCGGGAACACCAGATAAAACTATTGAACGCGCACGTTCCAAGTCTTGCTCTTAATGGTATGAAGGCGATACAACAGGCGAAGACTGAGCAGGTGAAGAATATTCATGCGAGTTAACATAAGAATCCTGTGATGGAAGAGGTTGCTTTATCTTGAGATTCTCCGACCTTAGCGCAACGTTCTCCTTATTGATCTTATGACAAAAATCTTTGAATGACTTCAGCTGCTTTCTGGTATCAACCAGAGCATCGAGAATCAACTTTAGATAAAGCGGAAAGTCACTAGTTGGGAAGTTAAAGATCATATTCGCAAGAATCTGGTCCATGTCAAAAGAAAGAATTTTAACGTGTCTTCTCTTGATCGCAGGAACCGCGAATGACCGACCAGGCGTTTCCATCTTCTCTTATTGATGGAGCGTGGCAGAACTCCAGATTTCCAGTAGTCAACCGGTATGAGAATACAATGCAGTTAAGCGTACGACGAGAAGGCAGACGAATCGAGTCTAAGAAGAAGCGGATAGACCTTTTATGGTGGTTGGTAGAGCAAAACAGGTCGACCCCCTCCACAAGGAGTCTCGGCAGTGGTAAACAGGCGGAGTAGAAGTAGCAGGTAGGACGGTGGACAATGACAGTCTTGAGGTAGAACAGGTTAGCCGAAATCGCCGAATAGCTCGAGATCAGTTGAGTTCGCGGACAGTAGACGGAAGATCTGGTGCGCGAGATGTTTCGAGAAACGTCGGTGTGATCAATACGAGAGCACCAGAGGTGCGCCGCCACACAGTGCGAATGCAGGCGTACGAATGGGCGTTCACTATGGCCTATGTTATACTTCGGCGACGCTGTTGTCGGCGACGTCAGCGACACTGTTACGCGGGCTGCTATGCAGTGCATAGCAGCCCGCGCAACACAGCGTCACCGACGCGTCGTCGAGGTATAACATAGGTCTGTAAGACGAGCCGTTAGGAAGCTTTCTGGAAGGCTTCGCATGATCAGGCAGGGAAGTTCCATGAAATATTCCTACAACAATCAGTGCATATTAGATAGATGTGCTTTGTATAAAATAAGGTGATTTATCATATGAAATAGCCAACGCATCGGCAAGCTGGTCTGATTTTCTGTTGTGTGCATGTTACTTGTAGGGCGGCTGCCGTACCCGTCCTCTGGTTATTTTCTCCCTTCACAGCGCAAGTTCATAGATGGTGGGTTTTTTCCTCAATGCTCTCGATAGCCTTCTTTTTAGTGTTTGTCGCTAATTGTAAGTTGAGTTCTAAGCTTTTTTCTATTCTTGCTTTTCTGGGCAACGTTTTCGCGGCTTTATTACATCACTGTTGGCGCATCCTCTTAGATGTACTAATAATAAGAAAATAAATAAATAAAATGCGCTGTGTAGGATAGAAGCCAATACCTTGAAAAATTTAATAGATTTGTTTATTAAGGCATAAACGAAAGCGTAGCGTTAAAAACATCAGCAAACAATCTGTGACACGAATATGCAATCATCCTATAAATCAAGCAGTGCAACACCGATAATATCCAGTCATCAAGAAATTCCCGAATTACCTTGACAACCCTTCTACACGCTTGTGCAGCATCGAAGAATCGTTAAACTTGGCGAACAACAAGTTGAACTCCTTAAGAATCCTATATGCTAGGAAATCTGATCTAACCAGTTATGTAGCGACAGAAACTCGAAGTTGAATTTTATACATCATGGCAACATCCCACGGATCTTCTTCGATAGAGAGCCTTCAGACTCTCTTGTTAAGAGGGATCTCGGGCCGCTTGTCGCAGGGCCACGTGGCGCGTTCCCGGGTGGTGGATAGGGGAATGAAATGCGACCGTGTGCTGCCCAGAGACGCGGGTGGGATGCAGGCTATGGACTCCTTGCTCCTGCTGTGGCGGGTCGACACGTTCATTGTGCGTGGGAGAAGTATGCTCATGTACAGTGTACGTGGATCTGTTCGCGCCTGCGCGGATTGTAACTGTGTCGGTCCGGCCAAAAGCTTGCACTCGGTAGACTGGGAGTACATGTAAGGCGATTCGAGGCTGCCTTAAGTCTCGCCCCGTCCCTTGGGGCAGTCTGACTGGCTGCCCGAAGTTCTTCGCCCGCACGACGGAGCCCGACTAGCTACCCATGTGTACTCCAGTGAAACACAGCGGCACTGACCCCGAAAGAGATCCCATTTCTTTTCCAGAACGACCATCTACTGGGACCTCTACACCTCTCTTGTCGGTCTTTGGGAAGACATCGTCATGGACAACGTCGATGATGAATACGACCGCTTCTTGCGTTTTCTCAGCGATAGTGCAAGGGAGCTTAGAGCTTGAAGACCACCAAGAGACGTCTTTCTCCGGAAACTCTCGAGCTGATACGCCAGCATGGAGCAGCACGAGCGTCAGGCAAATACCAACTGACGTCCAAGCTTGCGATGCTATGCAGGGAGATGATAAAGGAGGATGATAAGGAGAGAACGGAGGAAGTGTTGGCTGAAGCAGCAGAGGCAGGGTTGAGCATCCGCAATGCCCGCCGGAACTTCGCCAACTTCAAGACCAAGATGACCGCTCTCCGATGGCCTGACGGAACCGTCACCTCTTCCAGAAGGACCATGGAGAAGGTCATCCACGACTTCTACTCCGATCTCTTCGATAGCCACGTCCACCTGCCCCAATGCCATCTTCCGCAGGATGGATACGTCGTTCCCTCTGTTCTCCCTTCCGAGATCCGACACGCCATCTCGCCGGTGAAGAAGCGTACAACACCCGGTCCCGACAGCGTCAAACCAGAACACCTGAAGAATCTTCCGCCAACGCTCATCAAGACCTTGGCGCGGCTCTTCACACGCTACCTGTCGGAGTGCAAGGTTCCACCTCAGTTGAAGACCAGCAGGACCGTCTTGCTGTACAAGAAGGGAGACTTGCACGACATTGGCATGTATCGCGCGATCTGCCTGCTGTCCGTAGTCTACAGCTGTTCGCTGAGTCATCCTGAATAGGATCAGCAGAACGCTGGACCAAGGACAGTCATGCGAACCAGCAGGATTTCGGAGAGGATTCAGCACGATCGACCACGTACACACCATTACGAAGCTCATCTAAATGTCGTGAGAGTACAAGCTGCCGCTGTGCCTTATGTTCATCAACCTGAAGAAGGCATTCGACTCGTCGAAACTGAAGCGGTCATCGACGCCCTGCTCACTCGGGGGGTTCCTACTCAGTACATCAGAGTCCTTCGAGAGGTGTACTGTGGATTCACGACCAAGATCTCACCATTCTACAACGACGTCGTCATCGACGTGAAGAGAGGGGTTCGACAAGGGGATACCATATCCCCGAAGCTCTTCAGCGCCACCCTCGAAAACGTCATGCGCGAACTAGAATGGGATGACAAGGGAGTGAAGGTCGACGGCCGGCAACTGCACCATCTTCGCTTCGCTGACGACATCGTGCTCATAACACCGAGCATCAGACAGGTGGAGCGAATGCTGGCCGACTTCGATCGTGTATGTGGGAACGTTGGGCTGCAGCTGAGTCTTACGAAGACGATGTTCATGAGGAACGGATGGGTTTCTGATGCCCCATTCTCGCTCAACGGAACGAACATCTCCGAACGCTCCAGCTATTCGACTCCACAGTCTTTCCTGCCTTAGTATACGCCTCAGAGATCTGGGCTATATGGAAGCAGGATAAACAGGCGATCAACGTCAAGCAGCGTACAAATGAGAGAACGATTCTAGGAGTGACACGACTCACGCAAGTGAAAGAAGGCCTTCGCCGACGTTCGAAGATCAGAGACGCTGTCGTGTGGGCCAATTTATCGAAAATTAGGTGGGCCGGCCACGTAATGCGTTTCGCAGATACCCGCTGGACGAGAGTCGTTACCAACTGGATTCCGCGGGATGTCAAGAGAACACCAGGACGCCCACCAATGCATTGGTTGGTTTCCTTCGTGAAAGCCCTGAACGACCGATATGACGCTCTTCGTGTCCCTCGAGGGAGGAGGATCCATTGGAGCACTCTGGCACGCGACAGGGACGACGGGAGACGCTGCTGCTGGCGCCCGCTCGGACAAGTCAACGGGATGATGATCAACGGGACGACAGGTGATACATGTGATACATGATAACATCAGCCATTTTTCTTCAGTTGCTCAGTGATGGGAGACGAAAAAGCGTAGACAGTTGAGAACCATTGGAGATTGAACTGTAATCCACAGAAAGCATCTCATCACAAGTTTCCGGTGCAGCTGTTTTGGATGCTTTCCAAGGGAGTAATATGCCCTTCTTAGTAGGGTTGCACACTGTTGGCCCAGTTTCCACACTATGTCTCCCAAACGATTCAAATCAGTTTCTTTAAGCCTCAAGTGGCTGGCATCGAGGTATAAGCTGTCACAACAATGTTTTGTTGCGATCAAAACTTCTAGCGCCAGGCGGGACTCGAACCCGCACCTCCCTCTGACCGGGCGGGAATACCCCTCTGGATTTTAAAACTCTGAAGAGGTTATGGATGCGAAAACTGACTTTCTTCACCAAGAGTCTGCAGTGTTTTTAAAAAAACATAGGTCACTCGTTATAACAAAGCCCAAGGAAGAACTTCGCCAATTTTTTTTTAAGGCTTGCCCATTAATCCTATATGTCCGCGCTTGAGTATGATTACGTGATCCAGTCACTAAGAGGTGCGTTTTCTCAGTTGCAAGAGGTAATTTTCATCTTTCTGCCCAAAAAATCATAAAATCGATCGCCTTCTGAAGAGCCCTTGAGTCTTGGGTAGCATAGATTGCTTTGCAGACTTTTCAGTCATCGAATGATGACGGACAAGCAGACCGGCAGCACTCGCTGGTTCCTGATGTTCACTCATCACACGGACATATTCAACGATTTTTGCACAGAATTGTAACTGGCGATGAAAAATAGTGTTTGCACGGTGAGCGATGGTTCTCGTGCCTTAGCCGTACTAGAATCCTGGCTGAAAGCAAAGAGAAGAAGGTGCCAAAAGTGCCCATCCCTGTCAACCTGGCACTGGTTCATTTTGATAACCTGAAAATTAGCAAAAATTCAAATAACCAAGGAAAAAATCATATGCTGTGGTAGAGCAAGACGCCCACTTTCAAATGGCATATAAAACTGAGCAAGACAGACTCAGCAAGGAGAAGGAATTGTTGGTGAAGACGATTTTTCTCTTTTTGACATTTTGTTGATATTCAGAAGAAATCTATAAACGCAACATATATTCTTATAGAGCAAGACATTCTCTTTCGAATGACGTATAACACCAGCCCAAAATTCCAACCACAGAGCAGGAGCTGTCGGCAAAAATAACCCTCCTCCTTCGGACGTCCCAAATTGATGACCTAAAAATCAATAAAGACAAATGAGCACATATCGCCAACATGTTTTCATGTAGCACGTAAGATTGTCTTCCAAGTGCTATAAAAAACTGCGCAAAAATTACAAACCTAAGCGGAGTGACCAAGTGCGCAAATGGCTACTTTTCACTTGTTCACTTTTCACTTCAACGACCTACAAATTGACCAAATTCATGATGAAAAAAAATGCAATAAAGGTTCTGATAGAGCAAATCATTCTCTTTCGAAAGCTATGCAGCGCTATGCAAGAGACCGCCGGCGAAATCTGCAGTGAATCGTTGAAAAAAAAACACTGCAAGGACTTACGGGACAACCTAATAAATAAAAGGATTGCTAGGAGTAGGTATTAAGGAGCGCCTAGTTAACAAATGGCGTGGTAACTCACCAACACAATTGGGAAATCATAGAGTCCCAGTTCACAGCGGTGGCAACTTTGATATTCAGTACAAATTTTGGCGTTCGTAGTTGCAGTGTCGCAGTGCCATTAGGCAACTGTGTTGCGATGGAAATTTTTAATGCATCAGCAAAAGTGGAGAGACGACCACAAACACTATAAGAAGCACAAAGTTTGTTTCACTAAACAATGATAACAGATCATTGTTAAGTGTAAAGGCAAAGTTATCAGAAACTCCATGGGACCTTATGCCACTGTTACGTGGTGGCTATTAAGTACATTCTGCTCTGAGAATGGTTTATGCGAACAGATTGCCGTTACTACAACATGTAACATGCGTTTAATACAAGAGCTACAACATGCGTTTGTGAGCATTTTCAACAAGTTTTGCATCCATCTTCTCATCGAACGGCCATTGCACACCTCGTCGGTGAAGGAGTTCGACCAGGGAGATTGCAAGAATGCTCCACATCAAAGAATGCACAGAAGGTTGCGGTGCAGTGCCAGCAACGAGTACACCATCATCCTTTCCAAAACCAGGATGACCGTCGTCAACACACCAAAACAGACGGACTTCAAGCCGTCAACATACCTGGCATTACAAAGATATGTAATTAAGAGGATACAAAGGAACGACAAGGTTAGCCTGGACAAAATTGCTTCCGACTTACAGTTCTCAGGATGAGTTGTTCAAATCATTGCCAAGCAAGAGCTGAGGGTATATATCTAACGATTTCTTTGTGGATGTTCTCCTACTGGAGCTGCAATGGTTTGAAAAATGCAAAAAACTCCTTGACTTCTTCAGGGGCCGCTTATCAGGCGTCGTTATTCTGATGGGGAAGTCTTCACCGTACGGATTGCTCACAACAGCCAGAATCACCGACAACTTCTATCTCCGCCTATAGGAAAATGTGGAAACCCTAGTGTATGCTCAAAACTGTTTCTGAATTCTGTGACGATTTGGGCTGGAATTTTTTCTGAAGGCAAGACACTTCTTGTTTTTGTCGACACAAATGTCAGAATTAACTACGTTGTCTATCAGCATGTTTTCCAAAGGATAATCCAACTCCGTGAATAGTCGAATTCCAAGACTGAAAGCCTGCACTTTGATAGAAGTTGACAATCGCCTTCTGAGAGCAGAATGGTCCTTGGTTCTTGGGCAAGGATAGTTTGGCCCTTAAACTCTTCGAACCCAATTCCGAAGGATTACTAGGTCTGAGCCATTTACAACAAAGCGTTTCTTAAAAACTCTTACCATCACCTGTATCACCTGTCGTCCCGTTGATCATCGACTTGCTCGAGCGGGCGCCAGCAGCGTCTCCATTCGTCCCTGTCGCGTGCCAGAGTGGTCCAATGGATCCTCCTCGCTCGAGGGACACGAAGAGCGTCATATCGGTCGTTCACGGCTTACCATAGTTTAGACAATTAGAAGGTAGCCCTAGTTGGAGAGTGGCTGAAAATTGACTTTCAACAATGCATCTGCTGCGGCTCAGCAAAAATCCGTTTTGGACTACAAATGTTTCGACACAAAGGGAGATTGTTTGGGGTAGGAGTGAGAAATGGCGAAAAAGGTAAATTCCCCTGTGGTGTGGATGACTACGTGATTTTCTGTCATAATACTCACGCCCTGGTATGGATATGATTTGTCACAGCTGGGAACCCTACTGCCAACTGAGTATTAATAATCTCAACTGTTGTCAGCACACGACTTCCGAGAGGAGTGCAGAAAATCCCACTTCTTGCTCAGTATTTTACCGTTGAAAATGGAATATGCCGACGTATTTGTGCAGCAGTTTTGAATAAAAAACATGCACGGCACAGTTCTCGCTCCTCTGGAATGCCTGTCCATACGCGCTGTGCGCGTTGACATGCAGAAATCCAAACATTATTGAACAGACGGAATAGAGCCCCTGTCGTTGGATATAAAAGGGAGCGTAGTGGGCCTCACAAACAGGTTTCATAATGGCCTTGTCTTGGAATACAGTTGTTCTGGTGGGTGTTAGTTCATCACTTTCTCTGAACCTTTTCACTGTTAAACCGAAGTGAAAAATCGTAACAATATTAACACTCAGATAGCCACATAAAGAACCACACCTTTAGGTAAAGTCGAAGCTCTAATCGGATGAGTAGTAGGGGTTCTCTATCTGAAAGGAATGACATAATCTTGTTGTTAGAAAGAAGGACTTTCAAATACGGTTCTCAGACGACCAACGATTAAACGTTCGGGCAGAGTAAATCGACGCTTCCTTTTTTTTTGAAGAAATGTCGAGAATTCTGAAAACTTCAAGCAAAACTTAAAAAGTTTTTTATCCTCCTCATTTTTACTTCTATTTTTCCATATATTTAGGTTGTCGTCTGGGTCGGCGCGAATAGCGTAACTGATGCGGATATCAGAGATTTCGTCACGCAGTGGCCCAACTGCACATATCTGCAGGACAAATTTAGAGATGATCTCAAATTAGAGTTTCTGTTGAAACTCTTTTCGCACGACTCTCTAAAAGACAAACTCGCCTCTCTTGTAAGTTTAAAAAAGTGGTTTAAAATTGACTTTCTCTAGGCCGTTCCTCACTCGCCGTTAGCAGAAGAGTTCAGCAAGTTGTTTTGGTTCTCTACTCTTGAATTGTATGCTTCAATTTCATCGTGTCTCTTATGGTTGAAAATCATTTACCAAAGGATGAAAATATACACTATTCATACTAAGGTACTTATCCTGAGACTCCGAGTGTTCAGAAGTACGAGTGTAGTGCAGAAGGCATGGCTGGTTTAATGATCCGCGATCCTGCCCTGCGAGAAGGAAGACCACGTGATGGAAAAGGATATCTCTTCCGCACAACATTCACAAGGTGCTCTAGAGGTTTCTGCTGCAAGAATTTGCTTTTGCTTGTTTTGACAAGCTAGGCAACGCATACAAAAAGGAATGTTATGCGAGATGGTACGAGTAACATCTAAGCAAGTCGGTCAAAAACTTCCAACGCGGGGTCACTGTCGGGCTTCGGAAATTTTTTTGAGACTAATCAAAGAAGAAAAGTTTGTGTCAACCGAGACATGGACTGCTTCATTACTGATGCACTAGGTGATTATGACGACAGTGATGCGCGTAGGTAGAGGCCCTACTTGACTAGGCAGGCAGCTGCAATCGTTATTTCCAGGCCTGAAGTCAGAGAGTCAGAGAAAGACATCATGGACTTGGCTGCCAGAACTGTGAAGGATGCAGTTGGAAAGGTAGATGCGCATCACCTACCTGAAACGGATATTGTAATGTCTTGTAACATTTGGTAGTTACAGAAGGGAAGCGCCTCTGAGTTTGGCTGCAACTACGGCAAGAAGGACGGCGAACACGTGGTTCTGTGTGTTTTCTTGAGGTGAACTGCAAGGGCGGCAAGCACTCAGGATCAGCGTAGAAGGTCTGAGTAGTCTTGAGCAGTGTTGCTTGTATTTCCTATGCTGCAATAAAATCTTTGAATTAATGATTTAAAACAACACATGTTGCCACATCTTTAGTGCTGCCAAACAATAATTGAATGAAATACCATGCATTCATTATTATATTCTTGACATTAGAGGAGCCGCCAACGGCTTGAAACGACAATGCAGAAAACGCATCACAGTTGATTTATGGCAGCTACACCATCCATTTAAGCTTCTTGAATGATAAAGGATAAGGAACGGCGTTGGCGAATCCCTTTCCATTCTACTTCTGCGGAATGCCAATGAAGTGATTTGAATGAGTTCTAGGCGTTGCAATGAGTTGCGGTGGCTAGCTGATGAACGAGTCAGCGCTTTATCCCTCCCAGTAAGTCTGGTACTATTTCAAAGGCGTCGGAGGGATGGAAGGCTTAGATTGCCTGGGCGATAAATCCGACCCGGTAACCTGGTATCGGGAGCACGTGACAGCCAGCACCTCGTCCGACTGTGGTACACGTTCAATTCTTAGAGAAAATATTATGAGACGTAATCAGCGTCAGAATCTTCGGTTCGGAAGGGGATTACAGATGCCTTTCGTTTTTTTCTACCCTTTCTAATCAACCAGTTTAAGGATTGTACGCAGTTGTGTTGTTTACTGTAAAAAATCACATCTGGCATGTTGAAGTGTTCACTGTAAGGCGAGCAGTTAGGAAGCTCTCTCTAAGAATTCGCCTGATCAGGCAGGGAAGTTCCATGTAATATTGCCTACGGCAATCAGTGCATATTAGATAGCTGTGTTTTGTATAAAATAAGGTGATTTATCACATGAAACAGCCAACCCATGGGCAAGCTGGTGTGATTTTCTGTAGTGTGCCTGTTACTTGTGGGTTGGCTGCCGTACCTCTCCTCTGGTTATTTTCTCCCTTTACAAGGCAGGTTCATAGATGGTGGGTTTTTTCCTCAACGTTCTCGATAGTCTTCTTTTAGTGTTTTTCGCCAATTGTAAGTTGAGTTCTAAGTCTTTGCTATCCTTGCTTTTCTGGGCAACGTTTTCGCGGCTTTATTTCGATCATTATTGGCGCATCCTCTTAGATGTTTTAATAATAAATAAATAAAAGACTAAAGCGCTGTGTAGGATAGAAACCCATACCCTGGAAAATTTAATTGATTTATTTATTAAGGCATAAACGGAAGACTAGCGTGAACAGCGTTAAAAACGTCAGCAAACAACCTGAAACACGAATGTACAATCGTCCTATAAATCAATCATAGCAACACCGATAATATCCAGTCATCAAGAAATTCCCGAATTACCGGTGACAACCCTCATACACCCTTCAGCAGCATCGACAAATAGTTACACTTGCCGAGGAACAAGTCGAACTCCTTAAGATTCCTATATGTTAGGAAATCTGATCTAACCAGTTATGCAGCGACAGAAACTCGAAGTTGAAATTCATACATGATGATAACATCCCACGGATCTCCCGATCGATAGAGAGCCTTCGGACTCTCTTGTTAAGAGGGATCTCGAGTCGCTTGTCGCAGGGCCACGTGGCGCGTCCCCGGGTGGTGGATACGGAATGGAACGCGAAACAAATGCGACCGTGCACTGTCCAGAAACTCAGGTGGGATGCAGGAGATGGACTCCTTGCTCCTGCTGTGTCGGGTCGACGCGTTCCTTGTACGTGGGAGAGGTATGTTCGTGCAAAGTGTGCGTGGATGTGTCCGTGACTGTGCGGATTGTAACTGTGTCGGCCCGGCCAAAAGCTTGCACTCGGTAGACTGGGAGTACATCGTAAGGCGATTCGAGGCCGCCTTAAGTCTCGCCCCGTCCCTTCGGGCAGCCAGCCAGACTGCCCGAAGGGACGGGGCGAGAATTAAGGCGACCTCGAATCGCCTTGCATGTACTCCCAGTCCACCGAGTGCAAGCTTTTGGCCGAGCCGACACAGTTACAATCCGCGCAGTCACGGACACATCCGCGCACACAGTGCACGAACATGCCGCTCCCACGCAGAAGGAACGCGTCGACCCGACACAGCAGGAGCAAGGAGTCCATCCCCTGCATCCCACCTGCGTTTCTGGACAGTGCACGGTCGCATTTGATTCGCGTTTAATTCCCCTATCCACCACTCGGGGACGAGCCACGTGACCCTGCGACAAGCGGCCCGAGATCCTTCTTAACAAAAGAGCCCGAAGGCTCTCTATCGAGGGAGATCCGTGGAATATAATATAATATAATAATATCTATATATAAACGTTGTAACGATGTAATGCTTTGCTAAGCCTTTTGGACAAATATTCGTTCGAATAGCTGTCTTCGTTTTTACCAGTAGCACATGCCTTTTCCCAGTTAAGGAGGCGACGGTAATTCAATCTTATGAGATAGGCAGGGTAACCTTTCCATACTCAGAGTTGACGCATGGGAGCATACATAGATCACTAGGAGTACGTATTAAGGAGCACCTACTTTACAAAAGGCGGGGTAAACAGAATTGGAATCACCTAGGTTCGAAGTTCACAGCGATAGCGACTCTGATAATCAGTACAGTATTTTGGCGTTAGGCCAACTGCAGAGTCATTAGGCATCTGCATTGCGATGGAAATATTTAATGCATCAACAAAAGTGAAGAGACGACTACAAACACTATAAGAAGCACAAAGTTTTTTTTTTTACTTAACATTGATAACAGATCATTCTTAAGTGTAAATGTAAGGTTATCAGAAATCTCATGAAACCTTTTGCCACTATTACCTGGTGGCTATTAAGTATATTCTGCTCTGAGAGTGGTTTCTGCGAACAGATTGCCGTTACTACAACATGTGACATACGTTTAATAGGAGAGCTACAACATGCGTTTGTGAGCATTTTCAGCAAGTTTTGCATCGATTTTCTCATCGAACCACCATCGCACACCTTGTCGGTGAAGGATTTCGACCAGCGGAGATTGCATGAAGGCTCCATCAACGAACGCACAGAAGGTTGCGGTGCAGTACCATCAACGAGCACACCATCATCCGTTTCCAAAACCAGGATGACCGTCGTCAATATACCAAAACAGACCGACTTCAAGCCCTCAACATACCTGGCATTACAAAGATATGTAATTATGAGGATACAGAGGAAAGACGAGGTTAGCCTGGACAAAATTGCTTCCGACTTACAGTTGTCACGACGAATTGTTCAAATCATTTCCAGATAAGAGCTGAGGCTATCTGTTTAACGATTTCTTTGTGGATGCTTCCCTACTGGAGCTGCAATGGTTTGAAAAATGCAAAAAACTCCTTGACTTCTTCAGGGGCCGCTTATCAGGCGTCGTTATTCTGATGGGGAAGTCTTCACCGTACGGATTGCTCACAACAGCCAGAATCACCGACAACTTCTATCTCCGCCTATAGGAAAATGTGGAAACCCTAGTGTATGCTCAAAACTGTTTCTGAATTCTGTGACGATTTGGGCTGGAATTTCTTCTGAAGACACTTCTTGTTTTTGTCGACACAAATGTCAGAATTAACTACGTTGTCTATCAGCATGTTTTCCAAAGGATAATCCAACTCCGTGAATAGTCGAATTCCAAGACTGAAAGCCTGCACTTTGATAGAAGTTGACAATCGCCTTCTGAGAGCAGAATGGTCCTTGGTTCTTGGGCAAGGATAGTTTGGCCCTTAAACTCTTCGAACCCAATTCCGAAGGATTACTAGGTCTGAGCCATTTACAACAAAGCGTTTCTTAAAAACTCTTACCATCACCTGTATCACCTGTCGTCCCGTTGATTATCGACTTGCTCGAGCGGGCGCCAGCAGCGTCTCCATTCGTCCCTGTCGCGTGCCAGAGTGGTCCAATGGATCCTCCTCGCTCGAGGGACACGAAGAGCGTCATATCGGTCGTTCACGGCTTACCATAGTTTAGACAATTAGAAGGTAGCCCTAGTTGGAGAGTGGCTGAAAATTGACTTTCAACAATGCATCTGCTGCGGCTCAGCAAAAATCCGTTTTGGACTACAAATGTTTCGACACAAAGGGAGATTGTTCGGGGTAGGAGTGAGAAATGGCGAAAAAGGTAAATTCCCCTGTGGTGTGGATGACTACGTGATTTTCTGTCATAATACTCACGCCCTGGTATGGATATGATTTGTCACAGCTGGGAACCCTACTGCCAACTGAGTATTAATAATCTCAACTGTTGTCAGCACACGACTTCCGAGAGGAGTGCAGAAAATCCCACTTCTTGCTCAGTATTTTACCGTTGAAAATGGAATATGCCGACGTATTTGTGCAGCAGTTTTGAATAAAAAACATGCACGGCACAGTTCTCGCTCCTCTGGAATGCCTGTCCATACGCGCTGTGCGCGTTGACATGCAGAAATCCAAACATTCTTGGCTGCAGAAATCCAACCATTATTGAACAGACGGAATAGAGCCCCTGTCGTTGGATATAAAAGGGAGCGTAGTGGGCCTCACAAACAGGTTTCATAATGGCCTTGTCTTGGAATACAGTTGTTCTGGTGGGTGTTAGTTCATCACTTTTTCTGAACCTTTTCACTGTTAAACCGAAGTGAAAAATCGTAACAATATTAACACTCAGATAGCCACATAAAGAACCACCCCTTTAGGTAAAGTCGAAGCTCTAATCGGATGAGTAGTAGGGGTTCTCTATCTGAAAGGAATGACATAATCTTGTTGTTAGAAAGAAGGACTTTCAAATACGGTTCTCAGACGACAACGATTAAACGTCCTGGCAGAGTAAATCGACGCTTCCTTTTTTTTGAAGAAAGTCGAGAAGTCTAAAACTTCAAGCAAAACTTAAAAAGTTTTTTATCCTCTTCATTTTTACTTCTATTTTTCCATATATTTAGGTTGTCGTCTGGGTCGGCGCGAATAGCGTAACTGATGCGGATATCAGAGATTTCATCACGCAGTGGCCCAACTGCACATACCTGCAGGACAAATTTAGAGAAGATCTCAAATTAGAGTTTCTGTTGAAACTCTTTTCCCACGACTCTCTAAAAGACAAACTCGCTTCTCTTGTAAGTTTAAAAAAGTGGTTTAAAATTGACTTTCTCTAGGCCGTTCCTCACTCGCCGTTAGCAGAAGAGTTCAGCAAGTTGTTTTGATTCTCTCCTCTTAAATTGTATGCTTCAATTCCCACGTATCGCTTATGGTTGGAAATCATTTACCAAAGGATGAAAATATATACTACTTATACAGAGACTCCGAGTATTCAGAAGTACGAGTGTAGTGCAGAAGGCATGGCTGGTTTAATGATCCGCGATCCCGCCCTGCGTGAAGGAAGACCACGTGATGGAAAAGGATATCTCTTCCGCACAACATTCACAAGGTGCTCTAGAAGTTTCTGCTGCAGGAATTTGCTTTTGCTTATTTTGACAAGCTAGGCAACGCATGCAAAAAAGAATATTATGCGAGATAGAACGAGTAACATTTAAGCAAGTCGGTCAAAACCTTCAAAGAAGTAAAGTTTGTCTCACAAAGACATGGACTGCTTCATTACTGATGCACTAGGTGATAATGGGCGATAGTGACGCGCGTAGGCAGAGGCTCTGCTTGATTAGGCAGGCAGCTGTAATCGTTACTTCCAGGCCAGAAGGCAGCGAGTCAGAGAAAGACATCATGAACATGGCTGCTAGAACTGTGAAGGATGCAGTTGGAAAGGTAAATCGCGTCGCCCACCTAAAGTAGATATTGTAGTGCCTTGTGTAATAATATTTATTGGTTACAGAAGGGAAGCGCTTCTGAGTTTGGCTGCAACTACGGCAAGAAGGACGGCGAACACGTGGTTGTGTGTGTTTTCTTGAGGTGAATTGCAAGGACGACAAGCACTCAGGATCAGCGTAGAAGGTCTGAGTAGTGCTGAGCTGTGTTGCTTGTCGTATTCCTTATGGTGCAATAAAATCTTTGAATTAATGGTTTAAAACAACACATGTTGCTACGTCTTTAGTGCTGTCAAAGAATAAATGAATGAAATACCATGCACTTACTATTTTAATATTCCAAATTTGAGCAGACGTTAACGGCTTGAAACGACAATGCAGAAAGCGCATCACATTTGATTTATTTCAGCTTCACTATCCATTTAAGTTTTTTGAAGGGGTTTCTATTTTATTAATCCATATTTGAAAAGATCGTGATGAAACGCTAGCCGTCTGCGCTAAAAAGACACTGGAGTGGCCTGAGGCAGAGCTTCAGGGTCTCTAGAACTCTTCCTGGTAAGTCTAATCTACTGCGTTTGTTGGCTTAACAGTCTGAAGCACTCATCCATTCCGAACTGCGTTGGAGGCAGAACGAAGCAATCGTTAATGTAGTGTCTGCAGTACAGTAAGGAGCAGCGTCCTAGCACTGACCTTTCAGATTTGCGCGCAAGGAGTGGACAATACTCGATGAACGTTCGTAAACATAAGTGCATAGTAATTCTCGCTGTTGAGACCAACCACACAGACTCGAGTCGTGCATTCGCCAGCTCAAGGAAGGGTATCGGCCTTGATGGACTTTTTTCTTCCTAATACGACGAAAACTGTCCGAAGTTCTTGTCAACTGTGCATGCGACACCTCTGATAGTTCCAAACGCTTAACTCGCCTCGTGTGCACTAGTGCACATCGCTGGCGCTCATCATATCCGAAAGCGGCGGGATTTCCCACGTTCGTCACGCTACGACTCGTACGCATACCTTGCCGTGGCGGGGCGGACTTTCCGCGCTCTCCCTCCCCTCCCCCCCCAGGAGAAATTACCCGGCGGGAACAAGTGCCCTTTGCTGCGATGCACCTCGGGAAATGTACGGTCGGGAAGCTTCCTAGCCGTATTGCAAATGTTTCCTAGGGACAGAAGAAGCAAATCACGGAGAAATTATCAGCTGTTTTCTAGTGCGGATGAAGATACGGATTTGGAATGACGAAAGATGTCAGGATATATTAGGATGGCAACTAAATTCGTGGACTCATTTGCAGTCATTTCTTCTAGCAGAGATGATCAGGTTATTTGTGCGTCAATTCTGTGGTTCTTTCAATTGTTTGAAACGGTTTGGCCTTCACTTCCCGAAACTACTTTTGTTTCAGTCCGAAATGAAAAGACACAGAGTCGATCGCCTTCTTCATGAGTACCAGCTTGGCCACTCTGCAACGGAAGCCCGGCAGAACATATGCGCAGCAGTAGGAAATGAAGTTGTCCAACGATCGACAACGAGTGTTCAAATGGTTCAGGAAGTTCCGTGAAGGCAACGTTGAAGTTGAAGACAAGCGATGACGCCGATTCCCTTGATCGTCGAACTGTAATTAGCACCATCGAAAGAAATCCGAGCTTGACAACGCGTATGTTTAAGTGCTCACATACCTTTATTGAAAAGATTCTACACAGCGTTGGCTTCTGTGTAAGACTCGGTAAATGGGTGCCTTACGACTTGACCCTTTCGCAGAGGAAGAAGCGTGTGGATGCCGCGAAAGAACTGCCGAATCGTCGCTAGCAGGACCGTTTCTTCACAGACTGGTAACTTGTGATAAAAAAGTGGATTCCACTGGATACTCGTCAGCGTTCTAATCAGTGGCTTAGAGCAAAACAGTTGCCACTGCCAACGCCTAAGCCTGACCTCACCAGAAGAAGGTGATGCTCTTCGTTTGGTGGTTTCAGGAAGGTGTTATCTTCTGGGAACTCATCGAGAGCGGCTCCAGCATTGATGTCGAAGTGTACTCTACACAGCTTGCCCGATTGCAGCCTGAACTTTGCCAGAATAGATTCCGACAGCTCTTCAGGAGTGGCATTATCCTTCAGCGGGACAACGCCAGAACACATCGCGAACCGGTCTCTTAAAAAAATCGAAGACCTTAGCTGAGAGTCTTCAATCATCCTATTTACAAGCCAGACGGTGCCCCTAGTGGCTACCATCTTTTTCGTTCACTGCAGCACTCCTTAGCTGGAAGACGATTCTTCAAAGTGGATCAGGTCAAAATGCACCTCCAGGGCTTCTTGGCTTTAAAAGCAGAAGCATTCTACAGCCATGGGATCGACCAGCTACCTGATAATTGGAAAGCAGTTGTGCGTTCCAAGATCTTACTTTTGTTAAAGATTGTTGCTAGTTATTTGTTAATAAACATATTTGTTGAAGTTGTTGTTTGGTTGAGAGTCGACGAATTTAGTTGTCAACCTGATATTTAGAACTATGTGTTGTGTTTGCTTTGAAGTCCATTAAAACGCTATTGTGTTGCACTATATACGCTTGTATTTTGTTCACTTTCCATTTATTAATTTTCTCCTTTGTTTTTACGCGTTTTGGAAATCAGCTTGTAACAATGACCACTGAGATACGCGGTGGTGCTGAGTTAAGTAAGTCATTACCTGCGCGTCGTATGGAATAAGACAAAGTTTTGTTTGTTAGATAGATAAGGGCATATATAAACTAGTTGACCGAGATGGGGCTGGGAGTCAGACAAGCATTTGCAAGCATTTTCCCTCGGCTCCATTCGACAATTAACGATGTTGCCCGAACGAAGTTTATGCCGGTTTATGTGCTCGCAGCAGGTTATATAAGCCTTTCAAACAATTTGACATGTGTATTACTTTTTAGCTTCTTTCGCACACCATGAAAACCTTCGAGCGAATTGTCGATGGACGTATTTGGGATGTCGTTCAGCTTTCCAATAATCAGTGCGGTTTCGTTGTCGGCTGTGGGACGGTTGATGCCATACACGCCGTTCGTCTTCTGCTGGAGAAGCACCACGAGAAACAGAATCCGGTGCATTTCGCCTTCCTGGACTTGGAGAAGGTCTTCGACTGCGTTCCGCGGGAAGTGATGTGGTACGCGTTGCGACGACATGGTATCCCTGAAGAGCTTATTGAGTGGGTGCGCATCCTCTACTCGTGCCCAATAAGCCGAGTGCCAGCACCAGCGGGCACCTCGATGGAGTTTCCAATCTCTGTCGGAGTGCACCAGGGATCTCCGCTCTCCGCACTGCTCTTCGTGATCGTCATGGATGCAATTACACACGATCTCCAAAGTTCAGCTCCTTGGGCGTTGCTGTATGCCGATGACGTCATGCTTGCGTGCGAAGACAAAGCATGGCTCGAGCGACAGGCACAGGCATTGTGCGATCGCTTAGCATTGTTCGGACTCAAGCTAAACGTCAAAAAGACGGAATACTTGACGACGGATATGAATGAGCATGGATCCATTAAGATCAATGGTCTGAGCTCTCACGAGTGACATCTTTTAAGTATCTTGGATCAACAGTCACGTCCGATGGCAGTCTAAAGTTGGAAGTGAACGCACGTGTGAGTGCAGTGTGGTCCAAATGGCGTTCGTTGACTGGGGTGCTTTGCGACAAGACAATACCTGAGTACCTCAAGTCAAAGGTGTATAGAGCAGTCGTCCGCCCAGTAGCGACGTACGGTGCTGAGTGCTGGCCCGTGACGAAGGAAATTGAAAGCCGCCTCAGTGTAATGGAGACGAAAATGCTAAGGTGGACGGCTGGAGTAACGCGATTGGACCGCGTTCGCAATGAAACCATGCGACAAAGGTTCGGTGTCGCCTCGATAGCTGACAAGTTGCGCGAAGCACGTCTACGATGGTATGGCCACGTCCTTCGCGCTAACGACGACAGAGTATGTAAGGTTGGCCTGAATATTGAAGTCTCTGGAAAACAGCCCAGAGGACGTATGAAACAACGTTGGCTAGATACGTTGCATATGGACTTGAAGTTAGCTGGTGTCCATCCCGACCAGCGCTTGATCGGGAGAAGTGGCGTCACCAGACCAGAAGAGCGGACCCTGATACCAAGCGGGGCAAACGCTACTGAAGAAGATGATGATGATGATGAAGATGGTGATGATGATTACTTTTCAGCTTTCATGAGGACAACTTCGAAAGGACACAACTGTGCAGAGAGAATCCATAACTCCACAGTAAAAATTTGAGGATAAAACGTCCATCCAACATTCAGCCTTGAAAGTATTAATTGTTTAACCCAAGTTTTCGGAAAATATGCATTTCAGTAAATGAAGCCCCAAGCACAAAAACAACCTAGCTAGACTTTGCTTTCCCCGCATACAATACATAAATACGAGTTGTCCAACCATTAGCCCCAGTAGGTGATTCTTATTCTCAAAAACCAAGGAAAAAATCCTCCACATTTGAACACTGTTTAAAAGACCCCCAGAAAGTACCTGTTTTATTAGGTTGTCACATAAGTTTTGCTCGACTTTCGACGGCAAATTTACAGTGAAACATCTCAGCAGAGAATAAATTTTATCAATGAAAGTAAGAACAGTTACAACCAAAACACTTCTGCCAACGATATGCAAGCGCAATATTCCCATTTCGGAAGAAAACTTAATTTTTAGAAACAATGAAACACTTAAAGGCAATTTGAATCCTGCTTCATTGGAAAAGCTTTCTTCTTGAGGAAGCCGTCAAGATGTTTGAAAAATTGAAAGTCCGTCGGGGCTAAGTCTGGTGAATAGCGGTATGCAGGAAAACTTCATACCTCAACTGATTCAATTTTTAGATGGTCAGATGCGAGACATGCGGATGGGCGTTGTCGTGAAGAAGGATCGGTCCTCTTCGATTCACCGGTGCAAAACGTATTTGAAGTAACTTTTGATGAACTATGTCTAATTCGCGACAGTACCTCTCCGCCGTGATGGTTCACCAGACTTCAAGAAGTCGTAGTGGATAATACCAGTTGCAGTCCACCAGAGAGTGGGCATGCCCTTCGACGGATGAAGACTAGGTTTGGGGAAGTGTTTCAGTGGTTCTTCCTTATGCAGCCATTGCGCTGATCTTCTTTGGACCCTTGCAAATACGCAATCGAGAAACGGATCGTACTCGTTCCTTATAATGAGCGAAGAACAGGTCTCCAAGTGACACCTCCGCTGCTCCTCATTGAGTTCGTGGGACACTCACTTATTTAGCTTTTCCACCTTGCCTATAGCATCCAGGTGCCTCGAAATGGATGTATGACTGAGTCCAAGTTCCTTACCATTCTCACACACAGTTCGACGTGGATCTGCTTCCACTCTTTCTTTTAAAGGTGGTGGCCGTCTTGAACGGTCCTTGACTTCGAGGTCCACGTCTTCAACACGGAACTTCTGGTACCAGCTGCGCACGGTGCGTTCTTTAGTGAGTCATCTTCCTCCGCTACCTTGATGTTTTGAGTTGCCTCGCTCAAACTGCGGCCAAGCTTGAACTCATGGAGCAGTATTACAGGGACGTGCATTTTTCCATGGTTTTGTTCAGCACCAAAAACGATGCGATGTTCACTTTTTGAAATCAGTATATCTAGTTTTATAGAGGGAAACAAGCGCTACAAAATAGCTTTTATACATATATATACATATATACATTTTAACTTTTATACAACTAATTTTCTTTCCATAAAAACGATCACAAAGTAACGCGTATCGAAATCGAGCAGAACTTATGTGACAACCTAATACTTAGTGAATGACAGAAGGTCGAACTCCTCATATGCTAAGCACTGCTGCTTAAAAATGACCTCACTAAGCATCACATATACCAAAAAATTGGCGACGTCGTCTTCTTGTCCCTCCTCTGTTGCTCTTATGTGGAGGCATATGCTGAAAACATCGTCTTAACAGCAGCATGTCCGCTCCAATCAGCAACACGTCTCTGCCCCAATCCGAATTCTCCCTACCTCCGAGTAGAAGGACGCAGTTTCCTGCTAGAGCCCCGCAGTACTGTAGTATCAGCCTGGCATGCATTGCAGAAGTACTTCTTCCCATTTCCCGGCCAGGCGCGTCGGGGCGAGGTACGCATACGAGCCCACAGCTCGAAATAGGAAGGTGACGTTAAGCTAATGTCTCCAGAACCATAACACGCCACTTTCGCGTCCGACGTCGTGCACGGTGATGGGTAAGTGCGGAATCCCATTGCTCTCTTCTCATTACTTCCCGCAGCGCCGTACGGATCTATAGCCTCCAAAAACTCGTCCGTACTTACTTTTTTACGTATGTTTAATGGCGAGTGACATAAAGTACAGTATGAAGTATGAAGTGAAGTGACTTGAAGTGCACTTCTAAACTAGAGAAGTGCCTGAAAGATGTTGAGAAGGCTAGATTCCATTCAATATCTTAGACTGAGTTTGTAATTTAGTGCAGATGTGCGGTTTTGGATGCGAAGCCTGCACGGGGCAGTTCTCGACCTTCTGGAATGCCTGACCAAACGCCCTATGCACGCTGTCATACAGAAATCCAAACATTATTGTCTGCAGAAATCCAATCATTATTGAACAGAAGGAATAGAGCTTCTGTCGTTGGATATGTAAGGGAGCGCAGCGGGTTTCACAAACAAGTTTCGTAATGGCCTTGCTTTGGAGTGCAGTTGTCCTGGTGAGTGTTTTCTGATCATTTTCTCCGGAAAGTTTCAATATTAAGCGAAAGCAAAAAATCGTTACAAAATTAGCCCTCAGATAATCACATGAAGAGCCTGCTCTTTAGGTGAAGTATGAGGCTCTAATGAGATGAGTAGTAAAGGTTCTCTACTTGAAAGAAGTGACATGGTCTTGCTGATGAAAAGAAGGGCTTTCAAAAATGGCTCCCAGATGACAAACGAATGAACATTCTGGCAGAGCAAAGCGACGCTACCTTTTTGGGGAAGTAACGAGAAGCCTGAGAGCTTCGAGCGAAAGATAAAAAGTTGCCTTTCCTCCTTTTTTTACTTTTTTCTTCCTTTTGTTCAGATCATCTGGGTCGGCGCAAATAGCGTAACTGATGCGGCTAAAGGGAATCCTGTCACAGAGTGGCCCAACTTGCACACCTGCAAGACAATTTTAGAGATGATCTCAAATTAGAGTTTCTGTTGAAACTCTTTCCTACGACTCTCTGAAAGATGAACTCGCATCACCTGTAAGTTTAAAAAAATGTGATTCAAAATTGACTTTGTCTACACCGTTCCAACTCACCTTTAGCAGAAGCGTTCAACAAGTTGGTTTGGTTTTCTTCTCTTAAATTGTCGCGTGCCTCTAAAAGCCTCGTGGTTGAGTTCGTTTCAAAATCTGTGAAAATATTTTTATACTGAGACTCCGAATATTTAGAAGTACGTGTGTCCTGCAGAAGCCATGGCTGGCTTGATGATCCGCGATCCTGCCCTGCGCGAAGGAAAACCAAGTGATGGTAGAGGACCTCTCTTCCGCACAACATTCATAAGGTGCTCTTGTAGTTTTGGTGCAAAAATTTGTACTTATTACGACAAGCTAGACAACGCATACGAAAAGGAATAATATACAAGATAATACGAATACTATCTAAGCAGGCCGGTCAAAAGCTTCCGACGCGGTGTAACTGTCGGGCTCAATAAACCGTCTTTTAAGACTATTCAATGAAGCAAGGTTTGTCTAAACCAAGACATTCAAAGAAGCAAGGTTTGTCTAAACCAAGACATAGGCTGCTTCATTACTGAACTAGATGACACGACAAGACTGACGCGCATATATAGAGGCTCTGCTTGATTAGGCGGCGGCTGTAATCGTTAAGAGATCATGGACTTGGCTGCTACAGCTATGAAGGATGCAGTTGGAAAGGTAAAGGCGCGTAACCTACCTGAAGTGGATATTGAAATGCCTTGTAATATTTGCTGGTTACAGAAGCAGAGCACCTCCGAGTTCGGCTGCAACTACGGTAAGAAGAACGGGAAACACGAGGTTGTGTGTGTTCTTCTGAGGTGAACTGCAAAGCCGACAAGCATTCAACACCAGCTTAGGACGTTTGAGAAGTCTTGAAATGGATGTTTAAGCTGCAATATAATCTTGAATTAATGGTTATAAAGATATTTTTCATTATTATACTTATTATTATTAAACTCAACAAAAGAAAAAATTAAACTAATTACTAATAAACTTATTAAACCCCAGTTCAGCAAAACAACACATGTTGCTACATCTTTAGTGTTGGCATACAAAAAATGAATGAAATGCTATGCACTTATTATTATATTACTCGACGTTTGGGAAGACGCCAACGGCTTGAATCAACATTGTCGAAAACACAGTTGATTTATGGCACCTACGCCATCGACTAGTTTCTTAGAGAATAAAGGATAAAGGACGGCGCTGGTCAATTCCTTTTAGAATGCGCCACGATAGAGTGATTTGAGTGCGTGTTTTGCCATACAATGAGCAGCGATGCCCAGTCGAACAAGTCAGCGCCTTATCCATTCCAGGCAAGAACCTGGTATCGGTTGCACGTGACAGCCAGCACATCGTCCTACTGCGCTACACGCGCTCGTTTCTTATTGAAATGTTATGACACGTAACCAGGATCAAAATCTTCGCTTCGGAGGGGAATTGCAAATTCTTTTCGTTTCAATTTCTACCCTTTTTGATCGTACAGTGCAACGATTGTGCAATGTACGAGACGTAATCAGCGTCAGAATGTTCTGTTTGGAAGGGGGTTACAGACGCGTTATGTTTTGTTTTCTATCCTTTCTAATTGACCAGTTTAACGATTGTACGCAGTTGTGTTGTTTACTCTAAAAATCACATCTGGCATGTTGAAGTGTTCACTATAAGGCAAGCCGTTATTAAGCTCGTTGGAAGAATTCGTATGATCAGGCAGGAAATTTCTATGTAATACTGCCTAGGATAATCAGTGCATGTTAGACAGTTGTGTTAATTGTAAAATAAGGCGGTTTATCAGATGCTGTGTGGCATGGTAGCCCATCCATTGGGGATGGGAAGTAGATCGATTTATTATTTATTGGTTTGTGAAGGCATAGACGAAACTCTAGCGTAAACAGCGTTAAAAACATCATCAAATAATCTGTGACACGAATATACAATCATCCTATGAAAAAAGCAAATTAAGCAGCGCAATGCCAACAATATCCAGTCATCAAGAAAATTCCCGGATTACCTGTGATAGCCCTTCTACATGCCTGCGCAGACAGTGTCGTCAAATCGTTATACTTACCGGGCAACAAGCTGAATTCCTTAAGAATCCTATAGGTTAGGAAACCGTGATTACCTGATCACGTTTTCCTAACCTGATGTAAGTGATTAAGAGATAGAAACCCGATGTTTTAACTTCCTCTTACTGATTTCGTCAGCGTACCGTTAGCGAAATTTTTTGGAATGATTGTTAGCTTTCTGGCGGGATTTTTTTTACATCATGATAACATCGGTCACTTTTCCTCTGTTGTTTAGTGATGAGAGACCAAAAAGCGCAGACCGTTGAGAACTATTGGGAATTGAACTGTAATCCACAGAAAAACATCTCATCATACGTTTCCTGGTGCAGCTGTTTTTGACGCTTTCCAAGAGAACAAATCTCTCTTCCTTGTGTTGTTGCACACTGTTGTTACAGTTTCCACGATAGGTCGCACATAGGTTTTAAATGCCTCTATGCACACCACTGGAAGACTGGATTTCAAATCTCTGAAAAGGTCGCAGATGCGAATTATAGAGGATCAGTGATCTCCATTTGTTTACAATGATCTTTACTATGATTTGTATCAGTTTCGCAGCGGCCCGTGGTATAAATAGGTTGGTATAAATAGGATCGGCTGCGAAACTGGTTTTATTCTGCTTGTTCTTACTCTTCCACTGTTCTTTTGGAATAAAGAAATGGCGGATCGGTTTAACTCAACAATGCACAAGGCAGTTCGGATCCCGCTCAACGGATCCCGTTTACGAAAACTGGCCTCCTTCACCAAGAGTCTGCAGTGTTTTGAGAAACATAGGTCACTCGTTATAACAAAGCCCTAATCAAGAACCGTCAACTTTTTCTAAGTCCTTACCATTATTCTTGTATGTTGGCGCTTGTGCATGTTTTTTGGTCCAACCGCTAACAGGTGCGTTTTCTCAGTTGCAAGAGGTGATTTCCATTTTCCTGCCCAAGAACTCATAAATTCGATCGCTGTCTGAGGAGCCCTTGAATCTTCGGTAGCGTTACATGTGACTCCTAGGCTAGCAATGCTGTTTGGGAGGGCGTGGTGTACAGCAGGAATAAGATTGGGGATAATGAACCATCTTGGGGAACACCGCTAAATGTAGAAAAGAGTTTAAAGTACTGGCCATTACTCTTAACCTCATAAGTCCTTCTGCTTAAAAGTTGTCGAGACCAGCTTACGACTATACATAGAACGAATCCCACGGCCTCCATCTTGACAACCAACTTTTCTACTTGAACTTTGCTGAAAGCCTTTCAAAAATCATCATACATTACATCTGAACGTTTTTTGGCTTCCAGTGTCTTCGGTCAGTCATTTAATGAGGTGAGAACGGCCGTTTCCACAGACATGCCTTTCAAAAACCCGCACTGACTTTCAGATGTTACACCGTGAGTTTCAAGACACGAAAAGATATGTCTCTTAAAAATCTTTTCGAAGTTCTTGCAAAAACCGAGGTGATGCTGAGAGGTCGGTAGTTCCTAAAGTCATTTAGCGGAGCCTTTTTTGAAATTGTGGTCATGAACACAAGCTTCCATCTAGTATTAGGTTGTCACATAAGTTCTGTTTTCGACGGCAACTTTGCGGTGTAGTATCTCAGCAGAAAATAAAGTTTATTAATCAAAGTAAGAACCGTTACAATCAATGCAGTTCTGCCAACAATATACAGGAGCGTTAATTCCATTCCGGAAGAAATCTGAATTTCTAGAAGCAATGAAACACTCGAAGGCAATTTCGATATCTGTTACATTAGTAAAGTATTTATCCTTGAGGAAACCATCAAGATGCTTGAAATAATGAAAGTCTGTTGGAGCTAGGTCTGGTGAATAAGCGGGATGCGGGAAAACTTCATATTTCAACTGGTTTAATTTTTGGGTGGCCAGATGCGAGACATGTGGACGGGCGTTGTCGTGAAGAAGGATCGGTCCTCTTCGATTCACCAGTGCAGGACACATTTCAAGCAACTTTTGGTGAACCACGTCTAATTCACGACAGTACCTCTCTGCCGTGATGGTTTCACCAGGCTTCAAGACGTCGTAGTGGATAATACCAGTTGCAGCCCACCAGACAGTGAGCATGACCTTCCTCGGATGAAGGCTAGGTTTGGGAAAGTGTTTCGGCGGTTCTTCCTTATCCAGTCATTGCGCTGATCTTTCTCGATTGTCGTACACGATCCATTTTTCGTCACAGGTAATTATTCGGTCAAGAAATGGATCGTTTTCGTTCCTTATAGTAAGGGAAGAACAGATCTCCAGGCGACACCTCTGCTGCTCCTCAGTGAGTTCGTGGGGCACCCACTTATCCAGCTTTTTCACCTTTCCTATCGCCTCTAGGTACCTCGAAATGGTTGTACGACTGACCTGAAGTTCTCTTCCCATCTCACGCACAGTTCCTCGTGAATCGGCTTCCACTCGTTCTTTCGAACGTCCGTCATCACATTTGGCTGGCCGTCCTGAGCGGTCCTTGTCTTCGAGGTCCACGTCTCCAACCCGGAACTTCTGGTACCATCTGCGCACGGTGCGTTCGTTAGCGGAGTCCTCTCCCCATGCCATCTTAATGTTTTGAGTTGCCTCGCTAACACTGTGGCGAAGCTTGAACTCATGAAGCATTATTACCCGCAAGTGCGTTTTTTCCATGGTTTCGTCCAGCACCTAAAACGAAGCAATGCTCACGACTTTTTAAAAGCAACACACCAAGTTTTATAAAGCTAAAAAAGCGCTACAAAATAGTATACAACATATATACAATTACTTTCTCTATACATGAAAAAAACAATCACAAAGTAACGCCTATCGGGATCGGACAGAACTTATGTGACAACCTAATAGTAACAAGATTATGGATAATCTTGTGTAGCTCAGATTAAATACGTTTTTTGAAGATATGCAACGTAATGGATAACGTAGTGGACAAGCAATATCTGAAACGCTGGGTTTGCATGCGGGAACCATAAACCCGTTTGGATCATCGAAAGAGCACATCATGATTCTGGTCGAAGAGTGTTTGCATTGCAATATCTTTAGATGATCAACTTCTTATTATTCACAAGTAAGAGGATTAGGTGGCTCAACAGTTAGCGCCGGTCCTTGCTATCTGCTTTATGAGTTAAACAAGAGGTGCTTGACCTCTCAACGTTAATGTATTGCTGATATATAGATGACTGCTGCATTATAATATCAACACAATCTGAAATGAATGAGTGTTCCAGTTACTGAACGAGCAATGTCAATGCATCAGGCTGACTCGAGAAACTCCGAATAACGGTTGGCTCGCATATCTAAACACGCCAGTGAAAGTGTCTGATGAAGGAGTAGTTAGCGTGAAATGGTTCGGAAACCAAGAACATCCTGATTCACGCAATTTGGCCATTTTGGCAGTTGTAGGAGATATTTCGGCGAGGAAAGCGCTAGAGGCAGTCCGGATTTTCGCAAGAAATCCAGTAATAAACAACAAAAGTGAGTGTCTCTCTGTTACAAGTGACTTTCTGCCGTTCGTGTCTTATTGTGAACTGTAGAAGAAGAGGTCGACGACAGCGGCGAACATTAGCCCTTGCGATGGTTCCAGATGGTAAGTTCGTTTCTCCCACTTGGTGCCTCCTTCTCTTTCGTAGAGTAGGGCCGAAATGCTAGACTAGTTAAGGCGCTTGTTGGAGTAGAGTGCAAATAAAATTAATGAATAACGCTCAGGCCTCTGAGGACGACGAGAAGTCGAAACGTCACTCCCTCCTGAATAAAGATCCACCTAAAATCTTGTGTTGGTACAAAAAGCTTAATTGACTAATATCTTACAATGCCGAGGTTTCAAGAGAAGAGAAGTTGGATTAATCGATAACATGTTTCGCAAAAGATATAGGGATGAAATCCGCTGAATACCGAAGAGGATTTTAGCCATTTAGGCAATACTTCAATAATGTCCTTCTTGCGAAACCACAACGTAGAATTCAAATTGGGAAAACGGGACAGATCCTCTACCCTACTAACTACAGAACTGACCTGGTTCTTAGTGTACACAGCATGAAAAACTTGTCCGAATAAATCAGCTTTTTTTGTTGTGAAAATTGGTACACCACATTTATTAAACAAGGGGATTGGTGATTTGATTATCACTCCCAAGCTGAGCTCTTAGTGTGGGACCTGCGCAAGAGGATAATCAAGGTTTATTAGATACTGAACGAAATCCATAAAGCAGAACCGAAGAAAGGCGATTGCGGAGTGAGCTTGGATTAGGTCTGAGGCTGAAGCAGAAGCTGAGGTCTCGAGCTGGAGCCCGAGGCGATGGAGCGAGCCGGCCGTCCTCCTGTGCGTCGTCCGTCTCGAATCCTCGTCCCCGAGTGCCATCCCTCCGCCGCCTGTAATCAGAGCTTTCACCTAACCAGGAAATGCCGTCAGCTTCCCATGGAACTTCGGATTGAGACCTATATCTCGTGAAAGAACTCGAGACGCTGATCACAGATTTGTAGACCAAATTTGCTAAATGGATCTTCTAAGCGAGTTGTGGCCGGCAAAAGCCCCGTTATTGTGCAATTAGATGGTGCGGTTGGCAGCGCTGACAGCAGTGGTAGCGGCACAGTGGTAGGGTGTTCGCTTCACAGGATTGGGGTCATGGGTTCGGTTCCCGTCGGTGACGGCGTTTCTGCATTTTGTGACCTATCTTCGACCTATAATCTCACTTTTAGCACATATTTGACAACTTATGGTGACTTGGCATCTACGTCTATTAAGATGTTCGAAGATGGAAACATGTTTCAGGTAACGTATTTTATTCATGACATGAAGGATGTCAAAATTCAAATCAAAACAAAAAGCAAAAGTAAAAAAATCAAAAATCAACAAAACCTAATCAGCATGAGCACATTAAAAATCAACTATATCTGTTCAAACCTTCCTTAACACTGATGAAACAACGCAAAAAAATGTGTTAAACAAACATGCCCTTCACAAACTGCACATATGCAGACCGTTTCCTTTCAATCACTGACGAAGCAGTCGACCGTACTAAAGTTGAACAAGTTACTAGGGATAGCAAACGGACCTGAATGGCTTCCATCCTCGTCATCATTGTAGTCCCTGTCGGAGTCGTTGCCACTGGAATCGCCCGCATCCAATCTTCATCTCTCTCGATTTTCACTTATGTTGGAGCACCCTCTCGGAGAATAGTAGCGAACCATGCGGCAATCTTTCTTCCTTCGCGTTTAGCCGCACTGCTATCCTCTGGCGATCCGAATTTAGAAATCAGAATGGAGACTAGCCTTGCTACGGAGCAAATATAAAAATTTTGATTAATTTTTTTGACATACTTCTTTTTTTGACATACATGAATAATATATTTTACCTGAAACTTGTTTCCAACTTGGAATATCCTAATAGATGTAAATGCAAAGTCGCCATCACCCGTTCGCTCTAAAATGTGCTATAAATGAGATTGTAGGTCCTCGTCGAAGATAGGTCACAGAAAGCAAAAACGGCGTCACCGACGAGAGCCCAACCCATGGCCCCAATCCTGGGAAGCGAACACCCTACCACTGTGGTGCTGCCGCTGCTGTCAGCGCTGCCAACCACACCTCTAATTACGCAGTAACGCGACTTTCGCCGGCCACAATTCCCTTAGGAGCTCCAATTAGCAAATTTGGATTCCGAGATAAGAGTCTCGAGCTTTTTCACGTGATATAGGTCTCAATCCGAAGTTCCGTGGAAAGCTGACGGCATTTCCTGGTAAGAAGTGACTCATCTATATGACGATCCTACTATGAATTGCTCCAATCCAGCAGGAAACTCATTAGCTCTTACATCTCTCCTAACCACAAAACGCGCCCGTTCTTGGACAAGTTTAGACTTGCAGCAGCGGCTTAGCAATCGATAGGATGTTCAGTAAGTGTAAAGAAATGAAAAATACTGTGGCAAAAGGAAATTAATAAAATAGAAGAAAAGCTTACCGAAGGAATCAATGTTGCTTCAGCAAGAACTTTCCTAAGGATTCGGTACTGATGATCACTCGCACATTCTCGGCCTGTACCAGCCGATCCCAGTTGGCGAGGCTACGCAGCGCCGAAGCGTGGCCGAAAACTGTCCGTGACGGCACCTAAAATTTTATGAGAAGCTCTCTTATCCTTAGATGAAGTGACTTTTCTTTCTATACAAACGTTGTAAGGATGTAAGACATTGCTAAGCTTTGCGAATTCAATATTCGTACGAAGTCCAATCTTCGCTTTTAACAGCAACACATGCCTTTTTCCAGTTAAGGACGCGACTACAATTCAATCCTAGAAGATAGGCAAGGTAACCTTTCCCATTTTCACTGAGTTGACGCATAGGAACATACAAAGATCGCTAGGACTACATATTAAGGAGAGCTTAGTTAACAAGCGGCGTTATAACTCACTACTAGAATTGGAAAAAGATAGAGAGAAAGTTCACAGCGGTGACGAATTGATATACAGTACAATATTTTAGGGTTCGTAATGCGGTGTCATTACGCGTCGGTGTAGCGATGAAAGTTTTTAATGCGTGAACAAAAGTGAAGAGACGACTACAAACACTATAAGAAGCACAAAGTTCATTTCACTGAACACTGATAACAGATCATCCTTAAGTATAAATGCAAAGTTGCCAGAAACCCCATGGAGCCTCATACCACTATTATAGGGTATCTATTAAGTATGGTCCGCAATATTCTGAGAGTGGTTTCTGCGAACAGATTGCTGTCACTACAACACGTGACATACGTTTGATTGGAGAGTTACAACATGTGTTCGTGAGCAGTTTTAACATCTGCCGGATGAATGCTCAACAAGTTTTGCATCCATCTTCTCGTCGAACCATCATCGCACACCTCGTCGGCGAAGGACTTCGACCAGCGGAGATTGCAAGAAGGTTCCACATCAACGACTGAACGGAAGATTGCGGCCCGTACCAAAACGAGTACAACATCATCCGCTTTCAGAAACAGGATGACCACGGGTCGTCATCAATACCCAAACAGGCCGACTTCGGGTCGTCAACATGCATGGCATAGGGAAGATAATAAAGAGGAGGATATAGAGGAAAGACGTGGTTAGCAAGGACAAATTTGCTTCCGACTTACAGTTCTCACGACGAAGTGTTCAGAGCATTTTACACAAAAGCTAGTTCCCATTTAACGACCATTTCGTGGACATTTTCCTACTGGAACTTCAAAGGCTTGAAAATGCAAAAAACTCTTTGGCATCGTCAGGGGCCGCTTATCGGACGTAGATTGTCTAAAGTTTTCAGCGTAAGGGTTGCTCACAAAAGTCAAAATCACCGACAGCTTCTATATTCGACCATAAGAAAATGTGGAAAGCTTCGTGTACGCTCAGCAGTGTTTCTAAACTTTCTGATGATTCCCGGTTGGAATACCATCTGAAGGCAAGATACCTCTTGATTTCGTTTACAAAATTGTCAAAATCAACTCCGACGTCTACCAAAATAATTGCCAAAAGGTGATCCAATTTCGTGAATAATCCGATTTCCGACTAAACGACAGCACATTGATAGAAGGCGACATTCGCCTTCTGAGAGCAGAATGCTCCTTGGTTCTGGGGCAAGGATAGGTAGGCCGTCCGACTCGCCGAACCCACTTCCAAAGCAGCACTATGTCCGGAGCCATTTATAGCAAATGGTATCTTCCAACTCTTACCAGAGTTTGGACTGTATGATGGTAGACCTTGTTGAAGAGTAGCTAAAGATGGATGGTCGACTAGATACCTGCGGCTCAGTGAGGAAGCAGTCAGCACGCCACTGTATCCGTGCTAAAGGAGATGATGTTGAACAATATCTTGACCGACTGATCAATTAATAAAACAATCAATAAGAATAATATCAGAATGTCTATACTCGTTCCATACTTATGGCGAAGAGGCCAGCGGACTTTGCTTTGCAGCCACCCGTTGAGTTTGGCGCATTCACTTTCGGAGATCATGCGAAGGATAAAAATAGTAATATTATTCACATGGACACCTTATGTACTACAAATGTTTCGACAGAAAAGGAGATTGCTCGGGGTAGATGTGAAAAAACGACGAAAAAGGTAAGTTCTCTTGTGGTCTGGATGACAACGTGATTTCCTGTCATAATCGTCATTCCTAGGAAGACAAATGCCATAGGGCTCTTCAGCACCCACTAACGGAAAAAACTGGATTGATTATAATCTGTCATAGCCAGAAACCCTACCGCTAGTTGAGTCCGCATAATCGCAGCTGTTGTCAACACACAGTTTCTGGGAGGATTGCAGAAATCCAAACATTATTGAACAGACGGAATAGCTGCGCGAGCTTCTGTCGTTGCATATATAAGGGAGCGTAGTGGGTTTCACAAACATGTTTCATAATGGCCTTATCTTGGAGCACACTTGTCCTGGTAGGTATTAATAAGTCGTTTTCCCTAAACAACTTTACATTTACCATAAAAGAGGAAAGGAAATCGCTTCATTATTAACTCAGCATTGAGGAGGACACTTCATCTTCTATCATACTAAATTTTTGACCGCTCCATTTATTTATTTATTTTTTTATATGCCTTTCAATATCCTTCTATATAATAAGCCGCTAACGTCTGTACGGGGCGGAGCGTCTGTACGGGGCGGAGCGTCTGTACGGGGGAGAGCGTCTGTACGGGGGAGAGCGTCTGTACGGGGGAGAGCGTCTGTACGGGGCGGAGTGTCTGTCCAGGGGGGGATCAGTGACGGTCTGCCTGGCCATCTGGGTGCTGAACTGTGAGGGGGAATCGTGGGGGGAGGGGGGTTGCAGTTGTGCAACGTGCCTGGCGACTCAGTAGACGTGCCGAACACGTTGCCCAACGTGCCTGGCGAGTCAGTAGACGTGCCGAACACGCTGCCAAACGTGCCTGGAGATGCGGTGCTGGAGTCCTGTAAGGGGGAATCGTCGGAGGAGGGGGGTTGCAGTTGTGCAACGTGCCTGGCGACTCAGTAGACGTGCCGAACACGTTGCCCAACGTGCCTGGCGAGTCAGTAGACGTGCCGAACACGCTGCCAAACGTGCCTGGAGATGCGGTGCTGGAGTCCTGTAAGGGGGAATCGTCGGAGGAGGGGGGTTGCAGTTGTGCAACGTGCCTGGCGACTCAGTAGACGTGCCGAACACGTTGCCCAACGTGCCTGGCGAGTCAGTAGACGTGCCGAACACGCTGCCCAACGTGCCTGGCGAGTCAGTAGACGTGCCGAACACGCTGCCAAACGTGCCTGGAGATGCGGTGTTGGAGTAGAGAGAGGGGGGGTGTAGGGGGGGGGGTGTATTTCGTTCAAGCGGTCCGAAACTTTAGCCTTGGGGGTAATCGAGGTCGCTGAACACGAATCTGAAGTTGATCAATCGATATCGATCGATAATATCGATTTTTCGTGTATTTCGTCCAAGCGGTCCGAAACTTTAGCCTTGGGGGTAATCGAGGTCGCTGAACACGAATCTGAAGTTGATCAATCGATATCGATCGATAATATCGATTTTTCGTGTATTTCGTTCAAGCGGTCCGAAACTTTAGCCTTGGGGGTAATCGAGGTCGCTGAACACGAATCTGATGTTGATCAATCAATATCGATCGATATTATCGATTTTTCGTGTATTTCGTTCAAGCGGTCCGAAACTTTAGCCTTGGGGGTAATCGAGGTCGCTGAACACGAATCTGAAGTTGATCAATCGATATCGATCGATAATATCGATTTTTCGTGTATTTCGTTCAAGCGGTCCGAAACTTTAGCCTTGGGGGTAATCGAGGTCGCTGAACACGAATCTGAAGTTGATCAATCGATATCGATCGATAATATCGATTTTTCGTGTATTTCGTCCAAGCGGTCCGAAACTTTAGCCTTGGGGGGTAATCGAGGTCGCTGAACACGAATCTGAAGTTGATCAATCGATATCGATCGATAATATCGATTTTTCGTGTATTTCGTTCAAGCGGTCCGAAACTTTAGCCTTGGGGGTAATCGAGGTCGCTGAACACGAATCTGAAGTTGATCAATCGATATCGATCGATAATATCGATTTTTCGTGTATTTCGTCCAAGCGGTCCGAAACTTTAGCCTTGGGGGTAATCGAGGCCGCTGAACACGAATCTGAAGTTGATCAATCGATATCGATCGATAATATCGATTTTTCGTGTATTTCGTTCAAGCGGTCCGAAACTTTAGCCTTGGGGGTAATCGAGGTCGCTGAACACGAATCTGAAGTTGATCAATCGATATCGATCGATAATATCGATTTTTCGTGTATTTCGTCCAAGCGGTCCGAAACTTTAGCCTTGGGGGTAATCGAGGTCGCTGAACACGAATCTGAAGTTGATCAATCGATATCGATCGATATTATCGATTTTTGTGGATGCCATTCAAGCGGTCCGAAACTTTAGCCTTGGGGGTAATCGAGGCCGCTGAACACGAATCTGAAGTTGATCAATCGATATCGATCGATAATATCGATTTTTCGTGTATTTCGTTCAAGCGGTCCGAAACTTTAGCCTTGGGGGTAATCGAGGTCGCTGAACACGAATCTGAAGTTGATCAATCGATATCGATCGATAATATCGATTTTTCGTGTATTTCGTCCAAGCGGTCCGAAACTTTAGCCTTGGGGGTAATCGAGGTCGCTGAACACGAATCTGAAGTTGATCAATCGATATCGATCGATATTATCGATTTTTGTGGATGCCATTCAAGCGGTATGAAATTTAAGGCGTGTAGGTGGTGGAGGTCATCATCATTCTTCTTCTTTCTATACAATAAGCTGCTAAGGAGAGTGTAACTTCTGTCAGTCTTTACGGGATGCGGCGTCAGTCCAGGGCGACGTGTTTGTCCTGTCTGTCCAGAAGGGGTCCAGTAACGATATGCCTCTATCCGGTGTTGGAGGAGTGCGAGGGAAGTGTGAGGGGAAAATCGGTGACGATGACATCGACAGCCTTAGTCACCGTTACCTACCGTACCCTACCATAATCGGCTGAAATTTTAAAGAAGGATGTTAGATTCGTGATCAGCACGCTAATTAACCACCCCCCCCCCTAGGCGAAGTGTGGGCGAAGTTTTTTTCGTAGCTCTACTCTACCTCTGGAGTGAGCGATCTCTAAGCAGGAGGGTGCAGACACTGCACTCTACTTCCCTTCAGTGCTTTTTCTCAAGAATTATTGACTTGACGTTTTGAATTTAAGATTACGCGGGTGTTTTGAATCTAGGCGGGACCTAATCAAAGCGCGGTGGCGCTCTCTGACGTCTTCGACGGATTCATTTTCTATTTTGAGGAGTTCGACTTGCTTTTTGGGTGTCTTGCTTTTCATTAGCTTCGTCGATAGTTACGCTGCGATCCGGTGAACAGCGGAGGAGATGTCGTGATATCGCTGATGGGGGGGGGGGGGTGAGACAATGTCTCGATGATTCGTTCAGCTCGAACTTTTTCGACAGTCTGACCTGCTGTATTATCCTCCTAATATAATAAGCCGCTAACGTCTGTACGGGGCGGAGCGTCTGTACGGGGTGGAGAGTCTGTACAGGGGGAGCGTCTGTCCAGGGGGATCAGTGATGGCCTGCCTGGCGATCCGGTTCTGAAGTGTGGGGGGGGGGTTGTAGTTGTGCAACGTGCCTGGCGACTCAGTAGACGAGCCGAACACGTTGCCCAACGTGCCTGGCGAGTCAGTAAACATGCCGAACACGCCGGCAACCGTGCATGGCGAGCCGTAGACGTACCGAACACCTCAGCAACCGTGCATGGAAAGTCAGTAGACATGCCGAACACGCCGGCAACCGTGCATGGCGAGCCGTAGACGTACCGAACACGTCGGCAACCGTGCATGCGAGCCGTAGACGTACCGAAGACGTCGGCGACCGTGCATGGAAAGTCAGTAGACATGCCGAACACGCCGGCAACCGTGCATGGTGAGTCGTAGACGTACCGAACACGTCGGCAACCGTGCATGGCGAGCCGTAGACGTGAAATCGAATCTGAAGTTGATCAATCGATATCGATAGCGATCGATATTATCGATTTTTCGTGTATTTTGTTCAAGCGGTCTAAAATATGAGCCTTGGCGTAATCAAGGTCGCCGAACCCGAATCTGAAGTTGATCAATCGATGTCAATCGATATTGTCGATCTTTTGTGGATGCCATTCAAGCGGTATGAAATTTCAGCCGTGTAGGTGGTGAAGGTCATCATCATCCTTCTTCTTTCTATATAATAAGCTGCTAAGGGGAGTGCAACTTCTGTCAGTCTCTACGGGATGGGGACTCTGTCCAGGGCGACGTGTTTGTCCTGTCTGTCCAGAAGGGGTCCGGTAACGGTTTGCTTCTATCCGGTGTTGGAGGAGTGTGAGGGAAGTGTGAGGGAAAATCGGTGATGATGACATCGATAGCCATTGTCACCGTGCCAGAGCTGAGTGAGAGGAAGCGAGCAGCTCAGGGAGGTTTCGAACGTCGAAGAAGTCGTGAAGAAGACGAAAAACTTCCGGCTCCGTGCTCACCTATTCAACTCCACTGTCCTTCCTGTGGTATGTAGCATACGCCTCAGAGACCGGCGCCATACGAAAGCAGGACGAACACGCCATCCGCCTTGCGCTGCGTGAGACGACATGCTCGCAGTGACACGACTGACGCAAATGAGAGAAGGAATCCAGAGTTCCGAGCTTCATCGACGTCCAAGGATCAGACGCTGTGGCATCGTCGAAAATAAGGTGGGCTAGCCACGTCATGCGCTTCGCAGACACGTTGAATGAGAGCCGTCACCGACTGGATTCCGCGGGACGTCAACAGAACACCAGGAAGCCCATCAACGCGTTGGTCGGACTTATTCATGGAAGCCTTGAACGACCTTTATGAAGCTCTTCGTGTCCTTCGAGCGAGGAGGATTGGAGCACTCTAGCGCACGCCAGGCACGAATGGAGACGCTGCTTACGCCCGCTCGAGCAACTCGATGATCAACGGGACGCAGGTAATATAGGCGACAGCAGTTTTGATGATGATAGATGGACTGTCGTTATTTGTTGTGAAGATGAAGACAGTCTTATAATTGCCATGTAGGAGGGCTCAGAAAAATCAATAATGAAAGAAATCTGGCTTTTCACATACTAAAATACTGCTAAATTGACTGCAGCAAGATAATTTTATTTGACGAATTTACCGAACTTACCGATTTTAACGCAAATATTTTTCGTTAAAAAATGGTCGTTAAAAATTTACCGTAAAAAAATTAACGCACACCCCTGGCCCGAGCCTCAAAAGACTGCCAAAGACGTCTCTCAACGTGTTTGGGGATTCAGGTAGACGTACCGAAGACGTCATCCGCTAAGCGGGATCATTGAGGGGAACCACTACCAGTAATGGAAGACCGTTTCACTAAGGGTAGAACAGTAATGAGGGACCAATAGATCGCCCTATCATACTATATACTGTACGTGCTGCGAGCCTTTTGTACTCCTAAGTAGGGAAGAAAGCTATACAAGTATAGCAGCAAGCTTGATGTGATTGTCCTTAGCTTAGTGATACTGCAACATCGCGCGAAGCGCGCAAGTGCGAGGCACGCCGATAGGCGTGACGGAGCACTTGTTTTACAATATGCGGCAGCTCATTAGATCGATCCATTCGCGTTTCGTTTTCATTCTTGCTTCTTCTTGCCAATTGCATGTTCCAAAGGCTTTCTGGAATACATCTCGCCATATAGATTTTGGTAGTCCCACTGTTCGTTTGCACGGCGGACACCATTCCATAATCTGACGAGACCACTTATTATCAACAGTATTAAAGATCTTCCAGCTATATCCATTTTCTTACAATGGCACAGTCGATCACAACCTTGACTTCAGTAAATCCTCGCTGCCACATGTTTCGCTTTCTATCTCGAAGGCTCAGCCAAACATCTGACGTTCCATTCGCCTTTGTGCTGCTGCAAGTTATGTTCGGCTGACTTTGACAGAGTCCAGGTCTCAGCACCAAACAGCATCGAAGGCAATATACACATATTGAAAAGGGGTCGTTTCCACTTCATCTCGACCGTCCTCGATTTAAAAAATTTGCGTATCGACAGAAATTGCTCCAGCCTGCACGAATCCTACGGGTGATTTCTTTGGAAATGTCCCGATTGAAGGAGATGGCTTGCCCGAGGCACACGATAAACTTCACATTGTCAACGTCCTTTCCCCTGAGGGTGACAGATGTATCAGAGGTCGCCATTACCTTAGTTTTTGAGGCACTTAATTTCAAACCACAGCTAAGCGAGTTTTGGTCTAGCTCGTTAATCATGTTTGCAGTTCTTCCTCGTTTTTTGAAATTAGAACAGCATCGTCAGCAAAGCCAAGGTTGGTGAGCCAAATTCCATTAACTGATATTCCATAACCGTTCCAGGTTAGTTTCCGAGAAATATACTCTAACGTTGAGGTGAATAGTTTTGGTGAAATTGTATCACCTTGGCGGACTCCTCGACAAACTCTTATGGGAACGTCTACTCCTCCGAGACGAACTGTAGAGTGCGCTTAGTAGATTTTACAAAGCAGTTCAATAAGCTGGCGATTCGCTCCTTGTTCTTAAAGGGCCATCCATAACGCTCCATACCACTGGAGAAATCACCAACATGATGAAGTTAACAAAAAAATTCAAATATGTTTTCATCCGCTGAGACTCCCCCACTTGCGAAGTCTTAAGACCTCCTCATATTTTTGCGGCAACGCGGCAGCCCTATCTATTATATATCTATCAGTATCCATAGGTATAGGGAAGAGAGGCAGAGCTGGCAGCTGATGTGCACCCACGCGGTTGTGGCAATAATTATTCAAGGCATGCAGCCGCTGCAGCCGCTTTGCCATTGAAACTGGTGATGATGTGATGATGATAACGCAACCGCATTGGTGATGGAGTAGGGTTGCAAAGCTGAGTATGAGTGCCTCCTACACGGCAGCTTTACCGCTCACGAGACAGTTTTGCTGCCTGCCGTGTGCCGCGATGCCGCAGAAATGTGCGGAGGCCTTTAGATAACCATATCGTTTTAAGTGCCTACTAGATCAGAGCATAAATAGCTGGCTTTATTGCTCCATCATTACCCATTTCTTTGCCCTCCCCCTCATCATTCCCGTACCCTGGGGAGGCGCATTTCTCCACATTTGTTAAGTCGAATTTGTCTATAAACTCTTTCTCAAATAATGTTTAAATATCCAAGTTTGAAGTATCGGAAGCGAGTGGTACACTACACCTTTAATCCCACCGCTCGTACAACCGGAGCATCAGCGTGGAATGCGGCAAATATGAAATGCAAAATTTTGAACACTCTTTCATTTTCAGATCATGGGCTTAAATATATAACACTTTCTTCTTTCAGTTTTCATTATTTTTTACTGTGACCCGACAAGAGAAAAATGGTCGCCCGCAAATTTTTCAGTTAGTTTCTTCCTTTAGGCCATCATCAAATTAAAAAACCGACAGAGAATGATTCCCATTTTTGAAAAGCGATGAGAAATCTGAAAATTCTCAAAAATTCTCATAACGGTTTTTTTCCATTCCGTAGTTCGTTTTTATTTCTTCGTGAGTGTAGATCTTCGTTTGTTTCGGCGCAAATAGCGTAACTGATGTGGTCTTAGAGAAAACTTTGTGGCACGTAATCATAGTCAAAGAGAGGGATTATGAATGTCTGTCAGTTCGATTTCTACCATTTCGATTGCACAGCACAGCTATTGTACGCAGTTGCGTTGTTTACTGCACAAAAACCACATCTGGATTGAATTCTGGATTGGATTGACGCTCATGTGGTGCTCTCATTTGTTTCTGAGGGAGACGATTCTGCCCCTATACAACACCTGGGCCGCTCCGACCTATCGCTGAGGTTGTCCCCACTAGCCGGATTCACGAACGTTCCCGGGGACGTTCCTGACTTCCCACGGAAAGCGACCAGGTGAGAGAGCAAGGCAGGAGAGAGATGCGAGAGATGATAGATGAGGTGAGAGAGCATTGCGGCAGAGAGAGGTGAGAGATGATATCGCATATCTCCCGCTCCCGCTGCTTCACGATTCCGGCTACTGGTTGAACAAATGTTTTTCTCTGATTCAGGTAGTCATCTCTATTAGTGCAGCTGAAGCAGGCAATGCCCCTGCCATCACGAAGTGGCCTCGATGTGAGCTTCTCGGGAAATACAATTTTGAAGAGGAACCCAAGATAATGTTCCTCTTGAAACTCTTCACCAGGTCGCAGGGCGCTGCCAATTCCTTGAAATGGACGGTAAGTTTCTCCGAGAGAGCTAAACAATGCAAAAAGGCCATAAAGCTCGTTGGGCGGAAAGAATAAACTAGGCTGACTTTGCCGAAAGTTATACGATGATACTCCGAAAGTTATACGATGATACTCCAGGGGCCGGATTCATCAGCGACTTACGTAACTTTAACGGAGAATTGTAAGCAAAGTGCTCAGATAACGCGGCTTATCGCTCACCATATCGCTTGATGTGCTTACAATTCTCCGTTAAAGCTACGTAAGTGTTGATGCATCCGGCCCCCAGATCGGCATTTTAATGTTTTTAAAACTCAATCTTGTTAAGAAAATCGCAACGCGCAACCTTCTACAGCTGAACCTAGAGCTCCATGCTCGAGTCAATGAAAATTTACACACGCATCGCTAACCTAGATCAAACTATTAAAGGAATATAGACGTAGATGGTATCCAAATACTAGGGCTAAAGTCATCAACTTTGCTAGTGACGGAAACGAACTGCAGATTTTAAAATAAGCACGTGCATTAAGAAGAACTGAGGGTGACTGCCGCTGTTTAACAAAGAATATGAGCAACCCTTGAAGGGAGGGATCACTCACTTCAGGGATGTGCGGAAAAATTTCCGAGAAAAGCGGAAGACGGAAGACGGAACGGAATAGCTCAAAAATGGGCCGAAATCGAAATACCAATCACGGAAACGGAAGGTACTCAAAACTTATTACTTCGTCTAATTTTTTATAAATAAATAAATAAATATATATATATATATATTAGGTTGGCAACTAATTTCGTGGACTCTCAAGAATCTTCAGCAAAAGTCTTTATTAACAAATAACTAAAGACGATCTTTAATTCAAATAAGATCCCTCAGAACGCAGAATTGCTTCCCATATATCAGGTAGCTGGTCTATCCCACGGGCATAGAATTATTGTGCTTTTAAGGCCAAGAATCTTTGGAGGTGCATTTTGACCCGGTCCGCATTATTGAATCGTCTTCCAATCAAGAAGTACTGCACCGAACTAAAAGTGTGGTAGTCACTCGGCGCAAGGTCTGGGCTGTAAGGTGGATGAGGTTGACTCTCCAGACAAGGTCTTCTGTTTTTTGAGGCGTCCGGTTCGCAACGTTCCCTCCGTTTGGTGGTGTCAAGAAGGTATTGACTTCTGGGAGCTCGTCAATAACGGTTCCAGCACTAATGCTGTAATCTACTCTTCTCAACCTGGCCGCGCGCAGGCTGAACTCCGCTGGAATCGGTTCAGACAGATTTTCAGGAGCGGAATTATCTATCAGCAAGATAACGCCAGATCACACGTCACGAATCTGGAGCTTCAAAAAATCGAAAACCTTAGCTGGGAGCGTCTAACTCACCCGCCTTACAGCACAGGCTGTCCGCCAAATGACTAGCACCTTTATAGCACGCTGCAGCACTTTTTGGTTGGAGGACGATTTATTAATGTGGACCATGTCAAAATGCACCTCCAAGGATTCTCGGCTGCAAAAGCACAAGAATTCTACAGCTGTGGGATGGGCCAGGTAGTTGATAAATGGGAATCATACTTTAGCATACCAACAGATCTTATTTTGGTTGAAAACTGTTATTTGTTATTTGTTTATGAACACTTTTGTTGAAGGCGCTTGAGAGTCCACGAAATTAGTTGCCAACCTAATATATATATATATATATATATATATATATATATATAAAGGATAAAGGATAAAGGACGGCGTTATTCAATCCCTTCTGGGATGCGCCAGCGCATTCTACTTCTACGGGATGTCGTGGAGGCGACATGAATGCGTATTTGGCCATACAATGACTTGCGGTGGCCAGCCGATGAACAAGTCAGCGCTTTATCCTTCCCAGACAAGTCTGGTACCAATTCACCGACCCCGGAGGGATGGAAGGCTTGGTTGACCTAGGCGGGAAATCCGAACCAGGAACCTGGTATCGGGTGCACGCGACAGTCGCGCCTCCTCCGACTGCGCTACACGCGCCCGTATATATATATATATATATATATATATAATATACAGCTATGTATCCATAATAAATGTTCATCCTATGGTAGTAAATTACACGAGTTGCCGTTATCGAATTTAGGAAGCGGACAAGGCAGCATGCGACCCTTTTCCGGCAAAATATAGCAATAAGAAATCCTTGTATTCGTATTTCGTATCATTAACAAGATGAATTTTCAAATATTGCTAGTGTAACAAATCGAAGTTTGCGCAAAATCTTTCTGTAAATGGGAAGGAAGTACTTTATACGCAATGAGTCCAGCTGACGAGTAAGGTGCTAGAGATTTCGCCACCCATAACACTTACGATTAGTCGGTCTTATTGAATGTCTCAGATCTATCCTAATTGTGAGGGGGCAGGGCTAAGGTTACAGTTGCGTTCAGCATCCGCGACACGAACGACACCCACTCTCTGAGTTCGCATGGGTACCACTGTATCGTTTGGCAGTAGCTGGATCTCTGGAACGAACTCAAAGAGAGGCAAAAGACCGCATGCCCTCCTCCGACTAGGATAGATCCCCTACGGAGCGCATTGTTAGCAACCTAACAAGAGTGCTTATAGAACTCTGATTTAGAATTGGTGTTCCAGGCCAGACCAAAGGTTATTAGGAAGAAGATATGCATGCTCCCGATACGGAATTTGATTCTTGACTCAAACACTCATGAAACCTTTGTGTACCTACACTATTCGATGGTACATCGTTTTAAGAAAAGTACAAAATCCAATTTGGTTACTGCTTCAAATCACCACTGGTTGGAAAGCAGCACAATCCCAAAAAAGTGACACATAGTTGATCTCGTACTTCAGCCTTTCGATTAAGTTCAAGAGGTGAATGAAGACAAAACAATCAATGAGTGATGAGTCATCATTTCCGTTCCGTCTTCCGGCTCAAAAGAGAGCGGAACACGGAACGGAACGGAAGGACTAAAAATGACCGGAAACCGGAATTCGGAACACGGGAGCGGAAATTCTGCACATCTCTACTTACGATGGTTTGGTAATTCTTTTTCCGCTTCATATGGTCGTTCAAATTGGGGTTTTCGGGTTTAGGATTAGAAGACCTATTCACTGAAATTTTTGTACACATATTATTTAATGATTAAAGGATTTATGAAAGTTTATCATTAAACCATAAACTGTTTAGAGCTATGACTGCGGTATCGAAGGAATGGCTGGTCTAATGATCAAGAAAAACTCTCCGTGTACGGACTCATCGAAGCAACTTTGTCTAAAATACGAGAGGTATGTGGTGACCATAAAACAACAGACAGCTTGTGTCTGCCTAATGGCTTGCAATTAAATTGATAAATTAATCATGTAAGCAATAATAAATACTATTCGTAATATCAGGAAAAATATCGTATTAGGGACCTCCAATTCGACGTTCTCAAAATCTGGACATTTTGTCATAGGCTGCTTATCCTTTTGGACCTTTTGGACAGACTTCTTATAAAATGGTTTATTGCAGCCGACCTTTCGACCAAATCCTCTGTTTCAAGGCCTGAAAGAAGTCCGAAATTCTCCGGTTGGTGAAACTATTTGGTCACTTTGGTCGCTATTAACCAGGGCCAAAAGAGTTGACTTAACTGGCTACCATGGAGCAATCGAGAACCACTGGGGAGCCCAAATACTGGGTGTATCAAAAAATTGTTTACACAGTTTGAAAGGTGATAACTTTGCATACAGTAAAGATACTGAAGAAGTTAAGAGCTCATAACAAGCTTAAGAAATTAGAAATTTCTCGACATAAGAACGATATTGGTTGCGTCATGCACTCGACTGAAACTAGGATTTTACGCACTATTGCTTGTGTTTTGCTTGAATACTTTTTATAATTCTCTCACAAAGTGGCCGTACCGATTGGCTTGTGCTTCTTTTAAGGCTCAAATTTTAAAACACACTATGGCTTGCGGAGTTATCCTAAAAAATGCAGGTACTATTTGAAAGGTGATGTTTAAGATTAAAATGCAAGCGCAGGGTGACGAGATTTCTCTGGCGTGCAATTAGTAAAGGTTGCGCCACGCCCTCGTCTGAAACCCTTCATTCCAGACTCGATTGATTGTTGAGGAGCGCACGCAGAGCGATAAATTTGGAATCAATAAAGTCACATGTCACGTGCCTTTCGCGTGATTTTCAAGTTCTAAACGTTAAAAGAAAGACAGATCAGGTTGAAGTGGACAGCTAATAGCAAGATTAAGTATTCAGCCCATGCACAATCAATCGAGTCTGAAATGCAAGGTTTCAGATGGGGGCATGGCGCAACCTTGACTATTTGTACACCTCAGAAATCTCATTATTATGCGCTCGCATATAGGTCTTAAACTTCTCCAGAAGCTTTGTCAGCAGCAATGTTAGAACCTTTCAAACTGTACCTGCATTTTTTAGACGATACTCTGCACTTTTTCGTATGCCGCAGTGTGTTTTTAAGTTTTAAACTGTGAAAAAAGCAAAAGTCAACTTTCTTCTTCTTCTTAGGAGAAGAAGAGTCAGAAGAAGAAGAAGAGTCAAGCAAAACACAATCAATCGAGTGTAAAATGCAAGATTTCAGACGAGTACATGGCGCAATCCATACCGCTCATATGTTAAAAAATTTCTATTTAATCAAGCTTTTACATGTGCTCTTCTTAACTTTTTCAGTAGCTTTGCTATACGCAAAGTCACTTTTCAAATAATGTATACATTTCTTGAGACACCCTGTATACAGTGCGCCGTGTGTCGAAAAAACGCACACAGCAGTATATTTATTTATTTATTTATTTATTTATTTTGTACGTAGAGGACCACGCAGATAAACAGTTCAAGTGCGGTTAACAAATTGCATTTAAAACAACAATGAAAAAATCAATATGAAAACGGGATAAACTAAGGAGCGTCCTGGTGATACCTGTCAAGGAGCCTTTTATACTGCCTCAAGGAGTTAGGTAGAACGTTTTTCTTTGAGAGCTTCAAAAACTCGGTTTCTGCTCGATTATAAAGAAAACCTTATCTTACGTCACATTTTGCCTCTGGGATCTTGATCAATTTAACAGAGAAAACTTCAGCCGAAATCTCTGACAGCGCGGCTTATCAAGCGATACGGTGAGCGATAAGCCGCATTATCTGAGTTTTACGCTGTGAATTCTCTGTTAAAGTTATGTAAGTCGTTATGAATCCGACCCCTAGACTGAAATGCCTAACATACCAGTTACCATCTTATAAACCACGACAAGTTCATACTTACTCCTAAGGTGTGCAAGTGTAGGCAGCTCATATACTTTTTTTCTATAATAATAGCAGCCGCAGGAATCCTTGTGAGATCGAATCCATGCACCACTGTCAACAGTTTTCTTCTGAAACTGTTGTGAACGGCTCCTATCGTAGCGATTCCTACTGTGCGGATAGCGCTAAATACAGTCTCTAGTATGGGTCTCACATAGAACTTGAAAGCGAGAATCAAATCACATAAGGACTCCTACGGCTACTATGGGGTGCGCATTCATTCGCGGTCTCGGCGAATTGCGGATTTGAACCGCGAGCGGCATTTTTTTTCTAGAAATTCAAGTGCTGTTATTTTTTGTTTTTTATATTATGCTACCAGAAAAGTTTTGTGTACGTCCTTCGTGTTTTATACAATGGTTAAAGCTCATCCGAAGCGCGCCGCCATCACTGGTCTGCACCAGGATGATCATGAGTCGAGGAAAATTGCTCATCTTCCATCTGTTTTCCAGCAATTGGTCCGAAAGACGATTGAACGGTTCGAGGAGCTCGAAGTACATTGGACAGGAAAGACGAGGTCGAAAGGTTTCTGTTGCCACTTCTGATACCACAAAAAGGATTCTTGAGAAAATTCGACGGAATCCTCGCCGCTCGAGGAGGAAGATGGCGAAAGAGAAAGGCATCAGTGCTACCTCTGTGAAAAACATTGTTCGAGAGAAGCTAGGACTTCGCCCTTACCGACGACAGGCGGCGCATTCCCTATCGACACGAATAAAGAACATGCGGCTGAAGAGATGCAAGAGACTTCTAGAGCGTTTAGCAGATGACACGCACCTGAGCATCGTTTTCAGTCGCGAAAATGTCTTCACAACAAAACCTATTGTAAATCTACAAAACGATCGAATCCTTGCATCAAGTAAAAAGCAAGCCATTTCCAGAGGAAAAATCATCGGAGAAGTGATATATCCAAGTTCGGTTATGGTTTGGAGTGCGATAACCTAAGTGGGAAGACGCCACTGGTGTTTGACGATGCTGGAGTGAAGATCAGTAAGTAAATACACTTGAAATCGGTCCTTGAAAAAGTTTTGAAGTCTTAGTTGACTTCGAAGACAAGCCAGGGTGCTTTTACAGACGGCTTCTGCAGACAAGTCGAGTGGCCTCCAGCAGTGGTGTTTGCAGATTTAATCGCCCACGAAGAATGGCCATCAAATTCATCAGGTCTGAACCCACCTAACTACTTGGTCTGATCATTTTTAGAGCACCATATCTCAGCTACAAGAAACTACAACTTTGGTTCGCTCAAAGCTGAACTTACGAAAATGTGGACTGATCTCGATGAGGACTATCTGCGTGTCATCTGCGACGCCTTCGTGACTCGTCCGAAAAACTGCATATGCGCAAGAGGAAGGAACTTCGAAAGAAGATTGTAATTTTTGATGGTTTAGGTTCTTATTAAAGAGCGCAAAGTGTTTTTCTCCGTTTTTAATAATTTGTGTTACTATGGCATTTCAAGTGTATGAGGCCCATAATTAATGCGCACCCACGCTCGTTATTGAAATAAAGGATTGTACCATTATTTCAATAACGACGGATTTCTAGGCATCTACTTCATTAAGCTTTTTTTGCTTTGTTCATAAATGTGCTCCTTCCTCTTACCTAGATATATCACTAAAATGTGGCTGGTTCTGTTCAGCGCCTATGGAATCATCACTGAGAAGTAGCGTAATGTAGCAAGTGCTCGCCTTGGTGCGTTCGGAAATAATACCGAACTCCTGGGTGTTTCCTCTCGTCAAGAATGCCCGAAAGTGACTTTCTCACTCACAGGAAGGCACACCATAGTTATACCGAATGCCAGTGCCTGCGCCGATATCAATTTTTATTGATTTCAATTAACCTTGTTTAGAACAAATCTACTTCATATTATACTTGCTATACCTTCGTTCTTTTGGGAATTATATTTTTTAAGCCTTTAAACTGAGTGTTCTGAATAATTTGCAAAGAAAGTTCTCCCATTTGGTTGCAGTTTATAACGGTATCCAAGTGGCTCACGATTTTTCTGGTGACGGTTTTTAAAGGAGGACATTGTTGTTTTGATCGTTCACTATGTTCTCTTTTGTTTGCTTGATTTTCTAATATGAAAACACTGATCACATCGTGAAAATCTTTTTAGGATCTTTGCGGGCAGCCTTTTTTGCCGCTATTTTAGCGGTCTTGGAAACGAAGTTGTGTCTAAAGTGAACCCTAGATCGCGTAACGTAGCTGCGCTACAAGCTCTAAGTGATCGAAACAATAAGCTTTCCTATTGCTCTGCTGCTCTAGGTGGAGCAGTTTCGGCTTTCGCATTGACAAAAGGAGATTTCCTACTGACCAATCCGTTGTCGCATTTGTGGCAGTTTGATCCTGACCAACAACATGATCCTCCTCCTTTGTAATATGCGCATACATTTTTATATCGTCCGCAAACATCTTGCATTTAACACCATAATGGTTAACCAAGAAAGGAATTTCCGAAGTGTGTATGGTAAGAATACACCTTCCTGTGGGACACCGTTGGTAACAGAGAAGCATTCAGGAAACGACCCAATTACTCTAACTTGAAAAGACCTTCCTGTTGCAAGTCGGCGGCACCAGTGCAGCGGCTGTGCCGTTAGCACGTGGGACACCAACCTGCCCCATGGGGCACCCGAAGCTGCCAGGACCGACTATCCCGGGGAGGTGTATGGTCCCATGCCCTTAAGTGCCACTTCTGAATTGAGGAATTGCTGGGTCCGTCCCTTCACTCTCCACTGAACTGTATCCCTTCAGCCCTGCGCTGCAGCCAGTATATAGTATATACCATGGGGAAGACACTACCCATTGAACTGGTTGGTTGCCTGGATTGACACCACTGCCCACGCGGTGTACATGTGGAGGGCCACGCGCAGGCTTCCGCCCTGAGCGCCCTGCCCCTCCACGCGGACCCCTCGTGGGACCTCCTCAGGCAGAGCCAACAGATCCTAAACCAACAACCACAACAATACAAACAATACCAGACAACACTGTATGAACGGACTCACCGCATTCCCTCTGCTAGCACACTGAATACCAACACAGATTTATCGCACACCATATGCCGACATAGTAGGATAGATATAGAAGCCAGTGACGCAACGATCAAATCAGAATATAGCCGGCAGAGTGGAGTGGATAGAGATGCAGAGGGGTCGGGCGCTTCACTTTACTGAGTACTCCGCGCCCTCAGCCCTGGCGACCCTTCTAGGAAAGGTTGCCCTCCATCCGATCGTCAGTCGATGCCACAATGAACCGGGACGACGAAGTGGCCAAGCCCCGCGGCTGGCTCCGGCTGAACTGGCTAGAAGCTGGCGGATGTGTGCAGCCGCTCACGGTCGGCGCAGGCGTCGAATGAACTGCCGGCTTTGCGCGGGAAGCGGGTTATGCCCGTTCCGGTGCGCGCGCTCCGCCCGCGGATCGATGCCGGCGGAGGTGGGGGCAGACCGCGCTAGGGGCGCCTCATCGGAGCGCCGCGAGCCTGAACGCCCGCAAAATGATGGAGGGGAGCGTCGTGGTCGCGCGACATTCCTGTTATTTAATTATTTATCCTCTTAATGGTCCATGTCATCAGTATACTAAAAGGCTCCCACAGCTCGCACAAAGGAATTAAAGGCGAGAACTCACTTTTAGTTGAGATGCACTCGTTTCCGTTGTATTTTGATAAATTTCTTTCGAGAATCTATTATAGAAAGCCTCGAATTGGGTATTGGACATTGGATTAGAGATGCTGCATAACACCTTAAAATTTACCAATGTCACCACATAATCGCCCTTCCTGCCAAATAACTTTGTAGACCTTGTCAAAATTTGGAATACTAAAAACCAGAAGCCCAATAGGTAGCAAATTTTATGGAGATAATGCAAAATGCATTATGTGCTGTTTCAGCAATGAAATTCATAGTGATTACAAAGATGTTGCTACCGCTGCGGCTACTTCTATGAAGACTGAAATCGAAAAGGTAAGACAATTTCATTTCTCGGAAGGAATCATAGAAACATGTGCTGAGGAACGTAACGGTTTCAGATTCGAAGCGAAACCAGATATGGCTGCAATTACGAGAAGAATGAGAACATGTACGCATTTCTGTGCCTTTTCATGAAGTGAACTGCAAGGCCAGCAAACACTCAAGACCAGCGTCGGACGACTGAGTAGTCTTGAAATTTCCTGCCTGCCATGTTCCTTATGTTGCAATAAAATCTTTGAATTAACGGTTACAAAGACATTCTTCATTACACTCTGTGTAAAACTTTATAACACCACCACTCTCAAACAACAAAATTTTTTAATGAAAAACAAATTTTTGCTACATCTTTATTGTAATCAAAAAGTAAAGTGCTTATATTGCTTATTATTATAAGTAATATTGTATTATATATTGTTAGCGCAGCAGAACTGAAAACAGATTCGGGTTTCACGTCATACGCATCGTGCACTGGAGAGATGTCTTCTAAGGACAAGCCTTCGTCAGCAATGGCAAGAAGGCCTACGAAGCTCGGAGCTACGGGAGAAGTCGCAATTAGCAGACCCGCTGCAGTACATGAAAAAGTCCAAATATCGCTGGGCCGGAGACCTGCTTCGACGAAAGGACGAAAGATGGAGTCTCCGTCTCACAGAATGGCTCCCAAGAGACCATAAGAGACCACTGGGACGACCATCAACGCGATGGGCAGAATCATTCTCAAGATCTTTCAGAGAGCGGAGTCTGCCTCACTGGATGCAAGCAGCCAGAGATCGAGCGGTCTGGAAGAGTTGTGGTCCCCGCTGAGAAGACCTCCAGCCGACAAAAGGACCATCAAAGTATCAAAGTAAAGTATATATATATACATATATAAACGTTGTAAATATGTAATGCTTTTCTAAGCCTTTTAGACCAATATTCGTTCGAATACCTATCTTCGTTTTTACAGGTAGCACATGCCTTTTCCCAGTTAAGGAGGCAACGGTAATTCAATCTTATGAGATAGGCAGGGTAACCTTTCCCCATACTCAGAGTTGACGCATGGGACGTACATAGCTCGCTAGAAGTAGGTACTAAGGAGCATCTAGTTAACAAACGACATGGTAGCTCACTAACGCAATTGGGATCACCTAAAGTCAAAGTTCACATCGATAACAGATTATTCTTAAGTGTAAATACAAAGTTATCGGAAACCCCATAAGACCTTACACCACTAATACGTGGTGGCTATTAAGTATATTTTGCTCTGAGAGTGATTTTTGCGGAGAGATTGCTGTTACTACAACATGTAACATACGTGTAATAGGAGAGCACAACATGTGTTCGTGAGCATTTTCGGCATCTATCGGATGAACACTCAACAAGCTTTGCATCCACCTTCTCATCGAACCACCATAGCACACCTTATCGGTGAAAGACTACGACCAGCGAGGATGTAAGAAGGCTCCACATCAACGAATGCACAGAAGGTTGCGGTGCAGTACCAGCAGAGAGTACACGATCATCCGTTTCCAAAAGCAGGATGACCATAAGTCGTCAGCATACCAAAACAGACCGCCTTCGAGGCGTCAACATACCTGGCATTAGAAAGATAATTATACAGAATAACGACGAAGTTAGCCTGGACAAAATTGCTTTCAACTTACGTTTCTCAGGACGAATTGTTCAGATCATTGCCATACAAGAGCTGAGGCTATCTATCTAACGATTTCTTTGTGGTTGTTCCCCTACTGGAGCTGCAAAGGTTTGAAAAATGCAGAAAACTCCTTCCGTCAGAGGGCCGCTTATCAGGCGTCGTTTGTCTGATGAGGAAGTCTTCACCGTAGGGATTGCTCACAATAGCCAAAATCCCCGACAGCTTCTATTTCCGCCTGTAGGAAAATGTGGAAACCCTAGTGTATGCTCAAAAGTGTTAACTAACTGAGTATTAATCGCAGCTGTTTTCGGCACACGATTTTCGAGAGGAGTGCAGAAAATCCTAAACGCTTGATTAGTACTTTACTGCTAAAAATAGAAAAATGCCGACGTATTTGTGCAGCGGTTTTGAATAAAAAGCATGCACGGCACAGTTCTCAATCATCTGGAATGCCTGCCCAAACGCGCTGTGAGCGTTGTCATGCGGAAATCCAAACATTCTTTGCTGCAAAAATCCAACCATCATTGAACAGACGGAATAGAGCCCCTGTTGCTGGAAATAAAAGGGATCGTAGTGGGCCTCACAAACAGATTTCATAATGGCCTTGTGTTGGAGTACAGTTGTGCTGGTGGGTGTTAGTTTATCACTTTCTCTGAACCGTTTCATTGTTAAACTGAAGTGAAAAATCGTTCGTTGGATTTAAAAGGGATCGTAGTGGGCCTCACAAACAGATTTCATAATGGCCTTGTGTTGGAGTACAGTTGTGCTGGTGGGTGTTAGTTTATCACTTTCTCTGAACCGTTTCATTGTTAAACTGAAGTGAAAAATCGTTCGTTGGATTTAAAAGGGAGGGTAGTGGGCCTCACAAACAGGTTTCATAATGGCCTTGTCTTGGAGTACAGTTGTGCTGGTGGGTGTTAGTTTATCACTTTCTCTGAACCGTTTCATTGTTAAACTGAAGTGAAAAAATCGTTCGTTGGATTTAAAAGGGATCGTAGTGGGCCTCACAAACAGATTTCATAATGGCCTTGTGTTGGAGTACAGTTGTGCTGGTGGGTGTTAGTTTATCACTTTCTCTGAACCGTTTCATTGTTAAACTGAAGTGAAAAATCGTTCGTTCGATTTAAAAGGGATCGTAGTGGGCCTCACAAACAGATTTCATAATGGCCTTGTGTTGGAGTACAGTTGTGCTGGTGGGTGTTAGTTTATCACTTTCTCTGAACTGTTTCATTGTTAAACTGAAGTGAAAAATCGTTCGTTGGATTTAAAAGGGATCGTAGTGGGCCTCACAAACAGATTTCATAATGGCCTTGTGTTGGAGTACAGTTGTGCTGGTGGGTGTTAGTTTATCACTTTCTCTGAACCGTTTCATTGTTAAACTGAAGTGAAAAATCGTTCGTTGGATTTAAAAGGGATCGTAGTGGGCCTCACAAACAGATTTCATAATGGCCTTGTGTTGGAGTACAGTTGTGCTGGTGGGTGTTAGTTTATCACTTTCTCTGAACCGTTTCATTGTTAAACTGAAGTGAAAAATCGTTCGTTGGATTTAAAAGGGAGGGTAGTGGGCCTCACAAACAGGTTTCATAATGGCCTTGTCTTGGAGTACAGTTGTGCTGGTGGGTGTTTATCACTTTCTCTGAACCGTTTCATTGTTAAACTGAAGTGAAAAATCGTTCGTTGGATTTAAAAGGGATCGTAGTGGGCCTCACAAACAGATTTCATAATGGCCTTGTGTTGGAGTACAGTTTTGCTGGTGGGTGTTAGTTTATCACTTTCTCTGAACCGTTTCATTGTTAAACTGAAGTGAAAAATCGTTCGTTGGATTTAAAAGGGATCGTAGTGGGCCTCACAAACAGATTTCATAATGGCCTTGTGTTGGAGTACAGTTGTGCTGGTGGGTGTTAGTTTATCACTTTCTCTGAACCGTTTCATTGTTAAACTGAAGTGAAAAATCGTTCGTTGGATTTAAAAGGGATCGTAGTGGGCCTCACAAACAGATTTCATAATGGCCTTGTGTTGGAGTACAGTTGTGCTGGTGGGTGTTAGTTTATCACTTTCTCTGAACCGTTTCATTGTTAAACTGAAGTGAAAAATCGTTCGTTGGATTTAAAAGGGAGGGTAGTGGGCCTCACAAACAGGTTTCATAATGGCCTTGTCTTGGAGTACAGTTGTGCTGGTGGGTGTTAGTTTATCACTTTCTCTGAACCGTTTCATTGTTAAACTGAAGTGAAAAAATCGTTCGTTGGATTTAAAAGGGATCGTAGTGGGCCTCACAAACAGATTTCATAATGGCCTTGTGTTGGAGTACAGTTGTGCTGGTGGGTGTTAGTTTATCACTTTCTCTGAACCGTTTCATTGTTAAACTGAAGTAAAAAATCGTTCGTTGGATTTAAAAGGGATCGTAGTGGGCCTCACAAACAGATTTCATAATGGCCTTGTGTTGGAGTACAGTTGTGCTGGTGGGTGTTAGTTTATCACTTTCTCTGAACCGTTTCATTGTTAAACTGAAGTGAAAAATCGTTCGTTGGATTTAAAAGGGAGGGTAGTGGGCCTCACAAACAGGTTTCATAATGGCCTTGTCTTGGAGTACAGTTGTGCTGGTGGGTGTTTATCACTTTCTCTGAACCGTTTCATTGTTAAACTGAAGTGAAAAATCGTTCGTTGGATTTAAAAGGGATCGTAGTGGGCCTCACAAACAGATTTCATAATGGCCTTGTGTTGGAGTACAGTTTTGCTGGTGGGTGTTAGTTTATCACTTTCTCTGAACCGTTTCATTGTTAAACTGAAGTGAAAAATCGTTCGTTGGATTTAAAAGGGATCGTAGTGGGCCTCACAAACAGATTTCATAATGGCCTTGTGTTGGAGTACAGTTGTGCTGGTGGGTGTTAGTTTATCACTTTCTCTGAACCGTTTCATTGTTAAACTGAAGTGAAAAATCGTTCGTTGGATTTAAAAGGGATCGTAGTGGGCCTCACAAACAGATTTCATAATGGCCTTGTCTTGGAGTACAGTTGTGCTGGTGGGTGTTAGTTTATCACTTTCTCTGAACCGTTTCATTGTTAAACTGAAGTGAAAAATCGTTCGTTGGATTTAAAAGGGAGGGTAGTGGGCCTCACAAACAGGTTTCATAATGGCCTTGTCTTGGAGTACAGTTGTGTTGGTGGGTGTTAGTTCATCACTTTCTCTGAACCGTTTCACTGTTAAATCGAAGTGAAAAATCGTTGCAATAATAACACTCAGATAACTACATAAAGAACCCGCTCCTTAGGTAAAGTCGAGGCTCTAATGAGATGAGTAGAAGATGTTCTCAATCTTCTCAAAAGTGACATAATCTTGTTGATAAAAAGAAGGACTTTCAAATATGGTTCTCAGAAGACCAACGACTAAACGTCCTGGCAGAGTAAATCGACGCTTCCTTTTTTGAAGAAATGTCGAAAAGTCTGAAAACTTCAAGCGAAATTTAAAAAGTTTTTTATACTCCTCATTTCATTTCTATTTTTCCATATATTTAGATCGTCGTCTGGGTCGGCGCGAATAGCGTAACTGATGCGGATATCAGAGATTTCATCACGCAGTGGCCCAACTGCACATATCTGCAGGACAAATTTAGAGATGATCTCAAATTAGAGTTTCTGTTGAAACTCTTTTCCCACGACTCTCTAAAAGACAAACTCGCCTCTCTTGTAAGTTTAAAAAAGTGGCTTAAAATTGACTTTCTCTAGACCGTTCATCATTCGCCTTTAGCTGAAGAGTTTGACAAGTTGTTTTGGTTCTATCCTCTTAAACTGTATGCTTCAATTTCCACGTATCCCTTGTGGTTGAAGATCATTTACCAAAGGATGAAAATATATACTACTTATACTAAGGTACCTATGCTGAGACTCCGAGTATTCAGAAGTACGAGTGTAGTGCAGAAGGCATGGCTGGTTTAATGATCCGCGATCCTGCCCTGCGAGAAGGAAGACCACGTGATGGAAAAGGATATCTCTTCCGCACAACATTCACAAGGTGCTTTAGAGGTTTCTGCTGCAAGAATTTGCTTTTGCTTGTTTTGAGAAGCTAGGCAACGCATACAAAAAGGAATGTTATGCGAGATGGTACGAATTCTATCTAAGCCGACCGTCCAAGAGCTTCCGACGCGGTGTAACTGTCCGGCTCAATAAGCCGTCTTTTGAGACTATTCAAAACGTAAAGTTTGTCTCAACCAAAACTGCTTCATTGCTGATTAAAACAAGACGGACGCACATGCATAGAGGCCCTGTTTGATTGCAGGAAGCTGTAATCGTTATTTGCAGACCAGAAGGCAGCGAGTCAGAGAAAGACATCATGGACTTGGCTGCTAGAACTGTGAAGGATGCAGTTGGAAAGGTAAGTGCGCATCACCTACATGAACTGGATATTGTAATATCTTGTAATGCGCATCACCTACATGAACTGGATATTGTAATGTCTTGTAATATTTGTTAGTTACAGAAGGGAAGCGCTTCTGAGTTTGGGTGCAACTACGGCAAGAAGGACGGCGAACACGTGGTTGTGTGTGTTTTCTTGAGGTGAACGGCAAGGGCGGCAAGCACTCAGGATCAGCGTAGAAGTTCTGAGTAGTCTTGAAATATGTTGCTTGTCGTGTTCCTTAAGCTGCAATAAAACCTCCGAATTAATGGTTTAAAACAACACATGTTGCTACATTTTTAGGGTTGTCAAATAATAAATGAATGAGATACCATGCATTCATTATTATATTACTCAACATTTGAGGAGACGCCAACGGCTTGAAACGACAATGCAGAAAGCGCATCACAGTTGATTTATGGCAGCTACACTATCAATTGAAGTTTCGTGAAGAATAATGCATGAAAGACGGCGTTGGTCAATCCCTTTTAAGATGTGCTACGCAAACTTCTTCTACGGAATGTCATAGACTTGAATGCGTATTTGGCACACAGTAAGTTGCGTGCGTATTTGGCACACAGTAAGTTGCGGTGGCCAGTCGAACAAGTTGGTCCTTCATCCATCTCAGACAAGCCTGGTACAAATTCACCACCCCAGAGGGATGGAAGGCTTGATTCGCCTGAGCGGAAAACCCGAACCAGGAACCTGGTATTGGGTGCACAGCCGGCTCATCCTTCGACTGCGCTGCACGCTCCCAATGACATTGAATAATGCAAAAAAACTTTACTTTCATCAAGCAACTGAGTATGCGAGAATAGTTAAAACTTTACTTTCATCAAGCAACTGAGTATGCGAGAATAGTTAAAACTATTATTTCGAATGGATGGGTTCGGAATTCCTAGCCTCGAATTGAATATATAAGTACTGTCGTTGCGAAAAACATATTTTCAACAACACACGAAATTTTTTACAGTTTAGTATTATCGAAGGACCCTGGTGCACCCTAAGAGAGATGGGAAACTTCATTGAGGTTCCTGCACTCTACTTTTGAGCAAGAGTACAGGGTGCGACCAGCTTACATAGTGTACCTAAACATTTTAATTTTTCTCCCAGTTTTTCCTCTGAAATTTTTCCGCCTTCAGCCGCATATGTTGACTGAAATTTGTGGAACACATATGTACTTGTGTGCAAAATGGTTAGGCGTTCCAAGCTACGAAGTGCTACTATCGAACTTCATAAGGCCGACAAGCAAGCGAAAGATATTTTGAAGGTCCATTCGGGAAGAACGGTTCAGGATACAATAAAAGGCTTCAAGGAATTGAAGACCAAATAGGAAGGAAAAGAAGGCGTCCTACGACGGCTACGAATCGGAAAATGTGAAAGTCGAGAAAAATCTGAAGGAACGCCAGGAGATCGATGCACCGGGTGGCAAAAGACGTAGGAATAAGCGTAAGGTCAATAAGGAGGATAGTCAGGAGAAAGCTTAAGAAGTTTCCTTATGTGTGCAAAAATGCCGACTTCTGACAGACACTATGAAGAAGAGGAGGTTGGAAAGATGCAAAAGGTTGCTGCAACAATTCACGCTGTGACACGCGCTCGAAACATCGTCCTTAGCGATGAGAAGATTTTCACATTGAATTCAACCTTCAATTCCCAAAATGAGAGGATTACTGGGGACTCGCTTGCTGATGCTACCGCTAAAGGACAACTTCAGGAAAGTGCGAAAAAGCCTCAATCCATATGGTTTAGGGAGGAGTCACATCTTCAGGAAACACTTGTTTTCCAAGAAGCAGGCCTGAAAATCAACGCAGCGGTTCACAAGGACGTTTCGGAAAAAAGCACTCAAGCCATAGGCCGATTGTCACTTCGGAGAAGCCTACTGGTGCATTCAACAAGATTTTGCTCCAGCACACAAACCGAAGGTGGTACAGGACTGGTGCGACAAGCAGCTACCTGAGTTCATCGCACACGACAGCGGACCTTAACCCGCTGGATTATTTTGTGTGGGCCGTTTTAGAGAAAAAAGCTTGCTCTATGAGATACCCAAATTTGGCCTTTCTTAAAGAAGCGCTTTTGAAATACTGGGACGAAATTGATGAGCCGTACCTGCGTGCCACATGCGAAGCGTTTGTCGAACTTCTGAAGGAATGTGTGGAGGCCGAAGGCGTTCATTTTGGAAACTGCTAGCATGCTTTGCATTGTCATGTTTGTAGTAGATAAATTTGATAGTTAGAATTGATTTGCGAAGTTTGATTTCAAAATGGCATTGAATTTTTAGTGCACAGGTAATTTTGCCGCACCCTGTAGAGCTTCCATACCCACTCTATGAGTTCCTCTGGTATGTTGTGCTGTCGCAAGAACCATATAGCCTCACGGGCACGCAGTCGAAGGCCTTCTCCAAGTCGAGAAAGGCTGTATTCACCGGCTTCTGTTTGTCGCGATGGCCCCCCACCAGGAGGCGGGCGGCGTGTATAACATCAATGGTCCTACAACCAGACACAAAGCCGCACTGGTTGTCGGAGAGCTTGACGATTTTACGAATTCGTCTATAGAGGACTCGCTCGAAGATCTTCATGGTGTGCGAAAGCAAGCGAATCGGAAATTGTTCCTCCAAATCGGAATTGTCGTACTGTTGTGCCAGCACTCCGGTACTTTCTTCTCCTTTACTACGTGGTTCTCTCTGCATAGCATCGCAAGCTCGGACGTCAGTTGGTAGCTGCCCGACGCCCGTGCTGCTCTACGCTGGCGTATCAACTCGAAAGTTTTCGGGTACAGACGTCTCTTTGTGGTCTTCAAGCTCTCAGCTCCCCTGCACTATCGCGAAGATGGTCACGAACCGGTATTATTTTTCGTCGATGTTGTCCATGACGGTGCCTTCCCAATGGCAGACAAGAGAGGTGTTGAGGTTCCAGTGAATGGTCGTTCTGGGACTCCTCTTCTTGAACTTCGCGGCCTTCTCTCCTTGACAGGAAAAGGGAAACCTCGCGCGATGGAGGTGATGGTCCGATCCCGTGTAGAACTTGGGGACAACGGAGACGTCAGTCAGGCAATACTTGCGATTAAGATGATGTGGTCGATCTCGTTGTGAAACTGGCCACCGGGGGATTCTCGGGTCCATCGTTGGGAGGGAGGCTTCTGGAACCGTGAGTTTCGATGGATGGTCATGATCGACACGATAAACTCAGACAGCGTTTTACTTTGCTGGTTTGAATCCAAACCGTGGGTTTCGATGTGAAGTTCTTCCGGCATCCTTCGTCGTCCGATCTTGGCGTTGAAGTCGCCAAGGATCACCTTGTAAAAGGGTGATCTTTCTTTTATAACTTCTCCAGCTCCACATAGAAGGCTTCGACCTCTTCGTCGTCGTAGTCGGATGTTGGAACATTTGTTCTTCTTCAGTTCGTCTCCGGAGTCATAGGCGGCGTGTAGGAAATGGTGTCTCCTTGTCTCGGTCGACCTGATAACGTCGCACTTGATCTTCCTAGCTTGCATCATCAGGTCCTCGATGGTTGCTTCCGATGGAGCGTGCGGGCATTGTAAGTACAGGTCGTCATCCTAGACCTTCTCAATTTTCGCAGCCTGATTAGGCTCCGAGACTCGTCCCTCCCATCACTGCAGAAATGGGGTCTCTTTCGGGGTTAGGAGAATGAAGCCTTTTAGTGCTGCTGTGTTCGACTGGAGTACACATGGTAGCTAGTCGGGCTTTGTCGTGCGGGCGAAGAACTCCGGGCAGCCAGCCAGACTGCCCGAAGGGACGGGTCGAGACTTAAGGCGGGCTCGAATCGCCTTACATGTACTCCCAGTCTACCGAGTGCAAGCTTTTGGCCGTGCTGACACTGTTACGATCCGCGCAGGCGCGAACGCATCCACGCACACTGCGCATGAACATGCCGCTCCCACGCATAAGGAACGCGTCGACCCGACACAGCAGGAGCAAGGAGTCCATCCCCCACCTGCGTTTCTGGGCAGTATACGGTCGCATTTGGTTCGCGTTCCATTCCCCTATACACCACCTAGGGACGCGCCACGTGACCCTGCGACAAGCGGCCCGAGATCCCTCTCAACAAAAGATTCCGAAGGCTTTGTATCGAAGGAGATCCGTGGGATGTTACCATGATGTATAAAATTCAACTTCGAGTTCCTGTCGCTACATAACTGGTTAGAACAAATTTCCTAACATATAGGATTCTTAAGAGGTTTCGATGCTGCAGAAGCTTGTATAAGGGTTGTCACAGGTAATTCGGTATGATGACTGGATATTATCGGTGTTGCAATGATTGATTTATAGGACGATTGTAGATTCGTGTCACAGATTGTTTGCTGACGTTTTTAACGCTGTTCACGCTAGTCTTCCGTTTACGCCTTAATAAATGAGTCAATTAAATTTTCCAAGGTATGGGTTTCTATTCTACACAGCGCACTAGTCATTTATTTATTTATTATTAAACGATCTAAGAGGATGCGCCAATAATGATCGTAATAAAGCCGCGAAAACGTTGCCCAGAAAAGCAAGAATAGAAAAAACTTAGAACTCAACTTACAACTAGCGAAAAACACTAAAAAGAAGACTATCGAGAGCGTTTAGGAAAAAACCCACCATCTATGAACCTGAGCTGTTAAGGGAGAAAACAACCAGAGGAGGGGTACGGCAGCCAACCCACAAGTAACATGCACACTACAGAAAATCAGACCAGCTTGTACATGGGTTGGCTGTTTCATATGATAAATCACCTTACTTTATACAAAACACAGCTACCTAGTATGCACTGATTGTTGCAGGCAATATTACATGGAACTTCCCTGCTTGATCAGGCGAATTCTTCCAGAGAGCTTCCTAACTGCTCGCCTTACAGTGAACACTTCAACATGCCAGATGTGATTTTTTACAGCAAACAACACAACTGCGCACAATCGTTGAACTGGTCAATTAGAAAGGGTAGAAAACAAAACAGAAGGCGTCTGTAATCCCCTTCCAAACCGAAGATTCTGACGCTGATTACGTCTCATAATATTTTCTCTAAGAATCGAACGTGTGTACCACAGCTGGCTGTCACGTGCTCCCGATACCAGGTTACCGGGTCGGATTTATCGCCCAGGCAATCTAAAGGCCGCCACAGACTTCTACGACGCCGCTGAGCGGCTTGACTCGTCATCAGTGGGAGCGGTGACGGCGAGGTACTGTACTGTTTCTAGTGGGGACCGACTGGTGCTTAACAATAACGCGCCCCGATGACGATCGCGCGCCCGCATCGACCGTCTCCGCTCTGGATCCCGCCGCGAAAGGGCAGAGCGCAGAGTGCAGACAGACAGACGCTGGAGCGGCGCCGCCGGGTGGAATGATTCAAGTCATTTCCGCCAGCGACGCCGCCGGTGCCGCCGGTGCCGCCGGCCGACCAGCGGCGCCGCCCAGCGGCTCCGCTGGAGGTGAGCTCTGCGTCTCTGCCCTATGGTTAAGCATAGGGCAGCGGCGCCGCCGAGCGGCGCCGCAGAAGTCTGTGGCGGCCTTAAGCCTTCCATCCCTCCGGCGTCTTTGAAATGGTACCAGACTTACCCGGGAGGGATAATGCGCTGACTTGTTCATCAACTAGCCACCACAACTCATTGCAACGCCTAGAACTCATTCAAATCACTTCATTGGCATTCCGCAAAAGTAGAATGGAAAGGGATTCGCCAATGCCGTCCCTTCTCCTTTATCCTTCAAGAAACTTAACTGGGTGGTGTAGCTGCCATAAATCAACTGCGATAAGCTTTCTGCATTGTCGTTTCAAGCCGTTCGCGTCTTTTCAAATATGGAATAATAAAATAGTAAGTGCATGTTATTTCATTCATTTATTATTTGACAGCACTAAAAATGTAGCAACATGTGTTGTTTTAAACCGTTAATTCAAAGATTTTATTGCAGCTTTAGGAACACGACAAGCAACATATTTCAAGACTACTCAGACCTTCTACGCTGGTCCTGAGTGCTTGCCGCCCTTGCAGTTCACTTCAAGAAAACACACACAACCACGTGTTCGCCGTCTTTCTTGCCGTAGTTGCAGCCAAACTCAGAGGCGCTTCCCTTCTGTAACTACCAAATATTACAAGACATTACAATATCCATTTCAGGTAGGTGATGCGAATTTACCTTTCCAACTGCATCCTTCACAGTCCTAGCAGCCAAGTCCATGATGTCTTTCTCTGACTCGCTGCCTTCTGGCCTGGTAATAACGATTGCAGCTGCCTGCCTATTCAAGCAGAGCATCTACCTACGCGCGTCACTGTAATCATAATCACCTAGTGCTTCAGTATTGAAGCAGTGCCTGTCTCGGTTGACACAAACTTTTCTTCTTTGATTGGTCTCAAAAGAAGGTTTCCGGAGCCCGCTTTGGAAGTTTTCAACGACTTGCTTAGATGTTACTGGTACCATCTCGCATAACATTCTTTTTGTATGCGTTGCCTAACTTGTCAAAATAAGCAAAAGCAAATTCTTGCAGCAGAAACTTCTAGAGCACCTTGTAAATGTTGTGCGGAAGAGATATCCTTTTCCATCACGTGGTTTCCCTTCCCGCAGGGCAGGATCGCGGATCATTAAGCCAGCCATGCCTTCTGCACTACACTCGTACCTCTGAATACTCCAGAGTCTCAATATAAGTACATCAGTACAAGTAGTATATATTTTCGTTCTTTGGTAAATGATCTTCAACCATAGGAACACGTGGAAATTGAAGCAAAATTGAAGCAAGCAAAAGCAAATTGAGTACAATTTAAGAGTAGAGAACCAAAGCAACTTGCTGAACTCTTCTGCTAAAGGCGAGTAAGGAACGGTCGGGAGAAAGTCAATTTTAAACCACTTTTTTAAACTTACAAGAGAGGCGAGTTTGTTTTTTAGAGAGTCGTGGGAAAAGAGTTTCAACAGAAACCCTAATTTGAGATCATCTCTAAATTTGTCCTGCAGGTATGTGCAGTTGGGCCACTGCGTGACGAAATCTCTGATATCAGCATCAGTTACGCTATTTGCGCCGACCCAGACGAGGACCTAAATATATGTAAAAATAGAAATAAAATGAGGAGGATAAAAAACTTTTCAAGTTTTGCTTGAAGTTTCAGACTTCTCGACATTTCTTTAAAAAAGGAAGCGTCGATTTACTCTGCCAGGACGTTTAATCGTAGGTCGTCTGAGAACCATATTTGAAAGTCCTTCTTTCTAACAACAAGATTATGTCACTTCTTTCAGATAGAGAACCTCTACTATTCATCTCAATAGAGCCTCGACTTTACCTAAAGGGGTGGCTCTTTATGTGATTATCTGAGTGTTAATATTGTAGAGATTTTTCACTTCGGTATAACAGTGAAACGGTTCAGAGAAAGTGATGAACTAACACCCACCAGCACAACTGTACTCCAAGACAAGGCCATTATGAAATCTGTTTGTGAGGCCCACTACGCTCCCTTTTATACCCAACGACAGGGGCTCTATTCCGTCTGTTCAATGATGGTTGGATTTCTGCAGCCAAGAATGTTTGGATTTCTGCATGACAATGCGCACAGCGCGTTTGTGCAAGCATTCCAGAGGATTGAGAACTGTGTCGTGCATGCTTTTTATTCAAAACTGCTGCACAAATACGTCGGCATATTCGATTTTCAACAGTAAAGTGCTAAGCAAGGGTTTGGGTTTTCTGCACTCCTCTCGGAAGTCTTACAACAGTTGCGATTACTAATACTCAGTTAGCAGTAGGGTTCCCAGCTGTGACAAATCATAGTCATACTAGGGCACGACTATTATGACAGAAAATCATGTAGTCATCCACACCAAAGGAGAATTTACCTTATTCGCCGTTTCTCACACCTACACCGAACAATCTCCTTTTGTGTCGAAACAGTTGTATTCCAAAAGGGATTTTTGCTGAGCCGCAGCAGATGCATACAGTGTAGTTGAAAGTCCATTTTCAGCCATTCTCCAAGTAGGGCTACCTTTAAACTGTCCAAACTATGGTCAGTGTTTTCAGAAAACGCTATGCTGTAACTGGCTCAACCCTAGTGATCCTTTGGAATTGGGTTCATCGAGTTTGAGGGCCAAACTATCCATGCCATAGAACCAAGGGTCATTCTGCTCTCAGAAGGCGCTTGTCAACTTCCATCAGGGTGCACGCTCTCAGTCTTGGAATTCGACTATTCAAGGAGTTGGATTATTTTTTTTTTGGAAACATGCTGGTAGACAACGTAGTTAATTTTGACATTTGTGTTGACAAAAACAAGAAGTGTGTTGCCTTCAGATGGTATTATAGCCCAAATCGTCACAGAATACAGAAGCACTTTTGAAGCCTAACGCCGCCGACGGCCCAATTTTCGTCGTCCCTAACTCTGCGCAAAGTTGTATTGTGGTCGTGATATTTGCGTTTTGTTGTTTCCCAAAGAGGTGGCGATGCCCGTTGCTCCACATGGTGCCACTGGAAACTGCCTGCTTTGGCGAGCCGAACACGGACACTCGATTGCAGGCGACAGGCCCTTGTGACAGGCCGGCCTACGAATACCCATGTCACATCACATGGTGTATGAATAGTCATGTTTTTCGAGATTGTGCTACGGCGTCCGCGGGAGCCGACGCGCACTCGCAGAGCCCGGCGAGTGTGAGAAGTATGCGAGGGTCCCTGATGCGAGGACGGCATCGGGGGGCAACTGAGCTAGTCCGAAAGTCCCGTAACGTAGGCAGGACCCGCGTAGCAACGCTGAATGTGGGTACGTTAACGGGCCGCTCGTGCGAGTTGGTTGAAGCACTGGAGCGTAGAAGAGTTGATTTCTGTGCGGTGCAGGAGACGAGGTGGTCTTGCAGCAAGTCAAGGGACATAGGACGTGGCTTCAAGGCCGTTCTATGTGGAAGTCCCAGGACCACCAGTGGTGTCGTTGTAATCGTCTCCGAACGATTTCGCGAATCGATTGAAAGCGTTGACCGTTTTGACGATCGATTGGTGGAGATCGTTGTTACCGCTAAGGAGCGACTCTACCACTTCTTCTCTGCGTATGCTCAGCAGACCGGCTGCTCAGAGCAAGGCAAGGATGAGTTTTTGAGCCTACTTGACGAGAAGACAGCAGAGGTACCGTCGAAAGATGTCATAATAGTCGCTGGTGAACTTAGTCGGCACCTAGGTGCTACGAAAGACGGTTAAAGCTGCCATGGTGGTTTCGGATGCGGGTCACGTAACGCCGATGGTGAGTGTATTCTTGGTTATGCAGAATCGCGTAACCTCACCATTGTGAACACCGTCTTCCGAAAACGTGCCTCCTACCTCATCTCATACTATAGTGGGGGCACCAAAATTCAGATAGACTTTGTCATTGTGAAAGATCGCGACCAAGGTCTTGTAACAGATGCGAAGATCGTGCTGTATGAGTCGATCGCCTATAAGCATCGACCGCTGATCTGCACCCTAAAGATCGCTCCTCCAAGGCAGAAGCAGGTCGAGCGATGCGGTGCAGGTGTTGTGGCGAATGAGAGAGAATGAAGCAGCTGTGATTTCCCGCGTACGGTTGCCGAGAGTCACAACTGTCGACGAAACTTGCAAGATGGCGACCGACGCGACACGACAAGCTGCACAGTCGGAACTCGGCATTACGAAGCCTGGGCGACGAAAGGTCGACAAGCAGGCATGGTTGTGGACAATAGACGTGAAGGTAAAGGTTTGAGAGAAGAAGTCGCTTTATTACGTGTTTCTCGGCGAAAAGACAGCCGATAACTGGCGGAAGTACCAAGATGCGAAGAAAGCTGCAAAGAAGGCCGTGGCTGTTGCAAAAGCCACTCATTATGGAGATGTCAACGAGAAGCTCGAGTCTCGCGATGGCGAGCGGTATCTGTACCGACTTGCAAAGTATCGCCATCGGCAGACCGAAGATATTAGAATTTCCTCATCCACTCATTCCTCCAACGGCTCCAACCCACGGCTCCGTCCAGAAGATCACCGTGGAGGAGACAGATTGGCTCTGAAGAAGATAAAGCCAGGCAAAGCGAACAGACGACGTGGCGTCTGACCCGTGGAAGTCAAAGTTTTGGTACCCGGCTGATTTGTTGACGAAGTTCTTTAATCATGTTGTAGCAGAGAAAAAAGAACCTGACTGTTGAAGCCAATGTACGACGATTCCCATTTGGAAGAAGAAGGGCAGTCCTGCAGACTGCTCCAATTACCGTCCGATTCGCTTGCTTTCTCACAGCATGAAGATCTTTGAGCGAATTGTCGACGGGCGAATTCGTGACATCGTCTAGCTTTCCAGCAATCAGTGCGGCTTCGTGGCTGGTCATGGCACTGTTGATGCCATTCACGCTGTCCGCCTCCTGATAGAGAAGCATCGCGAGAAACAGAGGCCAGTGCATATCGCCTTTCTCAACTTGGAGAAGGCATTTTACCGCGCACCGCGTGAAGTGATACGATACGCCCTGCGTCAACAGGGAGTTCCTGAAGAGCTCAAAGAGTGGGTGGGAATTCTCTACTCTTGTCCAAAGAGTCGACTTCAAGCTGCAGCTGGAACCTCGATGGACTTTCACATCTCTGTCGGGGTACACCAGCGTTCTGCGCTTTCTCCACTCCTATTTGTTGTCGTCATGGATGACATCACACGAGATCTTCAGAAGAACCCCTGGACCTTGCTTTATGCCGATGACGTGATGCTCGCTAGCGAAGATAAAGGTGAATTCGAGCGAGAGGTGCAGGCTTGGTGTGATCGCTTGGAGCGATTTGGACTTAAACTGAACGTGAAGAAGACCGAATATCTAACGACAGACGTTAATGAGTTCAGCTCCATCAAGGTTAACGGCATCGAGCTTCCACGCAGTGCGGTCTTTAAGTACCTGGGATCAGCAGTCGCGTCTGACGCCGGTCTGGTGGTTGAAGTGAACTCACGCGTGAGTGCAGCTTGGTCCAAGTGGCGCTCGTTGACTAGCGTGCTCTGCGACAAGAAGATACCAAAACGCTTTAAGTCGAAGATCTACAGAGCAGTCATCCAGCCAGTAGTGATGTACGGCGCTAGGTGTTGGCCTGCGGACCAACGAAGTTGAAGGCTGATACGTTACATATGGACTTCAAAGTAGCTGGTGTCCACCCTGATCTAGCGTTGGATCGGGAAAAGTGGCGTCGTGACAACAGAATAGCGGACCCAGCCAGGAACCGGGACAAACGCTGAAGAAGAAGAAGAAGAAGAAGAAGAAGAAGAAGAAGAAGAAGAAAAAGTTTAATGAGCAATGTCTGCTCCTTACCAACAGAACTGAAAAGTCAGTACTAGAAAGTTGTTCTCTACTGTTCTGGATACAGTAATGATTCCTCTATTTTAACTCCAACACAGTTCGAAATGGGTGAGTGCTTCAGACTGTTAAACCAACAAACGTAGTACACAGGGTGGTCCACATAAAGCTCTACGCGGAAAACTATATACAACTTTGCACAAACCAACTAAAATAAGAAAAGTGTACAAGTATTGGAAAGGCAAGATAATTCTGCATAAGATGTCATACACCACATTCAGAATGAGTTCCTTTAGCTTCAATGCAGACGTGCAATCTCTTTTGGAAATTCTTGAGGATGCGCGCGATAATTTTCGGCGAAATTTTGTCCCATGTCTTCTTCAGAGCTCTTTTCCAGTGAACTGTGTCTGAAAGAGCAGCCTATTTGCTCCAAGACTGACTAGATAGCAAAATCCATAGGGTTGCGATCGGGCGAGTTTGAAGGCCAAACATCCTTCGGCCACAAATCTGGAAGATTGGTCTCACACCATTCCAAGATCTTCTTGGCACCGTGAGCTGGTGCCCAGTCTTGCTGTAAGGTCCAGGTCCTTAACATTTTCTTGTGCCAAGGTATTACCACGTTTTCCAGGATTTGCTTCTCGTAGATTTCGGCTTTGATCTTAACTTCTTTTTGAATAAAAACAAGCTTGCCGTGGCCCGACATTTCAGCCGACACGATAAAGTACTGTGGAGGATGAGCTCATCCGACGTTGACGGCTCTTGCGAATTCTATGGCGGCAGTTTCCGTTGATTCTGCGAGTTTTGCAGTTGTTCGACGGTAAATATCTTCTCTTCTGTTAAGAGAACTCAGTCGCACTTGTCAGCGCGCGTAAGGGCTTTCATTTTCTACATTCCTTCAATTTTGAAGCCTTCAGTTCTTCCGTGAGGTGCTGTCCTTTTGCAGATTTGTAGTAATTCAATCACAGTTCATCGCTCGTCAGTCGTTGCGTAGTTGAACGAATATCGTTGTGCTCCTTAGCTAGTTTCCTATTGTTTCTTGCAAGATTTCGGTGTAACATGTCTTTAACGGCCTTTCGAATGGCAGAAGTCCTTGCAGTTCGTCGTGTTCTTCCTCTCGGACGATCTTAGATCCCTCCAGTCTCTTTGAAACGTTGAATAACGCGGTGTACTTGAATCCGATGCAGTTTGAGCATCTTTGAAGTCGTGGAAACGGACGACACGTGTTTGAATGTATCCACCACTGCTGAACGTTCCCTAAGCGAAACCATGTTTACCTAGAAACAAAGAACAAGACTTACCATAGGTGGACTAAAAAATACGAAGAGAACGAATAACATCGAACCACAGAAAAAGAGAGGCATTTTCGAAAATGGACTTTTTGTAGCGCGTAACACTTCATGTGGACCACCCTGTATTAGAGCTACCAGGAAGTTCTAGAAAACCTGAAGCTCGGCTTCAATCTATTCCAGTGTCTTTCAAGCGCAGTGGGCTAGTGTTCAGCCATGTTCCAATCAATATCAGGACCATTTTCTTTAGTTCTGGGAATCATCCTTGTAGACTAGTGTAAAAGATGAGTTTTTTGTAGCCTATAAGGCTACATATGGCCACCCTGTACAAGTTAGGTTCTTATGAGCTGCAGGATTCTGGCGTACTGATGATACCAGGGGAGTTATTGTAGGGTTAAGAGGTGAAACAGGATATTGCTTTTATTTATGTTCTTCATTTCATTCTACATATCTATCAATTTCTTTAAGCCAACTATTAGGTTGTAAGGAAAATATCCCGCACTTTTTCAATTTTTTTATTTCCCTTGTTCCATGCACACAAAAACTAACAAACTTATGCATCTTTGTTATCTACAACAGCGGTGGTCGTCGACGGCAACCACCTGTCCGGTCAGTCGTCCTCTACAACTCCCTTCTCCGATCCTGTCTTTATTTCCTCATGAAGATTGCTTTGCAGGATAAAATAATTGGGGTTGGGGCGAACGGCGTTGTGAATATTTTCAACTTCTCTAGGTAAACAATCTTGATCGATGGCTTATGAACACCACATTGTAATTGAACAACGTCATGCCAAGCTTTATGGAAAGTCGAACTAAGCAGTACATAGTATTTCATTCCTTTATTATTTGACAACACTAAAGATGTAGCAACATGTGTTGTTTTGCTGGTTTAATAAATAAGTTCAACACCGGTATTGGCAGAGAATGTCTTTGCAACCTAAGTCAAAGATTTCATTGCGGTTGAGGGAGCACGACAAACACCAATTTTCAAGACTACTCAGTCGTCCGAAACTGGCCTTGAGTGCTTGTCGGCCTTTTATTTTATCTCAGAAAAACACACACAACCACGTGTTCACCGTTTTTTCTTGGCGTAGTTGCAGCCGAAATCGAACGTGCTTCCCTTCTGTAACCAGCGAATGTTATTAAGGCATTACAATATCCACTGAAGGTAGGTGAAGCGCTTAACCTCTCCAACTGCATCTTTCATAGTTGTAGCAGCCAAGTCCATGATCTCTGTCTCTGACTCACTGCTCTCTGGCCTGGAAATAACAGTTACAGCCTCCTGCTTAATCAAGCAGAACCTTTACTAATGCGCGTCAGTCTTGTAGTAATCGCATAGTGCATCAGTAATGAAGCAGCCTATGTCTTGATTAAGACAAACTTTACTTCTATGAATAAGTCTCAAAAGATGGTTTCTGGAGCCGGACAGTTAGACCACGTCGGAAGTTTTTGACCGACTTGTTAGATAGTATTCGTATTATCTCGCATATTATTCCTCTTCGCATGCGTTATCTAGCTTGCCAGCACAAGCACAAATTCTTGTACAAAAACTATTATATCACCTTGTGAATGTTGTGAGGAAAAGATGTCCTTTACCATCCCTTGGTCTTCCTTCGCGCAGGGCAGGATCGCGGATCATCAAACCAGCCATGCCTTCGAAAGGACAGTCGTACTTCTGAATAGTCGACGTCTTAGTGAAAAAATTTTCGCACATTTTAAAATGACCTTCAACCATAATAGGCACGTGGGAATTGAAACAAAGAAATGAGAACGATTCTGTTATAGATGTGCAGAGAAATTCAATCCTGGATCCCTTTTTAAAACTTACAATAGAAGCGAGTTCTTCTTTTAGAGAGTCGTGGGAGAAGAGTTTTAACAGAAACTCTAATTTGAGATCTTCTCTAAAATTGTCCTGCAGATGTGTGCACTTGGGCCACTGCGTGATGACATCTCTGATAGCCGCATTATCATCTGCCCCAGCTATCACAGCGGAGATAGTGACCTAAACATGCGGAATGTTTAATAACAGTTTAAGTAAGGAGACTAGAAAAATCATGGCGGAGGCTGAAATAGAAGAAGAAAAGGTCTGCAAAAATACAAAGCTAATGAGAAAAGTTACGGACGGCCAGTTCTCTCACGTCACATCAAGGAAAGAAGAAGAACGGAGGGAAGAAAATGTTACGTTTTAGGTCCATGTTCTAACAGCCGTATTTTAATCAGAAATTAGTATTTGGTACCTGCCCATCCCAATGGTGTAGAGTGTTCAAGCAATTTACTATTATCTAAGACTATCTGTCTTTCCAACACTGAGAACTACTACGTAAACGTATCAGTATACCCCTGTTTCCTTTTCGGGATGAAGTGGTTTAGTGAAAGTGATGCATTAGTACTTCCAGAGCAACTGCGATCCAAGACAAAGTCATTATGAGACACGTTGGTAAAAGTCTATAGGCTCCCTTTTATAGAGACCTGTAGCAAATCGCGCTTTTGTACCGTCGCTGCAATGCTATTTGCATTTCTGTCGCTCTCTCTCAAAAACATTCTGCAGAGAGTACTAGCGATTACGAAACCTCGTTTAGCAATATGGCTTCTGGTTTTAGCATATCATGCTTTTCTATGTAACTTGTTCTTAAATACCACCCACCAAACGCTTCACATGCGCTTCATTTTGTGGGCACATGTTACGAATATGCATTGCAAAGCTTCTAAATGATAGAGAGATAAACTCAGAGGGCAGAGCTTTTTGCGCTTTGACTTTAAGCAAGAAAATCAAGTATAAACAACGGGAACGATGCAGGGCGGACGAGTGAGATATATTGCTTCACTCATCGTCAGTGGCTGAAATGCCTACGAATTCTTCTTCATCATTTAAAACTGCGCTCATTCTCGAAAAAATGACAGCGTTCGTAGCGCATTTGGTCGGGCATCTCAATGTACATCTACATTAGAAAAGAACAGGCTTAAAGATAATATGCTATAGCCAGAAACCTTATTGATGACTGAACTTTCAAAACTTCTGTAACCCTCAGCACACGGTTTTCAGAGGGCTGCTATAATACCAGCATCATTTAACAGACGGTACAACAGCGCGTTTTGCTACAGCTATCTATAAAAGAGAGCCTATCACCATCGTGTCTCATAATGACTTTGTCTTGGATCGCAGTTGCTCTGGTGAGTGATAAGGCATCATTTTCACTAAACTACTTTATGCTAGAAAAGAAATATTACAGAAATATATTGCTACCTCTCCTTAGTAGCTCTCAGCTCTCTCTCAGTGTTAGTAAGGCGCATATTAATAGATAGTAGTAAATTGCTTGACCACTCTATATCATTGGGATGGGGCAGGTACCAAATACTAATTGTTGATTACCATACCGCTTTTAGAACATGGACTTAAATGCATACATTTTCTTCTCCGCGTCCTCCTTCTTTCCTTGACGTGACGTCAGAAAACTGGCCGTCCGTAACTTTCCTAGTTAGATTTATATTTTTGCAGACCTTTTCTTCTTTGGGCGCGTGTAGCGCAGTCGGAGGAGGCGCAACTGTCGCGTGCACCCGATACCAGGTTCCTGGTTCGGATTTCCCACCCAGGCCAACCAAGCCCTCCATCCCTCCGGCGTCGGTGAATTGGTACCAGAATTGTCTGGGAAGGATAGAGCGCTGACTTGTTCATCGGCTGGCCACCGCAAGTCATTGTATGCCCAAATACGCATTCATGTCGCCTCCACGACGTCCCGTAGAAGTAGAATGCGCTGGCGCATCCCAGAAGGGATTGAGTAACGCCGTCCTTTATCCTTTATCCTTATCCTTTCTTCTTCACTTTCAGCCACCGCTGTGATTTTTTTTTACTTAACTGTTACTGAGCTCCATCATCCCATTACGTAGGTCGCTGTCTTCGCTGTGAAAACTGGAGCGGATGATGATGCGGATATCAGAGATGTCATCACGCAGTGGCCCACGTGCACACACCAGCAGGACAGATTTAGAGAAGATCTCAAATTAGAGTTTCTGTTAAAACTCTTCTCCCACGACTCGTTAGCAGAGGAACTCGCTTTTCTTGCAAGTCTTAAAGAGATTCACAATTGACTTTCTCTCACTATTCCATTTTTTCTGTAACAGAGTGGTTCTTCCTTCTATGTTTTAATTCCCACGTGCCTATTATGGTAGAAAATCATTCTAGAATGTGTGAAAGTGTTGTTTTGCTAGACTATTCAGAAGTACGAATGTCCTCTCGAAACCATGGCTGGTTTGATGATCAGCGATCCTACTTTGCGCGAGGGACCAAGAGATGGAAAAACATTTGTCTTTCGCACAACATTCACAAAGTGCTGCAGTGGTTTCTGCTACAAGAATATGTACTTATTCTGATCAGCTTTACATTGCGTACAAAAGCGAATAATGTAGGAGAAAATACGAATAGTGTCTTAGCATGTCGGTCAAAAACTTCCGACATGCTAAGACACTATTCGACAGCTACACCGACGCGGTGTTAACTGTCCGATTCTAGAAACCTTCCTTATTCAAAACGTAAAGTTTGTCCCAACCAAAACTGCTTCATTACTGATTAAAACAAGACGGACGCGCCTAGATAGAGGCTCTGCTTAATTAGGCAGGCGGCTGTAGTCGTTATTTCCAGGCGAGAAGGCAGCGAGACGGAGACAGCGATCATGGATTTGGCTGCTAGAGCTATGAAGGATGCAGTTGGAAAGGTAAGAGAGCGTCGCCTACCTGAAGCGAATACACTAATGCATTGTAATAATTGCTGGTTACAGAAGGGAAGCACCTCCGAGTTCGGCTGGAACTACGGCAAGAAGGACGGCTAACACGAGGTTGTGTGTGTGTTTTTATGAAGTGAATTTCAAGGTCGACAAGCACTCTAGACCAACGTAGGACGTCTGACTTGTCTTGTGATGTGTTGCTTGTCGTGTTCATTATGCTGCAGTAAAATCTTTGAATTAATGGTTACAAAGACATTCTTAATTACTATTGGTGCAAAGCTGATTCAACCCCAATTCAGTAGAACAACACAAGTTGTTACATTGTTAGTATTGTCAAATAGCAAATGTATGAAATACTATGCACTTATAGTTATATAACTCAATATTTGTAAACTGATTAAAACAACAAAACAACAATGCCGAAAACGCGTCAGTTCATTTAAGGCAGCTAGACCATCTATTACAGTTTCTTGAAGAGTAAAGAATAAAGGACGGCGAGGGTCAATCCCTTTTGGGATGCTCCATGCGTTCTACTTTTAGTTAATGTCATAAAGGTGATGTGAATGCGTATTTGGCTGTACAATGAGTTGCGGTGGCAAGCCGATGAAAAAGCCAGCGCTTTATCTTTCCCTGACAAGTCTGGTACCTATTACCGACCCCGAAAGGATGGAAAGCTTGGTAGGGATAGGAGGAAAATCTGAACCAGGAACCTGATATCAGGTGCAGCCGGCACCTCCTCCAACTGCCCTACACGTTTCCATTTCTTAGAGAAAATATTATGACACCTGACCAGTTTCGATTTCTACCATTCTGATCGCAGGGTTCAACGATTGGGGGACGAGCGCTCTACCCCTCGTTCTCCTCACCCGTTTTCACTTTTATACTTAAGACTAAACATAACGTGGTACTATATTCAAGCACAGGCCTGACAAATGCTTTGTAGGCTAGCAGCATGTGGATGATTGAATTTGTTTTTAATGACTTGAAGATGGCGTGCACAATCCTCTTCCCTCTCCTGAAACCAGTTGACAATGTTCCTTAAAAAGCAGAATTGACTGAAGAAAACTGCCCGAAGTTCTTGTCAGCTGTGTATTCCGTGCGACGCCTCTGATGGGATCGTATTTAAAGATACAAAACGGGAGCGACAGCAGTCGCTCGCGGCGGCGCCTGGCGCGTTGCCAGCTCTGTCGGCCTGCCGCAATTCTCGCATTGGATCACGTCAGTATGCTTCCTACTGGCATCTGGATTGTAGGAACGCATGAAAGGCAGGCGATCCACTTTAAAACAGAACAAGCCGTTAGTGATATGACTTAGCTGAGCAAAACGTCACATATCAAGGAAGTTAAACATTGTTTGTGCCAATTTATTCGCTTCACTTCTGAAGGAACGTTGAACTCGAGATTATCGTGAAACTTATGTCCAAGATATACAGTGCATGGCCTAGAGTGGCACACTATTAAGGCTAGTTAAGTATATATATAAGAGAACATTCAATTGAGGAAGATATGACATCAACACTGGATACTGTTATGGTTTCACAAAACAGGAATTTTCACAAAACATGCTGGTTTTGTTTTCTTCTCCAACGATCAACGGCGAAGAAGCAAACCCAATGTGCTTGGTCGTGGCGCTCCTCCGCTGTCGAATCTGCTTAACTTCATATTGAAATCTGCAAAGTTACAACTCTCTACTCCATTACTGCGTTTAACTTCATGCGAGATTTGTAGTTATTAGTGATTTATGAAGCTACCTGTCACCCTCCTCGCTCGCCTCAGAGTTCTGTGCCAGTACCCCTTGGCGAAGGTCGCTCACAGAACCTTGTATCACATTTAAGGTTCATTCTTCTAGGGAAACGCCTTCGACTCGTTGAACCCCATCGATCCTTGGTATCCCGAGAGGGGTGTGGATGATCTAACTTACCCGTTTTAAGCCACCTTTCCGGTGTGCAGCAGGCACCAGCCCGCTTAGTACCGTAATTTCTTAAGTTTCATAGCCCCAAATCCGTTTACGTTCCCTTCCCCTCCTCCTTTCCGCCTCGCTCGAAGCCTTTCCTTCCTGGGCAAGCGCATGGAATGCACGAGAGTTCAAAGAAGCAGTACAGGTGCCGTCACTGGCCTTTTCCTCTCTGGAATCTGCAGCATGCCCGGGGGCGAGCTGCCCCGTAATCGGCCGACGGAGCTGGCAACGCGCCAGGCGCCGCCGCGCGCGACCGCTGTCGCTCCCGTTTTGTATCTTTAAATACGATCCTCTGATGGTTCCCAATGCTTAACTCACCTCATATCTCTTTGCGCCAGTACACGGCGCTGGCGCACATCATGTCGCAAAACGGCGAGCTTTCCCACGTTTGCCACGTTCCGGGACAACTCGCCCGAAATAAGAAGGTGACGTTAAGATAATGTCTCCAGAACTATGTCGCGTCTGTCGAACACTGTCGCGTCCAACGTCGTGGACGGTGATGGGTATGCACTGAATCCCGTTGTTTTCCTCCCGCTTCTTTCCGTAGGACCATTCGGTCCTAAAGCCTCCAAAAACTCGTCCGTAATTATTTTTCTACGTACGTTTAATAGCGGGTAATATGAAGAACAGTAAGATGTATGAAGTGAAGTGACTTGAAGTGCACTCCTGACGAGAGGAGAAGTGCCTGCAAGATGTTGAGGAGCCCTAGATTTGAATGGCGATAACATCTGGGACTGAGTTTGTAATTTAGTGCAGCCGTGCCGTTTTGGATACTGAGCATGCACGGCACAGTTCTCGATCTTTTGAGAAGTCTAATCAAGCGCGCTGTGCACGCTGACACATAGAAATCAAAACACTATTGTTCAGACGGAACAATTGCGCGATCTTTTGTATGTGGGAACGTTGGACTGCAGCTGAATCTTACGAAGACGATGTTCATGAGGAACGGACAAGTTTCTTATGCCCCATTCTCGCTCAACGGAACGAGCATCTCCAATGCTCCAGCTACGTCTACCTGGGTCGCGAAGTCAATATGCCAACTACCTAGCGCCAGAGCTGAGCAGGAGGAAACGAGCGGCTTGGGGAGCTTTCAAGAGCTTCGAAGAAGTCGCGAAGAAGACGAAGAACGTCCGACTCCGTGCCCACCTATTCGACTCCACTGTTCTTCCTGCCCTAACATACGCCTCAGAGACCTGGGCTATACGAAAGCAGGATGAACACGCGATCAGCGTCGCGCAGCGTGGAATCGAGAGGACGATGCTCGGAGTGACACGACTCACGCAAGTGAGAGAAGGCCTCCGGAGTTCCGAGCTTCGCCGACGTTCGAAGACCAGAGACGCTGTCGGGCCAAGTTGTCGAAAATTAGGTGGGCAGGCCACGTAATGCGCTTCGCAAACACCCGCTGGACGAGAGCCGTCACCGACTGGATTTCGGATGTCAAGAGAACACCAGGACGCCCACCAACGCGTTGGTCGGACTTCTTCGTGAAAGCCCTGAACGACCGATATGACGCTCTTCGTGTCCCTCGAGCGAGGAGGATCCATTGGAGCACTCTGGCATGCGACAGGGACGAATGGAGACGCTGCTGGCGCAAGTCGATGATCAACGGGACGACAGGTGATGCAGGTGATACCTTTCGATAGATCGTATATGCACTGTACCATATCAGCAACGATACCGTAACCGCACACAAACACATAAACTTCACGGGATAAGTGTGAATTTGGTTTGATACCGATAAAAATTTAACATTAACAATAAAATGTCCCATTCCCATGCATTTGTTCGATTGCAGATTATGAGCCAGACCTACCGGCAGTTCTACGCTCCAGTATTCCAGCCATGTCTGGCATACGCTTGGGTGGCGGCTGGTGTGATAAGCGATAATGTTTTAAAGGTTTCATAGTTCTATATCATAATTGTTGATTATCATTGTCAGCAATAAACAACATTGAGCAAGAAAATTTTCTTATTTTGGCGATTGAATAGAATGATAGAAAAGCATTAATTGTGTACAAATCGACTCCTGTGGTCACGCAAGCCCATAATAACAACGATCTGATGTGTGCAAAACAATTCGCGGTACCGGGGACCGAACAGTCAAACCCGTTCGGTGCACCCTAGAGGGGAGACCCTGTTACCATTACGCCAACCGATCACGTGAGACCGGATGGCAGCAGGGCGTTATGAGCTGCGCGCTCACGCGTCCACACGCTTTTTTTGACAACAAAAGAGCATTCCGAAAGAAGTAGCTATGGTTTTGGACTCCACACACGGGACCCTACATCCTGTAGAAAATTGCATCGCAAAAGCTCACGGCCACTCTGGAGGTTCTCCTTGTAAGTAATTTCATTAGAATGCACTACAATTTATGACGCAATTAAAGGATAAAGGATAATTGACGGCGTTACTCAATCAATTCTGGGATGCGCCAGCGCATTCTACTTCTACGGGATGTCGTGAAGGCGACATGAATGCGTATTTGGCCATACAATGATTTGCGGTGGCCAGCCGATGAACAAGTCAGCGCTCTATCCTTCCCAGACAAGTCTGGTACCAATTCACCGACCCCGGAGGGATGGAAGGCTTGGTTGGCCTGGGCGGGAAATCCGAACCAGGAACCTGGTATCGGGTGCACGCGACAGTCGCGCCTCCTCCGACTGCGCTACACGCGCCCCATGACGCAATTACACTATTTATTTATTTATTTGTTTATGTATTTATTAGAAATGTTACACAAGCATTGTTTAAATGTTCCCATGAATATATGTAAACAAAGTAAAGGTGGAAAACTACCTCTAAGTATGTTTGGGTTGTTTTCGGTCAAGAAGATCTAGGTATATGAATCAGATCTTGACCGAAAACTCCGTTAACTCGCTAAAATCGATAAATCGTTAGCCGTTAAATGTGCACACCTCATCCAGAAGCCGTTTAAGAGGCCGCCTGATCAATAGCCCCGTTCCAGGCGCTGCGTTCCCCAGTCCCCGCAACGCAGCCAGCCAGCAGCCGTCCAGCCGGCCGGCCGGCCGGCCGGCCACCACCACCTGTCCTCCGCCGTTCGATGGCGTTCATCGAACGAGCACTGCTCGGCTGGTGCACGTCGTCGTCGTCGTCGTTCGTGGGGAACTCTCCCGTTTCGGGATGAGCCGCCCTGTTCCAGTAGGCGGGGTTCCCCCCGACATGCCTGTGGATGGTGATCTCCTCCCGTTTCATTTGCGAGGCCTCGTTTTTATTTGTTTCGCCTTAATTTTCGCTTTATTTTTTAGTTCACTTTGAGCCGCGTCCTATTTTCAAAGCATCCTACTCGCCAATTTCCTTAGCAAACAGTGCAAGATTAAAGATCACATGTTTTTGCTGACTTTGTTTTTGGAAGACATAGATTTAATAACAGTTTTATCTCTGAATGAAATATGCTCAAGCTATTTCTGTATTATAGTGGTCAACTGTTAAGTTGTCCGGAAAGTTCTCAGCGTTTTGTGTTGCAATTTCATTCGTCCATTATTAAATAAAAATTCAATTTGCTCTGCGCATTAATGCTATTTTCTGTACAGAATGTTTCGCTCTATCTGACTGAGCAGTCTATGTTCAACGTTGTTTTATATCCCTGTTCTTGGAGAGCTTATTTCTTTTTTTTCTAATCTTGATATTGAAGTACGTCGAACGAGCATTTCCTATCGATATTTTATTGCAACGTCAAACAGGGACAATCCGCAGCCGAGGCAGCCAACAAATCAATCAAGTGTGGGGCCTAATAGTGTTGGAGAAAGCACTGTGCGCCAGTGGGTTAGTCATTTTCGGAGCGGAGATTTCAGCCTCGAAGATGACCCCGTAGCGATGGACCTAGAGCAATTCTGGACGACGAGTTGAAGGGATTGGTGGAAGCTGAACCATCCCAGACAGTTCGGGGGATCGCAGAAGACCTAGACGTCTGTGTTGCAGATGCTTCGAAACGCCTTGGAAAGGTGAATAAGCTCGAAAAGTGGGTGCCCCACGAGATGAGTGAGCGGAGAAAATGGCGACGTTTCGAGATTTGTTCTTCTCTACTTTCACGCAACAAAACTGACCCGTTTTTGGATCGAACCATCACTTGTGGTGAAAATTGGATTCTGTGTAATAACAGGAAACGTTCCGTACAGTGGTTGGATGCCGACGAACCCCCTAGGCAGATTCCAAAGGCGAACCTCCACCAGAAAAAGGTGATGTTCACTGTGTGATGGTCGGCGGCTGGTGTGATCCATTACAACTTTTTGGCACCAGGCATAACGATAACAGCAGAGTCCTACTGTAAGGAAGTCGACGAAATGCACCGAAAATTGCGTCAACTTCAGCCAGCATTGGTCAACAGAAGAGGCCCGATTCTTTTGCACAACAACGCCCACCCACACGTTACAGAAATCACTACCCGAAAATTGAATGAATCAAGGGTTGAAGTTTCGCCTCATCCGCCGTGTTCTCCAGACCTTTCCAAACACTTTCAGAACTTTCTCGCTGATAAAACCTTCACCAGTCAGGACCAAACCAAAACAGCTTTCGCCGATTTTGTCGAATCTCGACCACCTAATTGTTTCGCTGATGGAATAAGTCGACTGATGCCGCGTTGGCAAAAGTGTTCTGATTCGAACGGTGCTTATTTTGACTAAATCCGATAGGATTTAAGAAAACTGTGGTTGCAACCCCGCACCGGACAACCTATTATTCAGTTGGATACTAGGTCCCGCCGTTTTTTGTTTAATCCTGAATTTCACGAAAAGTTTTTCTTTGCATAGTGTTGTATATATACTATCCGAAAGAAAATGTTTAGCTCTATCAGAAAACGTGTTTCGCTTTTTTCTCTTTCAGCTTTGTCAGTTTTTAAATCAAAAAAGTGAATTATCATAATAAATAATTAAATAATTTATTCATTCAACTATTTATTTATTTATTTTGTACATGGAAGGCCACGCAGATAAACAATTCAATTTTTGTCAATTTTTAGATCAATGAGGTGAATTAATAAATAATTGAATAATTTTCTCGTTCATATATTTATTTATTTATTTATTTATTTATTTATTTTGTACGTGGAGGGCCACGCAGATAAACAATTCGGCTTTTGTAATTTTTTAGGTCATTGAAGTGAGTTAATGAATAATTGAATAATTTTCTCGTTCAGATATTTAATTATTTATTTATTTATTTATTTATTTTGTACGTGGAGGGCCACGCAGATAAACAATTCAATTTTTGTCAATTCTTAGATCAATGAGGTGAATTAATAAATAATTGAGAAATTTATTCCCTCAGATATTTGTTTATTTATTTATTTATTTATTTACTTATTTTGTACATGGAGGGCCACGCAGATGAACAGTTCGATTTTTGTCAATTTTTAGATCAATGAAGTGAGTTAATGAATAATTGAATAATTTTCTCGTTCAGATATTTATTTATTTATTTATTTTGTATGTGGAGGGCCGCGCAGATGAACAATTCAATTTTTGTCAATTTTTAGATCAATGAGGTGAATTAATAAAAAAAATTGATTGAGAAATTTATTCCCTCAGATATTTGTTTATTTATTTATTTATTTATTTATTTATTTATTTATTTTGTACGTGGAGGGCCACGCAGATAAACAATTTGGCTTTTGTAATTTTTTAGGTCAATGAAGTGAGTTAATAAATAATTGAATAATTTTCTCGTTCAGATATTTATTTATTTATTTATTTATTTATTTTGTACGTGGAGGGCCACACAGATAAACAATTCAATTTTTGTCAATTTTTAGATCAGTGAGGTGAATTAATAAATAACTGAATAATTTTCTCGTTCAGATATTTATTTATTTATTTATTTATTTATTTTGTACGTGGAGGGCCACGCAGATAAACAATTCGGCTTTTGTAATTTTTTAGGTCATTGAAGTGAGTTAATGAATAATTGAATAATTTTCTCGTTCAGATATTTATTTATTTATTTATTTATTTATTTATTTTGTACGTGGAGGGCCACGCAGATAAACAATTTGGCTTTTGTAATTTTTTAGGTTAATGAAGTGAGTTAATAAATAATTGAATAATTTTCTCGTTCAGATATTTATTTATTTATTTATTTATTTATTTATTTATTTTGTACGTGGAGGGCCACACAGATAAACAATTCAATTTTTGTCAATTTTTAGATCAGTGAGGTGAATTAATAAATAACTGAATAATTTTCTCGTTCAGATATTTATTTATTTATTTATTTATTTATTTTGTACGTGGAGGGCCACGCAGATAAACAATTCGGCTTTTGTAATTTTTTAGGTCATTGAAGTGAGTTAATGAATAATTGAATAATTTTCTCGTTCAGATATTTAATTATTTATTTATTTATTTATTTATTTTGTACGTGGAGGGCCACGCAGATAAACAATTCAATTTTTGTCAATTCTTAGATCAATGAGGTGAATTAATAAATAATTGAATAATTTTCTCATTCTGATATTTATTTATTTATTTATTTTGTATGTGGAGGGCCGCGCAGATGAACAATTCAATTTTTGTCAATTTTTAGATCAATGAGGTGAATTAATAAAAAAAATTAATTGAGAAATTTATTCCCTCAGATATTTGTTTATTTATTTATTTATTTATTTATTTATTTATTTATTTTGTACGTGGAGGGCCACGCAGATAAACAATTTGGCTTTTGTAATTTTTTAGGTCAATGAAGTGAGTTAATAAATAATTGAATAATTTTCTCGTTCAGATATTTATTTATTTATTTATTTATTTTGTACGTGGAGGGCCACACAGATAAACAATTCGGCTTTTGTAATTTTTTAGGTCATTGAAGTGAGTTAATGAATAATTGAATAATTTTCTCGTTCAGATATTTATTTATTTATTTATTTATTTATTTATTTTGTACGTGGAGGGCCACGCAGATAAACAATTTGGCTTTTGTAATTTTTTAGGTCATTGAAGTGAGTTAATGAATAATTGAATAATTTTCTCGTTCAGATATTTATTTATTTATTTATTTATTTATTTATTTTGTACGTGGAGGGCCACGCAGATAAACAATTTGGCTTTTGTAATTTTTTAGGTTAATGAAGTGAGTTAATAAATAATTGAATAATTTTCTCGTTCAGATATTTATTTATTTATTTATTTATTTATTTATTTTGTACGTGGAGGGCCACGCAGATAAACAATTTGGCTTTTGTAATTTTTTAGGTTAATGAAGTGAGTTAATAAATAACTGAATAATTTTCTCGTTCAGATATTTATTTATTTATTTATTTATTTATTTATTTTGTACGTGGAGGGCCACGCAGATAAACAATTTGGCTTTTGTAATTTTTTAGGTCAATGAAGTGAGTTAATAAATAATTGAATAATTTTCTCGTTCAGATATTTATTTATTTATTTATTTATTTTGTACGTGGAGGGCCACACAGATAAACAATTCAATTTTTGTCAATTTTTAGATCAGTGAGGTGAATTAATAAATAACTGAATAATTTTCTCGTTCAGATATTTATTTATTTATTTATTTATTTATTTTGTACGTGGAGGGCCACGCAGATAAACAATTCGGCTTTTGTAATTTTTTAGGTCATTGAAGTGAGTTAATGAATAATTGAATAATTTTCTCGTTCAGATATTTATTTATTTATTTATTTATTTATTTATTTTGTACGTGGAGGGCCACGCAGATAAACAATTTGGCTTTTGTAATTTTTTAGGTTAATGAAGTGAGTTAATAAATAATTGAATAATTTTCTCGTTCAGATATTTATTTATTTATTTATTTATTTATTTATTTATTTTGTACGTGGAGGGCCACACAGATAAACAATTCAATTTTTGTCAATTTTTAGATCAGTGAGGTGAATTAATAAATAACTGAATAATTTTCTCGTTCAGATATTTATTTATTTATTTATTTATTTATTTTGTACGTGGAGGGCCACGCAGATAAACAATTCGGCTTTTGTAATTTTTTAGGTCATTGAAGTGAGTTAATGAATAATTGAATAATTTTCTCGTTCAGATATTTAATTATTTATTGATTTATTTATTTATTTTGTACGTGGAGGGCCACGCAGATAAACAATTCAATTTTTGTCAATTCTTAGATCAATGAGGTGAATTAATAAATAATTGAATAATTTTCTCATTCTGATATTTATTTATTTATTTATTTTGTATGTGGAGGGCCGCGCAGATGAACAATTCAATTTTTGTCAATTTTTAGATCAATGAGGTGAATTAATAAAAAAAATTAATTGAGAAATTTATTCCCTCAGATATTTGTTTATTTATTTATTTATTTATTTATTTATTTATTTATTTTGTACGTGGAGGGCCACGCAGATAAACAATTTGGCTTTTGTAATTTTTTAGGTCAATGAAGTGAGTTAATAAATAATTGAATAATTTTCTCGTTCAGATATTTATTTATTTATTTATTTATTTTGTACGTGGAGGGCCACACAGATAAACAATTCGGCTTTTGTAATTTTTTAGGTCATTGAAGTGAGTTAATGAATAATTGAATAATTTTCTCGTTCAGATATTTATTTATTTATTTATTTATTTATTTATTTTGTACGTGGAGGGCCACGCAGATAAACAATTTGGCTTTTGTAATTTTTTAGGTTAATGAAGTGAGTTAATAAATAATTGAATAATTTTCTCGTTCAGATATTTATTTATTTATTTATTTATTTATTTATTTTGTACGTGGAGGGCCACGCAGATAAACAATTTGGCTTTTGTAATTTTTTAGGTTAATGAAGTGAGTTAATAAATAACTGAATAATTTTCTCGTTCAGATATTTATTTATTTATTTATTTATTTATTTATTTTGTACGTGGAGGGCCACGCAGATAAACAATTTGGCTTTTGTAATTTTTTAGGTCAATGAAGTGAGTTAATAAATAATTGAATAATTTTCTCGTTCAGATATTTATTTATTTATTTATTTATTTTGTACGTGGAGGGCCACACAGATAAACAATTCAATTTTTGTCAATTTTTAGATCAGTGAGGTGAATTAATAAATAACTGAATAATTTTCTCGTTCAGATATTTATTTATTTATTTATTTATTTATTTTGTACGTGGAGGGCCACGCAGATAAACAATTCGGCTTTTGTAATTTTTTAGGTCATTGAAGTGAGTTAATGAATAATTGAATAATTTTCTCGTTCAGATATTTATTTATTTATTTATTTATTTATTTATTTTGTACGTGGAGGGCCACGCAGATAAACAATTTGGCTTTTGTAATTTTTTAGGTTAATGAAGTGAGTTAATAAATAATTGAATAATTTTCTCGTTCAGATATTTATTTATTTATTTATTTATTTATTTATTTATTTTGTACGTGGAGGGCCACACAGATAAACAATTCAATTTTTGTCAATTTTTAGATCAGTGAGGTGAATTAATAAATAACTGAATAATTTTCTCGTTCAGATATTTATTTATTTATTTATTTATTTATTTTGTACGTGGAGGGCCACGCAGATAAACAATTCGGCTTTTGTAATTTTTTAGGTCATTGAAGTGAGTTAATGAATAATTGAATAATTTTCTCGTTCAGATATTTAATTATTTATTGATTTATTTATTTATTTTGTACGTGGAGGGCCACGCAGATAAACAATTCAATTTTTGTCAATTCTTAGATCAATGAGGTGAATTAATAAATAATTGAATAATTTTCTCATTCTGATATTTATTTATTTATTTATTTTGTATGTGGAGGGCCGCGCAGATGAACAATTCAATTTTTGTCAATTTTTAGATCAATGAGGTGAATTAATAAAAAAAATTAATTGAGAAATTTATTCCCTCAGATATTTGTTTATTTATTTATTTATTTATTTATTTATTTATTTATTTTGTACGTGGAGGGCCACGCAGATAAACAATTTGGCTTTTGTAATTTTTTAGGTCAATGAAGTGAGTTAATAAATAATTGAATAATTTTCTCGTTCAGATATTTATTTATTTATTTATTTATTTTGTACGTGGAGGGCCACACAGATAAACAATTCGGCTTTTGTAATTTTTTAGGTCATTGAAGTGAGTTAATGAATAATTGAATAATTTTCTCGTTCAGATATTTATTTATTTATTTATTTATTTATTTATTTTGTACGTGGAGGGCCACGCAGATAAACAATTTGGCTTTTGTAATTTTTTAGGTCATTGAAGTGAGTTAATGAATAATTGAATAATTTTCTCGTTCAGATATTTATTTATTTATTTATTTATTTATTTATTTTGTACGTGGAGGGCCACGCAGATAAACAATTTGGCTTTTGTAATTTTTTAGGTTAATGAAGTGAGTTAATAAATAATTGAATAATTTTCTCGTTCAGATATTTATTTATTTATTTATTTATTTATTTATTTTGTACGTGGAGGGCCACGCAGATAAACAATTTGGCTTTTGTAATTTTTTAGGTTAATGAAGTGAGTTAATAAATAACTGAATAATTTTCTCGTTCAGATATTTATTTATTTATTTATTTATTTATTTATTTTGTACGTGGAGGGCCACGCAGATAAACAATTTGGCTTTTGTAATTTTTTAGGTCAATGAAGTGAGTTAATAAATAATTGAATAATTTTCTCGTTCAGATATTTATTTATTTATTTATTTATTTTGTACGTGGAGGGCCACACAGATAAACAATTCGGCTTTTGTAATTTTTTAGGTCATTGAAGTGAGTTAATGAATAATTGAATAATTTTCTCGTTCAGATATTTATTTATTTATTTATTTATTTATTTATTTTGTACGTGGAGGGCCACGCAGATAAACAATTTGGCTTTTGTAATTTTTTAGGTCATTGAAGTGAGTTAATGAATAATTGAATAATTTTCTCGTTCAGATATTTATTTATTTATTTATTTATTTATTTATTTTGTACGTGGAGGGCCACGCAGATAAACAATTCGGCTTTTGTAATTTTTTAGGTCATTGAAGTGAGTTAATGAATAATTGAATAATTTTCTCGTTCAGATATTTATTTATTTATTTATTTATTTATTTATTTTGTACGTGGAGGGCCACGCAGATAAACAATTTGGCTTTTGTAATTTTTTAGGTTAATGAAGTGAGTTAATAAATAATTGAATAATTTTCTCGTTCAGATATTTATTTATTTATTTATTTATTTGTTTTGTACGTGGAGGGCCACCAGATAAACAATTCAATTTTTGTCAATTTTTAGATCAGTGAGGTGAATTAATAAATAACTGAATAATTTTCTCGTTCAGATATTTATTTATTTATTTATTTATTTTGTACGTGGAGGGCCACGCAGATAAACAATTCGGCTTTTGTAATTTTTTAGGTCATTGAAGTGAGTTAATGAATAATTGAATAATTTTCTCGTTCAGATATTTATTTATTTATTTATTTATTTTGTACGTGGAGGGCCACGCAGATAAACAATTTGGCTTTTGTAATTTTTTAGGTTAATGAAGTGAGTTAATAAATAATTGAATAATTTTCTCGTTCAGATATTTATTTATTTATTTATTTATTTATTTATTTTGTACGTGGAGGGCCACACAGATAAACAATTCAATTTTTGTCAATTTTTAGATCAGTGAGGTGAATTAATAAATAACTGAATAATTTTCTCGTTCAGATATTTATTTATTTATTTATTTATTTATTTTGTACGTGGAGGGCCACGCAGATAAACAATTCGGCTTTTGTAATTTTTTAGGTCACTGAAGTGAGTTAATGAATAATTGAATAATTTTCTCGTTCAGATATTTATTTATTTATTTATTTTGTATGTGGAGGGCCGCGCAGATGAACAATTCAATTTTTGTCAATTTTTAGATCAATGAGGTGAATTAATAAAAAAAATTAATTGAGAAATTTATTCCCTCAGATATTTGTTTATTTATTTATTTATTCATTTATTTATTTATTTTGTACGTGGAGGGCCACGCAGATAAACAATTTGGCTTTTGTAATTTTTTAGGTCAATGAAGTGAGTTAATAAATAATTGAATAATTTTCTCGTTCAGATATTTATTTATTTATTTATTTATTTATTTTGTACGTGGAGGGCCACACAGATAAACAATTCAATTTTTGTCAATTTTTAGATCAGTGAGGTGAATTTATAAATAACTGAATAATTTTCTCGTTCAGATATTTATTTATTTATTTATTTATTTATTTTGTACGTGGAGGGCAACGCAGATAAACAATTCGGCTTTTGTAATTTTTTAGGTCATTGAAGTGAGTTAATGAATAATTGAATAATTTTCTCGTTCAGATATTTAATTATTTATTTATTTATTTATTTATTTTGTACGTGGAGGGCCACGCAGATAAACAATTCAATTTTTGTCAATTCTTAGATCAATGAGGTGAATTAACAAATAATTGAGAAATTTATTCCCTCAGATATTTATTTATTTATTTATTTATTTATTTATTTATTTATTTTGTACGTGGAGGGCCACGCAGATAAACAATTCGGCTTTTGTAATTTTTTAGGTCAATGAAGTGAGTTAATAAATAATTGAATAATTTTCTCGTTCAGATATTTATTTATTTATTTATTTTGTATGTGGAGGGCCGCGCAGATGAACAATTCAATTTTTGTCAATTTTTAGATCAATGAGGTGAATTAATAAATAATTGAGAAATTTATTCCCTCAGATATTTGTTTATTTATTTATTTATTTATTTATTTTGTACGTGGAGGGCCACGCAGATAAACAATTCGGCTTTTGTAATTTTTTAGGTCACTGAAGTGAGTTAATGAATAATTGAATAATTTTCTCGTTCAGATATTTATTTATTTATTTATTTATTTTGTACGTGGAGGGCCACACAGATAAACAATTCAATTTTTGTCAATTTTTAGATCAGTGAGGTGAATTAATAAATAACTGAATAATTTTCTCGTTCAGATATTTATTTATTTATTTATTTTGTACGTGGAGGGCCACGCAGATAAACAATTCGGCTTTTGTAATTTTTTAGGTCATTGAAGTGAGTTAATGAATAATTGAATAATTTTCTCGTTCAGATATTTATTTATTTATTTATTTATTTATTTATTTTGTACGTGGAGGGCCACGCAGATAAACAATTTGGCTTTTGTAATTTTTTAGGTTAATGAAGTGAGTTAATAAATAATTGAATAATTTTCTCGTTCAGATATTTATTTATTTATTTATTTTGTACGTGGAGGGCCACACAGATAAACAATTCAATTTTTGTCAATTTTTAGATCAGTGAGGTGAATTAATAAATAACTGAATAATTTTCTCGTTCAGATATTTATTTATTTATTTATTTATTTATTTTGTACGTGGAGGGCCACGCAGATAAACAATTCGGCTTTTGTAATTTTTTAGGTCACTGAAGTGAGTTAATGAATAATTGAATAATTTTCTCGTTCAGATATTTATTTATTTATTTATTTTGTATGTGGAGGGCCGCGCAGATGAACAATTCAATTTTTGTCAATTTTTAGATCAATGAGGTGAATTAATAAAAAAATTAATTGAGAAATTTATTCCCTCAGATATTTGTTTATTTATTTATTTATTCATTTATTTATTTATTTTGTACGTGGAGGGCCACGCAGATAAACAATTTGGCTTTTGTAATTTTTTAGGTCAATGAAGTGAGTTAATAAATAATTGAATAATTTTCTCGTTCAGATATTTATTTATTTATTTATTTATTTATTTTGTACGTGGAGGGCCACACAGATAAACAATTCAATTTTTGTCAATTTTTAGATCAGTGAGGTGAATTTATAAATAACTGAATAATTTTCTCGTTCAGATATTTATTTATTTATTTATTTATTTATTTTGTACGTGGAGGGCAACGCAGATAAACAATTCGGCTTTTGTAATTTTTTAGGTCATTGAAGTGAGTTAATGAATAATTGAATAATTTTCTCGTTCAGATATTTAATTATTTATTTATTTATTTATTTATTTTGTACGTGGAGGGCCACGCAGATAAACAATTCAATTTTTGTCAATTCTTAGATCAATGAGGTGAATTAACAAATAATTGAGAAATTTATTCCCTCAGATATTTATTTATTTATTTATTTATTTATTTATTTATTTTGTACGTGGAGGGCCACGCAGATAAACAATTCGGCTTTTGTAATTTTTTAGGTCAATGAAGTGAGTTAATAAATAATTGAATAATTTTCTCGTTCAGATATTTATTTATTTATTTATTTATTTTGTATGTGGAGGGCCGCGCAGATGAACAATTCAATTTTTGTCAATTTTTAGATCAATGAGGTGAATTAATAAATAATTGAGAAATTTATTCCCTCAGATATTTGTTTATTTATTTATTTATTTATTTATTTTGTACGTGGAGGGCCACGCAGATAAACAATTCGGCTTTTGTAATTTTTTAGGTCAATGAAGTGAGTTAATAAATAATTGAATAATTTTCTCATTCAGATATTTATTTATTTATTTATTTTGTACGTGGAGGGCCGCGCAGATGAACAATTCAAGTACGGTTAACAAAAAGCACTTAAAAACAATGACAGTTGAAGTCGTCATATTGAATGCATCTATGTTTTTCTAAGCGGAATTTAGGCCGGACGCTTCAGCTTCTTCCACTCGATAGCTGCAAACGGGTATTTATACCATTTTCACGTCAAACTGGGCACTTTTGTTGAAATCAAATTGGACAATTTTCACGACAAATTTGATACTCCTTTAAAGAAAACGGATGCTTGAAAGATTAAAGTGAGCCAAATCGATACTAGCTTCTTACATGTTAAGGAATAGACTCCAAGACTGTTAAAATAATCTCAAAATTTAAGGAAATTTGGTACAGCTTTCCTTGAATTTTTTTTTAGTTTGGCTGGTCGAATAAGTGTATTAACCTTGTGGAAATTTTACTTTTCGGAAAATTGATTTGTTTTGTTTTAAATGTAATAAAAGACGAGAACGAGCCATGCACTCCAGCTTGTCGCGACTTTTATCTGATCGATAGTGTAAATGCTGCTTGCGTGATGCATCAAAGGGAGGATATATGTGTTCTTTACAATTGTTTTCGTGGTGTCATTTACAGGTGTGGAACTTCATGCACACAAAATTTTTGTTTCCATTCGAGTAAAAATCACGTCGTCTCAGACGAGGGAAGGCGTAATCACTCCTTTTATTGCTGAAAACTGGCCAACTTTCTCTTTTAAGAAAAAAAAAGAACAAGCTTCTAACCATGTTTTAACACATTTGCCTAAGCCTGGAGCGGCTGGTAGAAAGGCTATATGTTGTTGCAGGATGTTTTGTTGCGATCAAAACTCTTGCGCCAGGCGGGACTCGAACCCGTATCTTCTGCTTTCCAGGCAGCGATGTTCGCCTTACACCACCGGCGCTATTTGACCGCACGTAACGTCCGCGATATCCTCCAGAGGCCGTATTCATGAAGCTGTGGGAGCGGGAGATAAGCGGTATCATAGCGATATCATCCCTCGCCTCATTCTCTCCTGCCTCACTCTCTCGCCTCGGTCGCTTCCCGAGGGAAGCCGGGAAGATTCCGGAAACGTTCACGAATACGGCTACAGGTCTGTCAGCACCCACCCGTGATACGGGATGGGCCGGCCGCTGATATCAGCCTGGAACCGGTTAAGCTGAAGACCTTACTAGTAACAATGTTTCAACACATTTGCCTAAGCCTGGAACGGCTGGTAGAGAGGTTATATGTTGTTACAGGATGTTTTTGGCTTAAGCAGATGTGTGAAAGCATTGTTACTATTAAGGTGTTCAGCTGGGACGCGTGTAGCGCAGTCGGAGGAGGCGCGACTGCCGCGTGCAGCCGATACCAGACTCCTGGTTCGGATTTCCCGCCCAGGCCAACCAAGCCTTCCATCCCTCCGGGGTCGGTGAATTGGTACCAGACTTGTATGAGAAGGATAAAGCGCTGTCTTGTTCATCGGCTGGCCACCGCAAGTCATTGTATGGCCAAATACGCATTCATATCGCCTCCACGACATCACGTAGAAGTAGAATGCGCTGGCGCATCCCAGAAGGGATTGAGTAACGCCGTCCTTTATCCCTTATCCTTACCTAAGGTGTTCAGCTTAACCGGTTCCATGCTGATATCAGCGGCCGGCTCGTCCCGTATCACAGATGGGTGCTGACAGACCTCGAGAATATCACGGATGTTAGGTGCGGTCAAACTGCGCCAGTGGTGTAAGGCGGACATCGCTGCCCGAAAAGCAGAAGATGCGGGTTCGAGTCCCGCCTGGCGCAAGAGTTTTGATCTCAACAAAACATCCTGTAACAAAATATTAGCTTTTAGCCATTATTTTTTCAATGAAAAAATGAAAATTTTTTCAATGAAATCTTATACAATTATAAACAGTGCGTTCACTCACTGCGTAGATAAATTAGTTCAATAATTCAAAAAAAGCCTTACTAAATTTTTTTATCAAAAAATTATTCTAACTCTTGTGGAGTTCCTAGTTTAATGTAGAAAAAGTTCATTTCAATTTGTTCGCTTTGATTTCAGAAGCATCATATTTTTTTTTAGAAGAGTGTCCGATTTATCGTTAAAATGCTTTTTTTGTTGTTCAAAATGGATGGTTCCCTGAGCTTCATATTCTCTCTTCGATTTATGTGACTGCTTGAAAATCGAAGTTAATGTTTATTGGTGACAACGTTTCGGGCATAAGCCCTTCTTCAGGTCTGAATACAATAATGCTATTTAGCACATACACACAGTAAAGCGGCAAGGAATACGGACCTGGGATCCACGACGGATTAAAACTGGGGAGGGAGGGGCCAACGCCTCCTTGGACGTTGGTTGGCCGGAAATGAAGTGCAGGGGTGCTCGGACTCTTTATATATGGTCGAGTCGTGACTAGTCATTTATATGTCACGATGGTCTTCAGCGGTCACGTCGCTAGCCCCTATAGAGTGATAAGACTCATCGCATATTTCATTTCTTCCCTATTGTTAATCGGTGGCTCCCAGTGTTTTACTTCTAGCGCTTCCTTGATCTTCCTCTCCCTCCTTGATCTTATCATTCTATAGGGGCTAGCGACGTGACCGCTGAAGACCATCGTGACATATAAATGACTAGTCACGACTCGACCATATTTATACGTGTATCACAACACGCGACGAAATAAAGACCAGCAAGACAACACATTGGTAATAAACACAAAAATACAAGAAACGGCGAATTAGCGAGTCTTAAGATAACTACCAACGAGCTTTTTATATTGGTTAATCGAAGATGGCAAAGTATGTTTTTTGGTAAACATCAAGAATTCAGAACCGGCCCTTTGAGTGAAAAAGGAGGCACGAACACAACTTTTGGCCGTAGAATAGTGAATTTTAGATCTACAACCCCTAGTGGTAGAATGATGGACTGTGTAAAGCTCAGTAAGTGGAAGTGCAACTTTTATAAACTTTTATAAACTTTTGCTTTTATAACCATATATAAGGAGTCCCAGCACCCCTGCACTTTATTTCCGGCCAACCAACGTCCAAGGAGACCTTGGCCCCTCCCTCCCCACTTTTAATCCGTTGTGGATCCCAGGTCCGTATTCCTTGCCGTTTTACTGTGTGTATGTGCTAAATAGCATTATTGTATTCAGACCTGAAGAAGGGCCTATTCCCGAAACGTTGTCATCAATAAACATCGACTTCGAGCTTTTTTTGTTGTTGTTGAAAATAGTGTTTTGCCGTTCTTCACATTTAACCAAGTTATGGAGATTTTTAACGGTATCGTCGTTAATATGATTTTGGTGAAGTACAAATATAATATCAACTCCATTCAAACTATTTATTTTTGAAAGTAAAACACACCCTTGAAGTCACTGTTCGATAATTTTCTTCAAAAATATGGGAAATAGCATATTTTTGCCACGCTATCGAACGTGGTTGGTTCGCGCAGTGGGTAGTCTTCTCGCTTCATAGGAACATCATCGTGGGTTCGATTTCCTTATATACGGGTGTTTTTGTATTTTGCGATTATCACCATTTCCAACTCATTTTTGATCATGAACTTAGCAACTCATGTCGTTTACGTTCGTAGAGCTCTTTGAAAGTGCGTTGATGAGAATCGTTGATTTCGAGGTTAGGCAAGTCAAAAACTGATGCCAGATTCGTGATCAGCATCGCAATGAACCCTCCTGAAAGAAGTCTGGGCGGTGAAATTACTTCGACAGCTGTCAAGTTCCAAGTCAATAATTCTCACCTATCCACTTTTAAAGAGCCCTAAGAACGTAAACGACATTTGTTGTCATGTTTTTGTTCAAAGATGTGTTAAAAATAGGATAAAGGGTCTCGCTGACGATAAATCACAAAATGCACGTAGGGGAAATCGAACCTACGACCACGTTCCTGTGAGGCGAGAAGACTACCCACTGCGCCAACCGACCACATTCAATGGGGGATGGCAGCAGGCGTGATAAAATTCGCTCACGTTTTCGCACGCTTTTTTTCGAACACAGAAGAGCATTCCGAGAAAATTAGCTACGGTTTTGGACTCCCCACTCCTACATCCTGTAAAAATTGCATCACAAAAGCTCACCCCAATTTTGGAGGCTCTCCTTGTTAGAAAATTCGAATTCAGTAGATAGTCACTGAGAAAATCGCGAAGTTTCGGACGGGGACGTGGCGCCATCTCTGTTTTGGAAATAAAAAATGGTCGCTTTCCTGCTCTTCAAAACACGCTTCAAATCATTTTTTTTACTCCAGCAATAAAATTTTTATAAAAAAACTATGTCTTCAAACTATGTCTTCTTATTGGGAAGTAAATGAGAACTTCAAAAGAAATGTTATACTAAAACTTTCCTTGAACGAAAAATTATTCTAACATTTTGGAGTCTTGAGTTTAATGTTGAAGAAGCTCTTCTCATGTTGAAGAAGGAAGAGTTAGTTTTGATTTGAAGAGTCTTAGGTTAGCTTAGAAGAGTATCCAGTCTGACGTGAAAAGTGTCCGGTTCGACTTGAAAATGGTATATAATAGCTCTCGACGGGTTCGGTATCGCTGTGGTAGGAAGTAGCGATATTGTGTGTATGATATGTTCTTAAGCGATTTTTTTTGAACGAAATCACCTATTTTTCTTGTTTTCGCTCCTTAGTCCTCTCCGCTTTTTCGGTTTTAAAAATGGACGTAAAAGTTCTTTTGCCCAAACAGAGAGTTGTTACTGAGATGACATGGTGTGTGTTCACTCTAAATGTTCGAGATTTCTACGCTTTTCATCTAGCCGACACCTGGCTGGACCTACATAGGCGACCCGAGTTAAATAAACTCCCCTCTCAACCCAACGGTACCACGCCGTTTTGCTCAACAACAAAACAGCGGCAAACCAAAGTCGAGCTTACGAGAAGTACCATTGACCGTTTTGTTTCTCTCGTAAATAGTGTCCATCCCTTGTAGAAGAAGGTATCGATTGTCTTAAGCCTTTGGCTTTGAGAGTGCCGCAGTGTCCATCATTCTCAATTTCTTTGCAGACTTGCAGGCCGAAGTGTATTACTTTTTTACGGTCCACCTCAGCTTCAGTTCAATCACGATGGCCCTTGACTTCGTTTCCCTCTCCTACTGAGAAGAACGGTGGGAAGATTATCTTATTTGTTTGGATTTCGTCTTAGCACTCGCTTAGGTGCGCGCGACGACGCGACGCGAACGTTTTGTGTGCATGCGCACATTACGGTAAACTGCAATATTGATTCATCGCATGACGCGATCGATATGGAAGCTCATCTTTACGTCGCGTCGCGTGTCGCGTGCACACCAAAGACCCATGCACACTTCTGCGATACCGCGGCGCGGCCATGATGAATCATAGGGTCGCGACAGCCGCGGCGCGACACTGCGACACGTGCTGCAGAGAGGGGGCATGCACATTTTTGCGGCTGTCGCGGCGGCTATCGCAGGCGACGTCGCGCCGGGTGCCGCAGGCTGGAATGGTTCAAACCATTCCTGGCGGCACGGCATCTACGGGGACGTCGGTCCCGTTGCCTAAAACGGTGCTCTAACGCTACCGCGCCGCGACGGCCGGATTTCGTGGAGGTAACCGTCGCCCGACTTGCCGCGCCGCGGTGTCGCAGAAGTGTACATGGGCCTTAAGGCTCCGTTTATACTTCAACGTCGAGCGGCATATTGATCGGGCGACGCGATCGATCAATTTGGCTACTATACATGTCGTCGCATCGCTCGGCGTCGGAAGTATAAATGGGACCTAAAGGCCCATGCACACTTCTGCGACACCGCGGCGCGACAAGTGGGGCGACGGCTACCTCCGCGAAATCCGGTGGTCGCGGCGCGGTCGCATTAGAGCATCGTTATAGGCAACGGGACCGACGTCCCCGTGCATGCTGCGCCGCTAGGAATGATTTGAACCATTCCAGCCAGCGGCACTCAGCGCGGCGTCGGCCGATAGCCGCCGCGACAGCCGCAAGAGTGTGCCCCTCCCTGCGGCACGTGTCGCGGTGTCGCGCCGCGGTCGTCGCGGCCCTATGCTTCATCATGGCCGCGCCGCGCTGTCGCAGAAGTGTGCATGGACCTTAAACGACCCCTAAGACCCCGTTTATACTTCCGACGCCGAGCGACGCGATGGCATGTAAAGTGGCCAAATTGATTGATCGCGTCGCTCAGCGTCGAAGTATAGACGGGACCTAAGGCCGGAACGCACCGCGAACTCCTCTGTTCACCTCTGCGACAGTGAAGGGTCCAACCCACCACTGTGGTGGAAGCTGTGCCGCGGACGAGTTGTCTCGGTGCCGCATGCCGCGACGTGCCGCGAGGACAACCGCAGTTGCCGGCGGAGCGGTGCTGCAGTGCCAGGTGCTGCGGCACCGCTCCGTTGAGGTGCGTGGTCTACTTCAAACCGTCCCGACTGAGGAGTGCGACTTCATCTAGACGTTTTTTTTTCAATTTATCAAAGTTTTTAGGAAACTCTGTGTTGTTTGCTTGTTTCTAGCATCTCCTTCTATATATGTATTGGATTCGTGAATGCTTTCGCTTTATTAGGGGGGGGGGGTAAAAGTAATGAGACAAATTCAACAGATTTCTTTATCTCTTTATAACTCAATTACAACTCAACGGTGCTCAGGAATGTATTCGCCATTGAGGTCAATGACCTTGCTGCCATCGATCAGCCATTTTCCTGATCCATCCTTACAGAACTGCTTAGAGTGCTGATCCACTGCTCGTTACGGTTGTCGAGGTCTGCTTGGGTCCTTGTATCCCTTCCGACCATGAAGGCTCAAGAAGTAGTGGTAGTCCGCTCGCCGTGAAATCCCGCCGAACGAAGGTCGGTAACAGGTCACCAGGGCTCACCCAGACTCGCTTCTTGGCAGGGTTAACGTAGAAGACGTACTTCTCATTTCGCGTGACTATTGAGTCCAGACTGCTCGGGGTTGGGAATAAGGCGAGATTTGCGCGACACAGGTCGACTCGTCAGACTGGGATTTCGGCGTGAGACAGACTGGGGTTTTGGCATGCCTCTGGAAAGGGCGGAAGTGATCACTTCTCAGGTGGCCTTGTAGGACAGTCCAATAGAACGTTTTGTGTTGTGATAAATTATTTTTCTATGCAGTATTGGTGTGTTCTACCCCCTTGCTGAACAGAGCTAGGCCATTTTAGCGCAAACAGGGTCGGCTCACCATATATTCAGTGGATACTCGCTTTGGTAGAAAGGCATATGTATGTCTAGGTACATCAGAAAAGGCCTATCTCAGTTCACTCTTGGGGTAGAGCACACCCCTGCCGCAAAAAATCCTGTTTCGTACATCACAAGCCGTTGTCTAGGGGTGTTTTACAGGGTGCGTAAAAAGTATTGACGCAGTAAATGGCGGTTGTGGAAAAAGTATTGCGCAGTAAGTTTTAAAATATTCATTTCAGAAATATGGAAAATGATCTTGCAAACACGACAGAATAAGTCGTAATTGACATCGGCTCCTTTACTGTGAATACAGGAGCGAAAACGACGGAAAAATTCAGGAGCACGCGCCGCAAGCACTTGCTTGCATTTCGTCCTGCGCTTTGAAAAGGGTAGCCTTCTGCGACTGGTCACTTCTGTTGAAAGTAACCCAGACCTCATTCTCCAAAATCGCCTAAAAAGAGTAATCCAGCGGATTCACGTTTAAGCTGTGCTCGTCTGAGAAGCTGTCCACACCTGCGCGCCTTATCCGTTTGCCGTTATCGGACAGAGAGTGATAATTGTGGGTTTGAACGTTATCGTGCTTGAACATCTTGTGATCATCATCTGTTATGACAGAGCCGTGGCTGACGTTTGGGTTGCTGACCTCTTTCCTCACCAACCGTTTCGAACAGCGCCAAATTCTCTTGTTAAGGAAGCATTCAGCTGTCTGGGTAACAGACAAAAAAAGGGCCACCGTAACGGTGACGATCATGTTTCTTCAGTTTTTTCGTGAGTGTTTTTTTGAGCACAATACAGACAACAAAAATAACACATAAAAACCTAGAGGGGTAGAAACAGAAAGCTGGAGCTGAAACAAAAAGTAGGTGCGTCAACCCTGTACATGGTGACCCTCCTGACGCTATTTGGGCGCCATTTCTATTGTAATTGGACGTACATGTACCTTTCTACAAAGGCAAATATCCACTGAGTAAAATATGACTCTCTTCGGGCCTATTTGCGCCAAAAGTTAGTTTATTAGATTCAAACTAAGGGTAGATTCCCTTCACTGGACTAGCGCTTGAAGTTTACTTATTTCTATATGTTGTTGCCCATGTATTGTGTCTCGTTAGGTTGGGAAATCGTTTAAGAGCGGCCTCTACCACTAAGATTGCACCCCACCCCTTAGGGTTTTCCCCTCCCGCCCACACTCTACCTCCGAACTGAGAATATGAAGAACAACTTGGTGACAAAACAAAGAAATCAGAAGTCAGTACGATGAAAATTGCTGCAGTTCTACGTACTACATGTCAAAAAGTACGCAGCATTGCGTACAGTAATACAGTGTTCAAAGCGTCCAGGTGGCGGATGCGGCTGAACCTGTTTCCAGCCTAAGGGGTCGTTTAGTGAACACGCGACGCGCGACGATATGTGATGATAAGCTCCGACATCGATCCATCGCGTCGTGCGATCAGTACGCCCTAGTTTATACTTTCGCCGCCACGCGGCGCGGCACCACGATCGCCATAGATATCGATTTTTCGCGCCGCCGGTCAATATCTGTTTCGACCATCATGCCGCGCCGCTCAGCGGTAAAGTTTGAACTAGGGCTACGGGAGCCTATCATAACATCGAAGACGCGAAGAAGCACCGTGGGGATGCGGGAACGCGCCGTTGCTTCTACTGTAATCGCGGCAGGCTCGCGTGTCTTGCCGGTGCCTGATTGGCTGCCGCGGCTACGGTAGACGGTAGCTCGCAGTGTGTCTCCACGACATGTGACGAGTTCGAAGCAGGTCCGATTCTGCAAATTGAAGCTGTTGTTGAATTTGGCCTCTAGGTCCAATATTAAGTATACCAGGTGTGTCCCTTGCTGCGAATGGTTTCGTTGTGTTTCTCTGCATCGCCCTTGCAAATCGTTTTCGTACCAGCGCCTTCGAAATAAAAATCGAAATAAAACCCTGATATCACACACTAACTGCTTTATTTCAACACTATTGCTGCAGGAAGAACTGGAAGTGGAGTCGGACACTTTAGCAGCAGAGGCTGTGCCTCATTTTGACGTCTTTCCAACTGAGTTGCTATGTCGAATTTTCAACTACCTCGAGCTGAAGGAAAGAGCAAAAGCAGAAAGGGTGAGTTTTTTTGTTGCAGCTGCATCATGTGCTACTGTCTAGGAGTACCACTATCCTCGAAAATTCCCTTTAGGTATGCTCCAGATGGCGTAACATTCTTACTTCACGAGACTGTCCACTTGCTGATGTTGTGGTTGTGAATCTCTTCGAGCCGAAGGTTTGGGCGGATACGATCGCTAAAAATCGATACACAACGTAAATAGATTTTCTTCATGGAGTGACTCACTATCTGGTGCATGTCATACATATTTCTCTAGCGAACAATCTTGTGCGATGCTTTCAAAAGATCGTACGTAAAAACACTCCCCGTGCAATTCAAAAGAATCTTTCCGCGCACCGCCCACTGAAGCGACGTCTTCAGCGCACGACGATGTGATGTCACCATATAGAGATATGGTGAACGGGCGCTTTATTTACTGCACAGTACCTACCTCAGTCCATTCTTTCGGCTGAAGTATGCGTTTAACAATATCTTGCGAACATGCACACTTCAAATAATTTTCGCCGAGATAGAAGCGAAGGTAACTTAAGGTGTCTATTCCTTACTAGAGCATTTGGAAGTGTTTTATACCTGAAATCACTAGTACGTTCACCAGCTTGCATGTGTTGTTATAATGAACCTTTTTAAATGCAATAAGAATCTTTCTTTCCTGCAAGGATAAAATGCTGAAATACTAGTTTCCACTATGGGATGGATATAGGCGTTGCAGGCACATAGAATTGTGGAGTATGGTTCACCAGTCTTTTCTCCTTCGAAATCAAAAGACATCGCTCTTCTTGAGAAGGTGCAAGACAATTTCACTCGCAAATTATTTTTTAGGATAGCTTGTAGTAGATCTGTAAGAGCTCCTCGTCCTTAGCTAGAAATAGCGAATATAAGTTGCATTCCCTAGTCTCTCGTCGTAAACTTACTGATGTCTGTGTGGTTTTCAAACTCTTGACTGGCCTAATTGATGTAGATGCTTCAAAATTCTATCGTATAATAATATCTAGAACTAGGGGCAGCTCAGAAAAAATATCTTACGGTGTACCCAAAACGAATACCAGATCATGTAGTTTTACGTGTAGAGCTGATTCCAGCTTTATCTCGCTAAACTCCTGTGCCCCCGATCGTCGGCACATTACAGGCTGTTCAAGCACATGGCTAGAAACAAGCTTTTACATTTCTAGATTTAACAGTTGTTCTTCCTGTATTGGTTTTTTGTATTGTATATATTGGACTACAACGAGATCGACCACATCATCTTCAATCGCAAGTATTGCCTGACCGATGTCTCCGTTGTCCCCAAGTTCTACACGGGATCGGACCACCGCCTCCTTCGCGTGAGGTTCCGCTTTTCGCGTCAAGGAGAGAAGGCCGCGAAGTTCAAGAAGAGGAGTCCCAGAACGACCATCAACTGGGATCTCTACACCTCTCTTGTCGGCCTTTGGGAAGATGCCGTCATGGACAACGTCGACGAGGAATACGATCGCTTCGTGCACCATCTCCACGATAGTGCTAAGGGAGCCGAGAGCTTGAAGACCACCAAGAGACGCCTGTCTCCGGAAACTCTCGAGCTGATACGCCAACGTGGAGCAGCACGAGCGTCAGGCAACTATCAACTGACGTCCGAGCTTGCAAAGCTATGCAGAGCGGCGATAAAGGAAGATCTGAAGGAGAGAAGGGCGGAAGTGTTGGCTGAAGCAGCAGAGGCAGGGCTGAGCATCCGCAATGCCCGCCGGAACTTCGCCAACTTCAAGACCAAGATGACCGCTCTCCGACGTCCTGACGGAACCATCACCTCTTCCAGAAGGACCATGGAGAAAGTCATCCACGACTTCTACTCCGATCTCTTCGATAGCCACGTCCACCTGCCCCTACGCCATCTTCCGCAGGATGGATACGTCATCCCCTCTGTTCTCCCTTCCGAGATCCGACACGCCATCTCGTCGGTGAAGAAACGTACAGCACCCGGTCCTGACAGGATCAGAGCTGAACACCTGAAGAACCTCCCGCCAGCGCTCATCAACACCTTGGCGCGGCTCTTCACACGCTACCTGTCCGAATGCAAGGTTCCATCTCAGTGGAAGACCAGCAAGACCGTCTTGCTGTACAAGAAGGGAGACGTGCACGACATTGGCAACTATCGCCCGATCTGCCTGCTGTCCGTAGTCTACAAGCTGTTCACTCGAGTCATCCTGAATAGGATTAGTAGAACGCTGGACGAAGGACAGCCATGCGAACAAGCAGGATTTCGGAGAGGATTCAGCACGATCGACCACATACACACCATTACGAAGCTCATCGAAGTGTCGCGAGAGTACAAGCTGCCGCTGTGCCTTACGTTCATCGACCTGAAGAAGGCATTCGACTCCGTCGAGACTGAAGCGGTCATGGAAGCCCTGCTCACCCAGGGCGTTCCTACTCAGTACATCAGAGTCCTTCGAGAGCTGTACAGTGGATTCACGACCAAGATCTCACCATTCTACAACGACGTCGTCATTGACGTGAAGAGAGGGGTTCGACAAGGGGATACCACATCCCCGAAGCTCTTCAGCGCCACCCTCGAAAACGTCATGCGCGAACTAGAATGGGATGACATGGGAGTGAAGGTCGACGGCCGGCAACTGCACCATCTTCGCTTCGCTGACGACATCGTGCTCATAACACCGAGCATCACTAAGGCGGAGCGAATGCTGGCCGACTTCGATCGTGTATGTGGAAGCGTTGGGCTGCAGCTGAATCTTACGAAGACGATGTTCATGAAGAACGGATGGGTTTCTGATGCCCCATTCTCGCTCAACGGAACGAACATCTCCGAATGCTCCAGCTATGTGTATCTGGGTCGCGAAGTCAACATGGCCAACGACCTAGCACCAGAGCTGAGCAGGAGGAAACGAGCGGCTTGGGGAGCTTTCAAGAGCGTCGAAGAAGTCGTGAAGAAAACGAAGAACGTCCGACTCCGTGCCCACCTATTCGACTCCACTGTTCTTCCTGCCCTAACATACGCCTCAGAGACCTGGGCTATACGAAAGCAGGATGAACACGCGATCAGCGTCGCGCAGCGTGGAATCGAGAGGACGATGCTCGGAGTGACACGACTCACGCAAGTGAGAGAAGGCCTCCGGAGTTCCGAGCTTCGCCGACGTTCGAAGATCAGAGACGCTGTCGCATGGGCCAAGTCGTCGAAAATTAGGTGGGCCGGCCACGTAATGCGATTCGCAGACACCCGCTGGACGAGAGCCGTCACAGACTGGATTCCGCGGGATGTCAAAAGAACACCAGGACGCCCACCAACGCGTTGGTCGGACTTCTTCGTGAAAGCCCTGAACGACCGATATGACGCTCTTCGTGTCCCTCGAGCGAGGAGGATCCATTGGACCACTCTGGCACGCGACAGGGACGAATGGAGACGCTGCTGGCGCCCGCTCGAGCAAGTCGATGATCAACGGGACGACAGGTGATACAGGTGATACAGGACTACATCCTATATCACGTATGCCTTATGCATCGTACAGAAATAAATAAATAAATAAATAAATAAATAAATAGAAGAATAGCCTTGTTTTTGCTACAGACCTTTGAAAATATACCATGATACATTCGCATAATTGCATTTTGCATAGAATCCTTTTCCGACCTGAAAAATTAAGATTGTTATTATAATATAACACCATCTTTCCATCGGCTCTTGGACCTGGAGAATGCTTACGACAGGTTATCCCGGGCCGTACTCTGGAAAGCCCTTCGAGGGAGGGGTGTTCCGGAACGTCTGATCACGGTCATAAAGGACATGTACGAAGGCTCGAAAGCGGCGATACGAACTCCGCATGTGGTGACAAGGAAAGTGGACATCACAGTGGGGGTCCATCTAGGGTCGGCTCTGAGTCCGTTCCTCTTCCTTCTGACACTTGACTCTATAGTGAACCACCTTGAGGAAGGCCTTCTCAGGACGACCCTCTACGTGGACGACATCGCCCTAGTAGCCGACAACCAGGAGGAGCTGGAAGAGAAGGTGCCGCTGTGGTAGAGAGCCCTCGCAGACAACGGCCTACGGCTGAACGTAAAGAAAACGAAGTTCTTCAGCTTTGAGCAGTGCGCTGGATCAATCCTAGACTGCCAAGGGGGAGCGATCGAGAAGGTGGAAGAATTCCGCTGCCTCGGAAGTGACCTATCCTAGGAAGGAAGTGTGGACCAGGCGGTCGGGGAACGGATAACCGCAGCCTGTCTCAAGTGGAGGGAGTCCACAGGGATCCTTGCGGCCGTAGGTGCTCCAGGACGCTCAAAGGCAAGCTCTATAGAACAGTTGTGAGACCTGCCCTCCTCTACGGCAGTGAGTGTTGGGCCCTGGGTAGGGCGCAGGAGCGGAAACTGCACGCTGCGGAAATGAGGATGCTGAGGTGAGCATGCGAATGGACCCGTCGGCACAGGGTAAGGGCAGTGATGAAGACAGCCCCGATCCAGATGAAGATGAGGGAGTAGCGCCTGATGTGGAATGGACACGTACTCAGAAGACCAGAGGATCACCCCATAAGGTTGGCCTTAGATTTCGAGGCACCCGGAAAGCGTCCGAGAGGAGACGTAAGGAAAAGGTGGAAGGACGTCATCAAGAAAAATCTCAGCGAAGTCGACGCCACGGCAGATGACGCCCTTGATAATAAGATGAAGTGGCAACAGATCACAACAACAGCGGACCCTGCGACTACACGGGACTAAACGTTCAGGAAAAAGAAGAAGAAGACCATCTTTCTTCCGCTCTAGAGAAGGACAAAATCTCCAAATTTCGCATGCTTCATGGGAGAAATACGATCTAATCACGGTCTATAAGTTGATCAATGGCATGCTGGGTCTTCCTCTTCAGGAGTTTCGTTCACTATCGTGCTCAAATACTAGTACTACAACGATGGAAGGAATTCTTCGAGTGAATGTACAACCACGCTGCACAGGAAACCCTCAAGTTGCACCACCATTGGTCCTTATATCAGAGGCAGTCGCATCGAATAGAGAAGAGGTTACCGAAGCTAGAAGGCTGTTACGAATCAAAATGTTGCGGGAATCGATGGTGTGACGGTTGATATGGTGAAGGCAGATACGTACCGACCATCCGTTCACAAACGCTTTGGCGAAATCAAAATAGACCTAATTGTAATTATGTCTCTGTACTCTCTGTAATCGATAATTTTAGCGTGAAAGGAATGTTTGTGGATGACTTCGATGCACTGCGCAATGTTTTCCACCATATCTCATTCGCTCACACGGTTAAACTATGGTTCTATACGGAGGAGTTCGCAAAACGTTGCATTGGTACGTTAGAACCGATAGGTTTCATTCACACTATTTCTTTGATCATTTTTAATTTTTAAAAATTTTCGAAACAAAATTTTGAATAAGAAGAGTTTTAAAGTCATGAGGAGGCTGGTAGTTTTTTTAACAGATGGCAAATTCGCTGATACTCAATCTCTATGGCTCCTACGGTCTGAGATAGAAATGAGTTTATCGAACCCAAATTCACCCATTCGATTGATCCTGTCGATTCTGTATACACTATGCAAAGCCAGGGATGTGCCAACAGTAAAGAGCATCACCCGAAAAAACACAAAATACTGAAACTCTTCGAACTGCTATTGATGATATCAGTTTTCCGAACGAGAGAAGATAGGAAGGAGTTCAGTGAACATGGTTTCACCCGCTTGTATGACCTCTTCCAATCAATGTGCATTGTAAATGGGGCGCTATAGGGCACTAGCAAAGCACGCTCTGCTTAAGGCCTCGTTTACACTTTGACATCGAGCGACGCGATGGCCAAGCATTGAAGCCAAATTGACTGCGTCGCCGAGCATCAACGCCCGCCGGCCGGAATGAATTGCGTGAATCCGCTACGCGTCGGATCGTGTCGCTCTCGTGAAGCGATTAATCGTGGAGAATTGGGGCACGGTATTGTTGCTTCAGCAGTCCTTGGAAGAGTGGACAACAGGGATGAGCGGATTAACCGTTATCCGTTATTCGTTATCCGGTTTCCGGTGGGTTTTGGCCTATCCGTTTTGTTGCTCGTTATCCGGGGATTTTTCGCCAGATAACGAACAACAAAATCTGGCTAGCTTGTGGTTACTCAGTTGAATATAAGGACAATTAAAAGAATCGTCGTGTTTTTTCCACTGGCAGTCGAGATACGCTTGCAATGCCAGTTCGGTGCCTTCTCAGAGTTCTCAATGCTATAGTTAGACTAAACTATTTAACTATCTATCTGCTCATAGCGCGTTTTGAAATGCTGAATACTGCTCTGCTTATTCATGTTAGTGGGGTTTTCACCAAAATTCCTTCTAGCATAATGTACGATCTGGAAAAAAAACAGTCGATCAGTGGAGAAAAGGACAAACGTCCATAAGATTCACTTCGTTTTAAGGATGTGCCAGATACTTCGCATCTATACGACCTTTTAGCGCTTCTTGAACTATATTTGGCACCAGCAGCAAATTACAATTTACCCTTTCCAAAGCAATAGATAACGTTTTGTTCGATCTGGGCAAGAATTAGTGTTACATTTAAATGGAGAGTAGACAAAAAGCGACTCTTTTTAGCGACTGTCCCACCAGCTGTTTTCCAGCAGTAATGAAGTCACTATGTATAGATCCCAGTCCCGTGGGATCTATCTATAGTAACTTCATTACAGCTGAAAAACATGAATAAAGGATATAAGACGAAGGTAGTGCCATATGTGACACGTATTCTACTTTTATTTGATGTGCTGGAGGCACTTTGAATGCGTATTTGGCCAGTACAATAACTTGCGGTGCTCAGCCGATGGACAGTTCAATGCATTATCCTGCCCGGACCAATACATCGAGCCCGAAAGGATGGAAGGTTTGGTTGACCTGGAGGGGAAATCCGAACCAAGAACCATGAGTAAGAGCATGCGACAGGCGGCTCCTCCGACTGCACTACCACGTGCCATGAAGAAAAAACATCAATAGAATGTTGAAAGTGGCTTATTTGACATGCGACGCGGACAGTGCTACAATTACCGACCTACCATTGGAGAAAGAATGGTTTAAAAGTAGTTTTAATTTTTGTTATTTGTTCGTTATCCATTTTTCCGTTATCCGGCCATTTTTGGGCAAAATTATCCGTTATCCGTTATCCGGCTTTCAAAATTTTATTATCCGCTCATCCCTGGTGGACAAGCACTAATTTTTCTTCCTCTTTGGTTTTCCTTCGTGTTCATTGGTGACGCCCTCTACTTTGTTTTCCTCTGTTGTTTTATGTTCTTACCGGTCCCGGTTTGGAAAAAGGCGAGCCGGCTTCCGGCCTACAGGTTGGTGTCGCTTGCTTTTGCAACGTTATGTAGTCTTTATTTTCACTTTCTCTTTGTACTCGGCACTGGGAGCAAGGCTAGAAAAACACTCAATGAAAAAAGTAAAATACGCACGGCTTAACATTAAAACTGCGAGAGACTCACCTTCGAGCAAAAATCCAGCTCGCACCGGATCTGGGAAGAGCCGACCTGAATCATGAATCGGAACAAGAATTGTCAAGAACATAAGGAAAACAAAGCAGAGGACGTCAGCCAAAGACACAACGAGAATGAAAAAAAATGCAAAAAACTGAAGAAGGCGAGGAGTACCCGGAAATGCGTGCACACTTACGCGCGAGCAGCGCGACAGGAGGTACATCCGCCCCTGCTGGGGGCGAGGCGTCAGGAGGTACACCGCTGTTCTGCGGACTGGAAACTTTTGTTTTGCGTGTCAAAGGTTTCGTAAAGCAGCCGCACTCTCGATGAAGCCTAGGAGGTTGGGGTGGGTGAGCAAGGGGGATGAGAGGAAGATCGCACGCCCCAGCAGGGGCGGGTCTACCTCCTGACCGTCCCCCTTAAGGCCCACACAGAGTTCTGCGGCGACGCCGCTCGCCGCAATGGTTAAGGATAGGGCAGGGACGCCGCCGGCGGCGAGCTCTGCGTCGCTGCCCTATGATGAAGGATAGGGCAGCGGCAACGCCGCAGAACTCTGGGGGGCCTTTTAGCCCAGTTTATACTTGCACCGCTGCTCGGCGCGGCACGATGGTTGGGACAGATATCGACCGGGCGGCGCGAAAAATCGATATCTATGGCGGTCGTGGTGCCGCGCCGCGTGGCGGCCCAAGTATAAACTAGGGCTTACGCGCGTTCAAGCATGCAATAGTGCGTATTCGCGTGAGCGCGTCGCCGACTGTTCAGAGTGCTCATCGTCGTCCGAAACAGCGCGGCGCGGTGGGACGCGTCGTTCCTTTCAAACCTCGTCGCCGCTCGACGATGAAAGTAAAACCGGCCGAATACCTAGTTTAGTGTGCACGTGTCGCGCGATGCAATGATAAGCTCCCATATCGATCGCACTTTGAGTCGATGTGGGCGCTTGTCATTACATCGCATTTGCTTCGCGCTTCGTGTGCACGCTAAACGCTTTCTAAGGAACTACGAAAGCATGCGTGTCCTAGAAAAAGGAAAGCCCGCGCTAGTAGTTTCTGAACCACCCACGGCGAAACTGCATGGCCTGGTAGAGCTGTATATACCATTTTGTAGGTCTCGTAAGGTGAACCGAAAGGAACTACCCTTTTAAAAAAGAATTAGGTGGAGGAGTTATGAGCATGCGACGGTTTGCGACGGACTCTATGTTCCTTGCGAAGGAAGCGAGCACTAAAGGATCGAAAAAATTAACGAAAACTTGTAAAGCAGTCCATACTATGGGAAAATAGCGTCATTCTCAAAAGATGTATCACATGCTTCGGTGTTCGTAAAAGGGGAACAGATGTCGGGCCACGTGCGTCGGGGTTCAGAAGACACGTCGTGGTTCAATTTTCAAAATAAGTCTCTCGTTATTTGAAATTCACATTGTCGGCGTCGAGGAGTTGAATTGCATTTCAGATCTGATCGCCGAGGAGTTGGACATGAAATGTGTCGATGTGTACCCGTATGCCAAAGTGCATGTGCTGCCATATCTTCACCAACGAGTTCCCCATCTATCGGCGTTGAACATGCGTCCACATTCAAATCAATTTCACGCATCTGGATTGGAACTGCCTTCGTTTCCAGACTTCTCCAAGCTGACAACACTTATACTGGACAACTACGGTTTAGGTAGATGGACCATCAGATTTTTTGAGTCTCATCTCGGGATATCTTAAGGAGACACTTTCAGAAGGCGACCTTGAGCTGCCCAAAACTGTGACCTCACTGGACTTCTCAAAACGAGATCAGACGCACTACCGAGCACTGCTACCGAAGCTGATACACCTTTCTAACCTCGAGTATTTCACACTATCGCATGCGGACATGTCAAAATCGGACGACTTCAACGATTTCGTGCGAATCGTCGCCAACAATCTTCCGAAGCTCACTATTCTTGTAATATTCACTGCCTCTCCGTCACTTTTTTTATAAACAAAATGATGTCGTCAACTCTCCAGCCAGATAATGAGTGGTTAGCAGTGGACGTTTCCGTCTAATCTGTTCTGAACTGTCTGTGTTTTCCAGAATCTTCGCATGTGCAAAATCTGTTCCCTGAATCTCTGTGATAACGAACTCGTGATGAACTTGAAGATGATTAAATTTGATCTTTGCTACGGGAATATCTTAGCAGCTATCAACGAGTTTCTCAGCTTCAATCCGTAAGTGTTTTTCTCCTCATTGCATACGCTTAGTCTGTGCTTTCATTTTTTCTGGAGTTGTTAAAATCTGCTTAGTTTTTGCGAAAAGTACAATATTTGGCCCCCAATTTTCAGAAAGTTAAGTATTTTATCTGTCAATGTGCTGTGTAATCGGGATTCTCTGGAAACGGTGTACAGTGTTTGCTCCGAGCTTCGAACGAGACACGTTGGACTGCATCTTTCAATCCTGCAGAACTATCCCGATCCAAAGGGCTACGAGTGAGTCATGTAGAGCTTCCTGGTTTTGTAACAGAGGATCGTTTCAGATTATAAACATTGAAAGGTCCTCCTTGCAGATCACCATTTAACGAGCTTCGACCGCCGACGTCACTATTTTACGTGCTGTCAAAGTTTGAGGTGGGTGAAGTTTTTTCGGCTATCTTCTTCAAGTGATGCTTTGAACTTGGGCAGCGGCTTTGCTGTCGTATTAACTACTACTCATTTTTAGGCAATATAAAAAATACATACATACATACATACATTCATACATACATACATACATACATTTATATACTCTAATCCTCTTCTATATATACCTCTGAAATTTCATCCATAGTTAATCAGCTTGGTGTTCATGCAAAATGTTCGCTGACGATATAAAAATTTATAAGAATATTGCTGTTCGAGAAGACCATCTTTCTCTTCAATCAGCAATAAATATAATTGCGGATTGGTCATCAAAATGGGAACTTCCACTGTCTCCGCAAAAGTCAGAAGTATTCTACGTAGGGCAGCAGGTAACTAGATATCCCTACTACTTTGACAAGATGAAAAATTAGTAGCACAGCTTCCCTGAGTGATTTGGGCTTCATTTTGGACACTCAACTTTCCTTCAAGGAACATATGAAATAATATCGGAAAAAGCTGAACGAATTGTGCACAACCTCTTCAAATGTTTGCGATCAAATTCTACAACACCGATTAACTGCTTATAAGTCGAATGTTAGACCAATTTTAATAGAAGATGGCACTACAATTTTTAGTCCGAAATATCAGCGTGAAATTTCCAGGCTAGAATCTGTGCAAAGCAGCTTCACAAGAAAGCTCTGGATACGAGTACATGGGTATGATTACAACACCATCCCTCCACTAACTTCACAATACAGATTCTTCAATCTAGGAGTTCTATACCTTGTCTTCATTGAACACAAGGGACAGTCAGTGGAAGATCCAGTTTCCCAGAGCTAAAAGCAGCATAAGGTCTCAATTTTTCACTGGCTCTGAATTTTTGAGATTATCTTTAAAAACATTATAGCAAATTTCTCAAAAAAATAAAAAAAAAACTTCTTGACCGATATCTTTAGGATGCACTTAGTAATTTTCAACTGTACTGTGTTGATTCTTGTTGCCTGTTTTTCCCTGTTTACAATTACTTTAACTTATGTTTAGTTTTGCCTTGTTTTTCTTTGGCATAGTTATCCATGTATTAAATAAATAAATAAATATACACATACATACATACATACATACATACATACATACATACATACATACATACATACATACATACATACATACATACATACAACACCGGCCTTAATGTTGGGCTAGGGCGGAAAAAGCTCAAAAACGGAAAACAGAAAAAGCCTTTTCTGCCGCTTTTTGATAGCACTTTTCAAATTACCCGCCTTGACAAATAAATCCGGTATTCAGATTCATCGTCGAATGATCTATCCGACGAAGAAGAAGACGCCCAGTAAATGTTAAAATTTTGATATGATGACCCATATTCAGAATTCGAGGTTCGGGTGTAATTATCTTCCGCTGGGTAACGGGTGCAACGCACTGATAGGAATCTAGCTCATCAAATCAACATTTTAAAAAATTTCTGGGCAATTTTTTTCGTCGGATAAACCATTCGATGCCAATTCGAAATATCGAATTCATTTTTCAAAGCAAGCAAGTTGAAGGGCGCTATCAAAAAGCGGCGGAAAAGGCGATTTTTACGCCTTTTCCGCCCAAAACCAAACATTACGGCCCGATATTGTACATACATACATACATAAATACATACATACATACATACATTAATCCTACGAAATAAATATGTGGGAGCGTGTGTACCTAATATGACGTAAATATGGAAAGAACACTTCATTACAAAAAAGAAATATTAAATGACAGTAGAATAACGGAAACTCAGTTTCAGATTTTTCAAGAATAACAGTTTCGCAGTTGTTCTTTTAGATCACATTAAATTATGCGACGTATTCACAACTATAATCAGTTTCAGGCATCCTTCGTTGAGGACGCCATACTGTTTCGTTCGTTGCTCATGTCTGGATCCTTGAAAGTGTTGCGCGAATGTAAATTTGTCGAGTGCGATGCGTTGACGAGCGAAGTTCTTCAGCATCTGTCCGAGGTACTCACAGTTTGTCTCCATTTCGAACTTAATACCTTATTTCACGATGTTATTTTCTTGAATACGTAATATCTTCTTCAATTATTTGGTAATTCACAGTCCCTCCATCAAATGTTAGAAGATTGCCATCGAGCATCAAGTGATGGCTGTTGAGGGAAAAGGCTGCAGCTTTTCATTTTGCTTTGCCAATCCGGACAAATGTCGATGAAAGATGGGAAGATGCCACCGATACGATATTATAAGCAGCATGTTCTGGACTAGACATGTCAAAGCTTGGACACCGCAAGATCGGAAAGCAAGCATAGCACTATATCTCGCTCTCCTGGGCGACAAACTGCTGCTAGCTGGCATATGTACCAGGAGGCGAAGAACGCAGCTGAAAAGGCCGTAGCCGTTGTAAACGCCGCTCGTTATGATGATCTCAACGATGAACTCGAAAGACGCGATGGTGAACGACATCTTTACCGAATTAACTAAAGCACGCCATCGTCAGAACGATGACACCTAGAAATCGTTGGGTATCAACGATGAGAGCGGCCATCTACTAATGAATCGCAAGAGAGCTATGGAACGATGGCATGACTAATTCGAGAGAATTTCCACAAGTTCACATTAGTCTATTCCTTGAGCCTGTCCTATGCGTGAAAACATCCGTGTGCATGACGAGAATCGTAGGCGAGGCTGCGTCCATTATGATCAATGGCACTGCGCTCGTTAGCGGCGTGCACACTTTGATGGCAGTGGGCAGTGGAACTGCGCCGCAGCGGCACGCAGTGACGTATACCCGAGCTCATTCCTCGCTGCAACTGCCGGAAGCACTGCAGCAGTGGAAGTGTGTACTCCCCGTCATTGCCGCCTCCGCTGCCACTGACGGTGCGACTCCGCCCTACACACTATTCCTCAGCGTGCCTGCCGCACTGCCGCTGCGGATTGTGCAAGCGGCTGCACTGACGAAAAGTTTGAAGCACCTCTAAGGTCTGATATTGCATTTGACGGTAGTCTAGCGTTCGTGGTGAGCTAACACGTAAGCGCAGCTTGGTCCAAATAGCGACAAATGACAGACGTTTTAGACGTCAAAAAGTTGAAAAGATTCTAGAGCGCTTTAAAAGAACTATAGAGCTGTCGTACGACAGTAGCAGTGTATGCTGCTGAATGCTGGCTCGAAACAAAGGAAGTTGAAACTTGTCTCATCGTAGTGGAGACGAAAATTCTGGATGGCTGCTGTTACGCGCCTTGATCGTATTCGGAACTGCGCAGTACCTCGACCCGGTGTCTCTCAAACTCAACTTGTTGACAAGTTACATGAAGCTCGCCTTCGGTGGTATGACCACGTTCTCCGTGCTAGTGATGCATAACGTTGCCTATTTACAACCGCGGTGAAACCGTATGTTTTTTCTTTGTGGAATTTGTCAACTTATGCCCTTGTCGCGATCCCGATGAACCGCGCTATATCCACATGCCAATGTCTTCGTCACGGCTTGGGGGCCATACATATGGTCCCATGATGACAAGCGGTATAGTTGCGCAATAGCGCAAGACCACCGTAGGGTTGACCGCAGTCACAGCATGTGACGTGCCTGCGGACCCACCATGAGAGCTAAGGTGAAAAATGAAAAAGGTAAAGGAAAGGAAAGGGAAAGAATCAGTTTAAGAAATTTATATGTAGCTGTAGTCTCATAAAATAGTTCTGCCTAAGTCAGTTGTTGTTGTAGTAGTAGAAGAATAAATAAATAATCTGAAACCTTCTGTAGAATACCAAAATCACATGGAATCTTGATGCAATTCCAATAGCCCTATTCTGTTATCTTAAAACAGCTCTGTGAGTGTCAAGCCAATTTATGGCATAAATTATAATTCTCTGTCTACCGGATTAGGATAGATTCGATATTTCTTCAAATTTTACTCATTGAATAATCTATTTGCAGTCGGCGCCAATTCTTCGAAAACTTGGAGTGTTATCATGTAAGAAACCAAACGACGCTGATTTACTAACGTTCATTTCAACAATGGCTGCCAGATCGACACTTCATCTACAGGTTTGTGCTTTATAAAATTTATACTTGAACGAATCACCACGATTTAAGAAGTTTCTGTGTTCTATGCTTTATTTGTTTAAAGTAGTGCTTCCACATTCTTTTAAAACCCGGAAAGTTGGAAAAAGCTGGGAAATACCTGCGAAATTGTCGAGGTTGCCCCTACGGGCAATATTTGGAGTTAGGTACGTTTCAAGGATAGTTTCTAGTTAGCTGACGACGAGAGCGATTTTCGCGTGTCTGGCGCGTGGGGGGAAGTACGTCGCACAAATGTGATACGACGTATCGTAATCCAAACTTCGCCAAGGGTAAATTTTGGATGCCAAACAAGATGCTAATGGCCGTCTCAACAGCTACGGCCAGCTTCCTCCACCTCACGTCGTTGGCTATGGTGGTCGTATCAGGATCACCGATTTTGATGAACTTCGTTCGAACTTTGATAGGTTGCTTGAGGTGCTCATCACGGATATCACATCCGATTTTTTGAACTTGATCAACTACTCTAAGATGCGATAAGTAGCGTTACGTAGGGTGGTAAAGGACACGAGAGGAAGGGTCCGATGGAGCCAAAACTTTATCTAGGTGGTTATCTTGGTGCTCATGATGAATTAGTTTCCGTTTCTGAAATTTTCGTGAATGGCGAGGATGTGTTGCAATAAATATGGGTCACGCTCACCAGTGCATACCCACCATCGCATACCCTGGAAACGACCATTCCGCCTTGTGGAAGGGCGCAGCTATAGCTTGAATTTTGGGGTTCATTCTAGATTTATTATCAACAAGGCATTTAGAAATGTGTGATGGTAAAACAAGAAAAGAACGAGCAGTCGGACAGTGATTCAGCAATGATGCCGATACCAGGAAAGATTTGTTTCCAGCTTCTTAATGAAATGACTTCTACACAGCGTTTGGGTAAAGTCGGTGGTTCTAACGCGACTATCGATCTACTTCCCCCTTCTGTGTGCGCTTAAAGTGATTCATGCTTCGTACGTTAGGTGTTTCCCTGAGTTACGGTAGCGCGGCACCGCCGCCCGATTACGGCAGCGTGACGGGTTGTTGAGCCCGCCTTGGACGAGGTGCAACGGATGAACAGGGAACAACAGTCGCCGTGGAGCAGACTTTCTTCGTAGGGTGGTGATTGACGACTTTGTTCGTTTCTTGCTTTTTTCTCTTTGCCCTTCTAGTTTCATATGCTTTCGGCTCTGAGTGACTTCTGCTGGGGTGGGGGATGTTCACCTTATTACACACTTTAACGAAGGCAATAAAGATCACGTGCTAGTAAAAAGTGTACCCACTAACGAACTATAAAGCAAGTAAAAGAAAACACAGGAAATGTTGAAAAGGGAACACGGCCTGAGAGAAAGCTACAAAGCTACACTTAAGGAGTGCAAAAATGAAGAAACTTGGCGTGCTGCTCCTATTATCATTTCGATTTTGTAGTCCCAGAGGCGGCATGTGGTCGGGCCTAAAACTTGCAAAAAATAGAATAGAGAGCAAAAAATAAGGAGGAATCAGGACTGGTATGGTTCTGCACGGAATCTGCTCCACGGCAGCAATGGACGCTCTGCTCAACTCGCCCCATCTCTTATTGAAATCTTGTACGTGGTGGGTGCGGCACTAGGTCTGCCTACGGTAATCGAGCACGGAAGTGGAAATAAGAATAAGGATATTTAAAACATATGAAAAACCTTACAAAAGTTTTGTTATTTTTCTCAAATAGACAGATTTTAAAGGCAACTTGAACGTGGGAGGAGCATAACGCAAAGGTTCGTCTGAAGAGAGTGGCGAAACGGAACGTTTCATGTCTTTGTTATGGAACTATGCTTTATTTCTTTTTAAAGCCTTTGTTAGTATTTTCTTTACTTCTTTGAACCTTTTCTTTTGTTTTGTATTTACATATATTGCTTTAAACGTCTGTGACACCAACGCTGTTTCGGTGCTCTGAAGGAGGATTATGGCTGTGGTTCAGTCCCTGCTCGGTGACAGGGTTCAACCCGTGCCATTACTTTCAAGATGTTTCAAGATGTGTAATTACCAATTTCCGAAAATGTGCGCAGTCTCAAGCCTTGATGCATTTTCTAGCATTTAACGTGAATAAGTTCAGATAACGTGGAGAAGGGATCGTCGGGTTGGTAGCCTAGCCGCTTGCTATCTGTCACTAGTTCACGATCACCGTGAAGTGATTAAAGGCAAGAAGGCGCGATTTTTTGCGAAGACGTTCTCGGAGAACGAAGAAGGCGAAGAGATAGTGGTGTGGGAGCCTGACACGTCAAAAACCGTTCGGATTCGAGTAAGTCATTGCCTAACCGCGAATGTTGTTCAATTCGAAATGTCCTCGTGTCCTAGGATTTCAACGATCATCAAAAATACCGTACCCTCGGCTTCATCGTCGGACCGCGTCCGGTGCAGGAGCTTGAAGATGAGGTGGAATAATGTGAGAGAGGACGTATTCCGAGGAGCACTGGATGCAGTCGGTGTGGTGTATGCCAGATTATGGACTTTCATGTGTTTACCTCATACGAGCACAGCTCACTGTTCCCCTAATTTGATCGGTTTGACCTGATTCAAAATTCTCCTCAACTTGCTAGTCATAGATCGTTGTTTTTGTTATGCTACAAATATCTCAATCTCAAAGCATGTGAATCGGCACATGATGTGCACTGTTTTCGCTCCGCTCTCCCACGAGTTCTCCATTTGTTAAGTTACCGCTTATTTCTTGTTATTTGTCGCCAATTCTACGATTTCGTTGAACTCAATAATAAAGTGCAGTGATATATGTTGACTCTAATTCAGTCTCAAAGATACAAGGGATGTTTTAGAGCACCTCTTTGAGCAGAAGTGGATATCGTTTTAGTATTTGTCGCAGCCTATGTGTAGAAACCGCTCCGAAACGGAGAGACATTCTAAGTATCTTTATTACAATGTATTCTTCTATATGTAAGGCCTCCTAATTGCAGGTACAGATTTGATGTGTAGCTAACTATCATAGAAGAGTTTCGCTGAACTGATATGTGAAGTGCCTGCTAGATATTACTTTTGAGAAACTTAGGAGCAGGCATCGTCTCAGCTGCTCACGCCATGTGGGAGGTAATCAGACGGCCGTCGAGAAGTCTTTGCAAGATCTCGGTGCGACGGCAACCCTTCGGTACGAGGAGTATACACTTGACGTGGTATAAGAGACGTGCGCAAGGCCAAGCTTTAGCTGGATCAAAACCGTTCAAAACCCAAAAAATGGAATCTAAGGAGGAAACGTTGCTCGTTCAGTGATAGGCTATGCTGCTCACCCCGAGCGATGGTATAACATAGGCCATGGTACGAGCGATGAGCGATGCCATAGCAGAAGAATAAGCAAAAAAAGCAAAGCAGATTGAGGGGGAGGGTGGGGTGCTAGCATCGCTATCGATGCGGGCCATCGCTGTGCTGAGCCCATCGGGTGTTTCCTCTCGTGGAGAGAGACTGAGTCTGATACAGCTTCGCCACGAATTGTATCTGATGCCCACATCATCGCTTACCCCTGAGCCCTGATTTATAAGAGTAGAAGATGTAAAGATATGCGGGAAAGCGTGTGAGAACGATGTCGTTGGAGGGAAAGGGCACAGTCGCTACCCCTTGCGACAACAATTAGCGCTGCACAGATGAATTTCTCAGACTTAGGTGATTAAACCATTTTGATACCAAGTAAGGTACGATAAATCACAGGCATATAATTGATTATAAGCAAGGACGTGCGGATTTTTTTCGAGCAAAGCGGAAAACGGAATACGGAACGGAAGAGCTCAAAATGGGCAGAAACCGGAATACGGAACAGAAGTGACTCAAAACTCATTACTGCATTTAATTTTTCACAAATATATATATATATCCAAAATGGTAGTAATGACTAAATTGCCCTTAACAAATTTAGGAAACGGGCAAGGCAGTATCCGACCGTTTTCCAACAACATATAACAATTAAAAAAAGTCCTTATATTCGTATCATTACTAAGATGAATTTTCATTACATTACTAGTGTGACAAATTGAAGTTTATGTATAATCTTTCTATAAATAGGAAGAAAGTGTTTCAAATACGATGAGCACATCTGAAGAGTAACATGCCAGAGATTTCATCACTCATGACACTTAACCGGTTTTACTGAATGTCCTGAATCTATCCTAATTGGGAGGAGCTGCGCTGAGGTTACAGTTGCGTTCAGCATCTTACGACATGACACCCACTCTCTGAGTTTGCATGGATACCATTGAATCATTTGACAGTAGCTGAAACTCTGAAACAAAGGCAAAGGAGGAGTGGAGAGGCAAGACCCCGCATGCGCTCCTCCGACTAGGATTGATCCAATGCCCCCTATGGCATAGAGCAATGATAGTAATCTAAGAGTGCTTATAGAACTCTGATCTATAAATCATGTTCCAGGCCAGACCTAAGATTATTAGGGAAAAGGATATGCTTGCTCCGGATAAGGAATTTGATTCTTGATTCAAACATTCATGAAACATTTGTGGTCTTATAAATACAATTCAATAGGTACATCGCTTCAAGAAAGGAAAAAAGAATCCAGTTTGATCCATACACTGTATTGACATCAGAAGGCACTACCTGTTTGAAAGAAGAATCACCAAAACGACGACCATCTCATAATCTTCTTCTTCAGCCTTTCGTTTAAGTTCGATAGGTAAATGAAGGGGCCCAAAAGAGGCGGAACACGGAACGGAACGGAAGGGCTAGAAACGGCGGGAAACCAGAATTCGGAACACGTAAACGGAAATTCCGCTCATCCCTAATTATAAGGCATATCGATCGCAGGAATTATAAAGCCAAATACAAACGAGTAACACAGGAGCATGGCATCTTTTTTCTGAGCATCCAATGAGAATCAACAAAAATGAAGGGGTCTGCATGGGGTAAATGAAGACAAAAATAAATTTATACAAGTAGGAGAGGTAAAGAAATGCGGGAAAGGGTGCGAAAACGGTGTCGATGGAAAAAAGGGCACAGTCGCTGTCACTTGCGACGGTTAGCTGTTCCGAAACCGTTTAGGGGACGGCGCTTCAGCTTATGCGTCTGCGTTGTCCTTTGACCGCGGAGCCCCGCTCTCTTAAACTTCTCATTTCTGAGTATCGAGAACATCCACGATTGAATCACTTTTCAATATTTATGAAGCTTGTGAGGTCAGTTCCAGTGCATTGTGGGCCACCATGGCTTCCTTCTCGTGTTCGATCGCATGCATAACCTGTCGCCACCTTGATCGTCGAGTTGTTCTAGCAGGAGCCAGCAATATCTCCATTAGTCCATGTCCTGTACCTGCTGTAATGAATCCTACTAGTTTGGACACGACGACGAGAAGGTTTTATCCTATTTAACAAAAAAGTAAACACTGTTTAACAATAACAATATTTATCTGCTAACAACGGTACAAATCATGCGATAATATGTATAAATGAAATTAACAGACAGCAAAACCCAGCCAGGTGGCCCGCGCTTCCATCGATTTCGAGACTTCTTAGCGCAAACATCGCCCAGATAAATCCGAGCCTATAAGGAAGAGGAAGAGGAAGATACGAATGGTCAGTTCAGGGTCGACCAGGAGATGACTGTCTTGGGTCTCAGGCACAAAGTGCACTCGCAAATTTCGAGCTCCACCGCGGTGCTCGTATGCCTGCAGTAGGCTCTGGTTGCCGTGACCCAAAAATGCTCATACCCGCTCCAGGTGTTTCGTAGAATGCTCTAGACTTTGCCTTATGCACGCTTGAGATTTAGCAGTCTCATCATACAGTGAGCCATAGCATAGGTATTCCATTGAAATGTTTATTATTCGCCGAATCTAAATCATCACTGAGAGGATTGTTTTAAAAAATGGAAGGGCACTCCGTAAAAACATAAGTTTGCTTTCCTTATGCTACTTGCAAGTAACAAACCACCTCATAAGAGCTCTCGCTGAAGTTGCATCCATAGTATTTAAAGTCCTTCTGAAAAAAGTGTGACTTTGAAAACGTTGATTTGGACTGCATAATGTGAAAAGTAATATTCTTACTTTGGAAAATTCACTTTTCCATGTATTCGTTATTTCTTTGACGATGTTTTGAAGACTGTTTGACTCCACAGTACTGTAATGAAATGTCAAAAATAGTGAAACAATATAAGCACTTGTTGCTTTTAAGGCCAGGAAATATAAAAATATCTCTTCAAGCTTCGAAAGGTTCTGTTTTAAGATGTTATAAAATATTTGTAGTTGCGACTACAGTAGCCCAATTTCTGACAAAAATGTTATGAATTTGTGGAAAAAGCTGCTGTCGCATCAGAAGCAATTTTTAGAAAAAGGGTACCGATAATAAGCATAGAACCTGTAGTGCAAACGCGTGAGAGATCCAGCTGAAGAACATGTGTCTTCTTTCAGTGCGAGGTCTACGCCGGCCAATCCTTCGAAAGCACAGCGATAGGTCTTAAAAATAATATTCAGTACAAGGAAATTAGGCCATGCGGTCGTCAACTTGTGACTAATAATGGATGAAAAGCATTATTAATTTACAGTTATCCTAAAAGCAATAAGTTTGAGCATCCTGTCATCGTATGAGGCACTAGTGCTAAAAAATGTTAATCGCATGCTTCATAGATTTCATACCAGTCGTTCAACGGCCGGCCGGCCGCTAAAAGTCTGGTTGGGGCTTCGCCCCAAACCCCCTAGAATAGAACACTCCGAACGTCTTCTTCTCCTCTTTAGACCTTCTCTTATCCATTACAGTAAAAAAACTGGTTTTGCTATATAGAATGAATGGGATAGGGCAAAACAGGTCCATCACCTTTACTGGTCCCCTCTTCGCTGGTCATCCTATCCTTCACCGATCCCTGGACCCACCCTCACCGGTCCCCCCTTCATCTGGTTCCCTCTTTCACTGGTCAACCTTCTGCCGGTGCCCCCTTCACTGGACCCCTCCCCAACTCACCGTTCTCCATTGCTGGTCCCTTCCTCATCGGTTCCCCCTTCACCTGGTCCCCTCTTCACTGGTCAACATTCTACCGGTCCCCTTCACTGGACCTCCTCCCCCCTCCCCCTTCGCCGGTCCCCACTACTTGTCCCTTCCTCACCGGTCCCCTCTTCACTGGACCCCCCTCCCTCACCGGTCCCCATTGCTGGCCCCACCTTCACTGGTTCCTACTTTGTTGGTCAATCCTTTACCAGCCTCCCTTACTGGAACCCTATCCTTCACCGGCTATCCATTACTGGTCCATCCTTCACTGGTAACACGTCGTCTGAATCCGGAACCCTCGCGCGACATCGGTGACATCTCTCCTCAACCCGAACGTCCTTGGTGGGACAATAAAGCCGGCACAATACATGCAGCCTCTCTGCAACCAGCAACAAAACAGTCAATTGCAGCAAGATCAAACAAATATTCACCAGGAGTGACAAACACACCTGGGTGATCATCAATGTAATCTTCCTCAGAAGTTTGATTTTGCAATTTTGACACGCATATTCGTAGTCAGCATTCAGAGCTGTTTCTAATGATCTTGGCCTCACTTCGAAGATCCATGGGAGGTCGAAACCCTTCCTTAGTTAGATGGAAACTGATGAAAATCGTGTATTTTATTGCTTACTGACGATGAATCGTAGAATTCAATTTTTGAAACTCCGCTCTATTTTATTCTGGCATTTTCACTTGACACTCTTCTTAAACGACGACATTGAAGACATATAATCACATGTGGAACACCGTTCAAATCCCTTTATTGCTCGCCGAATATAAAAAATCAGCGCATAAATGGCTTAAAAAAGTAAAAGCATCTTCGGTAAATGCTGATCTTGTCCATGATTTTCCTTACACTTGGAAATAGCAAATCACTTCACGGGAAGTGTTGGTTTTTTCGCTGCAGCCGTAGTATTTAAAGTTCTTCTGAAAAAAAAACATTCGCGACTTGGAGAAGATCTTTTACTTTTTTGAAAAAAAGAATGATCCTCACCATACTATCCCATATATCCAATATTACGGCCACTGACTTCTCAGGTTCTGCTGGGTCAGAATGACTGCAACGTAACTTTGAGGTAATAGACTGCGAAAATCTATGCTGCATTTCTATGCCAGGAAACAATTACATATTTCTAAGCTTCAAAAGCGGGCTTATGTTTCTAATAAGCAATTTATAGTTATAGCCACAGTAACAAAATTTCTTTGGAAAATCGTGCAGGAAATAATAATACTCTGGTGTTAGTGGCAAAAGTTACAGACCAATAAATTTGTGGAACGAAACGGCATCGCACTGCAAGCCGATTTCTTGAAACGAAACCTCTTCGAATAAAAAATACTAATTAACGTACTCTATGTAGTGCAGACGCGTGAGAGATCCAGTTGAGGAACATTTGATTTCTTTCAGCGCGAAGTCTATGGCTGCCAATCCTTCGAGAGCACATCGATATGTCTTAACATATAAATAAGAGCAAGTAAAGGTCTGTACAGCAGTTCTATGCTAAAGCATTGCTTCCGATTCAAAGATTGTTGCGATCGGTGGCCCCTCCGGAAGCGCCGATCCCCTGCCCGTAAGGTTCCCAGTCACCCCATGGCATGAGGAGGACCTCACGTGTTGTCCCTGTCTTCAGCGTTTTGCCTACATATCGTATTGATGGGAGCTCCAACTGCCGGTCGTTCCTTCATTTCGTCTTCTATAACCTGGCTCCTCGCCTCCCGAACGCCCACGGAAGGAAACCCCAACCAAAGGAGGAAACACTACTCACATACCACAATACATATACATAGACAAAACAACTTCGACAACAAATAAGGAACTTATCCGATCCCTCCAACATAACACACAGTTCTTTTTATACATGATGACTAGCGAATGTCATGTACATATCAAGGAGTAGAAGAAGGGAATCAGGCGTTCTCCTTGGCCGCACACAGTAGGATTCCCGAAGTCGTTGAGGTGAACACAGTGCTCACTAGACCCCAAGGTTCTCTCCTGATGCTGTTATCCGTATTGTAGACGTATTGCGCTGCAGGATCGAAGCCCAAGGACGACCATCCGGAGTGGGGAACGGGAGCATGAGGTCGGCAAACTTCGTCGCGTGAGCACATTACGTCGAATGCGGAGGCGCGGGTCGAGAGAGGTGGGGCGCGTCGATCGATGCGCTGACGTCGGCGATTCTTCCATGCTCCCAGGTGGATAGATGGTGTCTCGTTGGTAAGCCGTCGTGGGAAACAGCGCAACTGGGCCAATTACAGGGTGGCGGGAAAGTTCTTGCTGTAAGACACTACAAAAATAGCAACTGCATGCCATCGGAGTGAGGCTGAAGGAGATGCACTCATATCCAGAAATGTGGAATGATTCCACTCTTCAACTCCTCTCCGTCACAGCACATAAGCAACTTTTTTAATCGAGCAGTGTTTGTATGGGTTTGGTGATACGCAGTGGATGGAAGTGGAAGCTCAATAATGAGGCCAGTGCTGTAACAAAAATGCTTGCGGGACTTTACATGAAGAATAAAACCTAAGACGCATTGAAGAATTATATTGGGTCTTTTCAATTTTGCTTAAGCCTAGAGCGGATGTTATAGAATGTAAAAGTTGTTAGGAGAATGTTTAGTTGCGATCAAACTCTTGCGCCAGGAGGGACTCTAACCCGCACCTTCTGCTTTCCGGGCAGCGATGCTCGCCTTACAACACCAGCGCTGATTGACCGAACAGAACATCCCGATATCACGGGTGAGTGCTGATAGGTGAGAGTGCCAGGAAGGTATCGTGGATGCTCTGTTCGGTCAAACAACGCTGATGGTGTAAGGCGAGCTCCGCTGCCCGGAAAGCAGAAGGTGCAGATTCGAGCCCGCATGGCGCAGGAGTTTTGATCGCAACGAAACATTCTCCTAACAGCTTATATTGGGTGTCATCGTTTAAGATGCTGCTCTCGCTTACAAGACTCCTTAGCAAAACAGAACTGAGCTTACCATTTTTGTATGCGCATCGGGTCCAAACAAATTTATGGACGGTAGCTTCCTAGTCATGTTTTTCTCAAAGAACTGTCCCATGGACGAGCAATCTGGAGGCGTAAGAATGGCCCCTCTGATGAAGGATATGGCTACCTGGAGAATGTGCTGTTGCTATACAGTCTTTATTAGTTGATGTGTGCGATGCTCTATTCACTCAAATTATTAATCTAGTTAAGCACTGCAGAAGGTGGTTTAGAAAGGGCAACGCCGAGTTATCTCCAATCGGTATCGTCTCTTACAACATTGAGGTTGGTGGTCAAGCCCTGGCTCTAGTCTCGTCCATGTTGCTCGAAATCTTGCCGGGCTCGTAATCAGCCTAAGAGGACATACCTTCCCCCCTCCCCTCTTATTGTCTTTTGAGGATCTATCCTGATTGGAAGGGGCATATAGAGAGTTTGCATGCCTCGCTTAGGTTTCTACGAGAATTTCAGCTACTGCCTTACGATACGAGGGCTTTCACATAAATCCAAGGCTTATGGTGGCGTGGCATGGGATACCGTACGCTGTTGGGACTACAGGTGCCCACTCTCGGCTAGGATAGATCCTCCTTTTCTAAAACCGTACACTTTCTCCACCTATGGTCTATTAGGAACAGTGCTTGTGGGATTCACTAGTTAAGATGCCATGACCCCATGACTTGATAGCTAGAGAAGGAGTGTTTATGAAGAAGCGCGTTTTCTGACTTACTTTGCCTACAACATCATTAGTCAAGAAATTATATGTTTGAACTCCTCATGATTGCCTCAGATCAGAACAAAGACCTATTAGAGGTTGCATGTTCGTTACAAGGGAGTGTGCAGCAATCGTTTCAGCAAACATCCTTAACTTAATACGCCACGTTTGACAATATGCGGACCAGTCGGCAGAACCGAAGTCTCGACGAAAACCTCTTCTATTAGGTTGGTGCATAAGTTCTCGGACATTTGATCCCTCCTGAATTGGAAGCCCATTTTCTCACCAAGTTTCTCACATGTATCAACGCGTAAATGATCGATCGATAGAGAAAGGAAAGGGCTACAAAACTGTTCCTGACATTTACTTCTGCGTTGTTAACGTCAGCTATTATGGCTAAGCAATTCATCCCAACTGAGACGCATATTCGGCACGTCATGTTATTCCTGCATCAAACTGGCCTCAATATCAACGAATCGTATCCTCGCCTGAAGGATGTTTACAACCAGAGTGCTCCTGCTCGAAGTACTGTGTACCAGTGGTTCTCGAAGTTTGCACGTGGTGAATTCTCCGTTGAAGATAATGGGCGAGAAGGGCGCCCGATGGCACTGGATTTGGATGGCCTCCGAAGTAGAGTGGAAGCGGACCCATACCAAACCACTCGCGAACTATCAAGCACTCATGGTGTTAGTCAATCAACAGTCGTTCGAGGATTGAAGTCGATTGGCAAGGTGCAAAAACTGGGTCGCTGGGTACCTCACGACTTGACACAACATGACATGGATCGCAGAGCCGATATCGCTCTGTCTCTCCTTACCCTCAGACGTACCCACGGATGGCTGGACAACCTTGTCACCGGGGATGATGAGAAGTGGATGCTCTACACTAATTGTCACCGCGTGCACAGTAGGTTGACGCAATTGGAGAGGCAGAGGACGTTCCGAAACCCGACCTCCACGTGAAGAAGGTGATGCTATGCATTTGGTGGAGCGTTTTTGGCGTACAATACTGGGAGCTGGACGAAGGGATAACAGTGACGGCAGAGGTTTACGTCAACCAACTGAGGAAGTTGAGGGCCCCCCTTCAAACCACACGAGGAGAGCAACTGAAGGTGCATTTTCAACACGACAACGATAGACCGCATATTGCTAGAGCGACGGCGGCTGAATTGGCGGGCTACGGATGGACCGTTCCTCCACATCCACCTTACTCACCAGATCTCGCTCCTTCTGATTATCATTTGTCTTCAAGCCTTCAACGCTATTTGGACGGCCAGCAATTTAGGAACCGAGAGGATGTCAAGGAGCCACTGCTCACATTTTTCGAATCACAACCGGCCACGCTTTGGAGAAAAGGCATCCATGACTTACCAGCACGTTGGCGAAAGGCAATTGATGTAAAGGGTGGTTACTTCAAATGATTTGATATTGTTGTTCGCATGTTGTGATAATAAATATTTCATGCCCCAAATGTCCGAGAACTTAGGCACCAACCTAATATTAAGTTTCAGGCGACAAATTGTAGTCGGAAAATGATACACTGGAACCCACCACGGCAACTGTGCACCAAAAGAAAGACATCATGAAAGGCGTCTGTGTGACGCGCACTGCACCCGCTATATATGCTGGTGTAGCAGCGTGCCGAGTTGTTCTGCCCGTCCAATAATATTTGGATTGCTGCAACTCTACCAATAACTGTGTGCTTGAAGTGCAAGTATTGCCTGCAAATTCTGCAGAACTGAAGTGCACATCACCTGACATTGCAACGTATTTGAACCAATTCGGATGAGAATATCCATAAGGTACATATTATCGTAAAAAAGAAAGAATGGGACAGCTCCACAGTATCACCTGTATCACCTGTCGTCCCGTTGATCATCGACTTGCTCGAGCGGGCGCCAGCAGCGTCTCCATTCGTCCCTGTCGCGTGCCAGAGTGGTCCAATGGATCCTCCTCGCTCGAGGGACACGAAGAGCGTCATATCGGTCGTTCAGGGCTTTCACGAAGAAGTCCGACCAACGCGTTGGTGGGCGTCCTGGTGTTCTTTTGACATCCCGCGGAATCCAGTCTGTGACGGCTCTCGTCCAGCGGGTGTCTGCGAATCGCATTACGTGGCCGGCCCACCTAATTTTCGACGACTTGGTCCATGCGACAGCGTCTCTGATCTTCGAACGTCGGCGAAGCTCGGAACTCCGGAGGCCTTCTCTCACTTGCGTGAGTCGTGTCACTCTGAGCATCGTCCTCTCGATTCCACGCTGCGCGACGCTGATCGCGTGTTCATCCTGCTTTCGTATAGCCCAGGTCTCTGAGGCGTATGTTAGGGCAGGAAGAACAGTGGAGTCGAATAGGTGGGCACGGAGTCGGACGTTCTTCGTTTTCTTCACGACTTCTTCGACGCTCTTGAAAGCTCCCCAAGCCGCTCGTTTCCTCCTGCTCAGCTCTGGTGCTAGGTCGTTGGCCATGTTGACTTCGCGACCCAGATACACATAGCTGGAGCATTCGGAGATGTTCGTTCCGTTGAGCGAGAATGGGGCATCAGAAACCCATCCGTTCTTCATGAACATCGTCTTCGTAAGATTCAGCTGCAGTCCAACGCTTCCACATACACGATCGAAGTCGGCCAGCATTCGCTCCGCCTGAGTGATGCTCGGTGTTATGAGCACGATGTCGTCAGCGAAGCGAAGATGGTGCAGTTGCCGGCCGTCGACCTTCACTCCCATGTCATCCCATTCTAGTTCGCGCATGACGTTTTCGAGGGTGGCGCTGAAGAGCTTCGGGGATATGGTATCCCCTTGTCGAACCCCTCTCTCCACGTCAATGACGACGTCGTTGTAGAATGGTGAGATCTTGGTCGTGAATCCACTGTACAGCTCTCGAAGGACTCTGATGTACTGAGTAGGAACGCCCTGGGTGAGCAGGGCTTCCATGACCGCTTCAGTCTCGACGGAGTCGAATGCCTTCTTCAAGTCAATGAACGTAAGGCACAGCGGCAGCTTGTACTCTCGCGACACTTCGATGAGCTTCGTAATGGTGTGTATGTGGTCGATCGTGCTGAATCCTCTCCGAAATCCTGCTTGTTCGCATGGCTGTCCTTCGTCCAGCGTTCTACTAATCCTATTCAGGATGACTCGAGTGAACAGCTTGTAGACTACGGACAGCAGGCAGATCGGGCGATAGTTGCCAATGTCGTGCACGTCTCCCTTCTTGTACAGCAAGACGGTCTTGCTGGTCTTCCACTGAGATGGAACCTTGCATTCGGACAGGTAGCGTGTGAAGAGCCGCGCCAAGGTGTTGATGAGCGCTGGCGGGAGGTTCTTCAGGTGTTCAGCTCTGATCCTGTCAGGACCGGGTGCTGTACGTTTCTTCACCGACGAGATGGCGTGTCGGATCTCGGAAGGGAGAACAGAGGGGATGACGTATCCATCCTGCGGAAGATGGCGTAGGGGCAGGTGGACGTGGCTATCGAAGAGATCGGAGTAGAAGTCGTGGATGACTTTCTCCATGGTCCTTCTGGAAGAGGTGACGGTTCCGTCAGGACGTCGGAGAGCGGTCATCTTGGTCTTGAAGTTGGCGAAGTTCCGGCGGGCATTGCGGATGCTCAGCCCTGCCTCTGCTGCTTCAGCCAACACTTCCGCCCTTCTCTCCTTCAGATCTTCCTTTATCGCCGCTCTGCATAGCTTTGCAAGCTCGGACGTCAGTTGATAGTTGCCTGACGCTCGTGCTGCTCCACGTTGGCGTATCAGCTCGAGAGTTTCCGGAGACAGGCGTCTCTTGGTGGTCTTCAAGCTCTCGGCTCCCTTAGCACTATCGTGGAGATGGTGCACGAAGCGATCGTATTCCTCGTCGACGTTGTCCATGACGGCATCTTCCCAAAGGCCGACAAGAGAGGTGTAGAGATCCCAGTTGATGGTCGTTCTGGGACTCCTCTTCTTGAACTTCGCGGCCTTCTCTCCTTGACGCGAAAAGCGGAACCTCGCGCGAAGGAGGCGGTGGTCCGATCCCGTGTAGAACTTGGGGACAACGGAGACATCGGTCAGGCAATACTTGCGATTGAAGATGATGTGGTCGATCTCGTTGTGGAACTGGCCACCGGGGGATTCCCAGGTCCATCGTAGGGAGGGAGGCTTCTGGAACTGCGAGTTTCCATGGATGGTCTTGGTCGACATGATAAACTCAAACAGCCTTTCACCTTGCTCGTTCCACTCCAAACCGTGGGTTCCGATGTGAAGTTCTTCCAGCGACCTTCGTGGCCCGATCTTGGCATTGAAGTCGCCGACGATCACCTTGTAGAAGGTGTGATCTTCCTTATAGAACTTCTCCAGCTCCACGTAGAAGGCCTCGACGTCTTCGTCGTCGTAGTCGGATGTTGGGGCATACGCGACGAACACAGTCAAGGCTGGCACGGAGCCACATCGCTTCAGTCGCAGACGTCCGATTCGGCTTGTCAGAGACTCGTACGAATCGATGTTCATGGCCAAGTGCGTGTTGACGAGGACACCAACGCCTCCTACTCCCCTGCTGTCGCATGTTCCGAGGAACAGTTCTTCTCCGGAGTCGTAGGCGGCGTGTAGGGGGTGGTGTCTTCTCGTCTCGGTCAGTCCGATGACGTCGTACTTGATCTTCCTGGCTTGCATCATCAGGTCCTCGACGGATGCTTCCGACGCAAGCGTGCGGGCGTTGTAAGTACAGATCGTCATCCTAGTCCTTCTCAGTTTGCGCAGCCTGGTTAGGCCCTGAGATTTTAGCAGCCTCTCCGTACTCGTCCTTCCCATCGCTGCAGAAATGGGGGCTCTTTCGGGGTCAGGGGAATGAGGCCCTTTAGTGCTGCTGTGTTTGACTGGAATACAACACGGGTAGCTAGTCAGGCTCTGTCGTGCGGGCGGGGTACTCCGGGCAGCCAGCCAGACTGCCCGAAGGGACGGGGCGAGACTTAAGGCGGCCTCGAATCGCCTTACATGTACTCCCAGTCTACCGAGTGCAAGCTTTTGGTCGGGCCGACACAGTTACAAACCGCACAGTCACGGACACATCCACGCACACTGTGCACGAACATGCCGCTCCCACGCACAAGGAACGCATCGACCCGACACAGCAGGAGCAAGGAGTCCATCCCCTGCATCCCACCTGCGTATCTGGGCAGTACACGGTCGCATTTGGTTCGCGTTTAATTCCCCTATCCACCACCCGGGGACGCGCCACGTGGCCCTGCGACAAGCGGCCCGAGATCCCTCTTAACAAGAGAGCCCGAAGGCTCTCTATCGAGGGAGATCCGTGGCTCCACAGTACTATACGGTATTTTCTCAAATTTCTCAAACTAATGCTGTCGCACCAGCAGTGTTTCGTAATAGTTAAGACGAAAGTAGAGGAATGGTTTAATATCAAAAGGGGATAGAAAATAAGGGAATATGGAAAAGAACAGTAACAGTCGATGGGCTGGAGCAGTCCAAAGAATTCTGGGCAACACTCGACGAGAACTGGTAAGATATTCCTTTAAGACATTAATTTATTGATTGGCTTATTTCATACACTCAACAAAGGCGTGCTTAACAGGAAACATAGGAAAAAGGAATTAGTATCACTGGAATAACAACACTGGATAACGTAAATTCTTCCTAAATTATAGACGGTGTTTTTTAAAGAAATATGAATTTTTTAAAATAAATGCATAGTGCTTAGAAAATTCAAAGTAACTGTCTATAGTGTTACTACCTACCCAGATTGCAATCCTAGTCTACAAATACCCTAGAGTTGGCTACGATACCGCCTTTCTTGATACAGTAGGAACCTGTGGAGCTTGGAAACACAAGTATTATATACCAACCTACCACGTGGAACCGACTGTTTGTGCAAAGCAGGGCTACGGACAGCAGGACAGCAGCTTGCAGTAAGAGTAACACTTCTGGAGATTGAGGGCTGGCTGAAAGCGCTAAATTGTGTGTGCCACCACTTAATATAAGGGAGATCAATGCACGGAAGGCTATACTGCCATCATCCAGGAATACAACGTTTGAAACTAATGGCAGAATGCGATGTTTGATAAAAAACAAATAACGCAAAAAAATCGAAGAAAGAAGTAGGCATTGAAAAGTTTAAGGAAATTATAGCAATTTATTTATAGTATTGGGTTGCCGGGAAAGAAATGTCGTTAAAATTTTAATACAAGGGGTAATCTCCGTTGCGATCAATGACTTTTCACAAACGCCATCGCAAAAGTGGATGCGTTTCTTGATGAACTCCGCCGGCTGCGACTAGAAGAAGTTGGATACCTAAATTTTCACTTCCGCACGCTTTTTGAATTTTTCCTCTGCCAACTGGAAGTGCATCGACCGGAAAAGATATTAAGCTGATGGCGCAAGGTCAACGCTATATGGTGGATGAGGCAGTAGTTTCCAGCCCAAATCCTCAATTTTTTTGCAGCGTGATTTTTTAGCATGCGGTCATGCGTGGTCATGACAGAGGTTCACTCTTGCTGTGTTCACTCCTTGTTGACGAAGCACTTGGTCGCCTGGCTCAATTGATCTTTTAAGAAGTCTGCCGTAACAGTTTGGCTTAGATCCAGCACTTCAAAATACACCAGACCTCTACCGTTTCACTAAGCACAGAGCATGACCTTTTTCCGTGAATATCAGGCTTGCCGTCGTTTTCGGAATTTTGCCAGGACCCAACCATCCGACGTGACAATGGAATCGCAGAAAACGCTGCTATTTTTTCGTGGATGAGAATTCCAGCGATGGCGACTCTTGGAGTCTTGCTAGCATCGCTGAGCTGATGTGGCACCCAATCGTTTATCTAAAGATTTTGTTTCAAAAGTCAACGAAACGGAACGAAACTGGTTCAAAAGATGCCTCTCAAAACCCCTCTTGAACAAGTACAGTATGCGCGGTAGAGCGATAAACGGAGAATGCGCTGGCTGAGTCAGCAGGCTTAAGAATGTGTATCAGCGAACGCGCTATTATCCCAAAACATTGGATTCCTCGGCTCAGCCAGCGCGAATATCGCTCCGCGCATCTTAGAAAACATTTGCATAACAGAATATAAGGCTTGAGGAAAGACAGAAACGATTTCTCCAGTTTCTTATTTTCTCTTGCGCCGGATTGCGCTGGTTTAACTTTGTCTCTGGGTCGTTTTATGCGCTTACGCTCAAGAATGATATTGCGCAGAGTAGTTCAACCTTAGGCGAGAAACCCTTTTGCAACTATATTCTGAAGTAGTGCGCCTAGGAAAAAAACGACACAAAGACTTTCTCGTATCAAGCTAAAAGATTTAGGGTCGTCAAATTTAGAGATTGGGAAAGGGAAAAGCTTCTTAGAATTCTTTTTAGAAATAGTCTTAGGGAGTACAGTCACCTCTATTTTTATTGGCCGATTGCTCATATGATATTGTTCACTTCTCGGTTCGATTGATGTATTGAATTTAATCTGCATTGGTTTAATTATCCAAGTTTGGGAATCTGGTGGTCGAATAAACCGCTTGGGCTGGTGTCTGGTGTTGCGTACTGCGTGGCAAGGCCGGGCAACGATTTTATACAGTTACGTTGGCTAAGATTTAATAATAGCGGAAAAACAGCGAAAGCTACAATACTTTTCCGACAACTTATTAATGTTAGCTGTAAGGACAATTGAAGATAACAACGCGAATGAGGAATGTTCGTGCTTCAAACTCAAATTCTTGCGTTACTCGTTTTACTGCAACGATAAATTGAAGAACAGAGCTTAGAGATGCGCTCAGCAACAAGAAAACCCGTTGACACTCCTGTGGGTGGGTTTAAGGGTCGGCTCCTGTTGCTAGAGTGTTGCAGGATAGTCGCTTTCGCACCCCCGATTCTTGTGAAGCCATATATCCACGTATATCCAGCTCTTACCTACATATATATGTGCATACGTATATAAGTAGGTATATACTACGTATTTACATATAAATACATATGTATATATATGTATATATATGTATATACGTAGCAACAGGTTTTCACCCCAATAGCAACTGGTTGTGCGGCCCGTGGTGACCCAGTGTCCGAGTAGGAGCTCAGGAAACTTCATCCACAAAGTACGCCGACATAAAAGGCAGCTGGGTTAAGGCAGTTTAGGTTGCTGGTGAGTTGTAAGCACGCCATCGTCTTAACCGTTCTCCTCGAGTACACACTCGCAGGCCGTTAGCTCTCCAAACCTGTCCACAGTGGTCGAGATCGTAAAAAATCGTGTCACACAAACCTAACCTGCAATTTCGCACCACTGTAACTTTGACCGTAAGCTACACCGCTCCGCTTTAGCGCACCACTAGAGTTTCTTACTGGCTTCAAAATCTACAAGCTTCATCCGGAACGATTTAAACTTGACTTTTTGCGCTCTGAACACGCTCGCACGTCCAATTTGGCAACAATCGTGGAAACCCTGCCATAGTCGGTGGAATTTTAAAACTGATTGCATACATATATATGTGAGCTAAATGGATGTGAGATCATTTCTGATTCCGGACTATCCCGACAAATCTATCTGGCATGGCGACAACTTTTTTCGTATTTATAATACGTATAATATATTTACCTAAGATCAATGAAGTTCAGAATGAAGAGATCTTGATTATCCCGACATACAAAGCATGACGTTCGCTCTTCATTTATGCTGCTACAAGACAACAAGAAATCATTTGAAGAAGAAGACAGGCTACAATAATTATACCGTTTCTTGCTCAATACTCGAGACGGACTACCTTATTATTATTACTTAACGCCAGCATCCTATTATAAAGATAAAGAATAACAATTCTTCAGATGCTCCCGACATTGTTCTATTACGCTCATGGGCTTCGATATCTATCGATAGTGTTCAATTATTCTCGCGAACTATAACGACGACACTATTTATATCGATATTGCTCGACTGTTCTCGCGATTATTACGACTATGCTGCCCATATATCTGTCTGTCTGTCTATCTATCTATCTATCTATCTATCTATCTATCTATCTATCTATCTATCTATCTATCTATCTATCTATCTATCTATCTATCTATCTATCTATCTATCTATCTATCTATCTATCTATCTATCTATCTATCTATCTATCTATCTATCTATCTATCTATCTATCTATCTATCTATCTATCTATCTATCTATCTATCTATCTATCTATCTATCTATCTATCTATCTATCTATCTATCTATCTATCTATCTATCTATCTATCTATCTATCTATCTATCTATATAATTTATGGCCACAAATATGTGCATTGTAATAAATAAATAAATATACAGAAGCTGATTGGTTTCCTATACTTTTCGTGCATTTATTATAGATACGCTCCACCAGTCTAACGTCACATTGCGAACGGCCTCGTCCACTTGATTGATTCTGCCGGGCGCATATGTGTTGCTCATAGAAAAAGCCATGGCTGCAGTTAGTTTCACAAAGTGTGCCATGCCGTTCTTAACAGTTGTAAAAGTTAGGCCGTTCCCTTCCAAACGCATGGATAGGCTCCATCGATCAGCCTAACGTCATTCTGCGAGCGGTCTTGCCCACCCGATTGATTCTCTCAGGCTTATATGCATTGCCCACAGAGCGCCCCATGGTGGCAGTTGGTTCCAAAATGTAGGCCGTGCTCTTCCACCCAACAAATAAGCTGGCGAATAACAAATAGGTAATCGCAACGTCCAAAAGTTGAGGATGCCGCGCTCTAAAGCGATTTGCGGCGGGCGCGACGCGTCACACTGTGGAAGGCGCGACGCGTCACGACGGTGCGCATTTTTGCGCTGCTTTTTATCTTGCGCACCACTTTTGATTGTGGTACTGTACTAAACAAAGGATCTCTATATGGTACAAGAGAGAATGAAAATGAGGCACAAATTATTGACATATTCAAATGATAAGTGTTGCATGTTAGGAACGACTGCGCGGCTCTCTTCGAGCTCGAGTGGGTGTGCGAGTAACACCGGTGCTGCTATAGCGTAGCAACAACTGCTCCGGAGTTGCTCTCTGCGTAGAACTGTTTATGTTTCAGCCACCAACTCGAAAAACGAGTGCTCATCTAACTATGTGTTCTGTGTGCTCTGAAGAAAATTTTTTTCGAGGGGTGTAAACTGGCATTCGCAGATTGTAAATATTAGGTTGTTGCAGAAGCATTCGCCATTTTCAAGACATCACTTTTTTTAGTTTTACAAAAAAAAAGAAATATGCCAAGAAACAAAGTATGTTCTATCACGCTTCTCCACCTTTCAGATAGACTCACGATCCCGTCAGAACTTTTCTGGCTTTGATTCGAATAAGCCAGCCAGCCAGCATCCCATGTCGTCCTCGTCATCGAACTCCTTTCTTTGCATAGCACTGGAGAAAGACAGGAAGGAAAAGGTGGTAGTCTGTATCTGGGTTGTACGGTGGTGAATGAGAGAGGATTTCCCATCCAAGGTCGAGAAGCTTTTGGCGAGTCCTTCTTGCAATGTGTGGTCGAGCGTTGTCGTGGAAGAATCGGATTGTGCCATGATTCTGGATTTAAGCTCTGGATTTTCGCCATAAATCCAGTAACAAACAGCCGAAATGAGTGCATGGCCGTGACAAGTGAGCTCTTGCCTTCTGTTTCACACTGCGAACTGTGGTACGACCAGTTGCTAGGCGTGCACATCCATGAATTTTGTCTATACGGTAGACAACACGGTGGGTTCCATTCGCTCTTACTGGTCCACTAACAGTGGCGATTGCGCTCAAGAATATTGGGGATCTATGTGTGAGTTTATTTCTCCTCCTAGGCTTTTTACGTTTGGTCGTAGATTTATGTCAAAACCGCTACAGCGGCTAAGGCGCTTGTTGGTATTAATTAAATATAAAGAACCTTGCACAACAATCAGGCCTCTAACGACGACGAATTAGTCAAAACGTAATGCCGGAATAAAGACCCACCTTAAAATTGTACATACTTTCTGAAAGCTCAGAGTCTCCGCTCTCTTACGGAGCTTTTGTCTTTCTTGCCGAGATTTGCCGGGCTAAAATTGCAGGAGGATGCCAATCAGATAGAGGAGAGTTCTTTTAACAGAAATTTAAAGGACTAGTTTAAACATGACATCTCTTTAGCATTTCGTAACTGACTCTTCTATGGAAATTTATAAGGTCTCGAAGCACGCGTCATATATTTCAACACTAATCAGGAGATTATCTCAACGGTTGGTTGAAACGGCTCAAGTGTTGTATATGTGGCGAACCGCCTCTCTCTGGAAAACAACAAAATACAAATGTCTTGACTGACCCCAATACAACTCTAGTGACGAAGGAAGTTGAACAGTGGGCGGCGTTAGCCCTCTCCCTGCAGGCAGAGGGCGGCCTCAAGTAGGCTGAAAACATCGACAATGGTCGAGCAGTGGTGGTGCAGTGGGAAGAGGAGCTGCGTGGTCAGACGGGCGGTTTGTGGTTCGATTTCCCTGTGTTGGAACGTTTTTGCTCTTCCTACAAAAGATCCGCCACCAACAACCACAGCACTTTTTGTATAATCGCAACGAAAAAGGGCTACAGAATTAACCTCCCATCCACGCTTTCGAGACGAGGTTCCTGCCTACCGGGTCATCTAAGCGCTCCGATGGCCATCGACGACCATCCTCATCCCGCTCGCAGGCACTCGTCAGCTGCGAAGCAAGTGAACCAACAGGCCGGCAGCGCCCCAGCTGCCTTCGTGCGTAACTCTGCACAAAATTGTATTGAGGTCGAGATACCTGCACGTTGTTGTCTCACAGATAGAGGTGACTGTGCCTATATACATACAACTCTTGGCCGCTCCGACGTACCGTTGAGATAGTCTCCTTGTAAGACTGGATGAGTTGGTCATCAAATCAAATGTTCACCACGAATAAGTTCCATCACACAATAATTCAAATTGCTCGCCCGGTGTGGCAGCTTGACATCTTGCTGCAGAATGTTCTTATTTCTCCGGGACTAATTGCCCTTAAACGGTACTGCCCGTCAAACCCATAACATGACGCATGATGCACGACCAAGGTCACCTCCACCAATTAGAGTTCGGAAACACTCATGAAATACTTTGAGAAAACTAGAGTACTTAGGTGTTGCCAGGAGGTCTACCGACTATCAAATCGAATTCATCGTGCAATTTTAAACTGAAAAGTGCTCTATGCAATGAATGATCATAATGTCATTTTCGAAAAGGCAGCACTTGGGATTCTCTTAGGAGGTTTCTCGCCTATCTAATTAGATTCCTTGCGCAATTTCAGCCTGGAGGCATGCTTCGCAATTAATTCTGATATAAATAAAAGCTGATATTTAACGAAAATAAACAGCATTCTAATACAGGAAATTTTAGAACGCAACAGTATCCTGGAAGCATGCCTCGCAATTAATTCTGATATAGATAAAAACTGATATTTACGAAAACTAAACAGCGCTTGAAAAGAATTGTTATAAGGGTTATTGAGGAGAGTTTCTTTCCTGGCTCATTCGATAGAGTTCGAAATTCTAACATAGGAGTGGCAGGGTTTACATCAATCCGAATTTTGGACTGCCACTACAAGCCCTCTAATCGTCCTAGCTCTCCATCGACTGTAATCACATTTAACTTGGTCGATCTGTGGGCTCCCGTGGTCGGCCAGGTCATCGTTGCCTCCGCAGCAAAAGCTACCTAAGCTCACGGCAAAGTGGCGATGATCACGACGCGAGTCAACGCTAATTGGCTTCGAAGGTACTGTCCTGCGTCTTTGCTCGCGCCGCTTTCAGGCAGATCGTCCCTTGCCCAACTGACAAGATAGCATGGCGCGCTGCTACACTTGTATTCATAAAGGTAGTGAGTGCTTCCCATAAACACGCATAATAATGGCGTTCTTTTGGAGTGCAGTTATCCTGGCGGATTCCAAAGTATCATTTTCCGCTAACCGATTGTCGCTAGAAGCGTTAAGTGAAATAATTTGCTTGTGAGCACCTATTTCTTGGTTATCAAATTTCACGTTCATGACGCCCCACGTTCGTTCTTAAAGGCAGCTTTATCAGTTAGATTATTTTGAAGATTTCCACGTTTTGCGATCTTTTTCCCAACAACTTCTTTCCGACACAATTCCTTATGAACAGGGTAATCCCGTGTCCTGTGTCAATCAAAAAAAAAACCTGCTAAAAAAACTCGGACATATCGGCTTTGTTCCATCATTGAATGCCTTCAGCATGTTGCATCATTGCTTTTTTCAAGAAACTCCTCTATGAGCTTCGTAGATGTGCCTTGCACAGATTTATTTGATTGTGGTATGTTGGTATTGTATAATTCTGTAGAATGAAAAACACGACAAAAAAAACACATTTAGAGACTATTCAGACGTTCGACACTGGTCTTGAGTGTTCGTCGGCCTTGCTGTTCACTTCATAAAAACACACACCACCTCGTGTTTGCCGTCCTTCTTGGCGTAGTTGCAACCAAACTCGGAGGTGCTGCCCTTCTGTAATCAGCAAATATTACGAGGCATTACAGAATTCACTTCAGGTAAGTAAGGAGCTTTCACCTCTCCGACTGCATCTTTCGTAGTGGTAGCAGCCAAATCCATAATGTCTTTCTCCGGCTCGCTGCCTTCTGGTCTGCAACAAACGACGATAAGCACCTGCTCAACAGGCAGGCAATTTTTCTAGAGGTGTCAGTCGCTTAATATGCACCACTGCATCAGTAAAGAGCTTCTGCATTAGCTGAGGCAAAAGTCATGCCTTTCAAGTGTCTGCAAGCCAGATTTTCTGGAGACAAAATGTTACACAACTTCCGAAGTTTTTGACCGGCTTAGATAATATTTTTGTTATACCCTCAGTTCATCTTATCAATATAGAAATGTGTTTTCACAACAAAACTTGTAGAGTACCTTGTAAATGTTGTACGGAATAGCTGCCCTTTACCATCGCTTGGACCATTGCACAAGGATGGTTCTCGGATCATCAAGCCGGCCATACCTTCGAGAGCACACTCGTACTTCTAAATAATGAGAGCTGTTATACCAAGAAAACAGCTTAGGGATAAAAGTAAAGTGCACTAATAAAACATTTTTTAAAAGTAAGGGGTATTATATACATTTTTAAACGGTTTTTTATTTTAAGAGGTCTGAGAGGACAAATGAGAAATTTTAGACTCAAGGGCACATAATGCTGTTATAAAAGAGTGAACCAAACGTCACTCTTTTGCTAGAGATTGTGGTAGGATCTTTGATGGGAAGTGATTTTTTGGAAATCACCTTTTTAAAACTTACCAACGAAGCGAGCTCTTCCTTTAGAGAGTCATGAGAGAACAGTTTAAGGAGGAATTCTAGCTTGAGGTCTTCCCTGAAGTTGTATTCTTCCAACAACTCGCATTTAGGCCACTCGGCGACGGCATCCACATCGTCAGCGCGAACAACGACAATGCCGACAGCGAACTGAAGGAACAAACTTGCTTGTTTTGCTTATGCATTATCGTTTTATTTTAAGAAACTGAATTGCTGCAGCAAAGATACATGTTTCTGTACCAATTTTACTAATGTTTTAAGTCCGAGACTCTTATTAATTATAGTGTGTCCATTCTTTCTCAGTGGGGCAAGATTCACTGGGTAGAATCGGTAGAAGAACAGGTAAAAGAGAATTGAGACTGGTTTCTACCACGGTTCTTTACATCTGATAGTGGAACCGCACATACATATCTCTTGGCATAGTATATTTTATAACCGATAGTTGTCGTCTGAGTGCCGACAATTACCCGAGATCTAGGGTAACCCGAGATCTAGGGTAATTTGCAAACAAAGGCGCCATGGAGGTTCGAACACGCATCTTTTTCTTACCACGAAGGGTGCTACGCCGTTATTCCACCGGCACTGCAAAATCAAACTCGAAATCCACGACAGGTCGTGGCATCAATCACCATTCACCCGTGTGCATGAGGGAAAACTTTTCTCTGTAGTTTAGGTCTATAATGGAAGACAGGAAGTGATGCAGTGAAACTAACCAGGACAGCGGCGCACCAAAACGATACCATGATTAATGCCGAGTGGGGATTCCTCGGTCGCTTATGTAGGACAGCTGCACTAGTTTCGGGGCTGTTCGTTGTGTTCAATAATGTTTGTATTTCTGCCACCAATTCCAAAGCCGACTGCTGACGGTATCTGTAATTACGAATGCTCAGTTAGAAAGGGTATAGAACATAGAGCATGTAAGGCTTTGAACTGTTTTCATTTTATTTCAAAGCTCTGAAAAGGGCATGTACGGAAAACGAATTCTGGCGTTAGCAGATTGTAAAATGCTCTGTAGTCCTGGCGTTAACAGATTTGAAAATGTACTACAGGTCCACAAGCCTACTCGACTTTCTCTTGAACAGATAAGGAATGCTGAAAAGCTATTATTATAAAATTGAAGGGGGTGGCGTTTTCAAGGACTACATTGCTCACATCACATGCAGCGGTATTTGTAATGATTACTTTAAAACAATGCGCTTCAGGCAGGTGATGACATAACAAAAAAGCCTGAATTTTCTTAGGTTTGACACTTTGGTCGTACTTTTTCAATACTTGGGCTACCAGAATGGAACGTTTGCACTAGGAAATGATCCTTCATTAGCGATCAGTAATTTTTGCAGTAACTTTCGTGTTTTCTGCTTTGAAAATCGCGGAAGCCTCGAAATATCAGTCGAGAAAGATCTTAACAAGAAAACTGACTTCACATCTTGAAAGGAATTTGCTGCCATTAATCGGCGGGCCCAGACTTCAGCAGTTGGATGCCGCTGCAAGGTTGTTGCTGATGGTTACTCAGTACATCTTGAAAAGCTCTGATAGTAGTGCCTTGAAAGTATTGCTTCGGCAATTTATCTTAAAGACGAAGGTTCGGTGTTTCTTTCAGCGTTTTGAAGATGTGAGGCACTATATTTTACACGTTCACTATAGGAACGACTGAGTCAGACATCTTACTTTTTATAAAATTCTTTATTTCTGCTGGCCGACTACGACAGGAGACCACCCATACCGATAAGCGAGAAAGATTGGTAAGTCTGACCCGACCACCCTCAAACGAGAGGAAACCTATAGAAATCAGCGGAATTTTCAAAAACTGATATCGGATTCGTAATCAGCGCTCCAGCAAACCGTCTAGAGGTTTCTGATCGAAGCTTGGGCGGAAACTTTTGCCCAATTTCGAAAATATCGATTTTCGATGACATCATCCGCGCAGGCTCGGCCCAGACGCCCTTGTACTCGAGGCGAGGTTGTCAAAAAATCGATTTTTGCGAAATGGGTCGAGTTTGATACTACTGGAAAGAGCTTTTCGTGCTAAGGGGAACAGTATTATTACTAATGTCGAAAACTCAAAAGTGGGCGAGTAAGAGCGCAGGAAACTTCAACCGCTAAGTCCACCACCTTAAAATGGCAGCTGAGGTTAGGCTTATGGTGTACTCCCGTCTGCTGCAGCGACGCGGGAGTGCACAGCGACGCGACGGCTCGCGATGCGCGTCGCGAACCGTCGCCATCACTGAGGCTGACATACTTCACGCGGTGCACAGCGACGCGACGGCTCGCGATGCGCGTCGCGAGCCGTCGCCATCACCGAGGCTGACATAGTTCACGCGGTTCTGCAGACGGAGACTTTTGCAGAACTATAGCGAATCAGCTGATCCATTCAAAGACGAAATTGTGCTTTGTCCATCACATTCACCGTGAGTCCTGTCGTGAATTCGCTCAAGAGCCCAGTTAGACTAACTGAGAACATTGTGCTGCAGGAATGTTGAGACAAATGCAACGGGGAGCGGGAGGTATAGGAAAAGGAATCAAATGCCTTAATCGCCGTCGGACACCCAATCTACGGGTCTTTCCTTTCTCAAAACGAGTTTACATAGATTCTTCATGTAACAGAACAATTATTTGACCTCACAGAGAGCGCATGAGTTTTTTCGAGACAATCCGTATTAGATCACAGAAAGCAAAAGCGGTGGCAGAGTTGCAAAACCCTAACCCCGCATGAGATGCAATACTGCTAAAGTCGCACGGTTCAAAAAGGGTGAGGAAAAAGCGGCCTCGAAAATATTTCCTCAAAAAACTAGCCGCTCAAGCCGTCGAAAAAAAACCCAAATGGGTCTACCCACGACGAAAACCCTACGAGGAGAACAACGGAGACATTACATGACCACCCAACATCACCAGACGTGTGTTGAAATTGCTGTGGTATGGTCACGAACCAAGGAAGTGTCGAAATAAATGAGCGGAAGTGCATAGAATAGGGCACGACAAGCGCTTCCCTTCCACGACCATCGCTCCCCGTCGCTCGTCGCAGTGCACTGCACTGCGACGAGCGACGAGCTGCGACGGCTGTCGCACGGGAGTATGTTTCACTCCCGCGACGCGGAGGTATAACACCTCTCTGCGACGCATCGCGGGAGCGATGGCGCGTCAACTGACAACCTCGCAGTCCGCCACTGCAGTGAAGACGCGCCGTTGACAGTTGCCTGCGCTCGTCGCTGGAACGACGCGGATGTATACCATAGCCCTTAAAGTGGTTCAGATAGCTGGGCAGTTGTAAACATGTCATCGTAAAGTGCCTTAACTGTTCTCCTCGCCTACGGATCTGTAGACCGTCACCTCTCTGTGTCTGCCCGTAGAGTTGAACTGAAATCGGAACACGCCCGTATTTTCGCACCACTGTAACTTTCTCCGTTCATAGACTGCATTGCTCTGCTTTAGCGCAATGCTAGGGCTTCCTACTGCCTACAAATGCCGCAAGTTGCTGCAGAAACCAAACATGACAGAGGCGCGAGGTTGCTTGCGTTTCTACTAAGTGAACTAAGGGGCAAACCTGCATTCAAGATCAGCGTCAGACTTCTTAGCATTCTTCATCAGAGTTCCTGTCGAGTTCCTTAAGGTTGAATAAAATCTTTGAAACAATGGCTGAAAGGAATGCCAGCACACAAATCCATCTTTGTAAAATATATTGATACACAAATCCCAGGTTAGGATTATCTAAAAAAACATGATGCTACATAGTGAAACTATTTAATAATTGAACGAAATTGATTTGTCTCAGAGCCACAGGGTTCTGGATCAGTGACCCATTTATAACGTACTAATGTGGTTACAGCCACCACCCCTAAAGTTTCTCACAATGATATGAAGCTGGCAACCAAGTTGTAAAGGTCCCCATTGCTTTAGAGTCCGTGGTGGCATGCAGTTGAAAACGCCGGGGGACTGAAGCCAAGAGATGCCTATGCCTCTGCGGCGTATGCCAGCCGGGCTTTCTTTGAGCTTAACCATGGGTGATTGCTGGCGAACTATACCCTAGGCGGCAGATCGCCCAAGTTTACGATATTTTCAGCGGGCAACGCGCCAGCGTATGGACGGGGATCAAGTGTCTAGCGCCGGGAATCAGAAGACGTGCCGCACACGTCGTCCAAAGTGCGTCGGAATTAAGAAGACCTGATGAATATGTCGTTCAACGTGCGCATATATTCAGAAGACGTGCCGCAGACGTCCAACTTGCGTAGGAATTCCAAGTAAGGGGAACAAATAGGAAAGGGACCAGTGAACAGGAAATCAGCAAAGAGGGACCACTGGAGGGGGAATAAGGGGAGACCAATATTTTCCCTCAATATCGTCCAATGTGCGTCGGGTTTCTGAAGACGCGTCATAGAAGTCGTGGCGCGTGTGTCGGGTGCAGAAGGAGTGACTCATGACTCAGTGTTACATGTGAGTGCTTGACTAATTATCACTCACGCCAGCTCATGGGTAAGGAAGTATTAGCGGGGAGAGGAGGGGAAGAAGTAGAGAAAGTGATTATGGAATTCGGAGGAGTATTGCTGCAGCCGGACAGTAAACGTTGTCGACCTGTCGACCAATACCGATCAATTTTAATTATTTTTCTGCAGATTAAGCACTTCAGATTGGGACTCTCATGATTAGTTTCTCGCCACGTGGAGAACGAGCACTTCGGAGAAAAAATCACGTGCATGCGATTGAGGGTGGATGGGCTTCATAGGAACAGTGAAGATTCTGCCCACCATATCCCGCTGGAAATCTATATAATAAAACCTTTTTTACTGTAATAAAAGTAAGAAAGCCTAAAAAAGAAAGGAGGAGGACTGGGAATGTTCTATTCTCGGGGCTTGGGGCGAAGTCCCCAAGCAGACGTTTGGGGGCCGCTAGGCCGCTGAACGTTTGGTAAATTTATAAGATGTTTTTCTTGTTTTGGTTTTTGTTTTCAGACGGAAAGCAAAAGGTATAAAAAAAGCAAAGGAGCGGTCGATTCAGCCTTCCTCATTCTGTCGTCTTCTTCTACACAATTCGGGAGCAGCTACGAAGAACCCGCATGAGACAGCGTCCGTGCACCTAACTACCCTACTCTCGACTTATAATAAACAATTATTGAGACATTTTTATCTATTTCAGGACCAATACCTCTAAAGGCAAAACCTAACAAAAATCGCGTGGCAAGTAGTGAAGGCGAGCATTTCCAAATCTATGGGCATTAACCAAAGGCCTAGTTAACCGTGAGATCAAAGAAGAAAGAATAGCATCACATATCAATCCCGGATACGGGTGAGTGCTGATCGGTCCCACGAGGTGTGGATGTTGCGTTCGATCAAACGGCGGCGGTGATGTAATGGCGTAGAGCATTCGCGCCCGGTTAGAGGGAGGTGCGGGTTCGAGTCCCGCCTGGCGTTAGAAGTTTTGATCGCAACAAAACATCATTGTGACAGCTTACAACCTCTACGCCATCCTCGATACCAGCCACTTGAGGTTTAAAGAAACCGATTCGAATCATGGCATTGTTTTGGTGTACCGCTGTCCAGGTTCAATGCATCACTTACTGCCTTCCGTTATAGGCTTAAACCACAGAGAGAAGTCTTTACTCACATATTTGAGTTAATTGTAATTGATACCACGAGTTGTCATGGATTTCGAGTTTGATTTTGGAGTGCCGGTAAAGCAACGGCATAACATCCTTCATGGTAAGAAGGAGGTGCGGGTTCTTCACGATGCTTTTGGTTGCAAATTGACCTGAATCTCGTGTTCTATGGAAATATCGGTGCTCCGACGACAGTTTTTAATGGTTAAATATACTACACCATGAGTCATGTTTGCGCGGTCCCACAATCAGATATAAACCGTGGTACAATCAGTCTCAAGCACTTTTACCTATTCTACTACCAATTCTACCCAGCGAATCTTGTCTCACTGAGAAAGAACGGATACAGTATAAATAGTAAGAGTCTCGGGGCTAAAGCTTGAGTAAAATTGGTACGGAAATATGTACCTTTGCTGCAGCAATTCAGTTTCTTAAGAAAACGATAAGGCATAAGCAAAACAGTCAAGTTTGTTCCTTCAGTTCGCTGTCGGCATTGTCGTTGTTCGCGATGACGATGCGGATGCCCTCGCCCAAGCGGCCTGCATGCGAATGGTTGGAAGAATACAACTTTAGGGAAGACCTCAAGTCTGAATTCCTCCTAAAACTGTTCTTCCATGACTCTCTAAAGAAAGAGCTTGCTTCGCTAGTAAGTTTTAGAATAGTGATTTATCTAAGAACTTTGGACGTTGTACATCATTTCGTCTCCAGAAGATCTGGCTTTGATACACATGAAGGGCATGACTTTTGCTTCAGTTAAGAGAGGTGCTTCTTTGCTGATGCCGTAGGTAATTACTGCGCGACTGGTACCTCGAGAAAAATGGCTGCCTGTTGAGGCGGTGGTTATGGTCGTCTGTTCCAGACCGGAAGGCAGCGAGTCGGAGAAAGACATCATGGACTTGGCTGCTACCACTATAAAAGATGCAGTTGGGAAGGTGAAAGCTTCTTACTTTCACCTCCCAACTGCATCTTCTTACTTATCTGAAGCGAATTCTCTAATGCCTAGTAATATTTGCTGGTCATAGAAGGGCAGCACCTCCGAGTTCGTTGCAACTACGACAAGAACGACATCAAACACGAGGTTGTGTGTTCTTAAAAGTGAATAGCAAAGCCGACAAGCACTCAAGAGCAGCGTCGGACGTCTGAATAGTTTTCAAATGTGTTTTTCTTGTCGGGTTCTTCATTCTACAGTATTATACAATACCAACATACCACCATCAAACAAATCTGTGCAAGACACATCTACGAAGCTCATAGAAGAGTTTCTTGAAAAAAAAACGATGATACGACATGCTGAAGGCAATCAATAATTAAACAGAGCCGACATGTCCGAGAGCAGCAGTTTTTTCAATTGGCAGAGGACATGGGACACTCAGTTTATAAGGAATCGTGTAAGAAAGAAGTTGTTGGTAAAAAGAATCGCAAAACGCGGAAATTTTCAAAATAGTCTAACTGGCAACGCTGCATTTAAGAACGAACGTGGGGCGTCATGAACCTGTAATTTGATAACCAAGAAATAGGTGCTAGTAAGCAATTTATTTCACTTAACGCCCAATTTTTATTATTTTCCCTCATTGCAAAGATACGAAAAACAAACCAGAGTTTTGTATGCATGTTGATCTTTGACAATATGCGAACAAGTCAAGTCCGCTGTCTCGACTGAAGACATTTTTCTATTACGCTTCTAGCGACAAACGGTTGGCGGAAAATGATACTTTGAAACCCACAAGGATAACTGCATTCCAAAAGAAAGCCACTATGATGCGTGTTTATGGGAAGCACTCACTACCTTTATGAATACTAGTGTAGCAGCGTGCCGACCTATCGCGTCAGTTGGGCAAGGGACGATCTGCCTGAAAGCGGCGCGGGCAAAGACGCGGGACACTACCTTCGAAGCCAATTAGCGTCGACTCGCGTCACGACCCCGCCACTTCGGCCTAAACTTAGCAGCAGAAACACCCCCCACTACCCCCCCCCCCCCCCAAGGCTTCTTACAACGATAGGAATCTGGTAACCAAGTTGTAAGGGATCGGTCCCCAATGCTTTAGAGCCCATGATGGCAGGTAGTTGAACATGCCACGTATTTGCGCCTTTCTCATATACTCTCTTTGCCTCCTATCGAAGTACTCCTTGTCAGTTTGGTGTACAAAGCCTGCATCGCGAGCAGCAGCTCTTCAGTAAGGCTTTTGGAAGACGACCAAAAACATTTATGAACAATTATGAAAGGTCAAGTTAATCGTGAGGTCAAAGAAGTAGGAATAGCTCCGCTTATTTTCCCTGACAAAACAAACTTGAATTTTAAAAATAGCAAGTGGTGGAGGCGGCAGGAATAATAGCATGAATTAGGTTCAGGAGGAGAGAAGTATGTTCAGTGAATATGAAATGAACCGACGCGCTGGAGTTACCCAGATTATAAAATACTACTGGAGTCCCACATAGTCCTCACCATAGGCGGGAACAACTGATCTTCTAGAAGACCACGCACTTCGGAGTAGCCCACGGTGCTGGAATCGGTTAGGGGCAAGATGGGTAATATAGTGTTAATAGCTATCAGTCCTTGTCCTGAACTTAGATGGAAACTGATGAAAATCGTGTATTTTATTGGTTCTTGGCAATGAATCATAGCATTCAATTTTTGAAACTCCGCTCTGTTTCGCTCTGGCACTTGGATTTGACACTCTTCTTAAATGATGACTTTGAAGACAAATAATCACATGTGGAACACCGTTGAAATTCCTTCATTACTCGTACAAAAAAATTCAACGCATAGATAGCTTCTGCTGAAAGAAGAGCAAAAAGCAAAAGCACTTTTGGTAAAATGCTGATCTTGTCCACGATTTTTCTTACATTTGGAAATAGCAAATCACTTCATGATGAGTGTTGATTTTTTTGCTGCAGCCGTAGTATTTAAAGTTCTTCTGAAAAAAAAACATTCGTGACTTTGAAATCGTTTACTTTTTTGACAAAAGGGAATAATCCTCACTTTGCTTTCCCATAGATCGAATATTTGGCTCGTCTGCTTCACAATTTCTGTTGGATCATCATAACTGCAACGTAACATTGAAAATAATAGAACTGCACAAATCTAGCTGCATTTCTAAACCAGGAAGCAACTATATTTCTCCCAAATTCAAAAGCGACTTTATCTTTCTAAGCAATTCATGGATGTAGCCACAGTAATAAAATTTCTTCTGAAAATTCCGATTTCTAGAAATGAAACTTCTCCGAAACAAAAAAGCTAATTAACGTACTCTATGTAGTGCAGACGCGTGAGACATCCAGTTGAGGAACATGTGCTGCCTTTCAGCGCGAAGTCTATGCTTGCCAATCCTTCGAGAGCACATCGATATGTCTTAAAAACGTATAAAGAACAAGTAAAGGTTTGAACAGCAGTTCTATGCTAAATCATTGCTTTCGATTCAAAGATTGTTGCTATCTTCGGCCTTCCGACAACGACGATTCCTTGCCCGTAAGGCTCCCAATCACAAGGGCACCCGATGGTCACCTAGGTGTTACCTAACCCATGTAGGAACGAGGAGCCCCGCTATTGGCCCTGTCTTCAGCGTATTGCCTACATATCGTGTTGATGGAGCTCCAACTGTTGACCGTCCCTTCCCTTCCTCTTCTTCCACCTCGCCTCCCGAACGGTCACGGAAGGAAACGCCAACCATCGAGAGAACCTTACTCGCATATCACAATACATATACATAGATAGAACAACTTCGACAACAAATAAGGAACTAATCCGATTCCTCCAACATAACAAACAGTAATCCGTGAGGTTCATTTTCATAGTGATGGTTAGCAAACACATATACATAGCAAGGAGTGGAGGAAGGAGATCAGGCGTTTGCCATGGCCGTGCTGAGTTGGATTCTCGAATGCGTGTGGGTGATCGCAGTGCTCGCTAGACCCCAAGGCTCTCTCCTGGTGCTGCTACCCGTATTGTGGACGTAATGCGCTGCAGGATCGAAGCCCAAGGACGACCATCCGGAGTGGGGAACAGGAGCACGAGGTCGGCAAACTTCGTCGCGTGAGCACATTACGTCGAATGCGGAAGCGCGGGTCGAGAGAGGCGGCGCGCGCCGATCGATGCGCTGACGTCAGCGATTCTCCCATGCTCCCAGGCCGATCGAGGGTGCCTCATTTGCAAGCCGTCGTAGGAATCACCGCACCCGAGACAATTACAGGAGCGGTCGCGGTTGCGGCAAAGTTCTCTTATAAGACACTACAAAAATGGCAATTGCATGCCATTGGAGTGAAGCAAAAGGAGCTGCACTCATACACACTTGTGGAATGATTCCACTCTGCAACTCGTCTCCCTCACAGCACATGAGCATCAGAGAAGAGAAGATGTTTTTTGGTGTACCAATTGTAAAGCCTTCGTTTGTCACTTATTAGTGATTTTGTTTTATTCGCTGAATGTATTTTTTGCCTCATTTACACAAGCAACATGTTGCTTGTTGCTTCAACTTCTTTAGGAATCCTTTTTTTAATCGAGCAGTATCTGCATGTGTTTGGAGATAATTCTGTGGTGGACTCTACGACACCGTTTCACGCAGTGGGCGAAATTGTATGTTCAATATTGAGGTCATTGCTGTAACAAGAATGCTTGCGGCACTTCACATGAGAAGTAAAACCTAAGACGTGTTGAAGAATTATAATGGGTGTCTTTGTTTAGAGGTTGTTCTCACCTACAAGACTCCCTAGCAGAACAGAACTGAGCTTACCAATTTCTTTAGCACTTCGACTCCAAAGAAATTAACGGACGGTAGTTTTCCGGTCATGTTTTTCTCAAAGTACTTTCCCATAGACGAGCAGTCTGGAGGAGTAAGTATGGCTCCTCCGATGAAGGACATGGCTATCTGGAAAATGTGCATTTACTATGCAGTCTTTTTTAGTTCATGTGTGCGATACTCTATTCATTTTAATTAATGTTCTAGTTAAGCAGAGGAGAACGCAGTTTACAAAGGGCAACGTCAGGTTAACTCCAATCCGTACCGTACCCTACATGTTGGCGTGGCATGGGATAACGCACGCTGTCGGGACTACAGACTCACCCCTCTCAACTAGGACGTTTCTACCACCGTACACTTTTTCCACGTATACTCTATTATACCGTATAACAAAGATGCATGGCAGTTGCCCTACACAAGAGCATAGGAACAGCGCTTGTGGGATTCACTAGGTAAGACGTCATGACCTCACGACTTGATAGCTAGGGATGACTGCTTATGAAGAAGAGCGTTTTCTGACTTGCTTTGTCTACAGCATCCTTAGTCAATAAATTAGACGTTTGAACTCCTAATCGCGATTGCTTCAAGTCAGAACAAAGGCGTGTTGAAGGTTACATGTTCGGGATTACATGTGGATTTACAAGGAAGTGTGGCAATCATTTCAGCAAACATCCTTGAGCTAATTACGTCGAGTTTGTCATTATGCGGACCGATCGGGAAAACCGACGCCGCGACGGAAATCATTTTTCTATTTTTCTATTAGATTTAAAGCAATAATTTGTCGTGGGAAAAATTGTACATTGAAACCCACCACGGCAATTGTGCTCCAAGAGAAAGCCATCATGAAAGGCGCCACCTGTATGACACGGCACCCCTATATATGTTGGTGTAGAGGCGTTCCGACTTATTCTGTACAACCAATATTATTTGAATTTCTGCGGCTCTATCAACTGCTGTGTGCTCAAAGTGCAAGTATTGCTCGCGAACGTGCCATGCAGGACTAAGTCGCACATCATGTGACATGACAGCTTTTTTGAATAACAGTTCGGAAGAAAATATTCATAAGGTACACTAAGGTACATCATCCTGAAAAAGAAAGAATGGGACAGCTCCACTGTACTATACAGTATTTTTCAAATTTCTCAAATCAGTGCTGTCGCACCCGTAGCGTTTCGTAATACTCAAGACAAAAGTATAGGAAATGATTTAATATGAAAGGGGTAGGTAATAAGGGAATATGGAAAGAAACAGTAACAATCGATGGGCTTCGAGCAGTCCAGCGAATTCTGGGCACCACTTGGTCAAATTGACAAGATATTCCTTTCAGACCTTTTTTATTAATTCGTTTATTTACATCAACGAAGACGTGCTCAACAAAAAACAGGAAAAAGCAATTAGCATCACTATAATAACAAAATTGGATAGCGTAATTTCTTCCTAAATTATTAGATGCAGTTTTTTAAAAGAATATGAATTTTCAAAATAAGCGCATAATGCATAAAAACTTTACGAAGTAACTGCCTATAGTGTTACTACCTACCCAGCTTGAAATACTAGTCTACAAATACCCCACCAGTTGGCTACTATACCGCCTTTGTTGATACAGTGTTGGGCCTTTGTCATACCATCGCTTACCCCGAGCGGCGCCTAATGATATGCTCCCATATCGATCGGGCGGCGCGATGGGATCGATATGGGTGCATATCATTAGGCGTCGCTCGGGGTGAGCGATGGTATGACATAGGCCTTGGAGCTGGGTAAAGCAAGATAGCGTGTTTCAAGTCGCAGAGAGAGTAACACTTCCAGAAATTGACTGTTGAATAGCGCTACACAGTGTGCGCCACCATTTACTTTAATATAAGGGAAATCAATGCATGGAATGATGAACTGCTATCATCAAGGAATAAAACGTTTAAAGCTAATAGCAAAATGCGATGAAAAACGCTGATGAAAAACAAATAACCCAAAGAAATCGAAGAAAGAAGTAAGCATTGAAAAGTTTATGGCAAATTATAGTGATTTATCTATAGTATTAGATTGTAGGGAGAGAAATGTCGCTTTTTTCAAAAGGAAACTTTATTATAAGAAAAACAATGACAAAACTTCAATACAAGAGGTAATCTCGGTTACTCTTGATGACATCTCTCCAACTTCAACGAGAAGTTGCCAGTCTTGAAGAACTCTGCTGGCTGCGACCCGAAGAAGCTGGATAGCCAAATTTTCACATCCTCGCGGCTTTTGATTTTTTTTGAGTGATGCATCGACCAAAAAACGTGGCAGTCTGGTGGCGGGACGTCAGGGCTGTATGGCGAGTGAGATAGTAGTTTCCAGCCCAAATCCCCAAATTTTTGCAGCGCGATTTTCGCAACATTCGGTCGGGCGTTGTCGTGGGAGAGGTTCATTCTTACTGTGTTCACTCCTTGTTGACGAAGTGCTTGGTCCACGTGGCTCATTTGATCTTTTCAGGAGTCTGTTGTAACAGTTTGGCCTAGACGCAGCACCTCAAAATGCACCAGACCTCTGCTATTCTACCAGGCCCAGAGCATGACTTTTTTCGGCGAATGTCAGGTTTCGACGTCGTTTTCGGGATCTCGCCGGGGATTCACTGCCGCTTTCACTGGACCCACTTCTCGTTCGACGTGACGATGGAATCGTGAAAAGCGCTGTTATTGGTTTTGTGGATGAGAATTCCAGCGATGGCGACTCTTGGAGACTTGTTAGCACCGCTGAGCTGACGTGGCACCCATTTCCAAGACCGATTTGACTTTGCAGTTGCGCGCAAATGTTCGATGAATGTAGAATGGTGACAGCTGAACTTGTCAGCGACCACACGTGTAGGTTGGTTTGGGGCCGACTTGAAGGCTTGCTTTAATGCCTCGTTATCCACAACCCCGGGTACCCTTGGTGTTCCTCGTCTTTAAGGCTCTCATCTTCATCTTGAAATCATTAAAACCCTTTCTGGCACTGGGATGATGATGAAGCTCCGTCACCAAATACCTCAGATAACACGGTGAGATCCTGCAGCATTTCCTCCTTGCTTGAAGTCGTACAGCAAACAAACGCGCACTATTTTTGCTCGGTCACCTTTACTCTAAAGATTTTATTTCAAAGTCAACGAAACGGAGAGAAACTAGATCAAAACATGCCTTTCAAAACGCTTCTTAAACACGTACAGTTCTGTTGGCTAAGAATTAGTAATAGCGGAGAAACAGCGAAGGCTACAATACTTTTCCGACAATCTATTGATTTTGGTTGTAAGAAGAATTGAGGATAACAACGCGAGAAAAAACAAAATTTTAAAAACTGTATGTGCTTCAAACTCAAATTCTTGCGTTACTCATTTCACTGCAACTGAAAAGGAACAAACACTAGAGCTGTGCTCAGCAACAAGAAAACAACAAAAATAAACAATGTCAGGGCATTTCTTGAGACAGTTGTTTTGTTTTAAGACAGGAAGCGCTTGAAATAAAGCATTGGCGACGACCCATCAACGAGATGGAAAAAATTAGGTGTGCAACGAGCGTTATCAGTCTCCAAGGGCTAGCGATGTGACTGCTGAGGATGATGGCGATGAGACCGGTCACCTCCCACGATTCTATATAAGCAGCCCAGAGACCCTGCACCTCATTTTCGGCCAAGTCACGCTACTTGAAGTCATTGGCTTTCCCCACTTCCTTCCCGACTACCCAACCAGGTCTGTACTGTGTCAGTCGTTTTGTTGCTATTGAGTGTATACAATGTATGATGTATAGGCGACATGGTTCTTTTAGACCTGAAGAAGGGCCAAGGCCCGAAACGTCGTCAACAAAGACTCAACTACATCGAGCTCCACTACTAAGGTAACGAGAATATAAACATAAAGGTACATAGGGTTAAACAACTATCAAATAAAGCTAGAAGTAAAGAATACCAGAAAAAGTGAGACGTCTGACTCATTCGTTCCTAAAGTGAACGTTGAACATATAGTACCTCACATCCTCAAAACGTTGAAAGAAACACCGAACCTTGGTCTTCAAGAGAAAATGCCGAAGCAGTACTTTCAAGGCACTACTATCAGAGCTTTTCAAGATGTACTGAGTAACCATCAGCAATAACCTTGCAACGGCATTCGTCGTGCTAAAGTCAGGACCCGCCCATAATTTACAGCAAATTCCTTTCAAGATGTGAAGTCAGTTTTCTTGATAGGATCACTCTCGACTGCTGTTTCGTGGCTTCCGCGGTTTTCAGAACAAAAAGCATGAAAGTCGTTACAAAAATTACTGACCGACAATGAAGGATCATTTCCTTGTGCAAACGTTCCATTCTCATGGCACGATCGAAAAAGTATTGTAGAACTACGAGCCAAGTATTAAATCTGGAAAAACTTAGGATTTTTGTTATACCATCGCCTGAAAGAAACGAACTGTTTTAATGTATTCATTGGAATACCGATACATACATAGTGAATAATATAGTCCTTAAAAACACCACGCCTTCAATTTAATAGCTTTTCAGCCCTCTTTATCTGTTTAAAGAAAAGCCGACTAGGCGTGTGAACGTGCGGAATATTTTACAATCTGCTAGCGCCAGAATTCGTTTTCCGTACATGCGTTATTCAGAGCACTGGCTTTGAAATAAAATGGAAAAATCCAAAGCCTTACATGCCCTATCCCATTCAGCTACTCTTTCCAGCTGAGCATTCGTAATTACAGATATCGTCAACACTCGGCTCTGGGATTGGTGGCAGAAATACAAACATTATTGACGCAGCACGAAAAGCACCGAAGCTCGTGCAGCTGTACTACATAAAAGGACAGAGGAATGCCCAGAAACATGATACATTCATCATGTTATCGTTTTGGTGCACCACTGTCCTGGTTAGTTTCAATGCATCACTTACTGTCTTTCATTATAGGCCTAACCACAGAGAAAATTATTTCCTCATATGCACGTTTGAATGGTGGTTGATACCACGAGTTGTCATAGATTTCGAGTTTGATTTTGGAGAGTGAAGAAATTAGGTAGCATCCTTAGGGGTAAGAAGGAGGTGCGGTTTTGAACGTCCACTGGCCTTTGGTTGCAAATTACCCTGGACTCGGGTTCTATGGAATTGTCGGCACTCCGACGAGAGTTTTCAATTGTAAAATATACTATACTGTGCATGTGCGATTCCACAATTAGATGTAAACAACCGTGGCAAAATCAGTCTCAAGTTTCTTTTACCTATTCTTTTACCAATGCTGCCCAGTGAATCTTGCCTCACTGAGAAAGGATGGATAACATCAGTAGAGGTGGTATGGAAACACATCTTTTTATCTACATCTATCCACAACAACTTAGTTTCTTAAAAGAAAACGATAAAGCATAAGGAAAACAATCACGTTTGTTCCGTCAGATTTCTGTCGGCATCGTCATTGTTCGCGCCGACGATGCACATGCCATCGCCGAGTGGCCTAAATGCGAGTTGTTGGAAGAATACAACTTCAAGGAAGACCTCAAGCTAGAATTCCTTCTCAAACTGTTCTCCTATGACTCTCTGAAGGAAGAGCTTGCTTCGCTAGTGAGTTTTAGAAAAGTGGTTTTAAAAAGTCTCTTCCTATTAAGGATCCTACCACTATCTCTAGCAGAAGAGCGCTTGCTCGTTTCACTCTTTTATAAATGCGTTTTGTGCCCTTAGGCCCAAAACTTCTTTATCTGCCTTCTCAGACCTCTTAAAATAAAAAACCGTTTAAAAATGTATATAATACCCCTTACTTTTAAAAAATGTTTTATTAGTGCACTTTCCTTTTATCCTTAAACTGTTTTCTTGGTATAACAGCACTCACTGTTTAGAAGTATGAGTGTGCTCTCGAAGGTATAGCCGGTTTGATGATCCGCGAACCATCCTTATGCAAGGGACCAAACGATGGTAAAGGACAGCTATTTCGCACAACATTTACAAGGTGCTCTAATAGTTTTTTTTTTGCGAGAGCACATTTTTATTTTGACGAACTAAGGATATAACAAAAATAGTATCTACGCCGGTCAAGAACTTTGGACGTAGTGTAACATTCGTCTCCTGAAAACCTGGCTTGGAGACACTTGAAAAGCATGACTTTGCATCAGCTAAGTGTTTCTTTACTGATGCAGTAGGTGAATAGTACACAACAGACAGCTCTAGAAACGACCTACCTGTTAAGGCAGGTGGTTATTGTCATTTGTTCCAGACCGGAAGGCAGCGAGTCGGAGAAAGACATCATGGACTTGGCTGCTACCACTATAAAAGATGCAGTTGGGAAGGTGAAAGCTCCTTACTTACCTGAAGTGAATTCTGTAATGCCTTGTAATATTTGCTGATTACAGAAGGGCAGCACCTCCGAGTTTGGTTGCAACTACGCCAAGAAGGACGGCAAACACGAGGTTGTGTGTGTTTTTATGAAATGAACAGCAAGGCCGACAAGCATTCGAGACCAGTGCAGAACGTCTACGTAGTCTTGAAATGTGTTTTTTGTGTTCTTTATGCTACAATATTATGCAATTGTTCCAAAATATATTTGTAATAGTGTTGCACATCCACATTCCAACATACCACAATCAAACAAATCTGTGCAAGACACATCTACGGATCTCATAGAGGAGTTTCTTAAAATACGATGATGCGACATGCTGAACGCATTCAATGATTGAACAAAGCCGATATGTTCGAGAGCAGCAGTTTTTTCGATTGGCGCACAGACATGGGATTACCGAGCTTATAAGGAATCGTGTAAGAAAGAAGTTTTTCGCAAAAAAATCGAAAAACTCAAAATCGAATCCTTCAAAATACTCTAACTAGTAATGCTACATTTAAGAGCAAACGTGGGGCGTCATGAACCTGAAATTTGATAACCAAGAAGTAGTTGCTAACAAGCAATTTATTTCACTTCACGCCCAACATTTATTATTTTCCCTCATTGCAAAAATATGAAAAGCAAATTAGGGCTTTCCATTGATATTTATCTTTGACAATATGCGGACCAGTCGTCAAGTCCGATGTCTCGACTGAGGACATTTTTTATTACGCTTCTAGCGACAAATGGTTGCGGAAAATGATACTTTGGACCCACCAAATAAATGCACACCAAAAGTATGCTATTATGATGCGTGTTTATGGGAAGCACTCATTACCTTTATGAATACAAGTATAACAGCGCATCGACCTGTTCTGTCAGCTTAATGGTATTTGGACTTCTGCCGTCCCATCAACAACTGCTCATTGCAACCTCGATAATAAGGGATTACACATCAGTATGTTCTCAGAAAAACACTTTTAACACGTTGACGACTATGTTACACGATGTAGTGCCACACCCTTTTAGCCGCGTGGGACGTGTCGTGTCACAATCCTATAACTTACCTTTCTAGTTCAAATCCTTCGATTTTACGAGAAATCGGTTGGTCCCACGTGTAGGGCACGCCGAAATTGCGTGGTCGTCAACGTTTTACGTCCTGCTTCCATCGCTGATTCAAACGGAGTGACGGGTTCCATCAGTCGCGCCGTTACGGATGACGATGACCACTCCTAGCAGCCGGCGACGGAATCACGAGCTACGCATAATTGCGTACTTATACAAAGACGATTGTGCACAAAATTCCGGGTCCACCTCGGCTTACTAGAATTTTCTTCGTATTTTCTTCATGTTTTCTTGGTCCAGGGCGCAGGAGACGAAGAAAAAACGAGACAAAAGGCAACGGGGACGAAAAAGGACAGAACATGCTGCAAAAGCAAGGAGAGGAGGGAGTACTCACTGTGAAGATCAGCTGGAGCACCAATCACCTGTATCACCTGTCGTCCCGTTGATCATCGACTTGCTCAAGCGGGCGCCAGCAGCGTCTCCATTCGTCCCTGTCGCGTGCCAGAGTGGTCCAGTGGATCCTCCTCGCTCGAGGGACACGAAGAGCGTCATATCGGTCGTTCAGGACCTTCACGAAGAAGTTCGACCAAGTGGGCGTCCTGGTGTTTTCTTGACATCCCACGGAATCCAGTCGGTGAAGGCTCTCGTCCAACGGGTGTCTGCGAATCGCATTAAGTGGCCGGCCCACCTAATTTTCGACGCCTAGCTCATGCGACTGCGTCTCTGATCTTTGAACGTCGACGAAGCTCGGAAGTCTCGAGACCTTCTCTCACTTGCGTAAGTCGTGTCACTCCGAACATCGTCCTCTCGATTTCACGCTGCGCGACTCTAATCGCGTGTTCATCCTGCTTTCGTATAGCCCAGTTCTCTGAGGTGTATGTTAGGGCAGGAAGAACGGTAGAGTCGAATAGGTGGGCACGGAGTCGGACGTCCTTCGTCTTCTTCGCGACTTCTTCGACGCCCTTGAAAGCTCCCCAAGCCGCTCGTTTCCTCCTGCTCAGCTCCGGCGCTAGGTCGTTGACCATGTTGACTTCGCTACCCAGATACACGTAGCTAGAGCATTCGGAGATGTTCGTTCCGTTGAGTGAAAATGGAACATCAGAAACTTGTCCGTTCCTCATGAACATCGTCTTCGTAAGTTTCAGCTGCAGTCCAACGTTCCCACATATACGATCGAAGTCGGAGCACCAATACCGCGCCCCAATCCACCGCGATTAATCGCATTGCGCCGCTTTCGAAGCACAAGATCCGATGCTGAGCGGAGCAAGTGGTCCCTCGCTACGGCCGGCTGCCGTTGACACTTGACTGAATCAATCTGACTTCAATGCGTGGCCATCGCATCGCTCGGCGATGAACTATAAACGGGCATTGAGTGAGGTTGTAGTTTACCTAATTTGCTTACGTTTGTTTTATGTGTATGTAATCATAAGGTGTGCCACCTTATGATTCCCTGGAACTTTGAGAAGAACGAAATACAGAAAAACTCGAAATATATAAATATGCACCAAATATAAAGTGAGGTAATAAGAATGCTTTTTTCATTGTCAAAAAAAAAGAAATGATTGAAATAAATCCCTTCTCGTCCTGCTACCAGGCACTTTATGAAAGAATATAGGAGGATCAATAGTTACGACGTCAGCTTAACAGCTTGGGACACAACGTTCTTCATTTCAAGCATCAGAAGTACATGTGTAGTGCAAAAAAATCTGTTTAGAGCATGATACTAACAAAGAAACTGTCCACTTAAGGCCGCCACAGACTTCTGCGGCGCCGCTCGGCGGCGACGAGTGAGGCAGAGCTCGCCTCCAGCGGCGCCGCTGGCCGGCCGGCGGCACCGGCGGCGCCGCCCAGCGGCACCGGCGGCGTCGCTGGCGGAAATGACTTGAATCATTCCACCCGGCGGCGCCGCTCCAGCGTCTGTCTGTCTGCGCTCTGCGCTCTGCCCTTTCGCGGCGGGATCCAGAGCGGAGACGGTCGATGCGGGCGCGCGATCGTCATCGGGGCGCGTTATTGTTAAGCACCAGTTGGTCCCCACTAGAAACAGTACAGTACCTCGCCGTCACCGCTCCCACTGATGATGAGTCAGGCCACTGAGCGGCGCCGCTCGGCGGCGCCGCAGAAGTCTGTGGGGGCCTTTAGACGCTTCTGTCTCGCGCTATCATATGGAACTCTGAGAAAAAGGTTGCTTTTTTGCATCTATTGTCGCAAGTAGTGCTCACAAATGTTTCGTGCAAAACTGAATCGCTCATTACGTGACATACCTACTTATTTGAGCAGCAGTTTGGTAGCAAAACAATAACCAACAGAGCATTAAACAGAACAGACAGTCAGCATGTTTGCACATCAGTTCTGACGTTAGAAATTAACGACGCTGTGTCACGGTTATACATTCATGACACAATTGATATCCCTCCAGATTTCTTTACAATGCTGTTGCTGGAAAAAAATAGACGAATAATTCAGTCGAAAGGAATAAATCTGCTTTCGTTAGAGTATAGAAAACGAATATACATCCCCTTTGCTGAATTATGCGCCTTTGTATTTATTTGTTCCATTTAAGAAAATGGCGTCTTTGTTATGGATCACGTACAAAACAACTTCACTCGGAAGCTTCTTTTTCGATTATCAAGAGCAACAATTAGTACTGAACATCTCAAACAATCTTCCCTAAGTCTCGCCGCATGGTCTCTAAATCTGTCTTGCATAAGTTAAATATTATATTGAGCCGCGAGCAATGTCTTTCATACGAGGAAAGGGTCTGTAGCATATGTCAGAACGGAGAGATCGGGTCATATGTGAAGAATCCCCACTCCTCATTTAGTATCAAACTGTGTTTTTTTTTGCCAAGTTGTTAAACCCAAGGAGAAGACGTCAGAGTTCTTCAAATCTCAACCAATCAGTTGAAATGCAAAAATGCAGGGGCGCAGAAGAGTTGAGCCCCCGGCCTCCCTCACATGAAGCAACGTCACTTCCCATTGCGCTCCGAGCCGCCTGCCGCCAGCCGCATCGCGAGCGTATAATAGATGGCGGATTTTGTGAGGCTCCGATTCCATTGTGACTTCAGGGTTTCCCTACTCCTTGGATTTAACGACTTGGCAAAAAAGAGACACATATGCTAATTGAGGGGTGGAGATTCTTCCTATATGACTCGGCGGACCCCTTTCATTCATGCGCTTGAGACCCTTCCGTTGTTAGACGGCAGGTAATTTGCACTTGCAACTTCTGAGCAGAGCACCTTCAGTTTCCTTCGACATCGAGAGCGTTCCAAGGCCGAGTCGAGAGATTTTTACTTAGATTTTTAAATCGGTTAAAAAGTATACTTTTTCGAAACTGAACTATTGCATTGTATGTCTGTCCTGCATCTCTGTGTTCTCTCCTTATTGCGTGGTGTTCAAGCGATTGTATTGTGCTTGTTTTCTAACGTGTTGCTTCATGCAATATATAGCGACACTGGGTCCTATTATCAGTCATCTAGCTCCTACTAAATCCGCAAGTGTCTAATTGTTCGATCAATGGGCCGTATTGAGACTATGGACGCCGCTACCATGTTTTTCTCTATGTTGATCACTTCACAGCTCGTCCTCCTTTCACTGTAGCCGAAACTCCCAGGCTTTTTCTATGTGTCCAATTGTTCGATCAATGAGCCGTATTGAGACTATGTACGCCGCTACCTATGTTGTGTAATGTTTTTCTATGTTGATCACTTCACAGCTCTCCCTCCTCACTGTAGCCCGACACTCCCAGATGTTCCTTTGTGAGCCACGTAACTTCTCGGTCGCCCTCACTGTAGCGCAAACAAAGGAACGCATTCGTCTGTACGGTCGCCACCCGAGTGGCAGCGCTCATTTCTTGCCTTCCTCGATTATTTGCTTGTTAGAAGGTTTTAGTTCTAACACATCGTCTGTATGTTATTCGTCGCTCGTTTTAAATGTAGATCATTAACATAAAGGTTTAATTACCCAGGTTTGAGTTGAGGGACAACGTACAGCGTAATCGCGCAAGGTCCACAAGGTCGAAATCCGCGTGGTATTCTACAAAAGAGGAAGGCGAGCAGAGGATTCGAGAGGATCCTTAACCACCGACCAGAAGACCTCCAAGGCAACAACAGCCAGCCGCGATACAATAGTAATAAATATTAACGATAACAATTGATCATTTCCTCATATACCTAGAAGCAACTCAAGGTATATGGGAAAAGGGCATGCGGCCTAAAGAATGCCGCAAGTGCTTTGGAATGGCCCAAAACTCATGGTTTTGCGCGTTGTCCTGTGAGGTCGCGGAAATTCGTCAGCACTAATTTGCAGTGTGCCAGATTCAATGCGAGCAGGGCTCGAGTGTGATTGCAGTGGGTAAGCTGTCGGCTAAATACCGTAACGAACCATAGGGAGAACCGCTCGATCGGATGGATTAGTCCTTTAAATCATATGCCGTGGCTGCTGTGTGATTTCCTTTCAATATTTCTTTATTTTTCAATGTTTTCCGCCATTACTTTCCCATTTTCGATCCAGCTGGTATGCGCCCTAACACATCTTGGTGGATCGGTGAAGGTTACTGCACCCCTCGTTCCCCTATTGCGCCAGAAAAAGAAAAAACATATGAAAGCCAGACACGTTCTAACCTATTCAACTATCAAGCATGGGTAAACTTACGATTTTTTATCAGACTTATAGCGCTCCAAAATGTATTGTTCTAGAAAACTCACTGTAATAACGAAAACAATTTTCGACAGATACTTCTGCTAATATACAGGATACGCATTATTTATGGGCCTCAAATAATCGAAGTGCCATAGTAACACAAACAATTCAAAACGGAGAAGAACACTTCGCAAGCATTATTAACGTCCTTAACAATCAAAATTACAATCTTTATTCGAAGTAGCCTCATTTTGCGCGTATGCAGCTTCTAAGACGAGTCACGAAGGCGTCGCATGTGGCACGCATCGCAGCATCGTTTTCAGTGGCGAGAAAATTTTCACAAAACAACCTATTGTGAATCTACAAAACAACTGGATCCTCGCAGCAGACAAGAAGCAGGACATTTCTGGAGGAAAAGTCAAAAAAGGAAAACTGCACTTCCGAGTTCTGTTATGGGATGGAGTGTAGCAACCTCAGATGGACGAGAAAAAAGGCGCTACTGGTGCTTCTTGATGCTGGAGTGAAGATCAGTAAGAAAGTAAAAATAGAAACTGGGATCGGTCCTGATAAAGTTTTTAAAGTCATGGTCCATTTCCTTTCGGAGACAAGGCATGGTGCTTTCAGCAAGAATCGGCTCCTGGGCACAAGTCGAGTGTCGTCCAGCCGTAGCGTCAACGCGACCTTCCAGATTTCTTCATCTCCAAATAATTGCTATCAAATACACCAGATCTGAATCTACTTGACTTTTTGGACTGATTAGTTTTAGAGCGCAAGATCTCGGCTATAATACACAGCAACTTGGATTCGCTCAAAGCTGCACTTACGAAAACGTGGAATGATCGAAATGAGAACTATTTGCGTGCCACTTGTGAGGCATTCGTGTCTCACTCCGAATGAAGATTGGAATTTTTGATTGTTAAGGTCCTTGTTAAAGAGTGCGAAGTGTTTTGCTCCATCTTCAATTGTTTGTGTTACTATGACACTTCGATTACTCGAGGCCCATAATTAATACGTATCCTGTAGTGGATATTATAATTATTATTTATTACATGGCCAAAATTTTTGTGAAGAGCAATATAATTAGAAACAGCATTGAATAACATCCACATGACAGTGACTAACAATCCAGACCAAAGTGTAATAGAATGATTAGAAAGTACATGCGATAAAAAACACCCAGAGAACGAAGAATAGAAGGGATAAGAAACCAAGAGGGGCTCTGCCACTAGATCACGTTATGTCCTAGAATTATTTATGAGTCGACTTGCATTCGTAATAATGGCTTCAGCTTGTACGAAGTAACTGAGTTTTTGGCAAGTTTCATATAATCCGAACCTGCTTTATTAACAAAAAAATTATGTCGAATTGAAGGATTTGCAGTGCTTAGTAAAATATTCTCTCCTCCATCTCGGATTGTAGATGGTCTCACCATGAAGAAATCACGTTTATCAAGTCCACAGAAACCATGGAGAATTTTGTGTACCACTACGAGGTCGTATATTCTTCGTCTGTATGAAAGTGTCTGTATTCCGAGTTGTTTGTTTTTTACTTCACTGCTGGGAATAGCATGGTAATCAAAGCCACATATCCTCCAATATTTCCTAATAAATAGTTTCTAGTGAAGCTATTTTGGACTTTATCAAGTCTAAGTATATTTTTCTTCTTAACTGGGTAAAAAAATTGTTCTTCCATACACAAGTATCGGCCTAACGTAGGTCTCATAAGCTTTGCCAAGGACAGAAGAGTTTTTTGTCGAAAAACTTCTAGAAAGATTGTGTACTACAGCCATCGCTTTATTTGAAATTTGTTCACAATGTGCGTCCAAAGCCAAATTTGCATCGAGGAGGAACCCAAGATCTGTTGTTTGATCAGTGCTTGTAATTATTGCTCTTCAAAATGTCATCTCGTCCATTACATAAATAGTTGTTTGAGCCTTTTCATTTGTTTGAAGATAACTCGAGTAGGCGTGTAAACCTGTGCAGCAGTCTTTCATCGAGCTACAATCTGCGAAAGCCAGAATAGGTTTCCTGTACATAGGTTCATCAGAGCATAGGCTTGGAATAAACAAGAACAGTCCACTCCTGGCATGTACTATTTCTAACTGAGAATTCATAATTGCAGTTCTCCTCCGCACTCAATGTTGGAATGAGTGCAGATGTACAAACACTATTGAGCAGAACGAAGGGCTCCGGAGCTCCCGCAGCAGCCCCATATAAGGGGGACGAGGAATCTCCACAACACCAACATTTATTATGGTATTGCTTTGGAGTGCTGCTATCCTGGTAAGTTTTAATGCATCACTTACTGCCTTCCATAATAGGCTCAGACGCGACAAAAATTGTAAAACACTAGAATGAGCATTGATTGGTCTCACGAGGTGTCGTGAATTTTTGCTTTCGATCAAGCAGTGCTGGTGATGTAACGATTTAGCTGTGCTTCGGGGTGTAGACTCGAGTCACCATTGGCGCTAGAGTTTTGATCGCAAGAAAACATCTTTACAACAATGTTTCACTGTATTTTGTGGAGCGCTGTAAAACATTATTGGCAGCCCGATAAAGTTTCCAATCGTGAAATTTCTGCATATTGAATCATATTTAAGCGGTGTCAGAAAAAAGGCATGGCAAAGCCAATCTGAACTATCAGCCATTTTGTGGGCCGATTTTACACTGTGAAGAAAAACAGGTAGTATGGTTTGTGAACCTAAGCGACTATACACATTGAAGTGGATATTACGACTGCTGTTTTTGCTATAAATCTTTTCATTGTCACCAGTTTTCTTAGTTTCTAAATTCTTTTACTATATAATTATTTAAATTTGCTATGCAAGCCATACATAATGTATCCGGTTTCATAAACGCACGCGATAAAGCACAAAATCCAGCAATCACCTTTATTTTTTAGATCGCCGCCGGTGTTGTCGTAGTTCGCGCAAACGATGCGCACGCCGTGGCAAACTGGCCTAAATGCGATTTGTTGGAGGAGTACAACTTCAATGAGGACCTTAAACTAGAGTTCCTCCAAAAACTGTTCTCCTATGACTCCCAAAAAGAAGAGCTCGCTTCGCTTGTAAGTTTTTAAAGCAGCAATTTTTAAAAGAATGTTCTATAATCCCATCCTACCACCATATTTGACAACGAGTGTTTATTGATTTGACGCCATTTTGTTTAACACATTGACGAAGAGATTGATTTTGTTGGCTCGTGTCTGGCTCATCGGAAGAAGCGCGCCGCACAAACGTGACACGACGTTCCGTGACCCAAACTTCGTCTAAGGATACATTTGGGATGCCAAACACGATGCTCATGTTCGTCTCAACAGTCGCGGGCGGTTACTCCCCCCCCCACCCCGTCGGCGTTCCGCAGTCACCTACATCCGGAGCAGGTCCGACAGCCTCGTTAAATGTCTATCTTTTATATTCTCGAGCATGGTCATTTCAAGTGCTCTCTTCTTTGTCTCTGTAATCTGAGATATCGGAATCGAACTCATCGCCAGCTTCAACGTCGCTGTCAAACAGTAAATCCTCGAAGCTTTTTGGTTTCTCGACAACGGGATTCGGAACACTCATGATGTTAATTTTCCACAGTCAATATATAAAATTCTAATCAAACATTACCAGCTACCTTTCAGCTATGCCATCAATGCAGAGAAAGTAAGGAGAATTCACAGGAGAAAAGGGAAACGAATGAGGCTGCTAAGGAGAAAAGCAATAATCGGAGATTATTACGAAAGTGAAACTAAACGCATTTCTAAACAGCGGAAGTGAGATTTGTTTCCATCTTCTCACATAGCTCCTACACAAAATTTGGGGAACGTTAGTGGTCCTATCACGACTATCGATTAAGAAGGAAACATACCAAAATCTTCCAAAAGGGCATAGTCATCGTGTTCAGTATCCTTAATAAATAACCTATTTGTACGAGATTTGGATTAACCAGATATCATTCCTGTTGAAATAATATGCCGTCGCGCACCATTGCGCGACATCGTCCCACGGGACAGACTGGCTGTCGTGCACCGTTGAGCTACAGTATCGTTAAAGTGTTAGTGTGCGTTTTTCTTTAAAAATTTTGTTGGCTTCCCAACAACAACAAAAAAACAGTCGTACAGAAATTCGTTTAATGTCTTCTACCCTAAAATGGAATGTTTCCGTCTATTGTTATTACCTCCTACTAAATCAAAGGTTGGTTTTCTTGATGTGAAAAGAGTGCTCACTCGGTTACTCTCATATAAATGTGTACTGCGCATTTGGATCTATTTTTTATTTGATCCCTCAAACCTCTTAAAATAGGAAATCGTTTAAAAATTTATACAACCTCTCTTATGCTTCTAAATGTCTTATTAAAAGAAGTTGTGCACTTTTTTCTTCCTTAGTTGTGGTTTTCTTGTTACAAACGCACTTATTGTTTAGAAGTACGAGTGTGCTCTCGAAGGTATGGCCGGTCTGATGATCCGCGAACCTTCCCTGTGCAAGGGACCAAGTGATGGTAAAGGGCAGCTCTTCCGTACCACATTTACCAGGTGCTCTATGGCTTCTGGTACAAGAACCTATGCTTATTCTGATAAGTTAGGCAGCGCATACTAGAAGGAATATTATATGAGATAATACGACAGTATGTGAGCAGATCAGTCAAGAAATTCAGACGTGGTGTAACCTTTTGTCTCTCTCCACAAACCCTTCTTTAAAACCACATAACCAAGACATAGACTGCTTAATTACTGATGCAATAGGTGATTAGGACAAGGCTGACGCGCTTAGATAGAGGTTCTGCTTGATTAGGCAGGCGGCTGTAATCGTTATTTTTAGGCCAGAAGGCAGCGAATCAGTGGAAGACATCATGAACTTGGCTGCTACAACTATGAAAAATGCAGTTGGAAAGGTAAAAGGGCTTTATTTATCTGAAAAGAATACAGTAATGCATTGTCATAATTGCTGGTTACAGAAGGGAAGCGCCTCCGAGTTCGGCTGCAACTACGCCAAGAAGGACGGCAAACACGAAGTTGTGTGTGTCTTTATGAAGTGAACTGCAAGGCCGACAAGCACATAAGACCAGCACCGAACGTCCGAGTAGTCTTGAAATGTGTTGGTTGTCGTGTTCCTTATGCTGCAATAAAGTTGTTGAATTATTAGTTGCGGAATCGTTGAGTTAGTAGTTGAATTAGTAACATATTCATAACACAAAGGCAAAAAGCATTCTCGAATTTCATTGTAGAATTTTTCTAAAAAGGATTCTAAAATGTCAAGGGTTTCTTTGAACGGGGTTGTGACATACGACGTTTAGGACAATCGTCGTCGCTCTGCACAATGGCTGGACAAGAATGACAGTCCCAAGGAGATGCCGAAAGCAAGTCTCCATCCGAAGAAGTACATGGTGACCGTGGAGCGGACAATGTTTTCTGTCTTAAGAAATACGTATCAATCTTTCAAAAACGTCTACCTTTCATATGGCGAACTTACCCATGATGGAATATAAAATCAACAATAATGTTTTGGATGTAAACAATACTCCACGCGATCTTGGCTTTCACCTCGATACAGGAGTACGATTTGATAATCACATAGACATCACCGTGCGTAAGGCCTTTTCAGTCATGATTTCTATCTTAGGAAATACATACACCAATAATCATGCAGAACTACTGAAGCTTTATGAAACCTATGTGATCCCAATAATAGAATGTGGTTCTCAAATATGGAGTCCCCATACTAAAAACAGACAAATAAAACTAGAAAAAATACAGAGAACTTTCACACGAACCTTAATGTTTAAATGTTTTCCAAGTGCAGATTACCCACGGAGCATGCCCAACTACAAGGAACGGCTAAGATCTTCGTAGTTTTCTATATCGAAGAGTGTTTAACGATCTAGCATTTTCTTTTAAATCATTGAAGAGAGAGCCTAAACTGACTTAAACTGAAAGCTAGTAAATATTGGATTTTCAGACACAGTCGAGGCCGTATAATTACGCTATCACTGCACTGTGAAAGAACTCATGATGAACACGGAAATGGGCTATTAAACTCACTGTTCTTTCGAACAGCGAGATGGCTTCAATTAATTCCACGCCATGTTATAGAGGCACCAAATGTTCCGACATTTAAGAAGAGACTTAAAAAATAGATTTGCTATCAACTCTTAGCTCTTCGAGATCATCTGTAAACATAATCTCTGCAGATCAACGAAGTTCAGAATGAAGAGATCTTGATTATCCAAGCATAGAAAGCATAGCCAGGCTCTTTATTTATGCTGCTACACAAAGGAAACAAGAAATTAGAAGAAAAAGACAGGCTACAATAATTATTCCGTTTCTAACTCAATACCGGATATAGACTACCTTACTATTATTACATACCGCTAGCATCCTATTACAAAAATAAATAATAATAATAATTCTTCAGACGTTCCCGAAATTGCTCTATAACACACATGAGCTCCGATATTTATATCGACACTGTTCAATTATTCTCGCGGACTATAACGACGACACTATCTATATCCATCTTGCTCGACTGTGTTCGCGATTACAACGACTAGACTGCCTGTATATCTACATATCCATATCCACATATATATATATATATATATATCATTCATTCCTCACACATATGTGCATTGTAATAAATAAATAATAAAAAATAATGGCTGGTATAGTCCATCCAAGTTTCTGAAGACTGGAGAGACTATCACAGTGGAGAAGTTCTGTGCCGAAATTAAAATGATGCACCGAAAGCTGGTTGAAAACAGTCAGCTTTGGTCAATCGAAGAGGCCCAATCCTGTTGTCCGGAACTGGATAAACTGTTATAAAAGCGTATTAATTGTAATGGTGCTTATTTCGATTAATAAAATCGCTTCCAAGCAAAGTTATGATCTGTCAAAAATTTCAGTCAAAATCGGCCATTCCACATGATGCAACGAACAAATATTTGGAGTTCTATGAAATTTAATGTTTCTCAGACACTGAACACTTATCAAGGCTTTTCGGCTATCCTAATAGCCTGTTCAGTGGCTTGTTGTTAGGTTGGTCAAGCAATTTTTGTGCGTGTGAAGCTGATGGACGAAAGGACAATACTGCATCAGACTGATCTGCTAAGACTGCAACATAATATTTTTATAAGAAAACATTACGCATATCAAAGCTCTGTATATCACAGTGGAAACTCAGAAACGAAACGATTACTGTAAAAGCACAGTAGACAAGCCCGGAGTGTTGTACCGAAATGAAACCGGAGAAGGACGTCACTAGTCAGCGAAAAAACACAACGAGATGAACGCAGAGTTCTGTCTAGCCTTCGATGGACGTGCTGTCCTCACGCATATCGTAGCCCTTCGCGTTGCAGTAGTCTCCACGGCACACGCACACCGTGACGCCATCGCCACGAGATCGACATCCTACACTGCCGTCGCTGGCACATCCACCGGCAGCGTTCCTTCATGCCTGAATCATTTAGTTGAGTAACAAGAGTATATATACTTCTTAGAGCTTACAAAATGTATATTCGTTCCATCCTAGAGTACGCTACACCTTGACCCAACTAAAGGAGAGAATATAAAAGTTTTAGACAAAGTTCAAAACAGCTTTACTAGGAAGCTTCTATTTTGATAGCGACATATTGAATACCACCACCAGAGAGGTGCCGTTCCTTCGGACCTAAATCGGTTCAGTGCGACTACAACAGAGAGCCATGGGGCGTTTTGTATATAAAAAAGTTTCTGAGCACTAACACGGGCTTGGCTTGGGCACCGTGCAGTGGAGACGCAACGCTAACCGATGCATGCAGAACGACACCTGGCAGGAAATTTCGAGGAAGAAGCTCGACCAAAACGTTCCATTGTGTAGTAATGAGGGAGGACAATGCAGAAGCTGTAGATAACTAAATCATCTAAGCAAATGTACTACATATTTGGTTAAAAACGAAGACCTCGCCGTTTCTTCCGACACTTTATTCTGGTTTTCCCAAAGTTTTTTTGCATATCTTTATAAACCACCGAAAAAAAGCGATTCGCACTATCAAAACCTGCGTTTCAGTTTTTTCTATTTTGACTGTCAATTTAGGACACTAAAGTAAAAGTCAGGGGCGCGTGTAGCGCAGTCGGAGGAGGCGCGACTGTCGCGTGCACCCGATACCAGGTTCCTGGTTCGGATTTCCCGCCCAGGCCAACCAAGCCTTCCATCCCTCCGGGGTCGGTGAATTGGTACCAGACTTGTCTGGGAAGGATAGAGCGCTGACTTGTTCATCGGCTGGCCACCGCAAGTCATTGTATGGCCAAATACGCATTCATGTCGCCTCCACGACATCCCGTAGAAGTAGAATGCGCTGGCGCATCCCAGAAGGGATTGAGTAACGCCGTCCTTTATCCTTTATCCTAAAGTAAAAGTCGAAAAAGAATAAGGAAAAATGACCATCGCCGACAGTTCCTTCTGCTTACGTTTGAGTTTTTTGCACGTGTTATAATATTTTATTCGAAAGGAAATGGTCTGCTTTATTTATTTATTTATTTTGTCTTGAAGACATTCACACACGGGAAAGCAATTAAGTAGAACAGAAAATCACATAAATGAAAGAAAAGCAGTTCGCTACCGGTTAGGGGCAGGTTTAGCGAATGACCTCTGCATGTTTGCACATCAGTTCTGACGTTAGAAATTAACGACGCTGCGTCATGTCATGGAGTCATAACATAATTAATATTCCTCCATATTTCTTCACAATGCTATTGCTGGAAGAAAGAAAATAGACGAATGATTTAGTCGAAAGGAATAATTCTGTTTCCATTAGAGTGTGCAAAGCTCATATACATTCTCTTCGCTGATTTAATTGTTTCTATATTTGTTCCATGTAAGAAACTGGCGCTTTTGTTATGGAGCAGATGCAAAACAACTTCAGTCGGAAGCTTCTTTTTCGAATATCGAGAGTGTCGTGAACTCGATGGCCCCGATGACCGGTCTGACTTACATGCCAAAGGAGCCCGAACCGCTCCATGGCTCAACCCAATTGCCAAGAGGGAAGCCCTCTTGGCAGTTGGGTTGAGCCATGGAGCGGTTCGGGGTCCTCTGGAAGGGACCCGGCGAGAGGGAAGGGACCCGCTGAGAAAGAGGGAAGGGACCCGGCGAGGAAGTTCCTGCCTCCATCGCCTCCCTGTGGGCCTACAGGAGACCACCCGGGAATTAGGCCCACTACGGACGCCCCTAATGGGACGCCCGTAGTGGGGGCTAGTTCCCGGGTTGTTTAGCTAGCATGGAAATGGCAAGCAATATGTAACGGATACAATGAACCCCGACATGCACAAAATGAATTGCCCCAAAACCCCTAGCAGTAACTAAGGTGACTCACCGGTTGTCCGCTGCCGAAGACAATGTAGAATATATAGGTTTATTAGACTACAGGAGAATATATATATACAGGGAATACCACATAGACTGTGAACTGGCAGTAGATAATGAGGAGCAGCTCTCCGACTCGCCCGGCCATGATACTTTGTCCTCGGGTCACAAGCCCGTCAGTGAACCCTGCCGGGCCCGCGACCCTCCAGTAGCTGGCCATCTTGAACTGTCCGAGAGGGGGCTCAAGGGACCGCGGTGAGAGCTCCGGAACACTGGGATTCAGACATAAGCGCCACAAGGTCGGCGCACCAAGCCGCGGTGGCTCGCGAGTCCCCCGAAGCAACCGGCCTCCCTTGGCAGCGCGAAAGAAACGAATGGACTGGCTATACTGCCGCGAGCGCTCCCGGCGCCGATCGATAGGCCTCGGGGGTGGAGCTTTCCCAGGCCGGCATTGGTCGCCTCATCGGCAGGTCACCGCGGGAGCGACACACGGTGGGAAACCAGTCAAAAGAGGAGCGATCGCGATCGATTCGCGACAGAGAGCAACAATTCGTAATAAATGTCTCAGACAACCATCCTTCTCTCGTCGCGAGGTTTCGATATCTATCTTGCACATAAGTTAAGTATTATACTTGACCAATCTATCTTGCACATAAGTTAAGTATTATACTTGACCACCGGTCCTGCACCTTGCAAATTCTATAAGATGAAGAAATCACAAAGAATAGATGGCCCTGCTAGGCTACCCCTTGCGCATTCAAGAGCTAAATCGGGAACAATGTCTTTCACTTGAGAAGGGTCCGAAGCATATGATGTCAGAACGGGGAGATCAGGTCATATATGAAGAACACCCACCCCTCATTCAGTGTCAAACTGTGTTTCTTTTTTGACAAGTCGTTAAACAGCCTTCTTTGCCTTCGAGCTTATACTGATCTGTGCTTCTTGCAATATTGGACACAACAGGGTCCATTACACGATGCCCATTTATAAGAGGATGTAGTGCGAGCTTGAGTGTGGAGAAGAATGGTATGGGTGGACGACTCTGAACTACCAGCTCAGAGTAGAGTAACCTCTCATTTCTTCACTAGTTTTCGAATCATTTACAAGCGCGTCCATATTCCGTGGGCTTTCGTAATCATATTCCTTAGCCACAAATTTTCTTTGTATACTAACTGGGAATTTTAGGTGAACCTTTTGTTTATATTCGCGGGCGTCAATGTGAGCTGCAGAAAGTGAGAGAGGAGTTATAATAGCCATAATGTTGATGTTAATGTTTATTATGTCGCAAAAGGCAGACGTGAGATAGGAGTAAGTCAGTACTAACAAACAAACATTAAACATCAGAAAAATGGTACAAGCAAACAAGAAATGGGTGTGGTCGATCTCCATGACTAGAGTCCGTCAAACTTGAATAAAATCTTCGATGCATACTGTTATAATGTCTACGCATACAAACAAGAAATGAGTGTACTACAAAGTGAGGAAATACTGTTATAATGTGCATACTGTTATAATGTCTACATATACATACATACACACTGCATAATGTCATTAATAGTTGTGCGAAGCTCAGAAGGGTTCTCTGATGATTGCGGTATTTTGTTAAAATGGTCAAGGAGAAAATGAGTGTTTATTTCCTCACTTTGTAATTGGTCCCTTAGCTGTTTCACAGCATCGTTATAACTAGAACCTTTTCTAGGAAGATATTTCTAGGCTTTTGCAGCTTTGCCTTTGCATTTACCTAAGAGGATTGTTAGCTTTTCGATTTCTTTCGTGGCCCAGTCGAGTCTCACCAGGTCACGGCCAGGTGGTCAGGCGCCTGCCTGATAGGATACGATATCGTGACTTATAGGAGCCACGACATCATGATTTTTTTCGATGTTTTCCGCCACTACTTTTCCATTTTCGATTCAACTTGGTTGCGCTGTACCACATCCTGGATGGATCAGTGAAGGTTACTGCACCGCTCGTTCCCGTATTGCGTTGAAAAAAGGAAAAATCGTATCAAAGCCTGACACGCTGTAACCAACCCATTCAACTATCAAGCATGGGTAAGTCTGCGATTTTTCGCCAGACTCATAGTGCTCCAAAGCGCATTGTTCTAAAACGCTCACTGCAATACGAAAACAATTCTCAAAAGATACTGCTGCTGTTATAGTAGATATTATTGCTCTTCGAAATGCTATCTCGTCCATTAAATGCTTGTTTTAGCCTTTTCAACTCTAGTAGACGTGTGACTCTGTGCAGTCTTTTACTTTTAATCTGCGAGGACCAAAATAAATTTTCCGTAACTGCGCTTATTAGAGGCTTGGAAGAAACAAAATAGCAGTTCTAAGCCTGACATGCTCTAATGTATTGATCTACTATTTCTAACTGAGAATTCATATTCGCAGTTGTCCTCCGCACTCGACGTTGGAATGAGTGACAGATGTACAAACATTATTGAGCAACACGAAGAGCTCCGGAGCTCCTGCAGCAGGTCTATATAAGGGAGTGAAGAATCTCTACAGCAAGCAACATTCACTATGGTATCGCTTTGGAGCGCCGCTATTCTGGTAGGTTTCAATGCATCACTTACTGCCTTTCATCATGGGCTTAAACCACAGAGAAAAGACTTTTCTCAATGGTGACTGATACCACCTGGAGCCGTATTCATCAACGACTTACAGAGATTTAACGTGGAATTACAGTCGAAGCTCCTTTAAAACGCGAACCAACACGGCTTATCAACAGCGATATGGTGTAATGTTAGCGTTATAAGGATTTTTGGCTGTAATTTCTCCGTTAAATCTCTGTAAGTTGTTGATGAGTCCCGTCCCTCGTCTCACAAGGTGTCGTGAATTTTTGCTTTCAACCAAACAGTGCTGGTGGTGTAACGACGACGTAGCTGTGCTTCGCGATGATCAAGGAGGGTAGATTGGAAACTCCATTGGCGCTAGAGTTTTGATCGCAAGAAAACATCTTTACAGCAGTATTGCACTGTATTTTGTGGATGGCTCTAAAACACTGTTGGCAGTCCAATGGAGTTTTTCAATTGTGAAATATCTGCGAGTCATATTTAGGCAGTGTCAGAACATGGCATGGCATAGCCAGTCTCAATCAGCACTATCATCCTTTCTATAGGCCGAATTACACTATGAAGGTCACTAGGTAGTACAGTTTGTGAACCTAAGCGATTATACACACCGAAGTTGATATTGTGACTGCTACCAGTTTTTTTAGTTTCCAAATCCTTTTACTATATAATTATTTAAATTTGCTTTGCAAGCCATACATAGTGTAGCCGGTTTCTTAAAGATAAAGCATGATAAAGCACAACATTCAGCAATCACCTTTATTTTTTAGATCGCCGCCGGTGTTGCCGTAGTCCGCGCAGACGATGCACACGCCATCGCAAACTGGCCTAAATGCGATTTGTTGGAGGAGTACAACTTCAGGGAGGACCTTAAACTAGAGTTCCTCCAAAAACTGTTTTCCTATGACTCCCAAAAAGAAGAGCTCGCCTCGCTTGTAAGTTTTTAAAGCAGCAATTTTCAAATGAATGTCCCATCCTACCACCATATTTGACAAGGAGTGTTTATTGATTTGAAGCTATTTTGTTTCACACATTGACGACGAGATTGATTTTGTCGGCTCGTGTCTCGCTCGGGAAGAAGCGCGCCACACAAACGTGACACGACGTACTGTGACCCAAACTTCGTCTAAGGATACATTTGGGATGCCAAACACGATGCTAATGTTTGTCTCAACAGTGAGAGCCGGTTAATCCCCCGTCGGCGTTTCGCAGTCACCTATCTCCGGAGCAGCCTCGTTAAATGTCCATCTGTTATATTCTCGGGCATGGTCGTTTCACGTGTTCTCTGCTTCTTCGTCTCTGTCATCGAGATGCCAGGATCAACAGCAGGAGCCATATCGTTGTCATCCACGCCACCGTCAGCTTCAACGTCGCTGTCAAGCAGAAAATCCTCGAAGCTTTCTTTGAGTTTTTCGACAACGGGATTCGGAACACTCATGAAGTTAATTTCCAACAGTGGATGTATAAAACTTCATTGAAACTTCACCAAATACCTTTCAGCTATGTCATCAAGGCAGAGAAAGTAAGAAGAATTCATAGGAGAACACGGAAACGAATGATGCTGCTAGGGAGAAAAGCAATGATTGGAGATTATTACGAAAGTGAAACTGAACGCAGTTCTAAAAAGCGGAAGTAAAATTTGTTTCTATCTTCTCACATAGCTCCTACAAAGAATTTGGGGAAAATTAGTGGTCCTGACACGAGTATCGATTAAGAAGGAAACAGACCAAAATTGTCTAAAAGGACAAAAGATCGTGTTCAGCATCCTGAATAACCTATTTGGAGGAAATTTGGATTAACCAGATACCATTCCTGTTAAAGTAATATGCCGTCGCGCACCATTGCGCGACATCGTCCCACGGGACAGACTGGCTGTGGCGCACCATTGAGCGACAGTGTCGTCAACGTGTTAATATGCGTTTTTCTTTAAAAATTTCGCTGGCGTCTCAAAACAAACAGTCGTACAGAAGTTCATTTAATCTCTTCTACATTAAATTATAATGTTTCCGTCATCTGTTATTACCTTCTACCAAATCAAATATTGGTTTTCTTGGTGTGATAAGAGTGCTCACTCGGTTTACTCTCATATAAATGTGTACTGCGCACTTGGATCTATTTTCTTTTTGATTTCTCAAACCTCTTGAATGAGGAAATTGTTCAAAAGTTTATATAACATCTCTTATGCTTCTAAATGTCTCATTAAAAGAAGTTGTGCACTTTCTTCTCATGTTTAAATGGTTTTCTTGTTACAAACGCACTTATTGTTTAGAAGTACGAGTGTGCTCTCGAAGGTATAACTGGTTTGATGATCCGCGAACCTTCCCTGTGCAAGGGACCAAGTGATGGTAAAGGACAACTCTTCCGTACCACATTTACAAGGTGCTTTATAGTTTCTGGCACAAGAGCGTATGCTTATTCTGACAAATTAGACAGCGCATACTAGAAGGAATAATATACGAGATAATACGAGCAGTATGTGAGCGGATCGGTCGAGAAATTCACACTGGGTGTAACCTTCTGTCTCCACAAACCTTCCTTTAAAACTCACCAAATAGGTGGTTTGCCTTAACCAAGACATAGGCTGCTTCATTACCGATGCAATAGGTGAATATGACAAGACTGACGCGCATAGCAGGAGGCTGTGCTTGATTAGGCAGGAAGCTGCAATCGTTATTCTCAGGCCAGAAGGCGGTGAATCAGAGAAAGACATCATGGATTTGGCTGCTACAACTATGAAGAATGCAGTTGGAAAGGTAAAAGAGCTTTATTTACCTGAAGAGAACAAAGTAATGCATTGTCATGATTGCTGGTTACAGAAGGGAAGCGCCTCTGAGTTCGGCTGCAACTACGCCAAGAAGGACGGAAAACACGAGGTTGTGTGTGTTTTTATGAAATGAACTGCAAGGCCGGCAAGCACTTAAGACCAGCACGGAACGTCCGAGTAGTCTTGAAATGTGTTGCTTGTCGTGTTCCTTAAGCTGCAATAAAATCGTTGAAGCAGTAGTTGCCTACACATTCATAACACAAAGGCATCTCTGAAAAAATCCTCGAATCTCATTGTAGAATTTTTCTAAAAAAGGTTCTAAAATCTGAAGGTTTTTTGGACAGGATTGTGACATGTGAAGTTTATGACAATCGTCATCGTTTTGCACGATGACTGGACAAGAATAACAGTCCCAAGGAGGTGCCAAAGCAAAGTCTTCATCTAAAGACGGCCATGGTGAAAGCATGGTGGACAATGGCTTGTGTAGTCCATTACAAGTTCTTGAAGACAGGAGAGACTATCGTAGCGGAGAAGTAGTGCGCCGTGATTAAAATGATGCATCAGAAGTTGGTTGAAAAGCTTTGGTCAATCGAAGAGGCCCAATCCTACTGTTGTCCGGAAACTGGATGAATTGGGATACGAAGCTCTGCCACATCCAGCATATTCATCAGAAGTGTCCCCTACCAAATGTGATTTTTTCAAGCATTTAGATAATCGAAGTCTGTCAAAGTTTTTTGTTTATGTTTATGTTTATTATCGGTTAATTAACAACGCAAGTCACAAACTCGTATGCAGCACAACAAACCGACTTGAGCAGAAAAAAGTCAATGCAAATGGGGGAAGGTGTCAGGGAATAGTGGGTGGTCAGGCACAGCATGGGCAGTGGCCGCCAACACTGCAAGTCCTTGAGGCCGTTATTTCGGGCTCCGGGTGCCAACTTAGTAGGTCCGCCACCTGTGCCTTGACCCACTTTAAGGTGTCGATGCGACTGGAGTGAGGGGGAGAAGATAATGGCGAAACAAGCAAAATTAAGCTATTCTTGATTAAAGAGAGGTAAGAGAAAACATGACATAGAACAAGCAATGCATAACAGCTAGATTTACGAAGAATCCCAGGCGCACCTGAAGAAGAAGAGGATTAAAACGTAAAAACATATAAACAAAACAAAAAAGTTCCAACCTACCATGTCGCGAAGTTATCAGTACCATCCCTTTGCCATCATTATTTTCTTAACCTTCTCGATGAATGAACGACCAGAATTGGAACTCACTACGCATGGCGGTAAATCGTTCCACTGGGAGATGATTCTTTGTGTGAAAGAGTTTCGGAATTCATCCGTTCGAGCTTTCTCTCTAAAGATTCTGAAGCTGTGACCACGTGTTAGGCCAATAGTGGGAGATTTTATAAATAAAGTTCCAAAATCCAAGTCAACCAATCCAGCAGAAATTTTGAAGACGAATTCGTAATCGTACAACCTTCTTCTCATTTCTAACGAAAGTGTGTGTAATTTACGAAGCCGATCTTTGTATGACACGTGAAAAATTCCTGCTCTGGCGAAAATTCTCTCTGTGAACTGCATTTGGACTTTCTCAACTTTTTCTACATCAGCCCGAGTCGAGGGACTCCATAGCATCGGGCAGTATTCTAATAGTGGTCGAACGTATGTTGTAAAAAGACGGTAGAGAATATGAATGTTTCTAGTTGAAAAGGCCCGCAAAATAAAATTAGCTCTACACTTCGCTGAGTTAACTATTTTGTCAATGTATTCGTTAAAAGAGAGAGAACTGGAATAGATTAAGCCTAAGTCACATACACATCTAGAAGATTCTAGCATTACCCCACTGATGGAAAATATGGGCCGATCTAAAAGAGGAGTACCAAGGCAGAGAATTTTAGTTTTGCTTAATGAAATGTCAAACTTCCACCTGCGCGACCAATTAAACACGGCGTCCAACCCAGCTTGTAACGCAGCTGCATCATTAAGAGAAAAAATTTTAACATCATCGGCATACATGGAGCAGTAGACTTCGGGAGGGAGGCAGTCAGGTAAATCATTTATGTAAACAATGAAGAGAAGGGGCCCAAGGCAAGTCCCTTGCGGAACCCCGCTTTCCGTTCTGTACACTCTAGAATAAGAGGTATTGAGAACAACTTGTTGGTATCTGTTCGAAAGGAAAGACTTTATAAACTTAAGCAGGCTTCCAGAAACTCCGATACGTTCAAGCTTGAAAAAAAGGTGGGATAAAGGTATAGAGTCGAAGGCTTTGGAGAAATCAATGTATGCAGCGTAGACACGCTTCTTCTTATCCAATAGGTTGTGCCATAAAGAAACGGTTGTAAGGAGTGCGGTGGATGTAGATTTCTTCGGGAGGAAACCATGTTGACAAGAGTTGATAAGCCTTTTGGAAGTAAGAAATTCCTTTAAACGCCGACAAACAATCCTCTCCATTACTTTACTAATAGACGAAGAAAGGCATATAGGTCTGTAGTTCTTGTAATCATTTCGATTCCCTCTTTTGTACACAGGTCTAACAAGACCCAAACGCCAAATATCGGGTATAGCCCCATTCAGCAAAATTTTGTTGAACAATTGAGTGAGAACCGGAGTGAGGCCAAGTGCAGCCATTTCCAGAAACACGTAGGGAAGGCCGTCAGGTGAGCATGAATTTCGTAGAGGGAGACTACGCAGAGTGCGGTAAACATTATCAGAACTTATATCAACCCAATCAAGAACGTCACGAGGCCTGACAATCAGCTCGAGAGGCGCGGTAGACGTCTTCTTGTAAAATGATTCGAAATGTTTAGCAAAGACCTCCACCTTGTCGCCATCAGCTACGCATGATGTTCCATCTTTTGAAATTATTGTGCCCAAAGAAGACGAAGACTTCAACCTAGAGTTGCAGTAGCTCCAAAATCGCTTAGGATTTCTAGAATAGGCAATTTTTTCCTCATGAGCGATCTTAAGTTTGGCTAGCTTTCTGTTTAGTAGTCGAGATAGTCGAAGGTATTTAGGGTTTTGTAGACAGCTGCCGAAATTAAATAATTTTTTCACTCGTGCAGTTAAGAGATTTACGTGCCGAGGCAACTTGAATTCGTTGCCAGAGCGAAATCCACTAGGAACAAATTTTGCAATAAGGAAGTGGCAGTATTTGGCAAGAGCTAGGTAGCAGTCGTCAATACTTCTAACAGAATCAAAGACGTGCTGCCAGTTTATCTGAAGAAGGTGGCGACAGATAGAGGCATAGTCGCCTTTAGCAAAGTTGATGTAATATTTTGGAACAGAGGAGGGCTGGTCAAGTAGCAGCGAGAGGGCGACAGAAGCGTGATCAGACGTAGAGAATGGGGAAACAACAGAGACGCCGCTGATAACGGTGTGACTATTCGTAAGGACTACATCAAGAATGTTGGTCCCATGTGTGGGTTGCATCACCAGTTGTTTAAATCCATTCGAGAGAGCGAAGCTTGCAAAAAGCCTACCTTGACTTTTAGCACCCGCTTTACTTGCAGACTGAGAGAGGCTTGTCCAAGGAATGTCAAAGAAGTTGAAATCTCCAAGAACGAGAAGAGGTGAGATACCCAGGCTCAATTCCTTTAGATGATCCATGAATCTAGCAAAGTCCTCAAGGCGGCACGATTGACTTCGATAACAAAGAACGACGACAATAACAGCGCTAGGAAAACATATTTGTATGGTGAGACACTGAAGATACGGAGAAAAGTTGATCGAAGAAAGAAGCGAGGAAGATAAAGCGCTATTTATCAGAGCAATTACTCCTCCTCCGGTTGTTTCTCCTTCCCTATCACACCTGTAGACATCGTAAGGAAAATTAGCAACAAGGGTGCTGTCATTTATCTTGTGCGGTTTACACCACGACTCAGTGATGAATAATCCAAGAAGGCGGCTGGATAGCAATGAGTAAAGATCTGGTAACTTGTTCATGATGGATCGTGCGTTTAAGAGAAGAAAACTCCCAAACGATTCAGAAAAAGGCTGAATATGAAGGAAAGAGGAGGTCAGAGGCATAGGAAGATGGTTGCAAGAAGAAGGTTGAGAGACAATCATTGGCAAGGACAGAAGACACGAAAAAGAGCTTTGAAGGCTAAGGAGAGGGAGAGGGGGAGGGGACGGAAGACAGGCAACCAAGGAGGCTGGAGAATGGGCAGGATATGTATCACTAGGAAGATGAGGCGTTTGGTACTGCGACTGAGTGCTGGGCGACATGGACAGTTGAGAATCGCAGCTAACGGATGTTCCAAAATGGCGCGAGCTTGACTGCGAGGAGAACCCTAGCTGCGTAGCACTTGGTGAACGAAGTGGACGCTCTCGTGGCTTCTTTAACTTGCAAATTTGCAGGTCTCGTACGATGAATTGGAGCATTCCACATTTTGAATTGAGTTCGCCTGCTTGCTTCCGTAATGAGCGGTCCAGCTCCAGCTCTTCAGTAGTGTAATCTCTGCGTGCATAGGAATGCACGAATTCTTTCGTCAAGCTTTGGCGGCCAGATCTCATGTGGCATAGCAGTCTATCCTTGAGATCTTGAGAAGGAAGAGTGATCTTTAAAATTCTACTGCGGCCGCTAGGTCCTTTTGGTTGACCTACTGGATGGCGATGGATGGTTATGCTTCCTTTGCGAAAGTGTTCAATCAGCTCTTCATCGCCAGAGGTTTCAACAACCTCTGTTAGGGCCTCCTGGTCAAACTTCCTTGTTGCTACCTCGTCTCTCTGCTCTGCAACTCCAATCCATGCGATCCTCCTCAACTTGTCATCAATCTTCCTTTCGTCGGCTTTAACTTTTACCATGGTGGAGTAAATTTCACTCTGACTCGTAACATTAGGGCGTCTCAGATCGGAAACTTTTTCCTCTAATGCGGAGATCCTCCTCAAAACCGCGTCTTGGCATGAACTGATCTCATCGATTTTTTTGAGTACCCTGTCGAAGGACGAGGCGAGAACGTTCTCCAAGCGGTCGATGAAGTTTTCAGTCAAAATCGGCCACTTCGTATGCGACTACCTAATATTTGGATTTCTAGGAAATCTAAGGTTTTCAGACATTGCACACTTCTGACAGGTTTTTCGGCAGTCACAATATCCTCTATAGTCTTGCTGCTAGGCTGATCAGGCACTTTTTGCATGTCTGAAACAAATGGACGAAAGCACAATGCCGCAGCCTGACTGCTCTTGAAAAGTCTGCAAAATAAAACTTTTATGCGAGAACATCACGCATATCAAAGCTCTGTATATCACAATGAAAACTCAGAAACGAAATGAATACTGTAAACGCACAGTGGACAAACCCGGAGTGAAGTACCGAAATGAAACCGAAGAAGGACGTCATTAATGAGCGAAACACGCGAAAAAACACAACGCGATGAACGCAGAGTTCTTCCTAGCCTTCGATCGACGTGCTGTCCTCACGCATATCGTAGCCCTTCGCGTTGCAGTAGTCTCCACGACACACGCACACCGTGACGCCATCGCCACGAGATCGACACCCTACACTGCCGTCGCTGGCACATCCACCGGAGAGACGACGTTCCTTCGAGCCTGAATCACTTAGATGAGTAACGAGAGTATATGCACTTCTCAGAGCTTATAAGATGTACATATATTCGTCCCATCTTAGAATACGTTACACCTTGACCCAACTAAAGTAAAGAGCATAAACGTCTTAGACAAAGTTCAAAACAGCTTTACTAGGAAGCTCCTATTTTGATAGCGACATATTGAATACCACCACCAGAGAGGTGCCGTTACTTCGGACCTGAATCAGCTCAGTGCGACGACAACAGACAACCATGGGGCGTTTTGTATATAAAAAAATTCCTGAGCACTAACACGGGCTTGCCTTGGGCACCGTGCAGTGGAGACGCAACGCTAACCGATGCATGCAGAATGATACCTGGCAGGAAATTTCGAAGAAAAAGCTCGACTAAAACGTTCCATTGTGTAGCAATGAGGGAGGACGATGCAGAAGCTGTGGAAAACTAGGTCATCTAAGCAACCGTTCTACACATTTGGTTGAAAACAAAGACCTCGCCGTTTTTTACGATACTTTATCCTGGTTTTCCCTAAAGTTTTTTTTGCAAATTTTTATAAACAACTCAAAAAAAGCGATTTGCATTATCAAAAGCTACGTTTCAATTTTTTAATATCGAACTTTGTCAATTTAGGAACACTAAAGTAAAAGTAAAAAGAAAGAAAGAAAAATGACCATCGCCGACAATACCTTCTGGTTACGTTTGCTTTTTTTGCGCAGCGTTATAATACTTTGTTCGAAAGAGGATGGTCTGCTTTATTTATTTATTTATTTATTACGTCTCGAAGACGTGCACATACAGAAAAGCAATTAAGTAGAACAGAAAACCACATTAATGAAAGCAAAACCAAAAGAAAAGAGCACTGTAACTGGGTAAAATACTAGGCTACTCTAGGCAACCATGCGTAAACCAGAATCCAATCAAACCAAATGAAACACTAACAATAGACTACGACAAAACAGCGAATAAAAAAAGAGATTTCGAAACAACATCTCACTCCATACCAGCCCTGTCCTTGAATTGCGCAAACGTAGGGAAGGCCGTCAGGTGAGCATGAATTTCGTAGAGGGAGACTACGCAGAGTGCGGTAAACATTATCAGAACTTATATCAACCCAATCAAGAACGTCACGAGGCCTGACAATCAGCTCGAGAGGCGCGGTAGACGTCTTCTTGTAAAATGATTCGAAATGTTTAGCAAAGACCTCCACCTTGTCGCCATCAGCTACGCATGATGTTCCATCTTTTGAAATTGAAAAAAAGGTGGGATAAAGGTATAGAGTCGAAGGCTTTGGAGAAATCAATGTATGCAGCGTAGACACGCTTCTTCTTATCCAATAGGTTGTGCCATAAAGAAACGGTTGTAAGGAGTGCGGTGGATGTAGATTTCTTCGGGAGGAAACCATGTTGACAAGAGTTGATAAGCCTTTTGGAAGTAAGAAATTCCTTTAAACGCCGACAAACAATCCTCTCCATTACTTTACTAATAGACGAAGAAAGGCATATAGGTCTGTAGTTCTTGTAATCATTTCGATTCCCTCTTTTGTACACAGGTCTAACAAGACCCAAACGCCAAATATCGGGTATAGCCCCATTCAGCAAAATTTTGTTGAACAATTGAGTGAGAACCGGAGTGAGGCCAAGTGCAGCCATTTCCAGAAACACGTAGGGAAGGCCGTCAGGTGAGCATGAATTTCGTAGAGGGAGACTACGCAGAGTGCGGTAAACATTATCAGAACTTATATCAACCCAATCAAGAACGTCACGAGGCCTGACAATCAGCTCGAGAGGCGCGGTAGACGTCTTCTTGTAAAATGATTCGAAATGTTTAACAAAGACCTCCACCTTGTCGCCATCAGCTACGCATGATGTTCCATCTTTTGAAATTATTGTGCCTAAAGAAGACGAAGACTTCAACCTAGAGTTGCAGTAGCTCCAAAATCGCTTAGGATTTCTAGAATAGGCAATTTTTTCCTCATGAGCGATCTTAAGTTTGGCTAGCTTTCTGTTTAGTAGTCGAGATAGTCGAAGGTATTTAGGGTTTTGTAGACAGCTGCCGAAATTAAATAATTTTTTCACTCGTGCAGTTAAGAGATTTACGTGCCGAGGCAACTTGAATTCGTTGCCAGAGCGAAATCCACTAGGAACAAATTTTGCAATAAGGAAGTGGCAGTATTTGGCAAGAGCTAGGTAGCAGTCGTCAATACTTCTAACAGAATCAAAGACGTGCTGCCAGTTTATCTGAAGAAGGTGGCGACAGATAGAGGCATAGTCGCCTTTAGCAAAGTTGATGTAATATTTTGGAACAGAGGAGGGCTGGTCAAGTAGCAGCGAGAGGGCGACAGAAGCGTGATCAGACGTAGAGAATGGGGAAACAACAGAGACGCCGCTGATAACGGTGTGACTATTCGTAAGGACTACATCAAGAATGTTGGTCCCATGTGTGGGTTGCATCACCAGTTGTTTAAATCCATTCGAGAGAGCGAAGCTTGCAAAAAGCCTACCTTGACTTTTAGCACCCGCTTTACTTGCAAACTGAGAGAGGCTTGTCCAAGGAATGTCAAAGAAGTTGAAATCTCCAAGAACGAGAAGAGGTGAGATACCCAGGCTCAATTCCTTTAGATGATCCATGAATCTAGCAAAGTCCTCAAGGCGGCACGATTGACTTCGATAACAAAGAACGACGACAATAACAGCGCTAGGAAAACATATTTGTATGGTGAGACACTGAAGATACGGAGAAAAGTTGATCGAAGAAAGAAGCGAGGAAGATAAAGCGCTATTTATCAGAGCAATTACTCCTCCTCCGGTTGTTTCTCCTTCCCTATCACACCTGTAGACATCGTAAGGAAAATTAGCAACAAGGGTGCTGTCATTTATCTTGTGCGGTTTACACCACGACTCAGTGATGAATAATCCAAGAAGGCGGCTGGATAGCAATGAGTAAAGATCTGGTAACTTGTTCATGATGGATCGTGCGTTTAAGAGAAGAAAACTCCCAAACGATTCAGAAAAAGGCTGAATATGAAGGAAAGAGGAGGTCAGAGGCATAGGAAGATGGTTGCAAGAAGAAGGTTGAGAGACAATCATTGGCAAGGACAGAAGACACGAAAAAGAGCTTTGAAGGCTAAGGAGAGGGAGAGGGGGAGGGGACGGAAGACAGGCAACCAAGGAGGCTGGAGAATGGGCAGGATATGTATCACTAGGAAGATGAGGCGTTTGGTACTGCGACTGAGTGCTGGGCGACATGGACAGTTGAGAATCGCAGCTAACGGATGTTCCAAAATGGCGCGAGCTTGACTGCGAGGAGAACCCTAGCTGCGTAGCACTTGGTGAACGAAGTGGACGCTCTCGTGGCTTCTTTAACTTGCAAATTTGCAGGTCTCGTACGATGAATTGGAGCATTCCACATTTTGAATTGAGTTCGCCTGCTTGCTTCCGTAATGAGCGGTCCAGCTCCAGCTCTTCAGTAGTGTAATCTCTGCGTGCATAGGAATGCACGAATTCTTTCGTCAAGCTTTGGCGGCCAGATCTCATGTGGCATAGCAGTCTATCCTTGAGATCTTGAGAAGGAAGAGTGATCTTTAAAATTCTACTGCGGCCGCTAGGTCCTTTTGGTTGACCTACTGGATGGCGATGGATGGTTATGCTTCCTTTGCGAAAGTGTTCAATCAGCTCTTCATCGCCAGAGGTTTCAACAACCTCTGTTAGGGCCTCCTGGTCAAACTTCCTTGTTGCTACCTCGTCTCTCTGCTCTGCAACTCCAATCCATGCGATCCTCCTCAACTTGTCATCAATCTTCCTTTCGTCGGCTTTAACTTTTACCATGGTGGAGTAAATTTCACTCTGACTCGTAACATTAGGGCGTCTCAGATCGGAAACTTTTTCCTCTAATGCGGAGATCCTCCTCAAAACCGCGTCTTGGCATGAACTGATCTCATCGATTTTTTTGAGTACCCTGTCGAAGGACGAGGCGAGAACGTTCTCCAAGCGGTCGATGAAGTTTTCAGTCAAAATCGGCCACTTCGTATGCGACTACCTAATATTTGGATTTCTAGGAAATCTAAGGTTTTCAGACATTGCACACTTCTGACAGGTTTTTCGGCAGTCACAATATCCTCTATAGTCTTGCTGCTAGGCTGATCAGGCACTTTTTGCATGTCTGAAACAAATGGACGAAAGCACAATGCCGCAGCCTGACTGCTCTTGAAAAGTCTGCAAAATAAAACTTTTATGCGAGAACATCACGCATATCAAAGCTCTGTATATCACAATGAAAACTCAGAAACGAAATGAATACTGTAAACGCACAGTGGACAAACCCGGAGTGAAGTACCGAAATGAAACCGAAGAAGGACGTCATTAATGAGCGAAACACGCGAAAAAACACAACGCGATGAACGCAGAGTTCTTCCTAGCCTTCGATCGACGTGCTGTCCTCACGCATATCGTAGCCCTTCGCGTTGCAGTAGTCTCCACGACACACGCACACCGTGACGCCATCGCCACGAGATCGACACCCTACACTGCCGTCGCTGGCACATCCACCGGAGAGACGACGTTCCTTCGAGCCTGAATCACTTAGATGAGTAACGAGAGTATATGCACTTCTCAGAGCTTATAAGATGTACATATATTCGTCCCATCTTAGAATACGTTACACCTTGACCCAACTAAAGTAAAGAGCATAAACGTCTTAGACAAAGTTCAAAACAGCTTTACTAGGAAGCTCCTATTTTGATAGCGACATATTGAATACCACCACCAGAGAGGTGCCGTTACTTCGGACCTGAATCAGCTCAGTGCGACGACAACAGACAACCATGGGGCGTTTTGTATATAAAAAAATTCCTGAGCACTAACACGGGCTTGCCTTGGGCACCGTGCAGTGGAGACGCAACGCTAACCGATGCATGCAGAATGATACCTGGCAGGAAATTTCGAAGAAAAAGCTCGACTAAAACGTTCCATTGTGTAGCAATGAGGGAGGACGATGCAGAAGCTGTGGAAAACTAGGTCATCTAAGCAACCGTTCTACACATTTGGTTGAAAACAAAGACCTCGCCGTTTTTTACGATACTTTATCCTGGTTTTCCCTAAAGTTTTTTTTGCAAATTTTTATAAACAACTCAAAAAAAGCGATTTGCATTATCAAAAGCTACGTTTCAATTTTTTAATATCGAACTTTGTCAATTTAGGAACACTAAAGTAAAAGTAAAAAGAAAGAAAGAAAAATGACCATCGCCGACAATACCTTCTGGTTACGTTTGCTTTTTTTGCGCAGCGTTATAATACTTTGTTCGAAAGAGGATGGTCTGCTTTATTTATTTATTTATTTATTACGTCTCGAAGACGTGCACATACAGAAAAGCAATTAAGTAGAACAGAAAACCACATTAATGAAAGCAAAACCAAAAGAAAAGAGCACTGTAACTGGGTAAAATACTAGGCTACTCTAGGCAACCATGCGTAAACCAGAATCCAATCAAACCAAATGAAACACTAACAATAGACTACGACAAAACAGCGAATAAAAAAAGAGATTTCGAAACAACATCTCACTCCATACCAGCCCTGTCCTTGAATTGCGCAAACGTAGGGAAGGCCGTCAGGTGAGCATGAATTTCGTAGAGGGAGACTACGCAGAGTGCGGTAAACATTATCAGAACTTATATCAACCCAATCAAGAACGTCACGAGGCCTGACAATCAGCTCGAGAGGCGCGGTAGACGTCTTCTTGTAAAATGATTCGAAATGTTTAGCAAAGACCTCCACCTTGTCGCCATCAGCTACGCATGATGTTCCATCTTTTGAAATTATTGTGCCTAAAGAAGACGAAGACTTCAACCTAGAGTTGCAGTAGCTCCAAAATCGCTTAGGATTTCTAGAATAGGCAATTTTTTCCTCATGAGCGATCTTAAGTTTGGCTAGCTTTCTGTTTAGTAGTCGAGATAGTCGAAGGTATTTAGGGTTTTGTAGACAGCTGCCGAAATTAAATAATTTTTTCACTCGTGCAGTTAAGAGATTTACGTGCCGAGGCAACTTGAATTCGTTGCCAGAGCGAAATCCACTAGGAACAAATTTTGCAATAAGGAAGTGGCAGTATTTGGCAAGAGCTAGGTAGCAGTCGTCAATACTTCTAACAGAATCAAAGACGTGCTGCCAGTTTATCTGAAGAAGGTGGCGACAGATAGAGGCATAGTCGCCTTTAGCAAAGTTGATGTAATATTTTGGAACAGAGGAGGGCTGGTCAAGTAGCAGCGAGAGGGCGACAGAAGCGTGATCAGACGTAGAGAATGGGGAAACAACAGAGACGCCGCTGATAACGGTGTGACTATTCGTAAGGACTACATCAAGAATGTTGGTCCCATGTGTGGGTTGCATCACCAGTTGTTTAAATCCATTCGAGAGAGCGAAGCTTGCAAAAAGCCTACCTTGACTTTTAGCACCCGCTTTACTTGCAAACTGAGAGAGGCTTGTCCAAGGAATGTCAAAGAAGTTGAAATCTCCAAGAACGAGAAGAGGTGAGATACCCAGGCTCAATTCCTTTAGATGATCCATGAATCTAGCAAAGTCCTCAAGGCGGCACGATTGACTTCGATAACAAAGAACGACGACAATAACAGCGCTAGGAAAACATATTTGTATGGTGAGACACTGAAGATACGGAGAAAAGTTGATCGAAGAAAGAAGCGAGGAAGATAAAGCGCTATTTATCAGAGCAATTACTCCTCCTCCGGTTGTTTCTCCTTCCCTATCACACCTGTAGACATCGTAAGGAAAATTAGCAACAAGGGTGCTGTCATTTATCTTGTGCGGTTTACACCACGACTCAGTGATGAATAATCCAAGAAGGCGGCTGGATAGCAATGAGTAAAGATCTGGTAACTTGTTCATGATGGATCGTGCGTTTAAGAGAAGAAAACTCCCAAACGATTCAGAAAAAGGCTGAATATGAAGGAAAGAGGAGGTCAGAGGCATAGGAAGATGGTTGCAAGAAGAAGGTTGAGAGACAATCATTGGCAAGGACAGAAGACACGAAAAAGAGCTTTGAAGGCTAAGGAGAGGGAGAGGGGGAGGGGACGGAAGACAGGCAACCAAGGAGGCTGGAGAATGGGCAGGATATGTATCACTAGGAAGATGAGGCGTTTGGTACTGCGACTGAGTGCTGGGCGACATGGACAGTTGAGAATCGCAGCTAACGGATGTTCCAAAATGGCGCGAGCTTGACTGCGAGGAGAACCCTAGCTGCGTAGCACTTGGTGAACGAAGTGGACGCTCTCGTGGCTTCTTTAACTTGCAAATTTGCAGGTCTCGTACGATGAATTGGAGCATTCCACATTTTGAATTGAGTTCGCCTGCTTGCTTCCGTAATGAGCGGTCCAGCTCCAGCTCTTCAGTAGTGTAATCTCTGCGTGCATAGGAATGCACGAATTCTTTCGTCAAGCTTTGGCGGCCAGATCTCATGTGGCATAGCAGTCTATCCTTGAGATCTTGAGAAGGAAGAGTGATCTTTAAAATTCTACTGCGGCCGCTAGGTCCTTTTGGTTGACCTACTGGATGGCGATGGATGGTTATGCTTCCTTTGCGAAAGTGTTCAATCAGCTCTTCATCGCCAGAGGTTTCAACAACCTCTGTTAGGGCCTCCTGGTCAAACTTCCTTGTTGCTACCTCGTCTCTCTGCTCTGCAACTCCAATCCATGCGATCCTCCTCAACTTGTCATCAATCTTCCTTTCGTCGGCTTTAACTTTTACCATGGTGGAGTAAATTTCACTCTGACTCGTAACATTAGGGCGTCTCAGATCGGAAACTTTTTCCTCTAATGCGGAGATCCTCCTCAAAACCGCGTCTTGGCATGAACTGATCTCATCGATTTTTTTGAGTACCCTGTCGAAGGACGAGGCGAGAACGTTCTCCAAGCGGTCGATGAAGTTTTCAGTCAAAATCGGCCACTTCGTATGCGACTACCTAATATTTGGATTTCTAGGAAATCTAAGGTTTTCAGACATTGCACACTTCTGACAGGTTTTTCGGCAGTCACAATATCCTCTATAGTCTTGCTGCTAGGCTGATCAGGCACTTTTTGCATGTCTGAAACAAATGGACGAAAGCACAATGCCGCAGCCTGACTGCTCTTGAAAAGTCTGCAAAATAAAACTTTTATGCGAGAACATCACGCATATCAAAGCTCTGTATATCACAATGAAAACTCAGAAACGAAATGAATACTGTAAACGCACAGTGGACAAACCCGGAGTGAAGTACCGAAATGAAACCGAAGAAGGACGTCATTAATGAGCGAAACACGCGAAAAAACACAACGCGATGAACGCAGAGTTCTTCCTAGCCTTCGATCGACGTGCTGTCCTCACGCATATCGTAGCCCTTCGCGTTGCAGTAGTCTCCACGACACACGCACACCGTGACGCCATCGCCACGAGATCGACACCCTACACTGCCGTCGCTGGCACATCCACCGGAGAGACGACGTTCCTTCGAGCCTGAATCACTTAGATGAGTAACGAGAGTATATGCACTTCTCAGAGCTTATAAGATGTACATATATTCGTCCCATCTTAGAATACGTTACACCTTGACCCAACTAAAGTAAAGAGCATAAACGTCTTAGACAAAGTTCAAAACAGCTTTACTAGGAAGCTCCTATTTTGATAGCGACATATTGAATACCACCACCAGAGAGGTGCCGTTACTTCGGACCTGAATCAGCTCAGTGCGACGACAACAGACAACCATGGGGCGTTTTGTATATAAAAAAATTCCTGAGCACTAACACGGGCTTGCCTTGGGCACCGTGCAGTGGAGACGCAACGCTAACCGATGCATGCAGAATGATACCTGGCAGGAAATTTCGAAGAAAAAGCTCGACTAAAACGTTCCATTGTGTAGCAATGAGGGAGGACGATGCAGAAGCTGTGGAAAACTAGGTCATCTAAGCAACCGTTCTACACATTTGGTTGAAAACAAAGACCTCGCCGTTTTTTACGATACTTTATCCTGGTTTTCCCTAAAGTTTTTTTTGCAAATTTTTATAAACAACTCAAAAAAAGCGATTTGCATTATCAAAAGCTACGTTTCAATTTTTTAATATCGAACTTTGTCAATTTAGGAACACTAAAGTAAAAGTAAAAAGAAAGAAAGAAAAATGACCATCGCCGACAATACCTTCTGGTTACGTTTGCTTTTTTTGCGCAGCGTTATAATACTTTGTTCGAAAGAGGATGGTCTGCTTTATTTATTTATTTATTTATTACGTCTCGAAGACGTGCACATACAGAAAAGCAATTAAGTAGAACAGAAAACCACATTAATGAAAGCAAAACCAAAAGAAAAGAGCACTGTAACTGGGTAAAATACTAGGCTACTCTAGGCAACCATGCGTAAACCAGAATCCAATCAAACCAAATGAAACACTAACAATAGACTACGACAAAACAGCGAATAAAAAAAGAGATTTCGAAACAACATCTCACTCCATACCAGCCCTGTCCTTGAATTGCGCAAACGTAGGGAAGGCCGTCAGGTGAGCATGAATTTCGTAGAGGGAGACTACGCAGAGTGCGGTAAACATTATCAGAACTTATATCAACCCAATCAAGAACGTCACGAGGCCTGACAATCAGCTCGAGAGGCGCGGTAGACGTCTTCTTGTAAAATGATTCGAAATGTTTAGCAAAGACCTCCACCTTGTCGCCATCAGCTACGCATGATGTTCCATCTTTTGAAATTATTGTGCCTAAAGAAGACGAAGACTTCAACCTAGAGTTGCAGTAGCTCCAAAATCGCTTAGGATTTCTAGAATAGGCAATTTTTTCCTCATGAGCGATCTTAAGTTTGGCTAGCTTTCTGTTTAGTAGTCGAGATAGTCGAAGGTATTTAGGGTTTTGTAGACAGCTGCCGAAATTAAATAATTTTTTCACTCGTGCAGTTAAGAGATTTACGTGCCGAGGCAACTTGAATTCGTTGCCAGAGCGAAATCCACTAGGAACAAATTTTGCAATAAGGAAGTGGCAGTATTTGGCAAGAGCTAGGTAGCAGTCGTCAATACTTCTAACAGAATCAAAGACGTGCTGCCAGTTTATCTGAAGAAGGTGGCGACAGATAGAGGCATAGTCGCCTTTAGCAAAGTTGATGTAATATTTTGGAACAGAGGAGGGCTGGTCAAGTAGCAGCGAGAGGGCGACAGAAGCGTGATCAGACGTAGAGAATGGGGAAACAACAGAGACGCCGCTGATAACGGTGTGACTATTCGTAAGGACTACATCAAGAATGTTGGTCCCATGTGTGGGTTGCATCACCAGTTGTTTAAATCCATTCGAGAGAGCGAAGCTTGCAAAAAGCCTACCTTGACTTTTAGCACCCGCTTTACTTGCAAACTGAGAGAGGCTTGTCCAAGGAATGTCAAAGAAGTTGAAATCTCCAAGAACGAGAAGAGGTGAGATACCCAGGCTCAATTCCTTTAGATGATCCATGAATCTAGCAAAGTCCTCAAGGCGGCACGATTGACTTCGATAACAAAGAACGACGACAATAACAGCGCTAGGAAAACATATTTGTATGGTGAGACACTGAAGATACGGAGAAAAGTTGATCGAAGAAAGAAGCGAGGAAGATAAAGCGCTATTTATCAGAGCAATTACTCCTCCTCCGGTTGTTTCTCCTTCCCTATCACACCTGTAGACATCGTAAGGAAAATTAGCAACAAGGGTGCTGTCATTTATCTTGTGCGGTTTACACCACGACTCAGTGATGAATAATCCAAGAAGGCGGCTGGATAGCAATGAGTAAAGATCTGGTAACTTGTTCATGATGGATCGTGCGTTTAAGAGAAGAAAACTCCCAAACGATTCAGAAAAAGGCTGAATATGAAGGAAAGAGGAGGTCAGAGGCATAGGAAGATGGTTGCAAGAAGAAGGTTGAGAGACAATCATTGGCAAGGACAGAAGACACGAAAAAGAGCTTTGAAGGCTAAGGAGAGGGAGAGGGGGAGGGGACGGAAGACAGGCAACCAAGGAGGCTGGAGAATGGGCAGGATATGTATCACTAGGAAGATGAGGCGTTTGGTACTGCGACTGAGTGCTGGGCGACATGGACAGTTGAGAATCGCAGCTAACGGATGTTCCAAAATGGCGCGAGCTTGACTGCGAGGAGAACCCTAGCTGCGTAGCACTTGGTGAACGAAGTGGACGCTCTCGTGGCTTCTTTAACTTGCAAATTTGCAGGTCTCGTACGATGAATTGGAGCATTCCACATTTTGAATTGAGTTCGCCTGCTTGCTTCCGTAATGAGCGGTCCAGCTCCAGCTCTTCAGTAGTGTAATCTCTGCGTGCATAGGAATGCACGAATTCTTTCGTCAAGCTTTGGCGGCCAGATCTCATGTGGCATAGCAGTCTATCCTTGAGATCTTGAGAAGGAAGAGTGATCTTTAAAATTCTACTGCGGCCGCTAGGTCCTTTTGGTTGACCTACTGGATGGCGATGGATGGTTATGCTTCCTTTGCGAAAGTGTTCAATCAGCTCTTCATCGCCAGAGGTTTCAACAACCTCTGTTAGGGCCTCCTGGTCAAACTTCCTTGTTGCTACCTCGTCTCTCTGCTCTGCAACTCCAATCCATGCGATCCTCCTCAACTTGTCATCAATCTTCCTTTCGTCGGCTTTAACTTTTACCATGGTGGAGTAAATTTCACTCTGACTCGTAACATTAGGGCGTCTCAGATCGGAAACTTTTTCCTCTAATGCGGAGATCCTCCTCAAAACCGCGTCTTGGCATGAACTGATCTCATCGATTTTTTTGAGTACCCTGTCGAAGGACGAGGCGAGAACGTTCTCCAAGCGGTCGATGAAGTTTTCAGTCAAAATCGGCCACTTCGTATGCGACTACCTAATATTTGGATTTCTAGGAAATCTAAGGTTTTCAGACATTGCACACTTCTGACAGGTTTTTCGGCAGTCACAATATCCTCTATAGTCTTGCTGCTAGGCTGATCAGGCACTTTTTGCATGTCTGAAACAAATGGACGAAAGCACAATGCCGCAGCCTGACTGCTCTTGAAAAGTCTGCAAAATAAAACTTTTATGCGAGAACATCACGCATATCAAAGCTCTGTATATCACAATGAAAACTCAGAAACGAAATGAATACTGTAAACGCACAGTGGACAAACCCGGAGTGAAGTACCGAAATGAAACCGAAGAAGGACGTCATTAATGAGCGAAACACGCGAAAAAACACAACGCGATGAACGCAGAGTTCTTCCTAGCCTTCGATCGACGTGCTGTCCTCACGCATATCGTAGCCCTTCGCGTTGCAGTAGTCTCCACGACACACGCACACCGTGACGCCATCGCCACGAGATCGACACCCTACACTGCCGTCGCTGGCACATCCACCGGAGAGACGACGTTCCTTCGAGCCTGAATCACTTAGATGAGTAACGAGAGTATATGCACTTCTCAGAGCTTATAAGATGTACATATATTCGTCCCATCTTAGAATACGTTACACCTTGACCCAACTAAAGTAAAGAGCATAAACGTCTTAGACAAAGTTCAAAACAGCTTTACTAGGAAGCTCCTATTTTGATAGCGACATATTGAATACCACCACCAGAGAGGTGCCGTTACTTCGGACCTGAATCAGCTCAGTGCGACGACAACAGACAACCATGGGGCGTTTTGTATATAAAAAAATTCCTGAGCACTAACACGGGCTTGCCTTGGGCACCGTGCAGTGGAGACGCAACGCTAACCGATGCATGCAGAATGATACCTGGCAGGAAATTTCGAAGAAAAAGCTCGACTAAAACGTTCCATTGTGTAGCAATGAGGGAGGACGATGCAGAAGCTGTGGAAAACTAGGTCATCTAAGCAACCGTTCTACACATTTGGTTGAAAACAAAGACCTCGCCGTTTTTTACGATACCTTGTCCTGGTTTTCCCTAAAGTTTTTTTTGCAAATTTTTATAAACAACTCAAAAAAAGCGATTTGCATTATCAAAAGCTACGTTTCAATTTTTTAATATCGAACTTTGTCAATTTAGGAACACTAAAGTAAAAGTAAAAAGAAAGAAAGAAAAATGACCATCGCCGACAATACCTTCTGGTTACGTTTGCTTTTTTTGCGCAGCGTTATAATACTTTGTTCGAAAGAGGATGGTCTGCTTTATTTATTTATTTATTTATTACGTCTCGAAGACGTGCACATACAGAAAAGCAATTAAGTAGAACAGAAAACCACATTAATGAAAGCAAAACCAAAAGAAAAGAGCACTGTAACTGGGTAAAATACTAGGCTACTCTAGGCAACCATGCGTAAACCAGAATCCAATCAAACCAAATGAAACACTAACAATAGACTACGACAAAACAGCGAATAAAAAAAGAGATTTCGAAACAACATCTCACTCCATACCAGCCCTGTCCTTGAATTGCGCAAACGTAGGGAAGGCCGTCAGGTGAGCATGAATTTCGTAGAGGGAGACTACGCAGAGTGCGGTAAACATTATCAGAACTTATATCAACCCAATCAAGAACGTCACGAGGCCTGACAATCAGCTCGAGAGGCGCGGTAGACGTCTTCTTGTAAAATGATTCGAAATGTTTAGCAAAGACCTCCACCTTGTCGCCATCAGCTACGCATGATGTTCCATCTTTTGAAATTGAAAAAAAGGTGGGATAAAGGTATAGAGTCGAAGGCTTTGGAGAAATCAATGTATGCAGCGTAGACACGCTTCTTCTTATCCAATAGGTTGTGCCATAAAGAAACGGTTGTAAGGAGTGCGGTGGATGTAGATTTCTTCGGGAGGAAACCATGTTGACAAGAGTTGATAAGCCTTTTGGAAGTAAGAAATTCCTTTAAACGCCGACAAACAATCCTCTCCATTACTTTACTAATAGACGAAGAAAGGCATATAGGTCTGTAGTTCTTGTAATCATTTCGATTCCCTCTTTTGTACACAGGTCTAACAAGACCCAAACGCCAAATATCGGGTATAGCCCCATTCAGCAAAATTTTGTTGAACAATTGAGTGAGAACCGGAGTGAGGCCAAGTGCAGCCATTTCCAGAAACACGTAGGGAAGGCCGTCAGGTGAGCATGAATTTCGTAGAGGGAGACTACGCAGAGTGCGGTAAACATTATCAGAACTTATATCAACCCAATCAAGAACGTCACGAGGCCTGACAATCAGCTCGAGAGGCGCGGTAGACGTCTTCTTGTAAAATGATTCGAAATGTTTAGCAAAGACCTCCACCTTGTCGCCATCAGCTACGCATGATGTTCCATCTTTTGAAATTATTGTGCCTAAAGAAGACGAAGACTTCAACCTAGAGTTGCAGTAGCTCCAAAATCGCTTAGGATTTCTAGAATAGGCAATTTTTTCCTCATGAGCGATCTTAAGTTTGGCTAGCTTTCTGTTTAGTAGTCGAGATAGTCGAAGGTATTTAGGGTTTTGTAGACAGCTGCCGAAATTAAATAATTTTTTCACTCGTGCAGTTAAGAGATTTACGTGCCGAGGCAACTTGAATTCGTTGCCAGAGCGAAATCCACTAGGAACAAATTTTGCAATAAGGAAGTGGCAGTATTTGGCAAGAGCTAGGTAGCAGTCGTCAATACTTCTAACAGAATCAAAGACGTGCTGCCAGTTTATCTGAAGAAGGTGGCGACAGATAGAGGCATAGTCGCCTTTAGCAAAGTTGATGTAATATTTTGGAACAGAGGAGGGCTGGTCAAGTAGCAGCGAGAGGGCGACAGAAGCGTGATCAGACGTAGAGAATGGGGAAACAACAGAGACGCCGCTGATAACGGTGTGACTATTCGTAAGGACTACATCAAGAATGTTGGTCCCATGTGTGGGTTGCATCACCAGTTGTTTAAATCCATTCGAGAGAGCGAAGCTTGCAAAAAGCCTACCTTGACTTTTAGCACCCGCTTTACTTGCAAACTGAGAGAGGCTTGTCCAAGGAATGTCAAAGAAGTTGAAATCTCCAAGAACGAGAAGAGGTGAGATACCCAGGCTCAATTCCTTTAGATGATCCATGAATCTAGCAAAGTCCTCAAGGCGGCACGATTGACTTCGATAACAAAGAACGACGACAATAACAGCGCTAGGAAAACATATTTGTATGGTGAGACACTGAAGATACGGAGAAAAGTTGATCGAAGAAAGAAGCGAGGAAGATAAAGCGCTATTTATCAGAGCAATTACTCCTCCTCCGGTTGTTTCTCCTTCCCTATCACACCTGTAGACATCGTAAGGAAAATTAGCAACAAGGGTGCTGTCATTTATCTTGTGCGGTTTACACCACGACTCAGTGATGAATAATCCAAGAAGGCGGCTGGATAGCAATGAGTAAAGATCTGGTAACTTGTTCATGATGGATCGTGCGTTTAAGAGAAGAAAACTCCCAAACGATTCAGAAAAAGGCTGAATATGAAGGAAAGAGGAGGTCAGAGGCATAGGAAGATGGTTGCAAGAAGAAGGTTGAGAGACAATCATTGGCAAGGACAGAAGACACGAAAAAGAGCTTTGAAGGCTAAGGAGAGGGAGAGGGGGAGGGGACGGAAGACAGGCAACCAAGGAGGCTGGAGAATGGGCAGGATATGTATCACTAGGAAGATGAGGCGTTTGGTACTGCGACTGAGTGCTGGGCGACATGGACAGTTGAGAATCGCAGCTAACGGATGTTCCAAAATGGCGCGAGCTTGACTGCGAGGAGAACCCTAGCTGCGTAGCACTTGGTGAACGAAGTGGACGCTCTCGTGGCTTCTTTAACTTGCAAATTTGCAGGTCTCGTACGATGAATTGGAGCATTCCACATTTTGAATTGAGTTCGCCTGCTTGCTTCCGTAATGAGCGGTCCAGCTCCAGCTCTTCAGTAGTGTAATCTCTGCGTGCATAGGAATGCACGAATTCTTTCGTCAAGCTTTGGCGGCCAGATCTCATGTGGCATAGCAGTCTATCCTTGAGATCTTGAGAAGGAAGAGTGATCTTTAAAATTCTACTGCGGCCGCTAGGTCCTTTTGGTTGACCTACTGGATGGCGATGGATGGTTATGCTTCCTTTGCGAAAGTGTTCAATCAGCTCTTCATCGCCAGAGGTTTCAACAACCTCTGTTAGGGCCTCCTGGTCAAACTTCCTTGTTGCTACCTCGTCTCTCTGCTCTGCAACTCCAATCCATGCGATCCTCCTCAACTTGTCATCAATCTTCCTTTCGTCGGCTTTAACTTTTACCATGGTGGAGTAAATTTCACTCTGACTCGTAACATTAGGGCGTCTCAGATCGGAAACTTTTTCCTCTAATGCGGAGATCCTCCTCAAAACCGCGTCTTGGCATGAACTGATCTCATCGATTTTTTTGAGTACCCTGTCGAAGGACGAGGCGAGAACGTTCTCCAAGCGGTCGATGAAGTTTTCAGTCAAAATCGGCCACTTCGTATGCGACTACCTAATATTTGGATTTCTAGGAAATCTAAGGTTTTCAGACATTGCACACTTCTGACAGGTTTTTCGGCAGTCACAATATCCTCTATAGTCTTGCTGCTAGGCTGATCAGGCACTTTTTGCATGTCTGAAACAAATGGACGAAAGCACAATGCCGCAGCCTGACTGCTCTTGAAAAGTCTGCAAAATAAAACTTTTATGCGAGAACATCACGCATATCAAAGCTCTGTATATCACAATGAAAACTCAGAAACGAAATGAATACTGTAAACGCACAGTGGACAAACCCGGAGTGAAGTACCGAAATGAAACCGAAGAAGGACGTCATTAATGAGCGAAACACGCGAAAAAACACAACGCGATGAACGCAGAGTTCTTCCTAGCCTTCGATCGACGTGCTGTCCTCACGCATATCGTAGCCCTTCGCGTTGCAGTAGTCTCCACGACACACGCACACCGTGACGCCATCGCCACGAGATCGACACCCTACACTGCCGTCGCTGGCACATCCACCGGAGAGACGACGTTCCTTCGAGCCTGAATCACTTAGATGAGTAACGAGAGTATATGCACTTCTCAGAGCTTATAAGATGTACATATATTCGTCCCATCTTAGAATACGTTACACCTTGACCCAACTAAAGTAAAGAGCATAAACGTCTTAGACAAAGTTCAAAACAGCTTTACTAGGAAGCTCCTATTTTGATAGCGACATATTGAATACCACCACCAGAGAGGTGCCGTTACTTCGGACCTGAATCAGCTCAGTGCGACGACAACAGACAACCATGGGGCGTTTTGTATATAAAAAAATTCCTGAGCACTAACACGGGCTTGCCTTGGGCACCGTGCAGTGGAGACGCAACGCTAACCGATGCATGCAGAATGATACCTGGCAGGAAATTTCGAAGAAAAGGCTCGACTAAAACGTTCCATTGTGTAGCAATGAGGGAGGACGATGCAGAAGCTGTGGAAAACTAGGTCATCTAAGCAACCGTTCTACACATTTGGTTGAAAACAAAGACCTCGCCGTTTTTTACGATACTTTATCCTGGTTTTCCCTAAAGTTTTTTTTGCAAATTTTTATAAACAACTCAAAAAAAGCGATTTGCATTATCAAAAGCTACGTTTCAATTTTTTAATATCGAACTTTGTCAATTTAGGAACACTAAAGTAAAAGTAAAAAGAAAGAAAGAAAAATGACCATCGCCGACAATACCTTCTGGTTACGTTTGCTTTTTTTGCGCAGCGTTATAATACTTTGTTCGAAAGAGGATGGTCTGCTTTATTTATTTATTTATTTATTACGTCTCGAAGACGTGCACATACAGAAAAGCAATTAAGTAGAACAGAAAACCACATTAATGAAAGCAAAACCAAAAGAAAAGAGCACTGTAACTGGGTAAAATACTAGGCTACTCTAGGCAACCATGCGTAAACCAGAATCCAATCAAACCAAATGAAACACTAACAATAGACTACGACAAAACAGCGAATAAAAAAAGAGATTTCGAAACAACATCTCACTCCATACCAGCCCTGTCCTTGAATTGCGCAAACGTAGTACTTGCCGCTGTATTAAATAAAAATAAATATCCAAGGTCAATAACGTATTTGTTTACTAAAAAATTGTTAGTTGGTGACCAATAAGAAGGTCAACGGGGATATATTATCGAAAGGGGAACCTTTTGAAGCTACCAGCCATCGGGATACTAAAATCATATAATGTCGATCCATCGATAAGAGAAATTCAGATCATCCTGAGCACGCTCCCGGTTTCAGGGGCCTCATTATACTGGTACGCACCGCGCGAAAGTTATACGAATTATAAGAAATATAAAAATTTATTAAATATGAAAAATTATAAAAAAGAAAAAGAAAAGAAAAATAAATTATAAATAAGAAATTTATATGAAATTGGGTTCAATTTTTTCGCCCATTTTGGTCTTCCTTAATTTTCAGGGCATTAAGGTAGAGTTCTAGAAGGCATATATTATTCTTACCAGCAGCTCCTACTCATTCTTTGTACAGCGTTATCTGCTTTCGAAGGCGAATGGGCGCAATAACGGGACGGGAGGAGGGGGCAGCCCATGGGCTTTTTCCTTTTCCCTTCAATTTTCCACATTGTACACGAACCGACGCGTACGTACAAGTTGCAGTGAGAGCGACCTAGGTCCAGCGGCATGTCTCGCGCGAACTAATCGAGTAAAAACCCGTCCTGCATATGGAAAATGTAGTTTTTAAGTACTGATGAGCTGCCTCCCCCGTCCACTCATTGCGCCGGTAAAATACTATCAAAGCTGCTGTTGCACTGCCGTGATTTAGAGGTGGAGGTGCTGCTAAAAAAATGAGGACATTCTGCAATAAGGGATAATAAAGAAAAAATGACGACGTTGATCAGAACCTTTTGGGATGCGCTAGCCAGTCCACTTCCACGGGAAATCGTGGAAGCAATCCGAATGTGTATTCTCATATAAACACATGCTCTTTTCTTCAGCGTTTTATTAATCACAGACAGCTCTGGCAGCAACTCTGTCGCGAACGCGATCTCTCTTCTGTCCCGATGAGGTGACATCGATCAGCCTGGGAAAATCGCTGAGGTAAGCATCATCGATGTAAATGCCTCCGCTGGCCCGCTGGCATCAGCTAACAGCGAAACCAAGCAGTCACACTTGCTGCTGGGACGTCGGTGGCACCGATAGCAGCATCGTATTTAGGGGAAATGAAGTGTGAAATGTGGGGTTGGGCGAAGAGGGAAGGGAGGGAGAGGGGTGGAAACTAGTAGCATAACAGGAAGTAGAGAAATAATGGTAAATGTGGGCCTACATGACTAATAATGGGTGCCATCCACCACAGTAGCCTCCACAGACAACATATGCCAAGGAAGGCTAAGGTGGTGGACCAGGCTCATGGTGGGCCAAGCCAACCCACAATGCCACTAAAAGAAGCAATTTACTTAAAGATAAGTGGCATTGTGAGCCGCCATGGTCCACAGAGCCCGAAAAATCATGGAATGCAAGCCCAATAGAGCAACACAAAAGGTAAAACAACTCACCGAAGTGCGGCTAAAGACGTGCGCATGGCGTCGGCAACTAGGCGCCTTTGCCAGGCATTGAATTTGCGGCTGGCGGCCAGCTCAGAGCTGGTAAGGGCCAGCGGAGGGATGCATTGGGTCAGAAATTGGCCGCGGAGCAAAACCCTCGCCTTGGAGGTAAATGTTCCCCGACGCGCTGACGGGGTAGCATTTACCTCGACACTTACCTCGGATTTTTCCCGCCGCGCGTTCATGAATCGCGCGTAAGTGGAGAGTGGGGGTAAATGTTGCATGTCCCCGCCGGTAAATCGTTCATGAATCCAGGCCCAGGAGAGGACCGCAGGGCATAGTGAGCACTACGCTCACCCCGCCCTCATGAATCCCAACCAATATGGTCGTGGAAGACGTCCTTTCTCTCCTCCTGCCACGGATGTTATATTTGCTGCTGATTACGAGGAGAAATAAACCTCATGGAGTGTGATGCGTTCTGTCGGAAGAATCGGTTGACCGCGGAAAATTTGTTCGTGCTTATACGTATCTGCGTACGTTTAATGCACCGTACTCCCAGAAATATCCGGCAGACAAACCTTTACGGCATCGAATCGTAAATCTTGGTTGGATATGTGAAATATTTACATAGGTTCTGATACATACCTTTGGTTTTGTAGGCATATTCGCATCCGTGATCACATTCGACAATAGTGGTGAACTCCGATTTGCCAAATTTGTAGCAGTCATCGTCGGCCAGAACTAACACAGTGACACAGAGCAACAGCGCAAGATATGGAGATATGGCACTTTGCCTTGGCATCTCTAAATTCAAAATGTTTAAGAAGAACAACAATGTGTGTGTCTTGGCTCTTACCAGGAGACTATCTCAACGAGAGGTCGGAGCGGCCCAAGTGTTGTGTACGGGCAGAATCGACTCTCCCTAGGAAGTAACAAACTGCAGGTATCTCGACCCCAATACAACTCTGTGCAGATTTGGGGACGACGGAAGTTGGTCCGTTTTCGGCGTATTGATGCACGTTCTTCGCAGATGACGAGCGCCTGCGGGATGAGGATTCGTATCGTGGCCATCAGCAGGGCTCAGATGGCGTAGTAGGGAGCGACCCGATCTTGTGAGCGAGGAGTCGGGGGTTTGGATTCCGCAGACTGAGCTTGTCTTGCACTTTCGCAAAACACATGTTTTTCGTGTATGTGATCCAATTCTTGTGTATTATAGCATTCATCCGTGCATTTACATATATAGCACATGCTTCAAGCTACAGATTACTGTAATATTTACTTCTGAAGAACTGAGGCAGCTTTCCACAACAATGCCACCTGCGAAGTAAATCAGTTACAAAATATTTAACATGGCATACCTATAACTTCACGCAAAATTGGCTTACAAATAAGCAACCGTCCAAAAAGAGGAATATTTCAGGCAAATAATGTTTTTGTCGTTGCAGGGCACTCGCACATGACGGCATCTAGCACCACGATCTTCATTTAGAAGTAAACATTTAAGTTTGAAGCATGTGTGAAGATGGATCACAAACGTGAAAACATGGGTTTTGCTAACGCGCAAAACAAACGCAGTCCGTCGGATCCGAACCCCCGACTCCTCTCTCACGAGATCGGAGCGCTCCCTACTACGCCATTCGAGCTCTGCACTAGGCCGCAACACGAACCCTCATCCCGACCGCGCCCGAAACACATGAATCAATATGCTGCAAACAGCCCGACTTCCGTCGTCCCTAACTCTGCGCAGAGTTGTATTGGGGTCGAGATACCTGCAGTTTGTTACTTCCCAGGGAGAGGCGGTTCTGCCCATATACAACACTTGCGCTGTTCCGACCTACCGTTGAGATAGTATCCTGATTAAGACGTCGAAGCAGACGAGATCTTTTGTTTGGACCGAATAAGATCTCATCAAAATAGGAACACCGTTTACAATTTGCTGGCTAGGAAGGGTTAAGCATGCGCGCCTGTATACGACCATTCTCACATAAAAACACAGTCTGCACTGTTATCAATTGCCTTATGAAGACGGACGGAAATACAGGGTGTACCGTGTTCGGAAAGAGGAGTTAAACTTCTTTATCAACCTTCTGGTCAATGCCTCTCGCTTCTCGCTGCTAATGAAAATCAGCTAAATCAGGTGTGGTTTGCCGATAATTTTCATTACAGACTTGCACGTATTGCATCTACCAATGCCATAGGAGTAGCACATGAATTTTCCACAAAAAGAAATAAATTTGGCGCCTCAGGATTAAACTGTGATGACAAACTTTATAAAAAAGAAAATCGGGTCCTAGTCGCAAATGTGGGCAGCAAACGAAGGCGGGAACGCGTAATCCAATCAGGGGCGTGAGACACTGAATGGGCGTGATAGTCGGAGAGTGTGTGCACATTACAGTGCATGTTTGGTTGATTGGTATTTGATCTGAAGCGGAGCCTTCTAGAGGTTTGCCAACCCATTACTGAGTCTTCTTTCACTTATGTGCGCATGGCAGCGCAGATGAATGAGGTGATGGTTGTCGTCCGCTCAACGAATCGAAGTCATTGGTTCTGGTTCCGTCTAGCTAGCCAAGGCTCCCAACCCTACGGGGTCGATGGTCTGGTATCACACTTGTCTGGAGGGGCAAAACACTGATTTATCTATTGGCCGGTCACCGCGCGTCATTTCGCAGGACAAATTCGAATTCTGAAGAATGAGAAAGAAGTAAAATGCATGGCGTATCTCAAAAAGGAATTGATTTGCTACGTCCTTCGTTTTTTCTAATATTTCAAGTCACTTTAAATTGTAATTCTTCGCCTGAGATTTAAATATGCCGAAAATCGCTGCATTGTGTTTGACCCCGAATAGTGCCAAATTGACTCAGCCGGCGGGTTTTTCTGATTTTTCGACTCTGTTCTAAAGAAATTTTTAGACTGATACTTTCTTCACATGCTAACATGGTAAAAAAGGAAAGGTTGTTATTAGGGCAAGCGAGGGATGCGCCATGCGTTCTGTATCAATGGAACATTGTGAACTCGATGACTTCGGTGAATTTGATTGATAGGTGAATAGGTACGAGACTTGTCTGGGAAGAACAAAACACCGTCTTGACCATCGGTTCGTCGCCGCAAATCATTGTACGGGCAAAAACGCGTTCAAATTGCCTTCACGATATGCTATAGAACTAGAATGTGCGGCGCATCCTTCGAAGACATTGGTTAGCGCCGTCCTCTATTTCTTTTATATTAGTGGGGGGGGGGGCAAAAGTAATGAGACAAAATGAAAAATCTTTATCTCTTTATAACTCAATTACAACTCAACAATGCTGAGGAATGTATTTGCCATTAAGGGCAAGGACCTTGCTGCCATCGCTCAGCCAACTTCCTGATCCCATCCTTCCAGAACTGCTTGGGCCTGGTGTTGGTCAACTGCTCGATATGGTTGTCAAAGACCGCCTGGGTTCTTGTGTCCCTTCCGACTAGGAAGTCCTTTGGGCTCAAGTAGTAGTGGTAGTCGCATGTAGAGATGTCCAGCGAATACGGTGGGTGAGGCATGTGAACGTAGCCCAGCTGGCCAAGCTTATCCGTGGTTACTTGTTCCCGATGAGGTGCGGCGTTGTCGAAGAGGAGAACCTTCTTGAAGCGCTGCGAATGAATAAGAGCGAGTCGCCGGCCCATCTCCTCTATTTCGTTCACCATGGCCTTGGAGTTCATCGTGGTGCTCTTGGTAAACAGCTTCCAGTATACCGGTCCATGGGCGCAGACCTCCAAAGATGCTTCTCGCCGTGAACATCTCGCCGAACGAAGGTCGGTAACAGGTCACCAGGCCTCACCCAGACTCGCTGCTTGGCAGGGTTAAGGTAGAAGACGTACTTCTCATCCTGCGTGAATATTGAGCCCAGGCTGCTTGGGGTTTGGAATTGGGCGAGATTTGCGCGACACAGGTCGACTCGTCAGACTGGGGTTTCGGCATGCTTTTGGAAAGGGTGAAAGTGGTAACTTCTCAGATGGGCTTCAGTAAGTAGCAAACGAACATACAAATACGATGAGCACGAAACCAGACTCCAGCCACGAGATATATGGACACGGCATGGGGTGTCTCATTACTTTTGGCCCCCCTAATACTTATACCTTCTAATAATAAATAATATTTTTCTGATGAAAAAAGACTCATTCCCTTCTTTACCGTAGAAGCAGCAGCTATATAACTTTAGCTGTACACTTCGCATCCAGGTTCAAACGAAGTCTCAGCATTGAGCACTGAATCGTAGTCAAACGTGTCTACTGTTGACGACGTCTTTCACCTTGCTCACAGCTCCGTTCTTAATCACAGAAAAACAGAATTGGTGAGGAATTTCACTGTTCTCCTTCTGTTTTCCCGTAGTTAGGACACTGACGTCGACGTTTCGATCGATATGTGATAATATTTTTGGAAAATTTAAGCACTGGCTTCTTTAAAGTGCGAAGTTTTGCGACTTCTCTCGAGTCGATTTTTGACAAGGATTTGGTCTGCTTCTTAAGATGCGGAGGTCTTCGTGCTTTTGAATTCAATAAAAATAGAATGAATGTTCGCGTCAATCAATAGCTTTGCAGGATGCGCCACGCCTTCCACTTTTACGGATATCTTGAAGGTAGTGCGAATGCGTATCCTACTGGTGTCCAGCCGAGAAAGGTCGATGGAGAAGCCAGAGATTTACCCTGAAAAACGTTGGTTTACCTTGGTAGGACTCGAGTCACTTCTCGAGCCCGGCACACACCACAACGGCGCCTTGTACGTCCGTGCTACACGCACTCAAATCCAACCTTCTTCACCTGTATCACTTGTCGGCCCGTTGATCATCGAGTTGCTCAAGCGGGCGCCAACTGCGTCTCCGTTCGTTCCTGTCGTGTGCCAAAGTGCTCCAATGAGTCTTCCTCTCTCATGGGACAAGAAGAACGTCATCGCATCGTTCGTTCAGAGCCTTAGGCCCGTTTATAATTCCGACGCCGAGCGCGGCCACAATACTTGGCGTCGCTTGGCGTCGAAGTATAAACGGGCCTTTAACGAAGTCCAATCAACGCGATGCGATGCGATGTTCTCTTGATATCTCACGGAATCCAGTCGATGACTGCTCTCGTTGTGTGGGTGTCTACGAAACGCGCTGCATGACCGGCCCACCTAATTTTCGACGGCTTCGTCAATGAAAAATCCATCCCTATGCTTCCAAATTTGCGAGTATACCAGCGCTGCCTCTATAGTTGTACTAATCTGTACAAGCAAGTAGAATGACACGTCAGTGATTACATTTGGGATGCGCCACGTATTATTTTACCTTATTTCTTTCTAAAATACAGGGTGTTCCAAAAAATGTAACACTGTTTGAAAGGTCATAACTTTGCTCGCAGAAGATAACAAACAAGTTATGGGCTCATATGAAAGCTAAAAAATAACATATGAGCAGTATGGATTGCGCTATGCACCTATCTGAATTCTTGCATTTTGCACTCGACTGATTGTGCTTTACTTGAATACTTGTGGTAATTTCTCGTTAAATGGGCCGTATTGATTAATTTGTGCTTTTTTTGAAATTTCAAACTTAAAAACACACTATGTCTTGCAAAAAATGCAGGTTCTATTTGAAAAGTTCTAACATTGCTGCTAATAAAGCTTTTAGAGCTGCTCAAGGCACATATAAATTTGTGACGTTCAAGTGGTCAAGATCGCGCCATGTACTCGTCTGAAACTTTACATTTTAGACTCGATTGATTGTGCATGGGCTGAATGCGTGTTACGGTCTTGTTACTACTTGGCCACATTAACCTGCGCTGTGCTTTTTTCAACGTTTAGAACTTGTCGATCAGTGATCGTGCAAGACACATGACATGTGAGTTTATTGATTTATCGATTGCACAATTTATCGATCTGGCTTTGCTCTAATAACGCTCTCTTCATATCTAAGCCCATAACAAGAGTCATGCCCGGCTCTAGGCTTTCCTTCGAGGGGAAGAAGCTTGTTCTGAAGTGCTATTGGAAGTTCGGAAACATCGTCGAAGTGCAGACGCGATTCAGCGACTACTTCTCCAAAGCATCACCGATTCGCGTCGCCCATGCACAATCAGTCGAGCCTGAAATGCAAGATTAGGGGCGAAGGCATGGCGCAATCTTGAAAATCTGCATGCCACAGACATCTCGCTACCCTGTGCCTTCACATAAGTCTCAAGCATCTTGCAAGCTTCGCTAGAAGCAATGTTAGAACCTTTCAAATGGTACCTGCATTTTTTGTAGGATACGCTGCGTCTTGCAAAAACCTGTAGAATTTTTAAGTTTTGAACCTTAAAAAGCGGGAGTCAATCGATACGGTCCCTTTAAGAAAGAATTTTAACAAGTATTCAACCGAAGCACAATCATTCGAGTGTGAAACACAATATTTCAGACGAGTGTATGCCGCATTCCATAACGCTCCTCATATGTCGGAAAATTTCTATTTTATTAAGCTTTCATATGAGTTCCTATAACTTTATTTGATTCTGTTTAGCTCACTTGCCATAGCGTCCAATTTGATGTGAAATTTATATTTTCTCCCATTCAATCCCTTCCAATTAATTTGTCAGTAATTTATCGACTGCATATATCTTAGAATAGACAACTAGATCGGACTGACGATAACATTGAGAATGAAATCAATCGATATCTCCACGAGTAGGCGGCGCCTACAACAGCTGCGCCATTGGGACGCCAGTGAATCCGTGGAGCTCAGTAGTTCAAAGCATGACTTTACACGGGAAAAGAATGCAGCGAAGATTCAAGAAGTTTCACAACGTTACACCGAAGTTACTTCTGTGATTTCGCTTGCAATGGCCTCTACTGGGGCAAAAAGAGGTTAATCCATTCAGTATTCCGGTCCTATAATTGGGTTCGGGACTGCAGTTGTGGGCAACCGGTTTTCGATTCTGCGTCACAGCGTCAGTAGTCAGAGACTGGTTTGCAGAAATCTTTCAGAGACGACTCGACTTTATTCGGATCTTCCAAGGAAGTAGAATCTATAGGGCTATTTTGGCACGTGTCCTGGATTGAATCGACGACGAATAAGGCGGGCGATATAGACAAGGCTTTACATGGTACAGGTTTTATGGTGAATAAAGGCAAATTTTTGAAGAAAAAAAAATCGGACATTCAGAGCCAATGACGGCAACATTGAGCACACAGTTGATTACGGTAGGTTACGGTTGGGAAAAGTGGTGAGTAACGATACATACGGCTGTTTAAGAGCGAACAGTGAGTGAACTTGCGTTACATTTTATGATATCGCTTGTCCACAGCCTTAGCTTCGATGAAAATGCTACACAATCAATTATAGAAAAAAGAATAGATAAGGACGACATTTGGGATACGCCACGCGCACTACTTCTGCGGGATATCGTGGAGGTAATTTTAATTGGTTTATTTACCCAAGTTTAAGGTAAGTGCCATCGATGATTCACGTATGTGGGCTGATCCACCGAAATACCATCATTTGCACGTCATTAGCGGTCATTCTGAGAAGTAGCTTGAATGCGTATTTGTCCTATACAATAACTTGCAGTGGTCAGCCGATGGGCAAACCAGTTTTTTCACTCTTCGGCGACAGTTTTGGTTACAATTTACTTACCCCAGAGTGATGGAAGCCTTAGCTGGTCTGGTGGGAAGACCGAACCAAGAATCTGACATCGAGTGTACGCGGCAGCCGGCACCTCCCCCAACCGCGCCAACACGCGCCCATAGGGGAAGTAAGCCTTGATGATGAGTCGAATCTGGTTTAATTACCCAAGTTTGGGGTAAACGCCATTCACGTATGTCAACTAAACCACCGCCATCATTTGCACGTCGTCAGCGGTCATCCAGATAGAAGTAACTTGAATGCGTAATTGTCCTATACAATAACTTGCAATGGCCAGCCGATGAGCAAGCCAGTATTTTCCTCTTCGGCAACAATTTTGGCTACAATTTACTTACCCCGGAATGATGGAAGTCTTGGTTGGTCTGGTGGGAAAACCTAACCAAAGACCCGACATAGAGGGCACACGACAGCAGGCACCTCCATCAACTGCGCCAACACGCGCCCGTAGGAAAAGTAAGCCTTGGTGATGGGTTAAAAAGCTCTAGAAAGCTCCGCTCCAGAACGAAGGCAATGCCGCAGAGCTCAGAAGGGATGCGCCACGCGCACTACTTCAGCGGGATATATTGGAGGTAATTTTAATTGGGTTTAATTACCCAAGTTTGGGGTAAACGCCGTCGACGATTCGCGTATGTGAACCAAACCACCGAAATGCCCTCATTTGCACGTCATTAGCGGTTATCCCGAGAAGTAGCCGTCCTATACAATAACTTGCACTGGCCATCCGAAAGACAAGCCAGTATTTTACTCTTCAGAGACAATGTTGGCTACAATTTGCTTACTCCGGAGGGATGGAAGGCTTTTTTGGTCTGATGGGAAATCCGAACCAAAAACCTGGCATCGGGGTGCACGCAACAACCGGCACCTCGATCACCTGCGCCAACTCACGCCCATAGGGAAATGAGCCTTGGTGATGGGCCGAATCTGGTTTAATTACCCAGGTTTGGGGTAAATGCCACCAGAGTTGCGTATGTGAATTGATCCACCGAAATGCCCCCATTTGCACGTCATTAGAACCTGGAATTGAGTACACGCGACTGTCGGCACCTCCTCTAGCTGCGCCAACACGCGCCCATACGGGAGATAAGCTTTGTTGATGATTTTAAAAGCCTCTAGAAAGCTCCGCTCCAAAACAAAGGCAACGGCAACGGCGCAGAGCTCCTTCAAGGGTTCAGAAAAGGATAAAGTACGGTGTTAATAGATACTTGATGGGATGTGCCACGCATTGTACCCATACGAAATATCGTGGGAAGTCAATGCGAACGCGTATTTGGCCTGCAGAATGACTGGCGGTGGCCACTAGGTGGACAAGTCAACGGTTTTCCTTCCCAAACGAATACCAATACCAATTAACCGACTTCGCCTGAGCGGGGATTGTGACCAAGAAGCTCGACTTGGTGCATGTTGCAGCCGACATTTTCTCCAAGGGCGTCACCTCGCACCCAAGGGGGTACAGTAAGTACTACGGTAATTTAACTTCTCAACAACCGGCTTCGAAGGGAAACCGTCTTTTCGAGGAGCGGTAAGGGTGATAGGAAAATAGATATCTATGGGACCCCACAGAACACAAAATTGAGCCCAAATAATTCTGACGACACCGACTAGCACTAAGGCGGGTACCAGCGGAGTTCGGCCGTGACTGACAGAGCCCTGGAATGCGGAGAAGGAGGCGACGGTCGATTTTGTCGGCGAAGAAAAGCGACCGACTGAATTGCGTTTCCGAGTGCGCAATCGATGACGTGAGCAGCGGAAATGCTCTGCGGCGGCGGCCGTGTCGGTGTTTACTCGAACACCCCGACGACGTGTGAGTTCAAACAGCGGCCAACGAGTCGATCGAAGTCGATTATCGACGCTGATGGGGTAGTGTTACAGGTTCTTGATTGCATAATAGATGAATGATGGTGTTAATCAATCTCTTTTGGGATGCGCCATGCATTCAATAGTCGAGGCCGTTTGAATGCGTCGCCTACACATTGATTTCAGGTGACGAGCCGACGAAAAAGTCAGTGATTCTTCCTTCACAGGAAAGTCTGGTAGCAGTTCTCCGACCTAGAAGGGATGGAAAACGAATGCTTGATGGCTCACCAATGAAATATTAAGTCGTTGCATATGAAATGGCCGATTTTGACTCGGAAGTTTGACAGATCATAACTTTGCTTGGAAGCAATTTTATCAATTGAGATAAGCACCATAACAATTACCACACGTTTTCAATGCGGCAAATGCCTAGTTATTCCATCCTTCTAAAAATCAGAATTACGAGAACTAATAAAACAGGAGGTCATTTTCGACATCATCTTGGTTGCTGAATTTTTGTCCTTCACACGTTGATCTAAATGCTTCAAAAATGACAATCTTTGAAAAAACCAATCCTAATATTCTTTTTATTAGGGGGGGGGGGCAAAAGTAATGAGACAAATTGAAAAAAATCTTTACTCATTTACAACTCAACGATGCTGAGGAATGTATTTGCCATGAAAGGCAAGGCCCTTGCTGCCATCGCTCAGCCAACTTCCTGATCCCATCCTTCCAGAACTGCTTGGGCCCGATGTTGATCAACTGCTCAATATGGTTGTCAAGCACTGCTTGGGTTCTTGTGTCCCTTCCGACCAGGAAGTCCCGTAGGCCCAAGAAGTGGTGGTAGTCCCATGGAGAGATGTCCGGCGAAAACGGTGGGTGAGGCATGTGAACGTAGCCCAGCTGGCCAAGTTGTCGAAGAGGAGAACCTTTTTGAAGCGCTGCGAATGAATAAGAGCGAGTCCCAGGCCCATCTCTTCTAGTTCGTTTACCATGGCCTTGGAGTTCATCGTAGTGCTCTTGGGAAACAGCTTCCGGTAAACCGATCCATGGGCGCAGACCCAAAAGCTCCAACGGTGCTTCTCGCCGTGAGCATCTCGCCGAACGAAGGTCGGTAACAGGTCACCAGGCCTCACCCAGACTCGCTGCTTGGCAGGGTTAAGGTAGAAGACGTAGTTCTCATCCTGCGTTAAGATTGAGTCCAGGCTGCTCGGGGTTGGGAATCGGGAGAGATTTGCGCGACACAGGTCGACTCATCAGACTGGGGTTTCGGCATGAGACTGGGGTTTTGGCATGCTTCTGGAAAGGGCAGAAGTGGTAACTTCTCAGATGGGCTTCAGTAAGTACCTTTATTTGGGCGAGTGCCTCCTTCGACTGCGCTCCACGCCCCCTTATAGGCTGTTTAGCCTCCAAGTTTCGATTAATTGAAAGATTCGGGTCCAAAGTTCCAAATAGCCACTGCACACTCTTGCATCCTCTTGAGGCCAGAGATCGAGCCAGCTCTGCCTTAGCTCGCCTTCTTAATTGCCGAGTGAGCTGCACCTTAATCACTACATAGTAAGCGATTCACAGTAATTCCTTAATTGATATTTACTCAGAACAGCGCGAATACTTCTACCAACTTCCTGTATGGCAGTCGCTCATCTCTCTACTTCCTTACACTTTCCTTTTCGCAACAATTCCTACACCTTTAAAGTTAATGGAGATCTTTTATGTCGAATACCTAAGGTTATGTTTCTCGAAAAGTTTTGGGCCAATAGTCCAAAAATTAACACAGCAAATACAGTTGAAACAAATTACAAACTCAGTTAAAGATATAGTTCTAATTCAAATCTAAAAGGCTTCATTATCCTGTGAGCTGGCTTTCCAATCCTGTCCGCCAGAATTCTGTGGAGGCTGTGAAGAAAGAACTGACTAGGGAAGGGTTTCGACCTTCCATGGAACTTCAAGATGAGACCAGGATCATTAGAAAGAGCTCGGAATGCTGATTGCGAATATGGGTGTTAAAATTGCAAAATGAAATTCCTGAGCGAGTTATGGCCTGCCAAATGCGACGGGCCTCACCACAGGCCGGCCGTGCGATGCACATGGCGCGAGAATGGTGAGTCATCGAGGCCCCGTAAGGAGGGGCCGCTAGCTGCGGCGGTGGCGTAGGAGTAGTGCTCCTCCTCGTCAGGTGCGACGTCGTTGGTTCGGCCTCCATTGCTGCCGATTTTTTTGCACACTATCATTTATCTTCGAAATGATCTTTTGTTCTGAATTATGTCACGTATTTGATTAAATCCCCTTCATGTGCCACCTCACCGCGGTGAAGGGGTGAACATCACTTTGTGATGGCTAACGGCACAAACGGTCACGCAGTACGCGACGCTTGTCGTGTATGGGCGGCTCTTCTGTATCCCTGGCCAGGAACATGTGAGTAACCAGACCACCGGTACGGCTCAAACAACTAAACCCGCGCCCCAGTCCCCCGCGCGCCGGAGGTGGACTTCTACGACGTCGGTTGCATCCACCTCCGGCGAGGGGCCATCTAATCTCGGAGTTAAACTATCAGGACGTCATTGGAATCGGACTACCGGAAACTCCCTCCCACCACGACACGGAAACTGCCTATTCGTCTGCACTTATAACTGTCGTTCGATCGCATCTGAGCAGGATCTTCGGACACTGCTTTATAGAAGCCGAAACATCAAATACGACGTTATCGCCATGCAGGAAACGAAAGGCAGAATGGAAACCATAAGAAGGACCGACCACAACGAGCTTCTCATTATCGGAGCAAAGGTGGACAGAAAGAATATTGGCGGAGTTGGATTTCTCGTCAATTCGACAGTGCACCACCTAGTAGACTCTTACAAGATCATCAGTCCGCGAGTAGCTGTTCTTCGTCTGGAAACCAAAGATCAAGTAACCATCTCCATCATAAATGGATATGCTCCAACATCTGCGGCCACAGATGAAGAAAAGGAGGAATTCTACAAGCTGATCGAAAGGACTGTCAACGACGAGAAGAGCTACTACAAAGTTGTCGTTGGTGACTTTAACGCTATCGTCGGTACGAATGATCACGACGAATGGAGGCTAGGACCACACGGAACTTCATCAGGGAACGAAAACGGAGAGCGCCTGATAGACTTCCTATCCGCGTGCCGTCTCTACCATGGAAATTCTATGTTTAAGAAGCCTTCAAACCGACGATGGACCTGGGAAAGCCCAAATGGAGAAACACGTTCGGAGATCGACCATGTTCTTACGAACAGACGCTGGAGTTTGTTCGACGTCTCCGTGCTGCCTTCATTTGACACCGGCTCGGATCACCGTCTTGTCCGTGCGAAGCTGACTCTCAAAAAGAGGATGTTCAAGCGTGACACCCATAAACCGGCACCGGTGAGGATCCCCACATTCAAGTCTGAGGAGTTGGAATATGCGATAAAGTCGTATGATTGGAATCTTCTTGAAGATCCAGCGGAAGACTACGACCTTCTCTCCAAAGGACTGTTGAAATGTGCTAGCAGCTCTTGCGAAGCCACATCGACGTCTGCTTCAAGACTCAACGCACATGCGATTAAACTCTTGGAGCAAAGAAGAGCTGTTAAACTGGATCCTAATGCTTCCCATCTGGAAAAAGTCACCATCTCGAAGGCCTGTCGAATTGCAGTGAAGGAGTCCATTCAAGCCTACAGAAGATTGAAGCTGTTAGAAGCGGCTGGGAAAGGTTCAAGCATAAAGCGCTGCAAACGAGATCTCTGCGATCAGAAGGCAATAATGTCAGCCCTTGTGGATAAGGATGGAACAACGCAAACGTCTCGAAGAGCGATGGAGGCCATCGTTCAGGAATTCTACACAGATCTGTTCCGTTCTTCCATCACTGTCCCGAAATGCTTGATGCCACCAGCTGAGGAAGTACCTCCCATTCTGGAATCAGAAGTTGCTCATGCTATCAGAAGGATGAAGCTGGGCACTGCTCCCGGACCGGACGGCATTTCTGCTGATCTCCTTCGTGCGGGTGGCAGTGCCGTCTGCTCACTTCTTGCCAAGCACTTCAACCACTACCTTCGACTTGGTAGGTTTCCGGACTCATGGAAGGAGTCGAAAACAGTTTTAATCTTCAAAAAAGGTCAGCAGGAGGATATCAACAACTATCGACCCATCAGTCTTCTCTCGGTTGTGTACAAGATCTTCACCAAGATACTGCTTAACCGCATGGAGCGTTGCTTGGATGAATATCAGCCAGTGGAGCAAGCAGGGTTTCGCAAGGATTTCTCCTGCATGGACCATATTCAGACTGTCTCACAGCTCATCGAAAGGAGCCGCGAATACCACCTCCCACTTGTTCTTGTCTTCGTGGATTATCGGAAAGCGTTCGACTCTGTGGAAATCAACGCCATTCTGAACGCCCTTGTGCATGCTGGTATACCATCGCCCTACATCCGACTTCTCGACGAATGCTTCTCGAACACATCGACTACGATTCAGCTGTTCGATCAAAAGCTTAAAATTCCTATCGGGAAAGGAGTACGGCAGGGAGACATGATTTCTCCCAAGCTATTCACAGCGGCACTTCAGGATGCCATGAAAGACTTGAACTGGGACGATAAAGGCTACCTTGTCGACGGTAAACGGATCGGCAACCTTCGCTTCGCCGACGATATTGTTCTCATCTCTACTAGCACGGCAGAAGTTGAGGAAATGCTGAACGAGCTCAATGTGGCAGGTATGAAGATTGGATTGGACATGAATATGTCCAAAACGCAGTTTATGGTCAACCAGTGGTGTGACACGGGACTCGTAAGGTTAAATGGAGTCGCTCTGCAACAGGTCGACTCCTACGTCTATCTGGGAAGAGAGCTGAACATGGATAACGACCTCGCTCCTGAAATCGCCCGCAGGAGACGCGCAGCATGGGCAGCCTTCAGTTCGATTCGCGAAGTCACCGATCAGGTCAAGGATCCCGGCCTCAGGGTCTCGATATTCAACGCCTCTGTACTGCCTGCGATGTGTTACGCGACGGAAACCTGGCCCGACAACAAGACAATCGCCAGAGCGATGCAAACTACGCATCGTGCACTGGAGAGATGTCTTCTAAGGACAAGCCTTCGTCAGCAATGGCAAGAAGGCCTACGAAGCTCGGAGCTACGGGAGAAGTCGCAATTAGCAGACCCGCTGCAGTACATGAAGAAGTCCAAATATCGCTGGGCCGGACACCTGCTTCGACGAAAGGACGATAGATGGAGTCTCCGTGTCACAGAATGGCTCCCGAGAGACCATAAGAGACCACTGGGACGACCGCCAACGCGATGGGCAGACTCATTCTCAAGATCTTTCAGAGAGCGGAGTCTGCCTCACTGGATGCAAGCAGCCAGAGATCGAGCGGTCTGGAAGAGTTGTGGTCCCCGCTGAGAAGACCTCCAGCCGACAAAGGACCATCAAAGTATCAAAGTAAGTAAGTATTTGATTAAATAGCGAGGAAAACTACCATACACGCTTGTAAAAATACTGTTGTGGTCATCTTTGCAGACTGCCAAATCACTGTGCGCAATATTCCGGCCGGGGCTACATAGCTGATTCAACCTCTTGACGTTTTTTTCTTCGGTCCGATGAAAAACGTTATGAAAAGGGTCAGGTCGTTTGCTATGGCAAAAAACGTGGAGTTCAACATGACTCAGAGAGACAACCTATTGAAGGTTCTATCGCAAATTTACCGAATGTTTTTGCTCGTGGCATAAGGCAGGGTACATCGATGATCACCCAGGAGTGTTTGTCACTCCTGGTGAATATTTGTTTGATCTTGCTACAATTGACTGTTTTGCTGCTGGTTGTAGAGAGGCTGCATGTATAAGATGTGCAGTGTGTGAGCAGCATGTCTGCTTCACACATTTCTTTGCTTTGTTCCACGAATGCCGAGGTTGTTAGAAACACCTCTAGTTGTTCAATATATGATTTGGACCCTACTTGCGCAAAATAGTAAATAAACATTTGACCATAACAGTTTCTTGCCTTCAAGAATTTTTACAAGCGTGTATGGTAGTTTTCCTCGCTATTCAATCGAATACGTGTCATAATTCAGAACAAAAGATAATTTCGAAGATAAATTATGGTGTGCAAAAAAACCAGCAGCAATGGGGACCGAACCAACGACGTCGCACCTGGCGAGGAGGAGCACTACCCCTACGCCACCGCCGCACCTGGCGGTCCGCTCTTACGGGGCCTCGATGACTCACCATTCTCGCGCCAGGTGCATCGCACGGCCGGCCTGTGGTGAGACCCGTCGCATTCGGCAGGCCATAACTCACTCAGGAGTTTCATTTTGCAATTTTAACACCCATATTCGTAATCAGCATTCTGAGCTCTTTCTAACGATACTGGTCCCATCTTGAAGTTCCATGGGAGGTCGAAACCCTTCCCTAGTAAGAGGCCTCTATCTCGAGTTCTGCCTCTGTGGATCTTCTTCAGTCCTTTGAGTGACAGACAGCGAGAAAAAGCCTTGTCCTGTGGTTACGGCGGTGGGGCAAGATTTTCCAGCCTTGTCCCTGAATATTCTCGTGGCTCAATTTCGCGACTTGAGAAAGCTTGAGGCATGCTCCCACGAGTGTGTTTGCCTCATCACGTCGGTTCATGACTGGAGTAATCTTGGTAGAGTAGATCGACGCTGTTGTTATGGTTCCTTCATCCAGGAGACGGATTCATCAACGACTTATAGCAGTTTAACAGAGAAATTACAGTCGAAAACGCAGATAAAGCGACTTAACAGCAGTCGTTATGGTGAAATCTCTGTGAAATTCCTTGCAAAAGATACGACGTACAGAGCTTGGTAGCTCTGTTACATCATTGTATTGTGAATCAGATGTTAAATGTTAGCGCTGTAACGTTGATGAATCTCGCCCCAGAAATTTACTCATTTCTTCTCCATGTTCTCTCTTCGTAAAACCTCGGCATGTTTCGTAATGTGTTAATCCTTCTGTGCCGAACGAGGTTGTAGCTAGATCAATTTATTAAGCGTCCTAACGTTTCGACCCATTCGTCGTCTTCAGAGGCCTAGAAGTGGTTCAAGACTTTAGATTTGATACCTACCCGACCACTCGCCTCCTCCTCCCTGTCTTTCAGACATCGTCTTAGGTAAAGAATAAAGGGTTTGATACCTACCCGACCAATCGCCTCCTCCTCCCTGTCTTTCAGACATCGTCCTAGATAAAGGATAAAGGACGGGTTATTCAATCCCTTTTGAGATGCGCCACGCATTCTACTTCTACGGGATATCGTGGAGGCGATTTGAATGCGTATTTGGCCATACAATGACTTGCGGTGGCGAACCGATAAACAAGTCATCGCTCTATCCTTCCCAGACAAGTCTGTTGCCAATTCGCCGACCCCGGAGGGATGGAAGGCTTGGTTGGCCTGGGCGGGAAATCCGAACCAAGAACCTGGTATCGGGTGCACGCGACAGTTGGCGCTTCCTCCGACTGCGCTACACGCAATCTCGTCCTAGGTACGAAACGAAAAACCCCAACATATGGGAACTAAACTCACCAGCTGATCCACAGTTTACGCGCAGCGACGTCGCTACCGCGATTGTTACATAGTTGCCGAGTGAGACATACTGTAGCAATTCGAACTGGCTATACTGAGCATACCAGAGTCATTCATAAAGACATGCATGCCACCACCGATCGTTCTATAGCTCGCAATGCGGAATGAATGGTAAGAAGTCATTGGTGGTCGAGGACCACCCATTTCGTTCATTAAGTGTTGAACTTCTGGCGAAAATCCGAACGCTCTCAACGCTTTACTAGAGATGCCTTCGGAAACGCTTGTTAAACAAGTAAAGTTACATTATGCGAGCAACAGTGGCACAGAAATGACAAATCGAAAGCAGAGGAAAAGAACATTTATAATCCGATAACCGAATAACTGTTCAAGGAGAGAGCCTCCGAGACGTGCCCCATCCAATAGAAAAAGACAGTAGTAAAGTAGTTAAGTTCGTTTTGACCCTAATCTGGAGAATAAACAAAGTAAACTGACGAAGTAAAATCGGTATATAATCCGCAAGTTTTTCGAGTAGCGGCTGTAGAAGAGCCGCGATCGCCCGCCGACGAACCAACAACCGTCTGCGATGTGACTGTGATATCGCCGTTTTTGGACTCGACACGGGCGCGACGCAATCCGCGGCGGAGAAAGCGTGACGGCCGACACAATAAAATAAAATAAAAGAAAGGATTAGTTTGGTTTGCGTTTTGCACGGACCTTATATAAAAGCCAAACGTACAATAAGAAGCATCCAACTCCTTGTGCTCATCAGTAAAGGAAGGGGCGATATGGAATATAGTTTTTCCGTCGTATCCCCCTTGATGAGTGTCCTCGCGCTGTACCCTGACACCCTTAGCACGTCTCTACCAGATAACTAGCGCTGACAGTTATGCAAGGGGATTGACGGCGCTTGACTCCAGTGATGGCTTCGAAGGCTTATCACTTTGTATTCAGTTGTTTATTATACGTCATACAAAACCTAATGTTTACTGGGGCGCAGTTGAGCTAACTACAAACTTTGTATCACATACGAGAGTCTCTTAATATCAGAGTTGCACAATACCATATTATATTGCTTCTCGATAACACTTGTGACACTCCGTTTGTAAAGATTTAGCGCGTATAGTATTGCTCAGCCTCTGTTGTTGATAAAATTCTGAAACACCTATCGCCTGATCACCGTTTGTCATCGTGTAGGCGAAATACGCATCCAAGTTGCCTCTACGATATCTTCTTTAAATGAAATAAGTCACATGTCCTTTGGACACTGCTACTCATCGTTTTCCTACCCTTCTTTAGAAAACTTTCAAGCAGTTTTTCAGAGACGATGCATTATATCATGTACTTTAGTCGAACACACGCAGAGACTGAAGACACCTGGATCTACTTCAAAGTTGCTATGCTGTGCGAAATTCCGTTTCAGATTTTGTCGTGAGTTGAGTTTGGTTAACAACATGAAGAGGCTTATTTGCGTTGCTACAAAAATGCTAGAACATTGTCCACAGCCTCTTGTCATGACCCGAAGTCCATCGGATTCGCAAATTTGTTGGCGATGCGTCACGACTCACAGAATGACGAGCCAAAAAATTAACATAGTATAACACGAGACACATCAACGTCGCACAACAGGAGATTACTGGGCAGTGGAGAGGGAACGAACGCCGACGTGGTCTGTGAAAGGAGCAGAAGCACCTCACTGAAGAGACTGGCCATATCCCCTCACACAGAGATTTCTTCATCCCTTACCATTATTAGGTTGCATGAAAAGTACTGTTTTGTTTTGCATATGCGTCTTTCTCTTTCTCACACTGCGTCACAACAATCTTTTTTTACATACTTATGCTTAGATCGTTCTGCTCAGAGCTGTTGGACACAGGCGCTAACCTTTAGAGTAGCGGACGAATCCTGTCGCAAAATCTGTATTTCCTTATGTGGCTCAATTAATTAGAAGGTATGTTTCTGCTCTTCCGGGAACGGTCGAAACCGAAAGAGTCTTCTCGGCCGCTGGTCAAATTTTGAATGAGTTTCTTAAGGCACTCACATCTGAAAATATTGCAGCAGTTCTTTTTCTCGAAGTTAACATTTCGTTGATCGGCTTTAATGCGTCAGTTAACGTGGGTATTTGAAAACATTTTGCTGTTTCGGAAGTTTCGCTTATTCGATCTTTAAGGAAATCTCCATCCGTGGAAGTTTTTGTTATGACAGTGCGCTTGTTCTGTTTGATGTAGAATGCTCGTTGCTTTTACGGCGTTGTTGATTTAGGATGATATGCATGATAAAATCAAGGTAACATTGTTTTTTGAAAGTGACGATGTTTTGGTGGAAAGCTATTTGCTTTTTTACATCGACTAACCCCATGCCTTTTTGAACTTGCTATGGTTACTTATTCCAACAAAGATGGTCTTCCTTTATGGCTATAACTTTCTGCTTAATCTTGCAGTTATTCTAAAAAGATTTTTCCTTCAGATTTTTTTGCCTCACTTATGCTATCTCAGCATGGTATCGTTGTTTTCTTTCAGAGTTTTTTATATCATTTTGGTATTCTATCTCAACTTGGTAACACCTCAGTATCATTTAAATATGCGCATTCTCTACGGTTTATACTCGGGTGAATATATATTCTACATTGCCGGACGCTTGGCTCATCTGCTGTATGCATTCATGGGCAGTACACATTGTAAGTTCCTATGTATTATAAATGTCGTCACCACTGATCACTGGTCGCTGTGTGGTTTTGAAAACGTGGGCGACTTCTCGACTAACTCATCATACACTATTTCACTTACCTTTTTGCATCACACATTTTTTGCTTTGTACCATGAACGAGGGCGCGTGTCGTGCAGTGGGAGGAGGCACCGACTGTCGTGTGCACCCGGTACCAGGTTCCTGGTTCGGATTTACCGCCAAGGCCAACCAAGCCTTCCACCCCTTCGGGGTCGGTGATTCGGTAACAGACTTGTCTGGGAAGGATAGAGCGATGACTTGTTCATCGGTTGGCCACCGCAAGTCAGTCTATGGCCAAATACGCATTCATATCGCCTCCACGACATCCCGTAGAAGTAGAATGATCTGACGCATCCCAGAAGGATTGAGTAACGCTGTTCTTTATCCTTTATCCTTGCCATGAACGAGGTTGTTAGAAACACCTCCAGTTATTGGATATAAGATTTGGCCTTTTTTGGCCAAAGCAGTAAATAAAAATGTCGCCGTGGCAGTTTTTTGCCTGCAAGCATTTTTACAAACGTGTGTGATAGTTTTCCCGGTTATTTAGTCAAACACGTGCCATAATTTAGGATAAAAAGTCATTTCGAAAAATCATGATGTGCAAAAAACCGGGGGGACAGAACCATCGGCGTCACACCTGAGCAGACGGAGCACTACCTCCGTGCCACCGCCGCAGCTGGCGGATCATTCCTCCGGAGCCCTCACGACTTATCGCTTCAACGCCAACTCTCTAGCACGGTCAGTCTGCGCTGGGCCACCTAACTTCGGCACGGTACTCGCACGGGGTTTCGTTTTGCAATTTTGACACCAATATTCGTATTCAGCATTCCTAGCTCTTTCTAATGATCTTGGCCTCATTTTGATGTTTGATGAGAGTTTAAAACCCTTCCTAAATATGAGAGAGGCTAGGCGTTCACGCTTGCAGGCTGCATGCATTCTGTTTTATTGTCTAACCAAAGACACTTTCAGATGAGACCGAGAAAGGCTTCCTAATCGCTTCGTATATTAGATGCTTCTGTTCGTTTATAGGTGAGCGATGTCGCACCTTTTTGGCAGGATGCTTCAATCGTAGAGCGGCGCGGTTTCATGAGATCAATCAATATCGATCGTCTGCGCAGCGCGATCGAGTTAACGGATGGATTTTATTTTGACGGGCCGCCTCGCGTGTGAAGCACAAATCCTAGAGATTTCGCTAGGATCTGTATATGTAGTATATCGTAACTATTGGTCTTTCCAGCGTTCTACTACCTACCAATAGCAATGATTGAGCGCTGCTGTGCAACGTACTACTTGAAGGACTACGAGAAAAAGCATCGACTACATGTTTCATTCGTGCTGTTGGCAATCCAGTGTTTCGGCAGTGCAGCCACAACTGTTGTTTTTCATAGTGGTGGGCTTTTTAGCAACGTTTTACGTTCTCCTGCAAAGCCTAGATTGCTTGAGATTATAAGGCTGTTTAGTATAGTGGATTATTGTCTTTGGATCTATTACTATTACTAATACTATTATTATTATTTATTACACAATTACACGATCACATTTCCACGTCGAATTGAACAGTTCAAACCAAGCTGTACACCCTTATAAGCTAGATTTAAGACTTTTAAAATTAGTTTCCTCTTCCTAATCGAAATGGTCTTCAATTAGGTAAACATCAGACTCAATAAAATGATTAAAATAACTTTTTGTTTGAGGAAAATTTGCCGTAACTTGTCTTGAAATTTGCTAGGTTATTTGCTCCAATAAAGGTAATAATTTCCCAAAAATTTTATTTTTAGAGAAAAGCAATACATTGAAAATTGCCTTCAAGTAAAGTAGCAATAAAAAGGCAAACGTATAGTGCCGTAAAACATCAGATCGCGGGTTTCACTCGCAACTTCTATTTGATTGATAGTGTTAATATCTTACACATAAACCACCAAAGTGAGAATGTGCGTGTTTTTTTATTTAAAAAAAAGACGAAAAGAAAGAGTGCTGGAAAGGGTCATAAAAAACAACAACGGTAGTTAGGCGTAGAATATAAAGCCCTGACCAACAATTCTTTCTTCCTTGTCTCGCTTAGTTTTTCAAACACTTGCTTATTCAGATTTGTGTTCATTACCTCAGATCATCACATGCATGATACTCAATGCTCTCGCAGTCCTGGTATGTCCCCATGCAGCAATTTTTCTAAGAAAATGTGCAAATAGTACTTTTTTAGGCGAACATGATTAATGAACGGATGAACTGCAAGTTCTATGAAGATTGCACAAATGGCGTACACCAGTACTCACTGGCTATATCAGGTCTCGGAAAACATTAAAACCTGCAAGGTTGGTTAATCGCTTTAAAATCTTTGCAGTATCCGGGTATTGTGGCGAATGAAGTCAAACTGGCACAGAATTTAGAGCTTCAACCGAGTCGTGCTAAGCATAATGGGTTTCAACTTGATTTGTAATGTTGTCCTAGTGATTGACAATTTCAACATACCAATGGGCTACAAAAATCTATCCACTCTATTCTACAATTACTCAGTGATAATGTGAGTTGTTTCTTTACATGGCCAAAAAAATCTCAACGATATATAGCGCTAAAGGAGGCAAAGCTAAACAGTTCAATAAACAGCATTCTATAGAAGGCTGGTCGTAACCGCGATAGCTCCCCCGTCCTGTGGTGGGCCCTGGTGCACCGTTTCCGCCGACGACTTGCCGATGAGGCGCCTTCGATCGGACTGGGAGCATGGGAAAATCGCTGACGTTAGCATATCGATCGGCGCGTGCCGCCTCTCTCATCTCGCGCGTTCCAAATTGGTGGTTCTGCGTTCCAGCGACGAGCTTTGAAAACCTTATGCTCCCGCCCTCCATTCCGGACGGCCGTCGTGCGCCTCGGCCCTGCAGCTCAATACGTCCACAATACAGTACCAGCATCAGAAGAGGGCCGTGCGCCCACCCTCGCGGCCTCAGGAGTCCCATCGAATACGACGAAGGAAGATGCCTGATCTACTCCCTCTCTTTCTCGCCATGGGTGTTACATTTGCTGCCGACTACGTAGGGTATTAAACCCTAAGGATTGCTATGTGTCATGCTGAAGGAATCGGGTGAGTTCTTTGCTTGTCAGGATTTCAAGGTTATTCTGCTCATATGTATGCATTGCTGTGTGCCAGTGGGTTCTCTCGTGGGATTGGGGTCTCCTTCTGTGGGCGCTATGGATGCGAGGAGCTAGATGGCAGGAGGCGAAGGGGCTAGCCGGCAGCTGGAACTCCATCAAGACGACTGTAGGCAATACGTGATCGACAGGGCCAACTCGCCGGGTTCCCGCTTTTCCCCCACAGGTTAGGGACCCCCGCGTGCCCCTGGTGCGGTTCGAAGCTCTGTTGGCAGGGGTCGTCTCTGCCGGCGGTGCCACTGATTGCAACGAGACTCATATCACCTATGGCCTGCTTAGTTATGAAGGCTGTTTAGCAAGCTTTATTTTCAGACTTTAGTTCACACGTTTTTTGTTAATTTAAATTTGTTATGTTTTAGATTTGTTATTTTATGTTTATTTAAAGGATGTGCATTGTTCCTCTTAACGTTTCGGACATAAGCCCATTCGTTTATTCGTTAAACACCGCCTCACACTGTCTCATCCTTTGGCCTTTGACGGCAACTAATTCAGAAAAGTAGACAATAAATCCAAGGATCCCATAAGGTGTATTATATCAACTACAAGAGCACAAACATTTTTGTAACCACGAATATTGTCAGAACGTTTGTTAAGTGCAATGTGTTGTTGTTATTGACAGCTATTTACTCATATTTGTTTATTTATTTACCACATTGCACAGAGTTGTGCGCTATATTAGATATAGAAATATCTAGATATAGAAGGTTGATGTTTTATCAGTTTCTTGTCTGCTTACTTACCTTAATAAAGTGTAGGACCACTCTAAGTAGGTTGCGTATCGCCTCCGAAAACGAGGATCGCGTCGAAACGTCAGGCTGCGTAATAAAAGGCGCAACAAAAAACCACGTTCGGAACACAAGAAACTAATATAATGTTAAATTACTGTGCAGAGGTTTTACGATGAAAGGAGCTATACTAAATGTGGAAAAAATTACATATAGTTATTAAAGCAGTTGTAGTGGTCAAATGCCATAAAGTTTCTGTCTGGTCTCGTGAAATTCTCTCCCATGTACTCGTACTTAAGGTATGGATTCATTGTGCCATTCGTGATGTACTGCCATAACGAGCTGTGGCAAAGTGAACTGAAACGCCTGTGCAGTAAGGTATGTCTGGGCAATTGATAGCTGTAGTACTTCTGAAAGCAGCGCACACCATAAGAGCTTTTCTATAATTATCATTCCCAGGTTGCTTAACTTGGTCTTCCTTCCCCAGTAACGACACCCTTTCAATATATGTGTTACCACTGTGATTTTCAGTTTCGCTGCAAGAATCGTTCTATTTCCACACAGCGACGTATCGTTAGATCGACATTCGGCAAAGAGATGGTGCTCAGTGATGCGGAGCTCTCCCAACGATATTTTGAAATGCTGCGGAAAGACTGGAGGTAGACAGAGTATATGGACGACACGGTGCTAGAAACACAATTGCAGACATTATTGGTGGATAGGAGACCTTTACTGCATGTATGCAGGAACAGTTGGATACACTACATATACGCTATCCGTCCTCTCTGATGGTGCCGCGTGTCATAATTCGGAAGCAACAACAGTCCATTAAGCTCGAATGTTGCATTTGAAAGAGTTTCATGCACATTCCTCTGCCACAACAATCCCATTCAAATCTGCGTTCCAAACTCTTATGCTTTGACATATTTCTTTTCTTTGACATTGTATTGTATTGTATTGTATTGTATTGTATTGTATTGTATTGTATTGTATTGTATTGTATTGTATTGTACAAATTACGACGAATAAGGCTATCAGTATCAAGAAGACCACATCAGAAATGTAACAGTGAAATAGAGAATAACGGGAATACTTTGAAAACTAGTAGTAAGGACGGACAGGAGCAGCAGAAGGCGAACAATGAAATACGACAACATGATAGTGTTTTTTTTTGAAATCGGCTCGTTGTGATGCACCTCGAAGCAGTGAGTGCCTTTCGAGTTGCAAAACTCCTAAAAGCTGAAAACCTAGTAAAATGCGAAGTGTTTCTTGTCAATGTGTTACGCACTTACCCCACTCTTGTGACAAAAATACTGGACATGACAAGTGATCTTGCCTTCGCTGTTACAAGTTTGTTAACTTCTCATCATCAGAGCGTCTGAGAGAAAAAACTGATTTACATCTACATTTGTCAGGTCATTGGGTGTCTTGTACAACATATATCAGTCGTTCTTATCCTATACTACCGGATGTGCCGCTCCCGCCAACAGGCACAAGAGGAAAAGTGACGCATTGTTGCCGAAAAGCGCCGTTTTTTAAATAAATGCTTTAGAAGACCACAAGACTATCCCGAAATAAAAGACATATTTGTTGGGTTCATCAGTTCAAGCTTTCCTCATGCCTAAATTGCATTTTCGCACTGCTGTAACTTTTTCAATCATAAGCTATACCGCTGTGCCTTGTTGCACTAATAGACTGCCTACAAATTCCACAGGTTGTAGCCGAACGGATTCAAACTTGATAGAGTTTCCTTTTAGACGGGTTAAATACTTTTGTTAACACGACTCCAAAATTGTTTGATGTACATTTTGCAGGCCTTTGACAGTATTTTTTTACAAGGGGACGAGCGTTCTACCCTTCGCCTCCCTGGCACCGCCCTACCACCAACCCCCTGGGATTGGTTGAGAGTACAGTGGCTCCTTTTTATAATGTATTTAAAAGAGCCCTAAACAATTAAAATTACGTAAGCATGCCTTATTTTGGATGGTTTGAATGCTATTTGTGAAATCCAGTTTGTGGTTGCACGAGAAACATTAATTTAAACCCTTGTAGAATTAACTGTTTGAACAATATCTCCATTTATCTATAGACTTCTTCCCGTTCAGCTACTAATACGCAAATGTATTCTTCTGTGAGAAGCCGGGGGGCACTCTTCGGACCATAGAAGTAAAGTAGAAATTGTATCTTGAATTTTTGAGTCCCTGGGAGAATCAATTTTTCAATACATCTAATTGGATTGTTTTTGTCACAAGCGCTACAAACGGTCTAAATAACCCCAGAGAGTTAGAAAGAAAGAAAGAAAGAAAGAAAGAAAGAAAGAAAGAAAGAACTAAACGTGAAGAAGTCCTCACGGCTCAAAACGGGCGAAAGGGGGAGATTGGAACCATAATACTGTGGTGGGAGGGCGGTTATTTTTCTTGCTGTGACTCTTCGACTCCTCGCGATCAGAATCGCCTCCAAGTAACAAAGCTTCAACGCAGCAATGCTCTTCACTAATAATGTTGTGAGCAAAAAGAATGCTATTGGTTTTCTAATCACTCCGGAATAATCCTCTGCTTATCCTTATTGGCAGTGAGAAAGTCTGGCTTGACGTTATTATTATTACTATATTTATTACAGCCAATAACAACGGAGACAAAAAAACCTACAATAAGAGATCTACGATTGGTAATGGACCTGAAAAGGTGGCAGTGCTTGGAGTGGTATTTGCAGCTGTCAAAGAGTAGCCCGCCTGTTTATTATAGTGGAAGAGAATAAGTCGTGAAGCCGCACGTGAAGCTGTTTTAAATGCAAAACGAACATAAGGTTTACATAAGATTCTTTCCAGAGGACGTCTTGCATGCGAATTATAAGCTGCGTCAGGTCTACGAGCTTCTATGCACACGACCCCTAGGCGGATCCTGTATCTCAAAGGCCTTTTTAAACTGGTAGCATCTCAGGCGATAACATAGAAGGGAGCTGTGCATATTTAAACGCACGAACGAAGAACATCAGTACGGAGTATGAAAATATTTGGAACAACTGTTAAATTTGTTCACTCAAAACGTTCAAAAGAATTAGTTGGCTTGGACGGGAGCCGACGCATGAATCAAACTCATCATTACTGAGTGGACGTGCAAGACAATTACCCTCAGCGAAAATTCGCCAAAACCTTCCTCATTCTGCAAGCATGTCTGCCTGACTTCCTCGTTAGATTACACAACTTGTTAGGTGTTTTGTTCGGTCTCAACTGCGCTAACTACAAAAAAAAATTGTGCTTAGTGGGAGTATTTGATATGGTGTTTAGTAGTAGCATAACACCATAACACGTCGGTTCTCAGTCTGTCTGTCCAAACAGATTCCGAGTTTAGCGGTAAGGATTTGACGTTTCCAATATGTTCTCCTGGCTTTTGTTTTTAAGCTGGCTACAGTAGCTTTTCCAGAAAAATATAGAAGTGTGTGGGGATATACTAGGGTATAAATTGCATGAAACGGTAGAAAGCGTTCGTTTTCATTTATGAAGCAGCCCTTTAGTACTTGTTTCGTGAAATAATAAGGCGCAGCGTTTATTTATTCAAAGGTTCTAATAGAGCAGAGGGCCTGCACGCAAACGAAGAACTCCGGGGTGTCCAGGGAGCGCTTATTCTTTTAAGGGTTCTTATACGGCAGAGGGCCTGTAGGCATGTAGGTGGAGCTCCAGGATATGGTCTACGTGCCACATATGTTCAAAATTGGTCACATCCTGGAGTTTTCCTCCTTGCTCAGTTTGTGGTCTCCTCCGCTGACGCGGAGACTAATCAAAAGCATTCATTTTTCTTGCACTCTGCCCTAGAGCACCCATTTGGTGCTCGTCATCGGTACTTTCTTTTTGGCGATTATCCTCTAAATGATTTATAGCGATCGAGGCGTATTCACTGCTCGCTTCTACTAAAGGTAAATGCCAATTTAGGTGAGAGCAATGCATTACATCGTGTATTTCAATCGAACGCATGCAGAGTACGAAGGCACATGGATCTACTTCAAAATCGCTATGCTGTGCGAAATTCCGTTCCAGATTTTATCGTGAGTTCTCGTCACTTGAGGCGCCACACACTTCTGCGGCAATGCCGCGGCCTTATGTTTAACCACAAGGCAGGGACGCAGAGCCGCTGGAAGCCAACTAAAGGCCCCTGCAGACTTCTGCGGCCAGCGGCGGGCGGCGGACGGGGAAATCGATGAGTCACGCCGCTCAACGGCGGCTGCCGGCCGGCCTGCGGCGCCGCTCAGCGGCGACGGCGAGGTACTATAGTCTTTCCGGTCGGGACCAACTAGTGACGCGCCCGTTTACGCTTTGGATCCCCGCCGCAAAAGGGCAGAGCGCAGATAGACTCTCCCGGCGCCGCTGGAGTGGCGCCGTCTCGTATGATTCAAATCATTTTCGGCGCCGCTGGGCTCGCTGCTGGCGGCAAGCTCTGCGTCCCTGCCCTGTGATGAAGGATCGGGCAGCGGCAACGCCGCAGAAGTCTGCGGTGGCCTTAAGGCCCCGCTTATACTCTGACGCCGAGCGACGCGATGGCCGCACATTGAGCCCAAATTGAATTGATTGATCGCAGGCAGGAATGAATCGCTTGAACCCGCGACCAATCGCGTCGCTCTCGAAATGCTCGATGCGATTGATTGCGGTGCATTGGGGCAAGGTATTGCTGCTCCGACTGTCCTTGGCAGAGTGGACAAGCACTTAATTTTACTTCTCCGCTGTTTTTCCTTCGTGTTTATTGTTGAGGTCCTCTGCTTTGTTGTTGTTATGCAACTGACCATTTTTGTTCGTTTGCTCGTTCGCGACCGTATGGAAAGAGGTGATCAGGCTTTGACCCACTGGTGAGCGTCGCTTGCATTTTTAACGTTAAATGGTATTTATTTTCACTTTCTCGTTGTACCCGACACTAGGAGTAAGACTAGCAAAACAATAACGACAAAATAAAAAGTAAGCGCTATTTTACCTTAAAAATGCAAAGACACTCGCCTCCGATCAAAAAAATCAGCTCGCCTCCTTCGGATTTGGGCAGAGGCGACCTGAAACATGAATCGGAACAAGAATGGTCAAGATCATAGGGAACAAAGCAGAGGACGTCAGCAGTGGAAACAAAAAACAACGAGAAAGAGAAAAATGTTCAGAAAACTGAGGAAACTGAGGAGGTCCCGAAATCTGTGCACAATTACGCGCATACACGTACACAATTGTGCGCAATTGCGCGACGCGCTGTTCGGAGTGCACATTGTCGTCCGAAACAGGGCGATGCAATGGGACGAATCGATCTTTTCCAATCGCGTCGCTCGGCAATGGAGGTATAAACGGGGCCTAGCACAGGTCGTGGCCAGCCTGCTAGTTTTCCAGCGGCACCATATTTTCGCTGCAACCACAAAGGCCTGCAAGACTGTCATCTTTACAATGCAAATTCATGTCGCAAACATGAATGGGAGTACAATAAACGCATTGCCGCATGAAAATATTTGACTGTGAAGCACACATTGTAGTGCTGTAGCACGTGGGATGCGCGAATTCGCACGCTGGTTGCAACATTCTGGCGAAAAATAGAGTATGAGTATTCTTCGTGTTGCTGATTGCCTTCTTGTTCTGTATTTCTGCTAAACTAATAAACAGCGCTATACCTTTTGCCGTACGCTGAGTCCAAGGAGCTGACATTTACCTACGAATACCACCAGTACATTGACTGTAAAACGTGGTCGTTTTTACGTCAGCAAGAAAAAACGATTGCGTATTTTCTTAAAAGAGGAACGATTACAAGAGGGCACCGATTCCTCTTCTTCGTCGCGATTCCGTCATTTTTCGCAATTCTTCAAGAATATGATGTACTTCAGAACTCTCTATTACTTCCTGGTGTTCTATATCAATATGGTGACGCCTCAGTATCATTTGAACATGCGTATTCTTTACGGCTTATATTCAGCCGATTACGTATTCTTCGCCTCCGGGCGCATGGCTCATATGTTTTATGTATTTTTAGGCAGGGCACATTGTGAGTTTCTATGTAATCGAATGACATTTTTTGCCTAATATGTAGGCTATTCCCTTATATCGACAATCTGATTCCCGAATTTGCATAATGTAGTGTATTTGTTAATCGAGTAGTTAAAAAAGGGTACTTTATTAGCAACTTCTTGGCAGGATCAATGCGGCAATAGTTACAACACGTGTTTGGTGTGGGATGTGCAGAATTTTTGCATCCGTATTCGCAGTGTCACTTTTCGGTCATTACGAGTTTTCCCGTTATCTGATTGTGTCCTTTTTTCTCGAAGAAAAAGCGCACACTGCTGGTGTTGACGTTTATATTAACGAGGCTCACTCCTTTTAACGTACCACTGGGGCGTATTGCGTTAACGGTTATTGGCTGCGAATAAGAATGCTCAAAAGCATATGTTAAGAGTGGCTCCCAATCTGTGAAACAATATTCTGTTATGCGAGCACAGTTAAAAGGAAGCCGCTTGTGGCGTGGACACGAAAATTTAAGAAATCATAAACGTTTGTGTGCTGAGGTGCCTGTAGTTGAAGTTGTTATATGGCTTCTGCTTTCTTAAGCAGAATCGAAGTTACTTTCAGATGAGACAGAAAATGGCTTTCTGATTGCTTCGTATCTGAGGTGCTTCTGCTCATTTGTTGGTAAGTAATGTTTGACCTCGCGTGTTCACGTACTTTAACGTGGACTTATGATTGAAACTCCTCGGTATGGCCTTATAACCTCTGCCATTTTCAGCTTTCTACTACCTGCCAGTGGCGATGGTTGAGCGTTGTTGTGCAACGTACTATCTAAAAGACTACGAGAGGAAAAATCGACTGCATATTTCGTTCACGCTGCTGGTAATCCATTGCTGTGGTAGCGGAATCTCAACTGTTATTTTTCATAGAAGTAGGATTTTACGTTTGCTTATTCTTACAGGTCGCGACAAACTGTGTTTGCATTGCATGCGAGAGCCCACCAAAGGCTGGTGAATCCTACTTGAGAGCGCCGTTTTGGCGGAAGTTGATCGGAGTCTTACCACCCGTACGAGCGACTCTAGGTAGTCTAACCTATAGGTCCTCGTATACTTCCATCGCAGCGCGACGTGGTGCCACGCTTCGAGGACAAGTTGATTGATCGCATTGATTGATCGCGTCGCTCAGCGTCGACGCCACCCGTCCGATTGAATTACGTGAACCCACGTCCAGTCGTATCGTTCAGCGTCGGATCGCGTCCCTCTCGAAATCGGCGCGATGCTACTGACCGCTATGGATTGGGGCGTTCAGTTGGTCTTGGCAGTGAACCTGAAAATCTGTGACAATTACGTGAGTGGAAGTACGCAATTGTGCGTAATCGCGTGACCGCGGAGCCGCCTGTTCTGAGTACTTACTGTCGTCGGAAACAGCGCCTGACCTTGGAAGTACAAACGGGGTCAGAGGCTTTCTGCTCCTACTGGATGACTAAGCGTGCTATCGACCTTACAACCTCGATACCAGCCACTTAAGGCTAAAAGAAAATGAATTCAATCATTTCTATCAAGGCCTTTAGCTTAACCAGCTCCATGCTGATTTAGCGGAAGGTCCCCATATATGGGCGGATGCTGATGGGTCCCTCGAGGTGTGAATTAAGTTACAAATTAAAAGGCAAGAGGAAAATCCTATATCCGTTTCGTTCCTACCTTATACGGGTGTAAGAAAATAAACTCAAAGAACATAAGAACTTACCCGGAACTCCTCTGCAAGGAGGGTAGCTCTTATGACTATATAAAGATAAACGTGCCTGCGTATGCAGTCGAAGTCTGTTCCCTCTTGGATCCCGTAACACGATGCATAGTACACATATATGAACACATTTAAAATTATATAAGAAAATCGATTTTAAACACACCTGACAGGTTATATAAGAAAATCAAACCTAAATGCAAAGGACTAGAGCAACCAATTGAAAGAAATAAAATAAAGGAAATAAAGCGAAGAAGGACCAAAATAAGAAAAAACGAGAATAATGGTGTTGCGTTCGATCAATCAGCGCCGATGGTGTGATGGCGTAGAACGTTCCCACCTCGTCATCAGGGGAGTACGGGTTCGAATCACGCCTGGTGCTGCCTGCAGTGAGACCTCACATAGAAAATGCTTTCTTCAATCCACTTTCACTATTCTACAGCTCATCGGTTTAGATATGAGCTCAATACCTCAGATCACCTTGTGCATAGCACTTAATGCTCTTGCATTCACGGTAGGCCCTATTGCTCACGTTCTTATGAGTACAGATGTAGTAAGTGTTTTCCTTTTCTAGGCAAACATGATCAACGAGCAAATAAACTGTAAGTTTTATAAGGACAGCACTAGTGGCGCAAAGCAGTACACCCTGGCTGAGCGATATCAAGTCTCGGAAAACATTAAGACATGCAGGGTTGGTTGGTCGTTTCTAAATTCATTAGCGTCATTTGAAGAGTGCTGCGGACGGACTGATACCGAAATGCTTTCAGAGCTTCAATCGTGTAGTGCTTAGTATAATGGGATTCAACTTCATCTGTAATGTTGTTTTGGTGGTCGACAATTTTAATATACCGATCGGCTACAAAAATCTATCTACTCTATTCTTCAATTACTCAGCGATAATGTGAGTTTGTAATGTGTTCCGCCGTCTAACCAAAACTTTACTAACATTTCTTGCAGTATCATTCTAACCTACGTCACTGTTGCGTTTATCTTTTAACAACACCCCCTCATTGTCTTCTTAAATTGAAGAATTTATTTATTCATTTATTCTACGCCAACTTAATAACGTGTCATATACAAGACAAACTATTAACAAAACACAACAGCGCCATGCAAACGTTGCAGTATCGCTAAAAGATGCACATAAAATGCGAAATAAAAATAAAAATATCTAATGTATACATGGATGGAATAAAAACAAAACAAAATATGAACCTTCACTGGTACTGATGGGGTGGTTGCGTTTCATCGTGACCATTAACAACATAATAATAAACAAGTGAACATTTTCTAAAAAGCCACTGTTGTCGAGAAGCTGATCATTGTACTAGGCACCGTAGAGTGTCTACCTGGCAATTCTATTTAAGGTATGGATTGACAATTCCATTTGTGATGTACTGTCATAACGAGCTGTGGCAAAGTGAACTGAAACGGCTGTGTAAAAAGGTATGTTCGGGCAACTAGTGGTTATTGCGTGTCGCATTTAAAAAGAACATCTGTCAAACTAGATATTTATTATGTGCTGTTGGATATTTTGTAAAGCTGTTGTTCCAAGATTGGTATATTCCTTTGTTCGGATTAGATTTCGACGTAAGGGCCTTTTCAGAGCATGGAGAAGGCAAAAGGAGTTGGGGAAATTAAGCATGTAAAGATTATTTCAAGTTACAAAAGCTCCAAAAGCTAGTGATAGAATGTCGAGGGGGAGGGGGGAAGGCAAGCCGACTGACTTTATGGAAACAGCCGCAGCCGCAAGACTGGTGAGACTCCCTTGTATGGAGAAAGACGTAGGTGAATGAGCTCTCCCGTCGGTTCACATCTTCAGCGGCTTTCTGGTTGACGCCCTCCTGGGCCCGGATTCACGAACGCGGCCAGAGGTAAATTCTACCCCCACTTACCTCGATGACCATTTACCCGCCACTTTCCCTGAACATACCTCTCCTTTCTGATTCATGACGGCCAAGGTGAGGGTTTTGCTCCGCGGCCAATTTCATCAGCTAGCAACGAAACCAAGCAGTCACATTTGCTGCTAGGAAGTCGCTGCCACCGACACTGGTAGCATCGTAGTTAGGGGAAATGAAAGTGAAATGTGAGGTAAGTAAGGGGGAGGGGGGAGAGAGAGGGGTGGAAAGTAGTAGCATATTAGGCAGTAAGGATGCTATTGTAAATATGGGCCTACATGGCTAATAATGGGTGCCATCCACCACAGTAGCCCCCATAGACAACATATGCCAAGGGAGGCTAAGGTGGCAGACGGGCATAGTACACCCACGCAAATCGTAAATTACGATTTGCGTGGTGGACTGGGTTCATGGTGGCCCAAGTCGACCCATAATGCCACTAAAGGGAGCAAATCACATAACAATAAGTGGCATTGTGGGCCGCCATGGTCCACAGAGCCCAAAAAACCATAGAATTCTAGACTAATAGAGAAAAACAAAAGGTCAAACAACTCACCATAGGTCCGGCGAAAGACGGCGCAGGCGATGGCAGCTAGGCTGCCCCTATCGAGCATTGATTATGCGGCTGGCGGCCAGCTCAGAGCTGGCAACGGACCAGCGGAGGGTTGCACTGGGTCAGAAATTGGCCGCGGAGCAAAACACTCGCCTTGAAGGTAAATGTTCCTCGACGCGCCGACGGGGTAGCATTTACCTCGACACTTGCCCCCCGATTTTCCCCGCCGCGCGTTCAGGAATTGCGCGTAAGTGGGGGTGGAGGTAAATCTTGCACATACCCCCCGGTAAATCGTTCAAGAATCCGGCACATGGGTGAAACCCACAGAGGTCGGTAAACGGGGCTAGCTCTAGGATTACAGCCCCACGCTCCTTCCTATTGATTGTGAGGCTCTTAAACGCAATCCACAACGCCTCCAGGGTCTTTCTCGCAGCGACATTCGACTCGCGTACTTCCACCCGAACCGTTGCGCCATAGAAGAAATAACAAGCTGCATCAGGCTCCCTAGAGATTTACACTCATTCTCAGTAAAAAGACAATGCAATGACGAGAGTGATATATACAAGAACAAGCTTCAACTTAACTGGTGAAACTAAGAAGAAAATTTCGCAAAAGGCCCCTCACATGCGTCTGACTACTCATGGCAGCGAGCCCAACTCGTACGTCACTGGGTCAGTCATCAGCAGTGGAGCGTAACCGGTACTTCATCCCGTCGTTTACCCAACGCTCTATCCGGATAAGGGCTCGGTTCATACTTCACGAAAAGAGCGACTTGTCGCCTATGCAAAGCATGCAAATCGACTAAAACCAAGCGCGCGCCACCGAAAAATATTCTTACTCGAGCGCCGGCGCTCTCGCTCCAGTTGCTCTTATCGCTCTAGTCGCTCCAGTTGCTGCTGTCGGCTGTTCATACTTCCGTGCGCTGCGCGCGAATCGGCCTTGTCGCTCTTGTCGCTGCTGTCGCGAAGTATGAACAGGCCCTAACCGCCACAATGGTTTTCACCGGAGCTCTACCACGCCCCACGTTGATGAATCGTGGTAAGGTGGCGATTTCGCGGTAAGTTCCATCGGTACTAACCGGTAAATTGTTGGTGAATCCGGGCAGAGAAGGTGGCTGAGAGTGTGTCCAGAAAAAATCCTCCTCACCTACGTCTCCTTCCGTCCTAGGGCGACTTCGGCTGTTTCTATAAGGTCAGAGGTTGCCTTACTCTCCCTTCGTCTCACTTCCATCACTAACTTTTGGAGCCCCATTACTTGAAGTGACCCTTAGGCACTTAATTTTCCCAACTCCTTTTGTGTTCTCCGTTCCCTGAAGAAGGCGGATACGCCAAAACGTAGGTCGATTAAAGAAGATATCAATCTAATGGTTAGCTCAACAGCTTTACACAAGATCCCACAGCCCAAGCAAAGAAGTTGCCAGGATTCAACGACAGTTGAACATGGAACATTCTATGTATTTATTCATTTAGTGAATTAAGTAACGAGACTGTTTCCGCTCCATGATAATGAACTCATTAAAGAGGTCGGGACCATTTGCAGTTTCACTACTGTGATTTCCAGTTTCGCTACAAAGATCGCACAGTTCCCCCAAAGCCACTGAACTCGATATTCGGCAAGGAAATGGTACTCAGCAGTGCGGAGCTCTCACAGCGATACTTTGAAATGCTGCAGAAGGACTGGACATGAGAAAGCTATTCAAGATTGGTTTGCTGATAGTCTTGATGAGTTGCACTTACATTGCAAGTCTGCAGGCATCTTCTACTGCACCACATCCACCCTATCTGAGCCTGGCAGGGATTCTGTGAGGCGCCTAATGCTCGTCTATCCTGAGCACCTTATTCTGCCTATTTAGAGCTCATAATGTGTTCTATCTCGGACGACAAGTTAACAAGAGGATCTGTCACCTCGATCAACAACTGTTGTTAATACACAACTAAGTTTATATTTGTACATCCATATGGATATAATCTAGGGCAAAGTGCTGGATTGATACGTATAAGAGCCTTCTACTGTGAATATTAGATAAGTATCAATCAAATAAGCTCTCATAAGAATGACCCGCAAGTAGTTAAATAGGATAATGCACAAATGCTACACTCTAGCCGCGGTACACCCTTTTAAGTCTAGCGGTTATCAGACTCGCTGAGCAATGTATGTGATACTTCTATACTCCTTCCCTAGAAATTCCGTATATAAACCGCGAATTATTGTTTGTGTTGTGCTCTTGAAGCAATAAAGTAATAGATCACTTATTACAATTGGCTGCAGACACATCCGTTGGTGAACCACCAAAAGAACTACTCAATACCCACTTTGCGAAAGCTAGGATTCGTTTTAGACACAATGCTTCCTTCATGCTGCTCTGCGGCTATGAAATCGGACTGGGTCGCGCATCTTAATATCTTCCGAACATTGAAAAAGAATTCCTCTTTCTGTTGTTACAGGATGTTTTGTTGCGATCAAAACTCTTGCGCCAGGCGGGACTCGAACCCGCATCTTCTGCTTTCCTGGCAACGATGTTCGCCTTACACCACCGGCGCTGTTTGACCGCACGTAACATCCGCGATATCCTCGAGGCCTGTCAGCACCCACCCATGAAAAAAAAGATGGGCCGGTCGCTGATATCAGCATGGAGCCGGTTAAGCTGGAGACCTTACTAGTAACAATGTTCCTCTTTCACACGGCAGTCGCATAGGAGGAATATGCCACACCTGTGTTTCAATATGGTACTACAGCATGTAGCCCTATGTGTAAGCGTTAACAATTCGACAGATTATAATCCGCACGAAATAAGCTTTTTTGGAGCGCTGTCTCTACTAAGCGAATATAAACAATAACCTTACAACATGTACAGTTACGGGTGACTAGGGCCGTCGAAGTCATAATCACCGACTTCTCCTAAAGTTCTCCAAGAGGGATATTTGGGATGGTTATCACGAATCTGACATCCGTTTTCCGTATTACCCTGAAGTATGTTAAATTAAAGTAGGTAGGGGTGACTAATGGTAAGGTCAAGGTCACCGCTTTTGCCCAAGCTTCGTGTTGAGCACGAATCTGACCCTTATTTCACAATGTAGAGTGAAATAAATGTGTTGGAGATGTGTAGGAAGCAAATTGGTAAAGAACGCGGCAATCATGAAAAATGCAAAAATGTTGCATAACACGGGAGTTGAACACCTGACCTAGCACCTGCGAAGCAGCCCCGCATCCTGTTGAGCCACCGTCTCGCTTGCCGCAGGGCCTTTCGCCGCGTCCTATAGAACAACGGGAGCACGCATGCACGTGACGGTGCGCTACTGTACCCCCCCCCCCCCCTTTCGAGGGCCGGTAGCTCTTTTGGTTCAAGGACTCAACAAAAGCGAAACATGTTTTTCTACTATATGAAGGGTGGAGATTCTCGCAGTGCTATCCATTTCCCCCGTTCAGACCAACGCCTGAGACCCTTCCCTGGTTAGTGGGAACTCGTCCAAGCTGTTATTCCGTTAACATTGTTCTTCTAATATCGATCTATAAATCGATAGTACCGATCAATATCGATTAAATCATTTTGATTGGTTCTTTAGTTGCCCAACAGTGTCGCGAAGGGCCTATTACGTTCTTTATAGAGCAGCACAGATGCCAAAAGTGCTATGACTGACTTTTATTTTTCCATGCGAAACACATGCAGCTAAACATAATGAATACGAGTTTAACAACCATCAACAATTCATGCGAATAACTTATAAAAACTGATAGTCGAAGTATACAACTATTGTTTACTGTTAAAGTCTCAAAAGGCTATTCTCAAAAGGCTTATAGCAGAGATATTATAGGTGACACTGAAATATTAAATTTTGTACAACTAACGCCAACTTTTCGACGATCTCATTATACTCTGACCCACTAACGAGTGTCTCTGAAAGTGTGCAGAGATCATAGGGCTGAATTCGATCGATATCCAGGGTTTCAGCTACGAGCGAACCGATATGGTCCGGTGCAAAGGCAGGTCTTCCGACAGAATAAGAACATTGTCGGCCGATGAATGGTGCAGAGCCCACCCCTCGCCCAGTCTTTGCACAGCTCGCCCTTATCGTCGACTTCCGTCTCGCAGTCCATCTCGTACGGAGTCCCTGCAAATTTCCTATATCGATTACATCATTGAGGGCATCATTATGGTGGACGCTGGGTATCATAGATCGATAACGCTGGTCGATATTGATTTTCCAATCAATAATCTTCAGTGGCTGTAAAACCTTCTAAACAGCCAACTAACTCCCATAACTTTCACTTCATAGGCCACTTCGGCACAGAAATCGATATATCGATTACATCATTCTCATCAGAGCTGAAGCTGGGTGATGTAGATCGATAATGTCGGTCGATATTGATTTTCCAAGCAATAATTTTTGTTTTCTCTGAAGACCTTCAAACGTCCAACTTATTCGCATGACTATCACTTCATACGACCACTTCGGCACAGAAATCGATATATCGATTACAACATTGTGAATATCATTATAAAAGCTGGGCAACGTATGGATAAGGCTGATCGATATTGATTTAGAAATCAGTAATTTTTGTTTTCCCTGAAACCCTTCAAACGTCCAACTTATCCGCATGACTATCACTTCATACGATCACTTCGGCACAGAAATCGATATATCGATTACAACATTGTGAATATCATTATAAAAGCTGGGTAACGTATGGATAAGGCTGATCGATATTGATTTAGAAATCAGTAATTTTTGTTTTCCCTGAAACCCTTCAAACGTCCAACTTATCCGCATGACTATCACTTCATACGATCACTTCGGCACAGAAATCGATATATCGATCATGTCATTGTGAGTATCATTACAGTGGAAACCAGGCAACATAAATCGATAATGTTGGCTGATTTTGATGTTCCAATCAATAATTTTTACTTGTTGTTAAGCCAGCCAATTTTTTCGCGTGACTATCACTTCATGCACAGAAATCGTTATATCGATTACAAACTTTTGGCCTAGAAAATGAATCATTAATGCTGATTGAGCATCTGTAGAAGCTTTCCAGCTGCAATTATTTTTGAGCGGACGCACGGACAGTCTGACGATCTAGCTTTCTTATATAACAAGACTCTACGGAAAAAAGTGCGGCCATTAGATTTTGATTGACCAATCGATGAAACTTGCCCGGTACTGAATTTTGGTCACCGCTTGCCCCATTCAAAGGGTACTAATCTCAAGCTTTTACCAAGAAAGTAATTAATAATATCGACTGAGCAGCTAGGAACCTTTCGAGCCGCAATTAATTCTGCGCGGACGCACGTGCGGTCTCACAGCTTAGCTCATTTGGACAACAATTCTAACCGACTATACAAAAATCTATTAATAGCTTCGTTCGTTATTGATTAGCCAATCGATGACGTTGCCTCAGCGAATTCTATCATCAGGAATCAATAACATCAACAGAGCATTCGAACGGTGATTTGTTTCGGTGGACGCACGGACGATTTGACAGCTCAAGTCTTTTACAAACATATTAGCTTACTCTACAGAAAACACTTCACACGGTCTGTCCCTTTGCTAAAATTTTATCACCGGGCGAGGAGTACAATACAAATGAAATTTTGGAACCTTATCCGGCGGTCGAGAAAAAGAAAAATGCATGCCAACCCATCATTATCGATCAATATTATCGATTTTTGTTCCAAGTTGGAAGTGCGAATGACACTGAATTATTATTATGCAATCGATATATTATCGATTTCTGCCTATTACAGAGCACATATCGGTGAAAATGGCCCGAATCGTGTTTAAACAGACACCCTAGAATAAGAGTCATCTCGATCGATCAATCGATATAAATCGATATCACCAACACCTCACCGTTTGAGATGGGTATGCTTGAAGGTGACAACCGCTCGATCGGAGTTTCTCAGAGCGAGAATAATATCGATCGACATTATCGATTTTCTGTTGGACTTCATCATTGACGTGAGAATCACGAAGCCTTCTGGTAGGTTTTACAGCAAGAGAGCACTATCGATCGATTAATATTAACCGTTGGACGCAAATTAGAACCAGACCACGACATCCGCCTGGTTCGCGAGGCTACCCAACTCTGGCATCGGGTAGATCCCTAACAGTACCCAAGGTGGGCATTAATCAATTACCCTACTAGATATTTGTTGGAGAACTAATTTACCGGTACTAATTTGCGTCCAACGGTCAATAGTAATCGAACGATATCGATTAGTCGATCGATAGTCGATCAATCGATACCTGGGAAAACGACCAAAAAGCTACTTTAATCAGTTACCCTACCAGGTAAATTTCTGGTCATTTTCCCAGGGTAAACACCTTGATTAATTCGGCCCAGGTGTGCAGCAACAGCTGGCGCCACACTTTTCAGTCATTCCTTTAGGTACTGTGAGAATACTGTAGTGGGAGTACAGTAGTATATAATATAGAATGAAATCAAACGATTACATGGCTGCCGTGTCGTCGTTGTTTTTGCCTCTGACGTTGAGGATGCAGTGGTTTTCACCACCTCCTCGATCACCTTCTTCACCAGTTCTTTACTCGTCTGTTCCAAGCCTGAAACCGTCAACAATATTTTTATAGTAAAAATTCGAAAATTCGACTACAAAATACAAAAAACACTAATTATTGTTCTACCGCATTACCAATATTGGTTCTACTTCCATTTTTTGTTCTTGCATTCAAAAATAATATTGCGGCAATGTCGCTCAAATGTAGAAATCACGGCGCATCCCAAAGTGTGAACTACTAATGACCTCATCCTTTTCTCCGTCAACCATGTAAGTAAGCCTAAGTAAATAACCACTTACCGCTCGAAGGCGCTACGGGCAGGTCAGCGAAGTCTTCATTGACCGATGCCTTGGATGATTCGGCGTCTTCTTCGGCTTCTGAAACATCACAACACCATCTTTACGGCAACCCTTTCAGAGGATTGAAGTCGCTTACCGGAATGCGTCAGGTCGGGCGAGTATTCGGCTACAGGTTCTGAAAAGACGATCGTCTTTGACGAGAGTTCTATCAACCATCGCTGCCTACCTCTTTGTAGGAGATAATTCAATCTATGTAGGTCCTTATCAGCCCCAGAAAACGCTCCAGAACTCTGTGTACTGGAGACAACTGGTACGGTAACACTAATGAGTGGTGTTAGTAGAGTTAGTGACAGGACAGTGAGATGGAGGTTAGAAAATCGCATACCATTCCCGCATAGTCTTCCCTTTGTCTCGAGTTCAAACAAGCGTTCTGGTGTGTAATTCTTCCACTCAGCTCTTTCTACCCCACTACTGGTCGGTAATCCGGCCTACATGACGATCGCCGCTCGATAGTAGGATTCAGCGCTTAGCGCGTTATTATATAGTATGATAATATGATGTTTAGAGAGCTGAAAACACACAGACGTCACCATACCAAAACGTCCGCGTCGACGAGACGGCTGCAACCATGCTCCAATGATAACGAAGTCGACGTCTAGGGATATCCTCTCACCTCCTGTGTTAGAAAAAGCGAATTAGTCATTAATCTTAACTGATTTGAAGAAGTTCGTGCATATTGAAATGTTAACTGATTAGCTTAGCGTGGTTATAAGCCAGAGAAGCTTTCCAAAGCTAAAACACACTTTAACGAGTAAAGCAAAACTAGCCTGAAGATACCCCATTTATACCATTTTCACGTCGAATTTGACCCTCTTCAAATCAAGTTGCACACTCTTCTAAACTAGCTCAAAGACTTTTGAAATTAAAAAGCGAACTCTTTCAAATCGAAATGACCTTCAGGCAAGTTAAACTGCAGGCACAATACGATGGATAGAATAATTTGGCACTATTGTACTTTCACAACTTCACGGTTCGAGGAGAGGTCGAGGTCGAAGGAAAAAATTTCGCCCAAACTTCGGCTAAGGGGTTATTTGAGGTGCTGATCACGGATCTCAGATTCGTTTTCGAAATTTCGGCCGATTACGGTAGGTTACGGTAGCTGTGGGTGACTAAGGCTGCCAAGGTCATAATCACCGATTTCGCCCAAACTTCTCCTAGGGGGGGGGGGGGGCTTCTTTGGGGTGCTTATCACGAATATGACATCCGTTTTTCGTTTTACGCTGGAGTACGGCAGGTTACGGCACGTGTGGGTGACTAAGGCTGCCAAGGTCATAATCACCGATTCGGCCCAAACTTCGGCGATAGGGGTTATCTGTGGTGCTACGGGTGAGCACAGCATGCAGGCGGTCCCGCAGCGATCGCCTGAAAATTCGCAAATCAGCGGAAAACCATTTTTGCGGGAAACTCTTCGATAGCCGAAGGCTTAATCGATAGATAGCAATCTAGCATCATGGCCCTCCAGGCACTGTTCCACAACCGCCGCCAGGAAGAACTGCGCGACTTCAAGCTGAAGGACGTCTTTGAGAAGCTAAACATGGACGCAGCCGATATCCAGGAATGGCTTAGAAGGACGGGATTACTCGCAACGCATCTATGCCTTATTTGTAACGACTCCATGCAGACCTACCGACCTGCAGGTATATGGAGATGCTACAAAAGGATGTGCCGGATGCATCAGCTAGGCTCAGTAGCCTGTAAGGAGTGCGAACTTGAGATCAGCAGGAAGAGCATCGTCCAGTGGGTACAATACTTCCGCGATGTTTGCTGCGAGTATTTCCGAAGAAATACCCCAGTTCTTGGAGGATTTGGCGTCACGGTCGAACCTTATGAACTTGGCAGCCTTAGTTACCCGTACCTACCGTAACTTACCGTACTCCAGCGTGAAACGAAAAACGGATGTCAAATTCTGATCAGCGCCCCAAATAATCTCCCTAGGCGAAGTTTGCACGACATCGGTGATTATGACCTTGGCAGCCTTACGAGGAGGTCAGTGAACTCGGTCCGGAGATTCTGAACAAAACCTGTATGATCTTGTAGGGCATCGGACGATGATCACAGAACTGTTTTCGTTTTTGCTAAATTCCCCTCCAAAAATGGCAAAAAATGGTATCACTTCAGGTGATAAGGCGGAAATGACACCTGGAGTGGCCCTGACGTGCTCAGAACTTGGATGGCCGAGTGGGTAGCGCGGCGGACTTACGGGAGCGGGTCGAGAGTTCGATTCCGGAGGTGTCTATGTGATTTGCTCTGTGTAGTGCCCCCTTTTTGGCTAATAAAGAGTACATTTTGGCTACGGTAGGCTACCCTATTATTGGCTAGTGGTGAATAAAGCTGACGAAGTCATGACTACCATTTTCCCACCCAGACTTCGCCTATGTAAATTATCTAAGCTGCTGACCACGAATCTGTCACTATTTCTCTTTATCACTTTTCTTGCACTACATTCCATCGAAGGTTAAAGTCGAAGGTTGGAAAATAAGTTTGACCACATTGGAGAAGAGAGCAATCCTCCTAACGTAGATAGCTTTACACACCCATATTTACCGTAACCTGCTGTAATATACCGAAATTTTGAAAACCGGTATCATATCCGTGTCTGTGTATAGTCACCGGTACGTACCGTAATCTACCGTACTCCAGCGTAAAACGAAAAACGGATGTCATATTCGTGACCAGCACCCCAAATAACCTCCCTAGGCGAAGTTTGGGCGAAATCAGTGATTATGATCTCGACAGCCTTAGTTACCCGTACCTACCGTAACCTACCGTAATCGACCGAAATTTTGAAAACAGATCTCATATTCGTGATCAGCACCCCAAATAACCCCCATAGGCGAAATTTGGGAGAAAAAAATTTTCCACCTCTACTCGACCTCTGGAGTCGTGAGAGTACAATAGCGCCAACAATTTTTTGTCCAAGGAAAATTTTAGTAGAATTTCCTTTTAAGTTTTTTGAGTTCACCTGCCCCAATAAGTGTTATAATTTTGTAAATGTTTTACTGCTAGAGAAAAATAATAATGTAAAGTTTGTCTTAGAGCACAGCAAATAAGCAATCATTTAGCAATCATTAAAAGGTTGGCCTAAATGGTTGGCTTCTGAAATCGTGTTTATTGTCTAACGCTGCCGTTTCAATCTTACATTGTTGCTTGGTTTGTGTTTCTCTTCCTTTTTTTTTTAATCGCATGGCCTATTTTTTGTTGTTCTCACATAGGGTGCGCTTTTTTGAGAGGCAGTTAAATAAATAAATAAACAGAATAGAAGATCAAAGACGTGCCGTGCACTCGAAAAACTCGTTGCGATTCCTATTTTATTGACAGTGAATCTGCTTAATGAAGCATCTAAATGAAGATATGTGTGCTTTTACAATTGCTTTTGTTGTACCGTTAACAGGCATGAAACTCCATGCGGACGGTAATTTCGCAATCAATCGAATAAAAACCGCAACGACTGGGGCGGTGTCATGGCGCAATCTCTTTATTGGCTATAAAAATGGCCGCTTTCCTCCTCTTTAAAACAAGCCTTAGACCGTTATTGTTCCTCAAACTTCAAACAATATGTTCACTTATTGAACAAGAAAATTAAAAGTGATCTGATCTCATTCAAAGCACTATATCTTCGCTTCTCTGTTGTGCTTTGAAGCAATTTTTAATTTATTACTTTTTTTCCTAAAATAAAAATTCTATAAAATTATTACACTTATTGGTGCAAGTAATCTAAAGAATTTCAAGGAAAGTTATACCAAAAATTTTCATAACTGTACACTATATGATTTATACTATATTTTTCAACGATGAGTTATTCGAACCACCTTATTGAATCATGTATCTTCATCTATGGGCGCGTGTAGCGCAGTCGGATGAGGCGCGACTGTCGCGTGCACCCGGTACCAGGTTCCTGGTTCGGATTTCCCGCACAGGCCAACCAAGCCTTCCATCCCTCCGTGGTCGGTGAATTGGTACCCTAGTTGTATGGGAAAGATAAGGCGCTGAGTTGTTCATCGGCTGGCCACCGCAAGTCATTGTATGGCCAAATACGCATTCATGTCGCCTCCACGACATCCCGTAGAAGCAGAATGCGCTGGCGCATCCCAGAAGGGATTGAGTAACGCCGTACTTTATCCTTTACTTTATCATGTATCTTCATCTAGATCCTTTTTATGAAATTCTCATTGTGAATGTCTCTTTGTTCTCCATTGAGAAATTTCTCACTGAGAATGAGAACTTCATAAAATCTCAAACAATGTGTTAACATATTGAGAAGTGAACCAAAAACTTCAAAGATAGACATACTAAAATTTTTCTCGAACAAAAAATTATTCTAACCAATTTGGAGAGTCTCTAGTAGAAGCCCATTTTGATTTGGAAGAGTTCGCTTTGACTTCAAAAGTCCTGACCTTGGTTTATAGTAGTGCCGCTGCGCGGCGCGGCACCATACATAGTCGGAATAGATATCGATCGGTCGGCGCGAAAAATCGATATCTATGGCGATCGCTATGCCGCGCCGCGTGGCGGCGCAAGTATAAACTAGGGCTTAGGCTTAGGCTTAGAGGAGTGTCCAATTTGGTTTGAAAAGTGTCCAACTTCGCTTGAAGTGTCCAATTTGATTTGAAAATTGTCCAATATGGCTTGAAGTGTCCAATTTGGTTTGAAAAGTGTCCAATTCGACGTGAAAGATGTATATCTTTTCACCTTTCGAAAGGAGCACCGCCTATTCTGATGCTTTTCCGAACGAAAATTATTGAAATTTAAGGCAATGGTAGACCTAACGAGTGCAGTGATCTCTTCTGATTTTTATGTTGACCAGACCATCGCGCAACAACGGCAGCTTTTCTTCTAAACTGCGAGCTTTATTAGGCAAAGGACAACTGGACTACATGAAAAACTGAGCTGGGTGCCTCCGCCAGATTTATAAGTAGGGTGAAACACAAATTTTTAACAAAAAAAACTCAGGCGCAAAAAGTTCGTGATTCTTCGAAAAAATACGAATATGAGAAATGCTACTGAAACGTCTATGGAGATTTTCAAGCTGTTTGAGGTGACTGAGATATTCATAGGTATTGATCGACGGTTCATCATATCCTAGCAAATTACATGGCAGAATCTAACTCTCATCGGATCAAAAAGGGAAAATGTTAACACCAAACGAAAATAGAGGATTTTCACAGTCCTTCTTTCCTATTGGTCGCAGATACAAAGGTCACTACCCATATCCCACCATAGAGAGCCAACGTGTCGTACATGCGTCTGTCCGTGCGTCCGCGGAAAACTATTGGCTGATGGCAGAGCTCTAGTTCTCGAACGGCGTTATTGAATTCTGCCCATGGTTAACCGCTTGAGATGAATATCACACAAATCTGACAGTCAAAGGACAACCGCTCATGACAAAAACGGTTTCGATCATATCTGATCAATGTCGATCGATAATATTGACCTTTGCCCAGAAATGACGGTATAACGAGGAAGTCATGTGAGTATCATGACCATTGGACATGTTTCACAGTAAGCACACTAAGCAACAGTCTTTACAACAGACCCCACAATTAATCGGTAAAATGGATCGATATGGTTTTTGTGTCATAATAATACAACAAGAAAATCATATCGATCACCCAGCGGTTATCGAAGTCTACTAGTGAGTTTGAAAAAGAAATCAAGCGAATATCTTGGCCGATGGACAGCTAATGAGTAAACAGTATCGATCGACTAGTTAATGTAAGCAAACAGAATCGAACCGACCCGCCAATATCGATTGATGTTATCGACTTTTGTTCGGCAACGGCAGTTTGAACGGAAAATTCTGTGAACAAGTTTTCCGACATGTGAATTATATCGGCCAATCAATATCAATCGATACTGGTGACTAGGGCGACTGACTGGCTGAATGGTTTAGGATTTACGCACACCTTTTTTTCTTCAAGCCTAATAAGCAGTCGATCAATGCCTATTTTCTAGGCGCGTATTTATCGCAGCGTAATCTTGGTACATAGAAAACAGCTGTTCGTCTCTCTATTCGTCCGCGCAAAATTAGTTTCAACTCAAAAGGTTTTACAACACCTCGGTCCAAATTGTAGCTGCTTGCTCAGGATTATGCTACGAGGCCGGCATTAAGCGAAACGGTTGGTAGACAGCATTTACAGCAAGGAAGCCATATCGATTGCCCGCACAGTATCGATCCAGAGTATAGGTTTTGATCAGAAATTGCTTCTTCAAGAAAAAATCGATGCGAATATGTCAATCGATGGCGAGCAATGAGCGGACAGCATCCATCGGCAAATCAGTATCGATCGATATTGTCGATTCAAAAGCCAAAGGGCTGATTGCTGGTTTAGAATAGCGGCATAACTTTTATATTCCAAGATACGCGATCAATCAATATTTATGTAAAGTTAATGTCGCGAAAGTGGATACCACTGGGAGTTGGGAGCGAGCCAACCAATCACAACGAATCAGTGCATCGACTGAACACGCGTCAGCCAATAGGTACCGATCCCATGCTCCTGCTCTGAGTGGCGCATCTATTCGATGCGGCCTGATTGTCTGGCGCATGCCCACCTCCCTATGCTGCCCATGTCCGCGACATGGTCGTTATACAGACATTGATTTGCTCTGAGCCTTGGACTAGGACTATGCCACTATTCTAAACCACTATTCAGCCCCAAGAATCGAATATTGATCAATATTGATTAACCGATCGATACCGTTTACTCATTGCCTCCAGACACTGTTTTCTCGATGATCGCCTATCGATTAACCTATTCGCTAAGATTTCTTCCTGAAAAAAACAAACTCTTATCAAAAATCAATTATACGGATCGATATTGACTGAGCCATTAGCGTGGTTTCTTCTTGTAAATGCAGCCTACCGGCTGGCTTGCTTAATGGCGAACTCGTACGCATAAGGGCCTGTTCATACTTCGCGACAGCATCGACAAAAGCGACGAGAACGCAGAACGCGGAAGTACGGCAGGCCTAGTATGGCCTATGCTGTACTTCGGCGACGCTGTTTCGGCGACGTCGGCGACAGTGTTGCGTGGGCACCTACGCACTGACTAGCACCCGCTCAACCTGTGGTCGACCTCGTCGACGACAGCGTCGTCGAAGTATAACATTAGGCCTTCGAACACTTTTCACGGTCTCTATGGATATGTATGTTTTTCACGGGCTCTTGTCGCGAAGTATGAACAAGGCCTAATCCTGGCTAGCCGAGACAATTTTGACCGAGCTGTTGTGAAACCCTTTTAATTGCAATTAATTTTGCGCGGACGGGCAGGCAGACGGACAGTGTGACGGGTTAAGTTTCTTCATTGTGACATAGACCCCTATCATATGAAATGCGCAGGCGATATACAAAGACAACCCTTCTTTCTCGTATCTAAAACTTCAAAGTGCCTCTACATAAATAATAGGCAATATAAATCCAAGTAACCTCTGGCGACTCACTGTCATGCGGTTGGAACTTCTCCGGTGCCGTAACGTAGTGGTCGGTAGTCGTCTCTTCAATCGGCTCCAAAACCGCGTTCTGTTCGGCTTCTGCTTCGTCCAGCGACTCCTCCTCGTCTTCCTTCGGCTTCAGCTGTTTCGCGACAAAAGCCCTGTCCACAAAGGTGGCGTCCTGAGCAGCGTGAGCAGCCAGTACCGCTAGAGGAGCGGTGCGTTCTCCAGGTGCTGTCGGGTACTCCCAGGGAGCTGTCGATGTCTCCTCATCGTCAGGATCGGATTTCTCGACCGCCGCCTCGTCAATCGATTCTTCTACAAAAGACGTATCGACTATTGATTCGACTGTAGTGGTCACTTCTACCGGGTCAACAACAGCAGTGGGCTTTGCGGTTACTTGTTTTGGGATCATTCGGATTTTCGGGCCTCGAAAGATCTCCTTCTTCCCAACGGGGGCTACCTGCTTCTCCTCCGGATGGGACTTGCCGTGTTTTCGGTGGATCTTCTTCTTGTGTCTGCGAACTTTTCGACGGGTAATCACTACGTTCACGGGTAGCGGCTGTGGGAAGGGGGAGTTGATGAAGATGGGACTCGGACGCACGAAGGTGCCGTTTCTAGCCTCAAACGACGTGCCTGCAGGGGTCTCATCATCGTACTCGTCTTCATTGTCGGACGAGAGCGAGATCGTGCCATTTTTTAAAGAATCTCCAGTCACCGGCCCTTCGTCAGAGGTGGAAGTCGACCAATTCTTTGCACTGATGTCCTCTGGTCTAGGAATTTCGGAAGCGTTATATTTTCGCTTCAGCTCCAGCGAGTCTCCACTCAGCGGCCGTTCTCCGGAAGTGGAGCTCGACCAGGTGTTCTTGCTGAAGTTCCCTGGTCTAGGAACCTCGGAGGCGTTATATTTTCGCTTCAGCTTCTTGGACCTGTGCGTCTTCACTGTCACCTTCTTTCTCTGTGGGGTCTCTTCCGTAATCGTCGTCGTCTCGCTAGTAAGACTACCAACATCCTCTTCATTGCTCTCAATGCCATCTTCAGAAGCCTTGATGTCGGGTAAGCTCACCGTTTTAGGAAGATCAGAAGGGGAATTCTCAGCGGGAAGAAGCTCCGGTCTTGGCAGGCCTGACCCTTTGTTCGAGGAGGAAGTCGACCAGGTCTTCGCGCTGAAGTTCCCTGGTCTAGGAATCTCAGAAGCGTTATACTTCCTCTTCATCTCCAGCGAGTCTCCACTCACCAGCCGATCTTCAGAAGTGGACGTCTTCCACGTCTTCGCATTGATGTCCTCTGGTCTAGGAATCTCGGAAGCGTTATACTTCCTCTTCATTTCCAGCGAGTCTCCACTCTCCGGCCGTTCTTCAGAAGTAGAAGTCGACCATTTCTTCGCGCTGGCGATATCTGGCCTAGGGATCTCAGAAGCCTTATACTTTCGCTTCAGCTTCTTGGACCTATGGACCTTCACGGTCACCTTTTTTCTTTCGGGGGACTCTTCCGTATTCGTCGTTGTCTCACTGGTGATCCTGTCAGTATCCTCTTCATTGTTCTCAAGGGTATCTTCAGAAGCCTTGATGTCGGGTGGGCTCACCGTTGTAGAAAGATCAGAAGGAGAACTTTCAGCGAGAAGAAGCTCTGGTCCTGTGCTTTCGTTCGAGGCCATGCTCAGCAGGTGTTTTTTGTGGGACAACTTCATCGGCTTCGGGAAATTTGACGTGCCATTCTTCAGGGCAAGACGTCTAGGCTTTGGGAAGACCCTCTCGAATTCTGTGACCTTTATGACCTTCGGAGCAGGGAACGGTGGCGGAAGCAGTTTGCTCGGGAGCCTCTTAGGGTGAGCAGTGGGTTCTGAAGTGCTACGTTCATCAGGGCTAGGCCGATCAGCCTCCTGATTCTCGGATGGAAGGTCCTTCGACTCCGGGAAGTCTTCCGACGCCTCCGAGTCTTCGAATTCCTTTGGTGGTGTTGGCTTGGGGGAAGAGTTGACCGGTATCTTCTGAAGCTTTATCGGTCGGGGAAAGTCGGTGTAGATGGACTTCGTGTGCTCAGGGGGTGAATCTTCAGTTGCTGGTGTGTTAGTAGATGCGTTCTTCGGTGAACGACCTCCGTGCAGCGGCTTAAAGCGATCAAAGCGATTAGAGCTGTCAACATTCAAGACTTCAGAACCTGACGGTGTGCGTTTATGGCTTTTAAGCGACTTTAGCGATAAAGCTGATTCAAGCTTAGCGTCCAGCTCCTTGCGATCTAACTCGACGCGTTGTCTGTTGATTTCCGAAGGAGACATCTTCTCCAAAAACGCCGAGATCTCGTCCGATGTCCTCGGCTCACCGGTGACAGCCTTGACGTCCCTGGCTCTCAACGCCAGCGGCGGCTTGGCGTACGTCGACGGCTTCTTGAGTCGACCTGAAACGTGCTGTGGTGATGTGCATGAGTGCATGTGCAAGCTGTGGTGCATTAAGCAAAAAAAAAAGCAAAGCGTCAGCCTTAAGCTTGACCAGGACTAAATGGCACTTTAGTCGTTGGCAGATCGCATTCTTACAACAGGGTGACAGTTTCGACTAATTTTTTGACAACACAACATTAGTTCAGGAGTTCTCATTAGAACACTGAGGCAAGTTCGAGCATGTCACTCAGGGCCACTTCAAACTTCGAGCGACAAGAGCGACTGGGGCGACTTTGGCGACCGAAGTAGTGTGGTGTACGTAAATAATTACATATTCCACACTACATTCGTCGCGGACGGAGTGTGGAGTACGTAATTATTTACGTACACCACACTATGTCCGACGCTCCAGTTGCTCCAGTCGCTCTTGTCGCTCGAAGTATGAACAGACCCTCAGCCACTACCTACTCGCGCTCCAATGACAAATCGCTCGGAAACAACACCAATGCGACGAGAAGGGATGATAATGAGGTGATAGGGTTCGCATTCGGAAGGAAACTTGCCATCAGCGTCACTCGCTGTCGCTACTCTTCTGCACATTGAGGCAGGTACTTTGAATGCGGCTCGCAATCGTGCCATTAGGCCTGTTTATACTTCCATCGTCGGGTGACGCGATTTAAACCAGCGATGTATCCATCGCATCAGCCCCCCTTTACACTTTGTCGCGGCGCGACGCGATGGCCACGCAATGGGGTTTGCACTTCCGATGCTGAGCGACGCGACGCCACGTAACTGGCCAATTTGATCGATCGCGTCGCACAATCAATATGGCCATCATAGGGGTCGTTTAGTGTACGCGCGATTCGCGACGCGATGCATGTGTAGTGGCCAAATTGATCGAGCGACGCGATTGATCAATTCGGCTTATACACATGCATTGTGCGCACATTAAACGATCCCATACGTGGCGTCGCGTCGCTCAACGTCGAAGTATAAGGCCTATGTCATACCTTCGCTCACCCCGAGCGAAGGCGACGAACAGAGCGATGAGCGAAGTCTCTTTGCTATCGGCGCGCAGTTAATAGCGTTGTGTGCAGCTGCGCCGTAGCATCGCTACCAATGCTGGCCGACGCTCTGCTCAGCTCAGCGACGCGGCCGCATCGGTAGCGATGCCGTATCGCTCGAAAGTATGACACCCCGCTAGCGAGGCTTCGCTAGCGGTGGATCGGACAACTGCTACAGGCGTCTGCCCCTCCACAACATCTGATACCGTCCCTTCCCCAATTATGTTAGTTGTCCATCGCCTTCGCTAGCGAAGAGCGATGGTATGACATAGGCCTAAACGGACCCTGACGCTGTTTCGAACGACGATGAGCACTCCGAACGGCCGACGACGCGGTCGCGCCACTACGCACAATTGCGTACTTGCGTACACGTATTTGCACACATATTTCCAGGTCCATTGCAGAAGGCAACTAGAGCCGCAACACTATGCTCCGATCGATCGTGATCAACCGACTTCGAGAACGACACGATCCGACGCTGGGCGACGCGATCAATCAATTTGGCCTCTATGCATGGCATTGCGACGTGCGGTAATGGAAGTATAAACGGAGCCTTAGGCCTTTGTCATACCATTGCTCAGCCCGAGCGACGCCTAATGATATGCACCCATATCGATTTCATCGCGCCGCCCGATCGATATGGTAGCATATCATTAGGCGTCGCTCGGGGTGAGCAATGGTATGACAAAGGCCTTAAGGAGACAATACGGCACCTACCGTTCCCCAACCATAGCTTGTTGCGTTCCAGAGGAAGTCACGGCGCGGGACCGCTAAACCCAGACCTAAACCCAGGATTGTTGTCATTGTTTTTTCTCTCTGAATTCTGTACAAACAGATGCTGGGTGCAGGTTTAGAAACCGGGGAGGAGGGTCCATTCTGTTTCCCTTCTATTTCTGACGGCATTATCCTCGCCGCATTGAAGAGAGGAGCCTTCATGGAGTTATGGTAGATGTGCAAGCGTGTTCCCTTTTCACTCTACAAGTTTATGGGCGAATTCTGTGGAATTTATACGGCAAAATGAGCTCTACACTAGCACCCGGAGCATGGATTTTTTACGTAGATAAACGTCCTAATAATTCTTCCAGATAATTACTTCTTCAATTTTTATAATCATTTTATAGTACGCAGAAGCTCTTAGCCGCGCAGTGATTTTGAAGCCCTCTCCTCCCATGTGAGTTTGTAATGCATTCTGTACAGCTTGAGTTTCGGCTCAAATCTGGTTATGTGTAGCTCTTCTTTTTTCTCTCTTCGCTATCCTTCGCTTAGTTTAGGCGAAAAAGCTGCTAGTCAACGTTCCAGTACTTAAAGCGTCGATGCTCAATCGAATATGTTAGGTGAAAGCCATTGCTGTGCATTAACATATTAAATATTATGTGCAACCAAATAAACAGGGTTACGTGCTGACGGCGTTAGCCTTAGTTTATACTTGCGTCGCTGCGCGGCGCGGCATCATGGTCGGAATAGATATCGATTACGCGGCGCGATAAATCGATATCTATAGCAATCATAATGCCGCGCCGCGTGGCGGCACGAGTATAAACTAGGTCTTAGTGAACTGAGGCTTTTGAAGTGATGTTTATCCAAAAGGATGGCACAAATTGACCGGAGGACTTCACTTTTCAAGTTTAGGGTTTCGTTCTCAACAACATTCTAAAATATATCCTAATGTTGACGCAAAAAAAAACGAAAATCACTTTGCATTCATACCTGTGCCGTGCGGCTGTTTCTTCGGTTGCGTTGGTGAGTAAGCAATAACAATGTCGTGATCCTTGGATGTGCTGTCAATCTGAAATCGTCACTATTTCCTTCGATTCTGTTCACACATTTTAATAGTGAATGTGATTCAGTGATGTTCGCTAACAGCTGTTTATTTATAGAACAAAGATAGTTGCACACAGAATCTACGTCTGAATATAGGCATGCTGCGTCACAGCGGAACATTATTGGAACTTCTGGGTTATGTAAAAGTTGTGTCCTCACATTATAATGGGATTGTATTACAAAAGATCAGGAAAAAATGTACTGCAGTCCTGTGCAGAATCTAGTTTTAGACCACCTGCCGTGGCAAGCACCAGCTGCCGCTACTTTTTCATGAGTTTCTCGCTCGCGAGACCAAAAATTAATGTATTCACACTTCGCCCGGCCGTGTCTTCTTCTTTGAAAACAGGAACTACACGACGACTCATCTGTATTACGCTGGCCGAAAAGTCTTGAAACAAAAAATTGTTTGTCATTCAATCATAGTTTTCTAAATACAAACTAGGAATCAACAATATATTCACCATAGAGCGAAATAACCCTTCTCCCATCTGCTCCGCAAATCGCTGATTTTTCTCGTCCAGAAATCAGCGGATTGCGACTTGAAGAAGTTGTCGACTGCCATTTTGAGGTCATAATAGCTTTCAAAATTTTACCCTCTCAAATGATGCTTCAGCGGTCGATGGTAGTCCGATGGCGCAAGTTCCGGTGGATGGGCTACCGGTTGTCAGCCAAGTTCGGCTGTCTTCTCACAGGTTGTCGATGGATCTCTTTTTTTGCTTTTTTCTCGCATTGCATCGGCCAATTTCTAACTGATTAACGTATATGGAAGCGGAGTCCGTCTTGCCGGCACCAAGCAGCTCATGTTAGATTGGCTGTGGAGTCTTGGCTCCTTTATTGGAGACCTTACCCTAAGTGGGCTTTCAAGGTAGTCCAGTGGTATAGACAATTCTTTATCTGAACTAGAGCACCCGCTTCGGACGGCTCAAATATACAACACTGCCCATGGACCAGATCTCCGCCTGGCACAACTGGCGAGGAGGTCGCGCTCTTTGTGCGAGACACTGGCCCTTTCTCATTCCACCAAACGCAAAGTAAATGTTCACGTTTGTGTGGGTCTGGCTTCTACTGGACTGACGGTTCTGCGTTGCGTTGGAGCCAGACGGCGTTATCGTAGACTACGGAGCTCTCATCTCCAGTCACTAGATCCTCCATAAATTCCTTTCGATGCGGTAGCGCAAGTAGTGACTGGCATATGTTCATTCGCACTTGCTTATGTGCCTCGATCAGCCTGTGAGGGATCCATCTTGTCAAAGCTTTTCGATAGCCGAAGTAGTGGAGATGCAGCTCGATGGTGGAGTGGGTACAGCGAGGGTTGTTTCCAGTTTCCGTGTAGTTGCTTCTAAATTGGATCCACCCTTATCGATAGCAAAAGGTCGTCCACTGCGCACTCCCTCTTCACGGTTCATATCCCCTAAATCAAAGCGAGTGAACCAACGATGCACTTTGGTGCGGCCTACTCCAAAGCCCCTTCTCCAAGTGCATCGCTGATATTAGAGATCGTGTTGTGCTCGCGTTGGAGCCTCGGCACCATTCGTAGAAGATGACCACTCGAAGCTATTGTTACTTACTTACTTAGATACTTAGACGGCTCGTCTTCACTGGTCGTGCGAGCCCCAACGCAATCGCCATTCGTTTCTTTCTCTCGTAATCGTCATCCACGATGTTCGTATAGCTCGATTGGAACGACGACCACGACCATCAGCCGATTCTGAATTAGAATGATCCCGACGAACACATCTGACCATCTCGTTGGAGGTCTTCCTGGAGGACGCTTGCACGCTCTTGGAATCCACTCCGCTGTTCTTCTTGTCCAGCGATCGTCCGTGCACCGCATGATATGACCAGCCCATTGGTGCTTCATATTCGATGTGTATTCCGCCGGGTCTCTTAGTCGTGACATCGTGCGTAAGTCGGAACTGCGAAGGCCAGCTCGGTGTTGTGATAATATGCTGAACCTGAGAAGACATCTTTCGAGCGCTCTGTGAGTAGTACGCATGGATCTTGACGTGGACGCAGTGTTAGCCCACGTTTTGGTGGTGTAGCAGAGCGCTAGGAGGACGGTTGAATCGAACAGGTGGGCGCGTAGATCGGGATCCGAGAGTTGGTCGGTGGTCTGTTTGAGAGACCTGTAAGCCGACCACGCGGCCTGTCTCCTTCTTAATAGTTCCTCCTTCATATCGTTGTCCATGTTGATGGAACGGCCCAGGTAAACGTATGATGTTGTTTACGTCAAAGCAGAGCTATCAATGCTGATCTGTCTCCTTCGCACCAGGCGTTCTTCGTGAATTGTGTCTTCTTCCGGTTTATTCGCAGTACGATTTTCATCCCTGCTTCGTTTAGTTCCTTTAGCATCGTCTCTGCTTCAACGGTAGTCGTCGAGAAGATGACGACGTCGTCGGCAAAACGAAGATTCGAAAGGAATTTTTCATCCACACAAATCCCCTTTTCGTCCCAGTCGAGCAACTTCATCACCCACTGCAAGGCGGCGGTGAACAACTTTGGCGAGATGGTGTCGCCTTGTCGAACGCCCTTTTCTATGGAGATGTTGATGGGGCGTTGAAACAGTTGTATTGCCGTTGAGCAGTGGCGGTGGCACCCGGCCAGTGTTCTTACGTAAGACGGGTCCACTCCCTGGTCGATCAGCGCTGATAGAATTGCATTCGTTTCCACGCTGTCAAAGGCCTTTTCGTAGTCCACAAAGGTTAGAACAAGGGGCAGGTGGTATTCCCTACATAGTTCGATGACCCTCGCGACGGTTTGGATGTGGTCCACGCAGCTGAATCCTCGACGAAATCCAGCTTGTTCTACCGGTTGCGCTTCGTCCAATGTTCGCGATATGCGCTCAAGAATGGTCTTCATGAATATCTTGTAGAGTACGCTCAACAATCATATTGGTCGATAGTTCTTCAGATCTTCTCTGCCACCCTTCTTGTGAAGAATGAAGGGGCGCGAGTTTCTCCACTGGTCTGGAATCCTTTCTCTCTGAAGATAGGACGTCATGTGTGCTGCAAAAATTGAAGCTATTTTTGGCTAATCATTTTCTACATGTCACCAAAATGACTTGCGCGAGCCCTTGTATGCAGCGAAAGATTCTGGAACCTTCTACACGATCCTCACTGATCCAGAATTTTTGAATTCTTTCCAGAAAATTCTGATGATTTAAAATTTGGTTTTGAGACTTTTCGACCAGCATAACAGAAGGACCGCCCCCGCGGTCTCAGTCTTGTTGAGTTCCTCTGCTTTGGTAGGCTGCTTTTAGTTGCACAATAAACGGACTATTAAATAATTTTGTGTCAGAGGCAACGGAAGCACACATACCGTCCCTCGGTAACGCTGTGCCATACATTCCGTGGCCCTCACACCTTCCTTTGTACCTTGTGATCTCGTTATTACTAGTACTCTTTATGGTATTTTTTTCGTGCTCTATGTTGCGTTCGCAAAGTTTTGGTTGAGACCTGTGTGCTCTACCTCTATACCCTTTCGCGGCGGTTATCTCAGCTCGAGTTGAAAAACAATGGCCCACAAAGTACTCACTTTAGCATTGTTACTACCACAGTAGGTGTCTCCATTAGTACTCTCATTAAACAAGCTACGAGTATTTGGTTTGATCTTCAACTAACGGACCACTTGTGAAACAAAGCAACTCTCGACGTTTGCAATGACAATTTTTGCAAACATTTTGGGCATCTTGTCCTGTGCTGCCTTCCATGAGAAACAGTGAACTACCTCTACTGGACTAGAAGCGTGCCTGTGATCATTCCGTAGGGCCTCCTTTATACGTCGACACCGTGGAACACGACGCCACGTACAGTGGCCATATTGATTGAGCGACGCGATCAATATGGCCACTGTATGTGGCATCGCTCGGCGTCGGAAGTATAAACTGGCCCTAAGTAATAAGCCTTTAATAAATTACAAAAAAGAATCAAGTTAAGGTCTCACCTTAACTAAGGGTCCGTTGCTGTCCTGCTTCTTTTTGTCGCTCTCTGTAAAAAAAATTAACATCAAATGAAAACGTTGAAAAGCTACTGGAACGTTTAATGATTTTTTGAGGAACCGCAGTGTTAACGACTTTTTCTTGGAACGCACGCGGATTAAAACATGGTTCCCTTACATAGCGGCCACACTTTCCACCTTTATTTCAATTTTTTTTTTTGAAAAATCGTCGGCGCGTTGCCGGCAGTTGAGTGACATGGCTAGAAGGAAGCTTTTGCATTTCAAGATTTCACGTGCTTATATACCACCAGTCGTTCAGCGGCCTAGCGGCCGCCTCCGACTGGTTGGGGGCTTCGCCCCCAAACCCCGAGAAGAGAACACTCCGACCATCTTCTTTTCCCAACTTTTAGACCTTCATACCTCAAAAACAAACTTCAGATTCGTGTTCAGCGACCTCGATTACCCCCAGGGCCGAAGTTTAGCGCCGCTTGAACGCCATCCTCAAAAAAATCGATAATATCGCTCGATATCGATTGGACGACTTCAGATTCGTGTTCAGCGACCTCGATTACCCCCAGGACCAAAGTTTCGCGCCGCTTGAAAGCCATCCTCAAAAAATCGATAATATCGATCGATATCGATTGGTCGACTTCAGATTCGTGTTCAGCGACCTCGATTACCCCCAGGGCCAAAGTTTCGCGCCGCTTGAAAGCCATCCTCAAAAAATCGATAATATCGATCGATATCGATTGGTCGACTTCAGATTCGAGTTCAGCGGCCTCGACTACCCTCAGGGCCAAAGTTTCGCGCCACTTGAGCGCCATCCTCAAAAAATCGATAATATCGATCGATATCGATTGGTCGACTTCAGATTCGTGTTCAGCGACCTCGATTACCCCCAGGGCTAAAGTTTCGTGCCGCCTGAATAAAATCCTCAAAAAGTCGATAATATCGATCGATATCGATTGGTCGACTTCAAATTCGAGTTCAGCGACCTCGACTACCCTCAGGGCCAAAGTTTCGCGCCACTTGAGCGCCACCCTCAAAAAATCGATAATATCGATCGATATCGATTGGTCGACTTCAAATTCGTGTTCAGCGACCTCGATTACCCCCAGGGCTGAAGTTTCGTGCCGCCTGAATAAAATCCTCAAAAAATCGATAATATCGATCGATATCGATTGGTCGACTTCAAATTCGAGTTCAGCGACCTCGATTACCCCCAGGGCCAAAGTTTCGCGCCACTTGAGCGCCATCCTCAAAAAATCGATAATATCGATCGATATCGATTGGTCGACTTCAAATTCGAGTTCAGCGATCCCGATTACCCCCAGGGCCAAAGTTTCGCGCCACTTGAGCGCCATCCTCGAAAAATCGATAATATCGATCGATATCGATTGGTCGACTTCAGATTCGTGTTCAGCGACCTCGATTACCCCCAGGGCTGAAGTTTCGTGCCGCCTGAATAAAATCCTCAAAAAATCGATAATATCGATCGATATCGATTGGCCGACTTCAGATTCGTGTTCAGCGACCTCGATTACCCCCAGGGCTGAAGTTTCGTGCCGCAGACGTGTTCGGCACGTCTACGGCTCGCCATGCAGGGTTGCCGACGTGTTTGGCACGTCTACGGCTCGCCATGCACGGTTGCCGACGTGCTCGGTACCTCTCCGGCTCGCCATGCACGGTTCTCGACGTGTTCGGCTCCCGCGCCGCAACTCAAAGTGGGACGGACGGACAGTGTGACACACACAGTGACACAGTGACACACGCTTGCTGCTTTATACATAGTAGGATTTTCCCTTCGAAATGGACACTTTTCAAGCCAAACTGGACACTCTTCTAAGCTAGTCTAAGACCTTCGAAATTAAAGCGAGCTCTTCTAAATCGAAATGATCTTCAGGCACGTTAAACTACAGGCACACCAAGATGATTTGAATATTTTTTTATTTAAGAAAAAATTGGTAGAGCTTTCCTTGAAATTTTTTAGTTCAGCTGCCTGAAGAGGAGCAATAATTTTATAAAAATTTTATTTTTCGAGAAAAATAATAAATTAAATTTTTCCTTAAGGCACAGCAAGGCAGAAATTATGTAGTACATTAAAAGATTGGATCGCGCCATGCACGCGAAAAGCAAGTCGCAATGTTTGTTTGATTGCTAGTGTAAATACTGCTTACATGCAGCAAGAAAGTTAGGATAAGTGTCTTTTTACAATTGTCTATCTTGCACCGTTTGCAGGCGTAAAACTGCATGCAAACAAAAATTTTGCTATCAGTCGAATAAAAATTGCGAAGTCTCGGACGAGAGCGTGGCGCAATCTCTGTTTTGGATATAGAAAATAGCCGTCTTCCTACTCTTCAAAACAAGTTTTGAATCACTGTTTTTTCTCAAAAAATAAAATTTTTATAAAATTTTTAACATTGTGTTCCTTTATTGGGTAGATGAATTAGAACTTCAAAGGAAGACGTACTAAAATCTTCCTTGAACAAAAAATTATTCTAACATTTTTGGAGAGTCTCTAGTTCAACGTAGAAGAAGCTCATTTCAAGAAGAGTTCGGTTTGTTCTCAAAAATTTTAGGCTTAGGCTTAGAAGAATGTCCAATTTGTCGTGTGAAGTTCATGTGAAAAATGTCCAATTTGGTTGGAGAAGTGTTCAATTCGACGTGAAAATGGTATACATCCGTCCTCTTGTATTGGTAATAGTTTCTTATTGTACTACATCCTATATCACGTATGCCTCATGCATTGTACAGAAATAAATAAATAAAGGATAAAGGATAAAGGACGGCTTTACTCAATCCCTTTTGGGATGCGCCATGCATTCTACTTCTACGGGATATCATGGAGGCGATTTGAATGCGTATTTGACCATACAATGACTTGCGGTGGCCAGCCGATGAACAAGTCAGCGCTTTATCCTTCCCAGACAAGTCTGGTACCAATTCACCGACCATGGAGGGATGGAAGGCTTGGTTGGCCTGGGCGGGAAATCCGAACCAGGAACCTGGTAACGGGTGCACGCGACAGTCGTCGCCTCCTCCGACTGCGCTACACGCGCCCAAACAAATAAATAAATATTGCTGCTCTTCGCAGGCTATCTCAAACACACCTTCAGATTTCGACGCCTCGGCGTTTTCTGCAGTTGCTTCTTCTGGTGCCACGCCTTCGGTGAAGTCTTCCTCGGACATATTCGTTCCCCCCTCAACCACCTGTGCCTTGTTGACTGCGTAGTTGAATTTCGTTATCTCTTCACTCTTCTCTGGAACAGTCTGTGCTTCTTCAGTGAGTTCAGCAGCCGTGCCATTCTCTGCGTCCTCAACAAGCATTTCGTAAGGTTTCTGTTCGCTCATTGTGGTTCCTTCTTCGGCTGTGGATGATTCGGCATTGTTTTTGTTGGAACCCTCTTCTTCTTGAGGAGACTTCTCGAGGTTCACTGGTTTTGCTGACTCCTTCTCGCTTTCTGAATTGGTTTTTGGGGTTGAACTCGTTTCGATGCCGACTTCTGGTGATTCCTTCTCAGATTTTTCATCATCTATTATGACAGCTTCCTTCGCCTTCTCCATTTCTGTCTCAACTCCTTTCTCGCCGATCTCCTCCTGCTTCAGCTCATGTTTTGGGACTGTGGCTTCCCCTTCCTTTTCCTTGAATTCCACTTCTTTCGAAGGCTCTTGTTCTACTTTCGCTTCTGACTTTGATTCAGCGCCTGGTTGCTCCCTCGGTGTTTCGCTGGTCTCATGACTATCCAGAACGTGGTGACTATACGTTTCACCCGATCCTTCACCATGAGGTCCAACCTCGTAACGATCTTCGGCAGCCTTCTCTTCTTCAACTGCAGTAGGTGTAGTAGATTCTTGCGTTGTTCCTTCGACTTTTTTGTCGGCGGTTGGTTTCGCTGCAGATTCGCCAGAGCCTTCTCCACCAACTTCTTCGAGAGAGCCGCTGCCTTCAACGCCCCCGAAAGTCGCTTCTATGGGCGCTGACTCCACGTAAACATCCTTTCCTTTCTCCTCGGACTTTGGCTTTTCCACGGTTTCTGCCGCCTTTGGCTGCTCCAAATTATGGGGCAGAGGCGCAACGGTGGCAGCTGCTGCAGGGATCGCTGTAGCTTCGACGAAGGCTTTACCTGGAAGAACATTGGCGTTAAGTTTCAGGAAAATCTATCGTCACTAGTGCTAATTCAGCAAGTACCTTGAGGATTTTGATAACCTGCTGGCTGTGCTGTCGTGGTTACGTTCGATGTTGCCTAAATTGTCGATGCTATTTTCGCGATCTGCACCCCTGATTCCCCTTGGGGTGTTTCTAGATAACGAGCAACTACAGTATACCTACCGTAATCGACTAGCGTCTTGATGATGTCATTCTAGTGACCTACCGTTTAGTTACCCCGTTTGCGAACTTGGGCTGCGCTTCGAAACTGTGACCAACTACGGTATGCCTACCGTAGTCGACTATTCGTGCATTGATGATGTCATTCTATTGACATAGCCTTCAATTCCTACCGTTGGCGAAGCTGCGATGTATTTAGAGGCTACGCCCAACTACGGTATGCCTACCGTAATCGACTAGTGTATTAATGATGTCATTCTATTGACATAGCCCTCAGTTACTACCGCTGGCGAAGCTGCGGTGTATTTAGAGGCTACGCCTAACTACGGTATGCCTACCGTAATCGACTAGTCGTGTCACGACGATGTCATTCTAGTGACCTACCCTTTAGTTACACCGTTGGCGAAGCTGCAGTGTATTTAGAGGCTATGAACAACTACGGTATGCCTACCGTAATCGACTAGTCGTTTATTAATGATGTCATTCTAATGACATAGCCCTCAGTTACCACAAAATGCAGCACGTTTAGAGACCATGACCAACTACGGTGTGCCTACCGTAGCCGACGAACGATGCCTATCGATGTTATTTCCGTGATCTACATACACCTTAACTACACCCACTGGCGAAGTTTGGGTGCGTTTCGAGACGGTGTTTTTTTTCTGAGAATCTTTCCAAATGCACTTACTCTGTCAGCATTGGACGACGATGGAGAATGAATCTCGCCGTTATCCGTGGGATACGATGGGGCATTGCCCTCGGCTGGAGATTTTGGACCTTCGCCTGAAGAAACTGTAGTTTTTCGAGATTTGCTACAACAGTTTCATCCAGCAAATGGCTTACCGATGTCTTCCTTATGCTCCAGCTGGTCCTCCTTCTTCACATTTTCCACGGCCTTGGAGCTCTTCGAAGATTCTTTTTCTGAAGGATGGGCCGGGGCGGTGACGGACAGCTCACTTTCTGGTTCTGGCGGCGGTGGGAGATTGTATGACTCCACTACCGTCTAGAATTAGCAACTATAACTCCTTGAGCCATGCACTGCAATTAATGAAGGTGAATTTACCTGTGCTCTGGGAGGAGAAGGTGGTGGATACTTCACGTATACTACATCAGTGCTCACGTCAGGAACCGCGTTCGTACTGTCAGTAGTCGAAGACACGTCCTTCGGGGGTCCTTCTGGCTTCAGTGGTCGAACGGAAACGGATTTAGACTCCTCACCAGCAGGCCCTTCCACCTTCACCGGCTCGCGACCATACTCTGCTAGTGGATCTTCTGAAACTGCAGTTCTATCAGCTCTATAATCACAACTAGCGCTAAAAATGCTCTAGACGGCCAAGCACTAGCACCCTTCCTTTCGAGTACTCCCATGAGTTACCTTTGTGGCCTTTAGTGCCCAATGCTTCCTTGGGTCGAATGTGCTTCCGCGGACCCTTCAAACTGCTTGGTCGCCTCCAGTGCTCTGTGCAAGTGATAATGGCAGAGTGTTCAATCAAATGGGACAACACAACAAAGAGCGTTACTTTTGCGCCCTTTAGTGGCAGGTGCATTGTCCGGTCGGACATACTTCGGTGGTCCATCGGAATCGTGTGGCTCCTTTGTGTGCTCTGTGCAAGTGAATGTAAAACAGTATTCTCATATGCTGCACACTGATGGTGTTACTTAAAAGCACCTCCGCTCTATTCAAAAACAAAAATTCCCGCGCCATTTGAATGCCGCTCGGCGCGGCATGATGATCCGCAGAGCTATCGATTTTTCACGTCGTCCGGCGGGCCGCATTGCTTTTAAGGCCCCCACAGAGTTCTGCGGCAACGCCGCTCGCCGCTATGGTTAAGGATAGGGCAGGGCGCCGCCGGCGGCGATCGACTACGATCCAGCTGTTCGATCGAAAGCTTAAAATTTCTATCGGGAAAGGAGTACGGCAGGGAGACACGATTTCTCCCAAGATATTCGCAGCGGCACTCCAGGATGCCGTGAAAGACTTGAACTGGGACGATAAAGGCTACCTTGTCGACGGTAAACGGATCGGCAACCTTCGCTTCGCCGACGATATTGTTCTCATCTCTACTAGCACGGCAGAAGTTGAGGAAATGCTGAACGAGCTCAATGTGGCAGGTATGAAGATTGGATTGGACATGAATATGTCCAAAACGCAGTTTATGGTCAACCAGTGGTGTGATACGGGACTCGTAAGGTTAAATGGAGTCGCTCTACAACAGGTCGACTCCTACGTCTATCTGGGAAGAGAGCTGAACATGGACAACGACCTCGCTCCTGAAATCGCCCGCAGGAGACGCGCAGCATGGGCAGCGTTCAGCTCGATTCGCGAAGTCACCGATCAGGTCAAGGATGCCGGCCTCAGGGCCTCTGTACTGCCTGCGATGTGTTACGCGACGGAAACCTGGCCCGACAACAAGACAATCGCCAGAGCGATGCAAACTACGCATCGTGCACTGGAGAGATGTCTTCTGAGGACAAGCCTTCGTCTGCAATGGCAAGAAGGCCTACGAAGCTCGGAGCTACGGGAAAATTAGCAGATCCGCTGCAGTACATGAAGAAGTCCAAATATCGCTGGGCCGGACACCTGCTTCGACGAAAGGGCGATAGGTGGAGTCCCCGTGTCACAGAATGGCTCCCGAGAGACCATAAGAGACCACTGGGACGACCGCCAACGTGATGGGCAGACTCATTCTCAAGATCTTTCAGAGAGCGGAGTCTGCCTCACTGGATCAAGCAGCCAGAGATTGAGCGGTCTGGAAGAGTTGTGGTCCCTGCTGAGAAGACCTCCAGCAGACAAAAGGACCATCAAAGTATCAAAGTAAGTAAGTATTCAGCGAATAGCGCCGCGGCGCGATCAGCAGCAGCAGACTCGATGAGAAATCGGAGATTTCACCACCGGCATGAATTATTTTTCTATGCCCTTTTGATTTTGGTTCCCCAAGGGTGCATCTCTAGGTACAGAGACGGAGACGGCACGGACAAGACAGTGCCTTCTTCAAATGTTTTCTACTTTCCTTTCCGTTGCCTATTTTCGTGAGTTTGTTGCACACGTTTCATTCCAAATGTGGGTAAGAGTTACCTGTGATCATTTACTCGATCTTTAACGCTTGTAGATAATAAATTATTGAAGAGGCGTTTACACATTCCTGCAACCGTCTGTTGTTCGCTCGCTCTTTACTAATTCTGTTGCCGTGCGTCGTCTGAAGACCTTGTTTGGTGCCCCATGATGAGGGAATGACTCATGGACCGTCTCCGACGTCATCCTCGGCGCACAGCTGTAGAAGCAGAAGCTCGTGGCTGCGCGTCACTGACGCTCCTCTTCTAGAGACGCAGAGCTCGCCGCCGGCGGCGTCCCTGCCCTATCCTTAACCATAGCGGCGAGCGGCGTTGCCGCAGGACTCTGTAGGGCCTTTAGGCATATGTTATACTCCGGGCGACACGTTGGCGACGCTGCGACCTGTCGACAATAACCTGTTTCCGACAGCGCTCTCCCGCCTGCAGTCTATTTCTCTTGCGCTGAGCGCGGCGCGAGAGAAACAGAGTGTACGCGAGGGAGCGCCGCTGAGTGCGCTCTCCGCGGCCAGAGGTTCAGCGACAAGCTGTCGACGGCGCTGTCGACAAAAGCGTCGGCGACGGGAGTATAGTACCCCCCGCCCCCTGCGACGCTGTCGGCAACAGCATCGGTGACGCGCTCGGCGACGGTGTTGCTTGCTAGCACTGCGTCGCGTCGTCGAAGTATCACATATGCCTTAACTGCAATTGCTCAGCGGCACGTCAAATTCGACGTGGCCAGTAGCTCTGCGGCAGTAATCATCTGGAGTCGAATTGACGCGCCGCGCCACGCGGGAGTATAAAAGCGCTCTAAGTTTCGCTTATGCTTCTGGCGCCGAGCGATGCGATGGCATGTATAGAGGCCATTTTGATCAATTTTCCCCTTGGCGTCTTTTGCGGCAAGGTTGCAGTGCTATCTCTTGTCACAAGGCAGGCACGCTGAGCTTGCCGCCGGTGGCGGGCGATGTCCGCTGCGCCATCACACTTTCATTTACGAATCGATGGTAGTAATGATCCAGACCATTATTGCCACAGTCGACGTTTTGTCGCCGACAGAGTTGTCTGTGCCGGAAATGGTAGAAACGGTGGACTGGAGCGAGCGTAGGTTCCGACTGGAAAGAGCGCGCAGCTTCGCCACTTTGCTCCTTTTCCGCCTGCTGCCTTCAAAGTGTGAAGGGGCGACACGGCAAAATGGGAGCAGCCCCGCACAACGCCTTCTTTTAAACGCTCAACCCCAGTGTTCCGTCCGCCGCATGTCACTTGCCGTAAGGGGTGGTTTAAGGCCCATGCACACTTCTGCGACACCGCAGCGCAGCAAGTGGGGCGACGGCTACCTCCGCGAAATCCGGCGGTCGCGGCGCGGTCGCGTTAGAGCACCGTTTTAGCCCCAGTTTATACTTGCGTCGCTGCGCGGCGCGGCACGATGGTAGGGATAGATATCGACCGAGCGGCGAGAAAAATCGATATCTATGGCGATCGTGGTGCCGCGCCGCGTGGCAGCGCAAGTATAAACTAGGGCTTAGGCGACGGGACCGACGTCCCCGTGGATGTCGCGCCGCCAGGAATGGCTTGAACCATTCCAACCTGCGGCACTCAGCGCGGCGTCGCCTGCGATAGCCGCCGCGACAGTCGCAAGAGTGTGCATGCCCCCTCCCTGCGGCACGTGTCGCAGTGTCGCGCCGCGGCCGTCGCGGCCCTATACTTCATCATGGCCGCGCCGCGCTGTCGCAGAAGTGTGCATAGGCTTTTAGTGTGCGCGCGACGCGCGACGTGATGCACGTGTAGTGGCTAAATTGATCGAGCGACGCGACTGATCGATTCGGCCGCTACAAATGGCATCGCGTCGCGCGCCGCGTGCACACTAAACGGCCCCTAAAGGTGTGTGAAGGCCATAAATTTGTGGCAAAGCGGAGAGCGGCGAGCGATAAAATTCGTGAAGCGCGCCGATCACGCATACTCGAGTCTTGCTGGGCAGGCAGCAGAGGCACAGTAATCTTTCTAGGCGGGACCTACTGCTGCTATTCGCTTGCCCGCCTTCTGTCTGTGCTCTAATAGAACCTTTCAGTGGTCGGATAGAGTGCAGACAGTACGCTGCGACTGGTGTGGTGTGAATCGTTATTGCCCCTTATTGCCGCTGCCGCACTTTCAGTGCCGCCGGCGCCCAGAATAGTGCCGCAGAAGTGTGATAGTGAAGCACGACACCGCTCGGCAGTAACCTCTGCGTCTCGACCCTAAGCTTAAAGATAGAGTTGCCGCTTTGCCGCAAAAGTGTGCGAAAGCCTTTACTGGGTTTGACGAAAGCAGGAACTTACATTAGTTAATGCCTGTTATGCACCAGTGATCTACGGAATCTGATACTATGGAGAAATGGCTGCAAATTCCAACTGGTAAAGTAATACCTTCAATAGCAGGAGCACTGTCGGGTCGAGTATATCGAGGTGGAGCATCGGGCTCGTAAGACGATTTGCGGGGTGCAGTTGGTGAAGAACCTGATAAAACGAAAGGAAGTATCGCTGCTGTTGAGAATAAAGGAAAGAAACTAAGGTAGCTAAACCATAACACAAAGACTTTTAAGCACTGTGTATAATCGAACGCCCAGCAGATTCAATTATGGTCACTAATTCGATTTATTTTTGGAGAAAAAAGCCCAAGTGTAAATTAGTCGATACCTCCGTCGGGAACCGCTTCCTGCGCTTTGACCTTGTTCGCTTCACCAGAGATTTTTGACGCTTTCGGTAGATCACTTTCATCTGTAAATCATGAGTATAGTTATTCTTTGCTAGGCCGTATACAAGATATAGGAAACTGGTGGAGACATACTCTATAGAGTGTCAATCAAGTACTGAAAATTTTTGAATAACATTGTTCCTCGTTCACAACGTTGATATATGTAATATGTTTATACTGTCGTGTGTGTAATGAACTGTCCTGTCCCCTCAGATTTATTCGCGTGGGGCCTCTTGGGCGGGCCCTTAAATAATAAAGCACAAGGGTAAACATACGAATGTCTTTATTAACAGCGAATAGAAAGCATAAACGTTAACAAGGGGCCATGAGGAGAAGGTTCGGGGGGGGGGGGGGCGGCAGGGTACTGAGGATCGGGACCTTGGAGGCGCCGGAGCCGGCGCTACACAGCCGGCGATCGGACTAAGAGAACTCCGCATCATTCCTAGAGGTTCTTTTATATCCTTCAGCCAGTGGGATGAGACAACTGCTGTCACTGTTGCAACATGCTGAAGACAGTCGAAATTTGATCCCGGAATAGATGCCTATGCTCATCACACGTGGCTTGTTCTTTCGACCTTTGCTGCTACTTGACCTCAGTGCCGACCTGGGCTTCGGTCGGTGCTCAGAGCCCGGATTCATCAACGATTTTCCGGCCAGTAACGATGGAACTTACCGCGATTTGTCAATGCGCGATGTGATAGGTTTCCGGTGAAAACCGTCGGTTACTTGGCTAAAACGTCAAGTAGACGACACGGTAAGTACCGGCAACGCTCTACCGCTAATTTGTGACACATTGGCGACGAGTTGGGTGCGCTGCCGGGTATAGTCGGACGCATGCGCGGCATCCTTCACGGCCTCTTTCGTGAATCACAAGGGCCGGTATGTTTCTAGTTAGATGAAGTTAGATGAATGTGGGGTAACGATTTATCGACTCCTTTGTTGGTGAACTCGGGCCAGGGGTTGGTCGGTCGTTCTTTCGAGAGCTTTGGTGAAGAGCTGCCACTAGAGATGAAGATAGAGTACGAATGAGACTTCGACTACCGAGAACACGCCCTTTATAGACCTAGAGTTACTGTTGGGCATGAAGTTCACAATTATAGCCCAGACTTCGACCGCCTTGAGCGTAGCCTCAGACACTGGGAGACTACACCTTCAGGGCCCGTATGCATATCTCGGGGCGGCGGGGTGCCCCGCTCGGGGCGCCCCAACTGCAGGTCGTACCCAGCAGGTTTGGGGCTCCAACCCGCGATGCATATGGCTCCCACCACGGTCGGAGAACTTCCGAGCCGTATGTGATATGCGTAGTACGTAGGCACGAGTTAGGTTTTGCATTTCTCGGCGAAAATGTCAGCTGCTCGCTGTCGCGCATTCACGCGCGTTTGAAGAAAGAAGGGAGTAAAGGAGGTTAGGGAGGCACAATGGGCTGGGAATTAGGTTGTAGCGTTAAGAGTATTTTTTATTTTCTAATAGTATGCTGTTTTACCTGTATTTAACTATTCGCGTGTTTGTCTGTTTGCGAGTTTTAGTTTATCTATTTATATTTTTTTATTTTATAAGGAATAGTGCCGCAAGCTACTTAGTTTGCTATTTCGTGTTAAAGAAAATATAATTTGACATGAGCAAATGTGAAAAGTTAGATTTTTCGGAAATTCTTGAAAGCTCTGTCTCCCTTTATGCAGGACTGCTTTTAGACGCTCTCATTTCTGAACACAAGCTTCATTAAAACTCGTCTTCCCTGGTTTTTTCGAAGAAATTTCATTTTATGATCCTATCCAGCTTTATACCAAATAGTCTGACTAGAAAAGTTATATGTTGAGAGCACATAATCGCTTAGTTAAATGTACCCGGCAGCGCAATACAATGGGCCACTTTACTGTTCCCTACTGCGTGATGAACATAATTTGTCATGATGAATTGGTTTTGCAATTCAATAACAAATAATGCTTTTAAAACCTAGAAAAATCGAGAACTCAAGCAGCAAATATTCCTCTCTGAAACGAACATTTCAGTGGTGCTCAATAAAGTAAGAATAATGAAAAACAAGCTCTGAATTGAAGAAAAATGCACCCAACTACCTCTTTTTCTCACTTCACCGGCAAAATTCTGCGCGAATCATATGCTTTCCTTCGCTGTCTGCAGCATTCCCCTTACGTCGGAGTAGGTGGCGCCCCGACCCCGAGGGGGCTGGGGAATACGGTATCTCTCCGGAGGTGTACATCGCGGGATTCTCCCGCCCTTTAAACTATTCCCCGACGGGAGGCCCCGAGCGAGATATGCATACCGGCCCAGGTGAAAATGACGTATATTTGACGTCACAGGTGACCTGTACGAGCTATCCTTGGGCGGAGTTTCAGTGAGCGGTCCACAACCGGTCACTACTCCGCTCGCGTCATAAGATACGCAAGAAATTGCATGTCTTAAGAGATCATTTAGTGCGGTAGATCTCATTCGCACGGTTGGTAGGACGAGGTAAATACGCACAATCCGGTTGGTTTCTGTAGCTATTTTTGACTTAAACTGCTTTCTCAGTCTATTTAAAGAAAACACAAGGACCAAGAAGACTAAAGAGGTGATGACGAGGTGCGAAGGAGATGAAGCTTCCGACAATAGCAAAATATTCCGATGAAATGTTTAAAAATACGATATCTTATTAGGTGAACCTACCAAGATCTCCTGTCATCACTACGATGGGTACTTCATGCTAAGTTCCCGGAGCAGACACCAAATCTAAGTCCACTAACCCTGATCTGAAGAGTACGTGTGAAAAGCAAGGTGACAAGATTCATGTCCTTTCCAAACACCCACTTTTAAGTTCCCGCCTAGATACCGCATTGCGGTCATGTCTAGTTCTTTGACCGCTCACCTCTACGTCAAAATCAGGTCGCCTGCAGGTGCTCTGGTAGTTCCCCCACTTTCAACTACAGGTGACCTCTCCCAGTGTTTGAGTACTTGGCGAAAAGGAATTTCCACATGGAACCGACATACAGAATGGACAACGCGTCAACAGGCTGCAACCACAGAACCTTAAAGTATTGGAGAACAATACTTTACAACACCTCCTATGTTATGAAGCACTTCTTGGTAAACCGAGCGGGTGCTGAGCACGTACCCTGAGGAAGAGCAATCTATTACCTATAGACTAATTTAGCTCTCTGCAAGCCATGGAAAATCAAAAGGAACTACATTTTCCAGATTTTAGTGGACAAGCCCATTACCCGCCCATTGCCCGACCATCGCTAAGACCCTCATTTTCTCGCGAAGCGTAAATAGTGGGCGTAACCATTGCGCCCTACGGCGCTACTCACCAACAATTGTCTGAGCATATTAATGTCTCCGTTTTTAGGAAATTTGTTAGGGTCCTTTGTTCATACTTCGTGACAAGAGCGAGTCATCGCCCGTGTGAAACATGGACATCCATTAAAACCCAGCGCGCGCCGCCGAAAAGTGTTCATACTCAAGCGCCGGCGCTGTCACTCCAGTCGCTGCTGTCGCCTGTTCATACTTGCCGGTTTTACGCACGCGCGGACGCCACGCGCTGCTTTCCAGTCGCTCTCGTCGCCCGTGCAAAACATGCAAATCGATTAAAACCGAGCGCGGGCCGCCGAAAAGTGTTCATACTCGAACGCACGCCGGACCTGTCGCTCCAGTCGCCTGTTCATACTTCCGCACGCTGCGCTCTCGTCGCTCTTGTCGCTGCTGTCGCGAAGTATGAACGGGCCCTCAGGAAAACCCTCCGACTAGAGTCAGCTGACGCTGCGGTGCTCGATTCTCTCTTCTCTTTTTTTACGAGTTTATTCGCTTTGTTCAATAGCCTATTTTGGTTGTTTTGTTGCTCTTATTGTGGCTGCGCGTCTTCCTCATCTGCAGCCACAAAGGCATTTATGTAATAGATGTAAAATATCAAATACTGGTTTACTTAACCATGTTTATGATAAACGCCTCGTATCTCTCACGTGTGTATGTGGCTAACAGGTTGTGATCTATCACCGAATCACCAAATTTTTGCTCTACCGTACCTGGCAAGTACGCTTCGCTTTGCCGCTGAGCGTACACCACGGACACGACCACAGTTAGCCACAGCCACCGCATTGTCGCAAAGAAGAGACCTGAACACTAGAGGTCATGTGGCATCAAATGAAATGCAGTGAGTGAAGAACGAAGAGCTTCAAGCAAGTCGAGGGAAGGAAAGCTCGCACTAGTGAATCTAAATAGCAGAAAAGGAGACGTTGGAGGAATGCACAACCGATGGAGATGACTTGCACCACTAGAAGAAATCCGTGTACAAAAAACTGCCTACTCCTCTTATGAACGAGATAGGGAGTTCACTGGATTCATAAGGCTGTCATAGAAAAATGGCGGTGGTCCTCTTCGGCAACCACCTGTACGGTTAGACGCTCTTTGTAACTTTGCTGCCGGCTCCTTCCTCTACTTTCCTTTCAAGGAAAGGTTGCCGACTCAAGGTAAGCTTTTGCGATGCCACGTTGACAAAATCTAGGGCGGGGGAGCGGAGTCCAGAATTACGGCTTGTTTTTGCTGAACGCCTTTTTAAAGGCCTGAAAAAGAGGTGTAAAAACGTGTGCGCAACAATCACCAACCCCTATGACACCAGAAGAGATGTGCCTCGCTGGCACAGTCAGTAGGAGTGCCGCCTCATAGGAGCACACCGGCAGGCTTTTGAGTTCGAGTCCGCGTACTGCCAACGTTTTTGCAAATGTTAATTTGTTGTTATTGCGCTTTTTAATAATCACAGAAGATAATTCTAGACCATCAGTGCTCACAAGAAACCAAGGCTGTCTACTCGCGCCTTCATATTTGTTAGTTTTTCAACGATGCGTATCTGCACCATCACTATATCATACTGTATCGCCAATGATACCGTAGCAATAGCAATAGGACTTTTATTTTGAGAGAAATGGTATGGTGTAAATACGGATCGTTGAAAAACTAGCACATATGAAGACGCAAATAGTAGTCTTGGTTTCTTGTAAGCATTGATGGTCTAAAATTGACTCCTGTGATCATGAGAAAGCGAAATGACAACGAACTAATATGTGCAAGAATACTGGCAGTACGCGGACTCGAACTCAAAAGCCCGTCAGTGTGCTCTCATGAGGCGGCACTCCTAGCGACTGCGCCAGGAAGGCACATCTCGCGTAGTGCTCGTAGGGGCTGATGAATGTTGCGCATACGTTTCACACCCCTTTTCCAGGTCTTTAAAAAACGTTCAGCAAAAACTAACTGTGGTTCTGGACTCCGCTCACACAGCACTACATCCTGTCAAAATAGCATCGCAAAAAACATCTTGAGTTGGCGACCTTTCTTTGTTGGAAATAGTGATGAAATGGTGTTTGCACTGATGATATAATGGTGTTTGCATGGGTAGTATAGCGAATAGTTTCGACTTTTCCAGGCTCTGAAGAAGGCGGAGGCGCCGATACTGTAACCGAAATAAGCTGTAGAACAACCTTGGTCAACAAGTCGAAGAAGGCGTCGTATTTGTCATAGATAGTCAAGCCGACGTTTAAAAATCTCAATGGACTTCTTTCTGAAGCGACCCAAGACTATCATATGAAATAAAGGATAAGGACGGCGTTATTCAATCCTCTTTGGGATGCGCCACGCATTCTACTTCTACGGGATGTCGTGGAGGCGTGTTGAATGCGTATTTGGCCGTGCAATGACTTGCGGTGACCAGCCGATGTACAAGTCAATGCTTTATCCTTCCCAGACAAGTCTGGCACCAATTCACCGACCCCGGAGCGATGGAAGGCTTGGTTGGCCTGGGCGGGAAGCCCGAACCAGGAACCTGGGCAGGCGACAGCCGGCGCCTCCTCCGACTGCGCTCCACGCGCCCCTCTATCATATGTTGTACCAGAAACAATACCGGGCCATTTTGGCACAGTCTAAAGCGAATAAACGAATAGAGGCTCACCTATAACTCAGCAATGCAGCAGGAACAGAGACCAATAAAAAATGGAGAGAAAAGCAAGCGGAAGGCATTGATATTAGGTTGTAAGGAACCGAAATGCAAGCAAGAGCCTCCGCCTCCTCCGACTGCTCTACCACGCACCTTATGTGGAGCGTATATGCACTTAAATTGTCTTCATAACACTCGTAGAGGTAGAATAGAGGAAAAAAGAATTGACTAGCGCCTGTACATGTCGCGAACGTAGGCAGCATTGGTAGGCGGGAGCGCGCCAGTCAATAATAACCAAGCAGAGCACATACCGAACACATGCCAGCAGATCACGTTACCGACTGTATACGCCCTCTCTGAATGGCACGCCCATTCAATGCAGTCTGATTGGATGGGGCGTTCCCATCCCCCAATGCTGCCCGACTCCGCGACATATACTCTAACGCCATATTTTGTCCCTATCCTTAGTCTTCCTAATGCCAGCTATTTAGTACAGGCGAAGTACCACCACTTTAGTTGAAGGTGTCTATTCCAAGAAGCACTTCTACGAAAAATTAAGAAAAGAAAAGAATCAAACGGATGAAACTACAAGCTCCGGAGCACGAGTAGACAAAGCTACCGAGAAGTGACGAAACTATCGTACTAAACAGTAAGCAAACATACTGCTACCACGTCGAGAGAGATGACCAGTGCCGGCGGCGAGGGCGGAGTGCGAGAAATCCGCTGCGAGATCCTGATGTCGGTGGTCGGCGATCATCGGAGCCGATAGGACCGGCACAAAGTCAACTAACAACACTACATGCGGGACGGGATTTCTTGACGTTGTGTGATCGTTGTCGCCGGCGATCAGCACGCTAGGCTCATTAGGACAGCGTTGAACAGGCTTACTAACTGCTGGGAATAGCACACATTCCTCTGTGAGAAGCGCTAACGGCTCTCGTAGAGGTGGCCGTAAGACGTTCCAGTAGTTTGCTCTCGTTAATGACTTCTCCATATGGGCAAGGAAGAAGCCAGATTTCTTTGGAATGCGCCACGAACTCAACTTCAACCTGTAATCGATCCTTCAGTGCATGTACAGCTGAAGAAATCGTGATGACATTCATCAGCCATTCCTCTCAAAAAACCTATCTCGCAACTATAGCCGACCTAGATAACCTGAAGGCGGAATCGAAGGAACCGGAGCGGCACACAAACGTAATCTCCTGCCTGCTAAACTATGTGTGTCTGAGTGGCAGAGGGATGGAACAGGAGCTCCTGACCTCCCGTGAGATCCTGCAAAATAAAGTCACCTAAGGAGCAGAAGGGAAGAGTTAAGAGAGACTTCAACCGAGATGCCTAGGCATGTCTACAGCTACCTGAACAGCTTAGCTGGGCAACCTTTAGGAAGGAAGGAAGGAGAAAACTTGGTGATGAAAGAGGTAAAGGAGACAGCGAGGAAGAACCATGTGCCTGACGTGCTCAGTAGCAGAGTTAAAGGTTCTAGACGAACTGTAGGTGTGCTACGGTATGTGGACAAGAATGGCCGCTGCCCGAGCTTACAGCCCGGGCTTCTGCCTTTTTCGCCGCCCATGTCGAGCAAGTCTGAAACTCCGCCTTTTCGTCAGGTTCTTGAGATATTACAAAGACAAATGGCTGGACTGGAGGCCAACGCACCTCGTTCAGCTTGCCTGAGCCAAAATTTCATTTTACTGAGAGCTTTCTAGGTAAAGAGCGAGTTGTTAGGTGAGCTGCACATTAGGTGTTAGGAAAAGGAAATTTGAAAAGAATTTGTTAACGATTTTTCGGCTTCAGCATCAAACAATGTATTAGGTTGTTCGATAATTAATGTCTTTTTTCTCACAGACGGCTGAGCTGTATATTTTTATGTAGCAATGATTGCGCGTCATAAGTTATGTCATATGCAGTTCTGAAGGGTAGGCTTTCGATTATCTTATATCGGAAACAGAGCGTCATGGTGGAAAGTTGGCAAAAAATAAGTTGAGAATGGACAGTCAAAAAGAGCATTATCGGCATTTTTATTGAGGTGCCTGTTATTTCAAATGAAACGACACGATGACGGGTCTGATTTTGAATTGTATTGCTCAGTCGCTTCAGGCTGTGAAGAAGACCATCTGATCGAGCTTCATACTGTTTGGAGTCATATTTCAAGCCTAGACAGGATAAAAGGATAAAGGACGGCGTTACTCAGTCTCTTTTGGGATGCGCCACGCATTCTACTTCTACGGGATGTCGTCGAGGCGACTTGAATGCGTAGTTGGCCTATACAACGCTTTTCGATGGATAAGCCAGTGCTTTCTCCTTCCCAGACAAGTCTGCTACCAATTCGCCGACCTCGTAGGGATGGAGAGCTTGGTTGGCATGGGCGGAAAATCCGAACTATGAACCTGGTGTCGGGTGCACGCGACAGTCAGCACCTTCTCGACTGCACTACACGCGCCTAACAAGCATTATTCACTGATATAATGACCAGTTTGCTGGATCACCTTTTGCAATCTTTCGGTAAGTTGCAAAATTTTTAGAAGCGAAGAAGTGATGCAACTCATTTTTAACAGCTTGATCGGAATCAAGAGTTTTGCCGAATTTTCCTTGAATTGTCAATTTCAGTCACAACAATGCCGAGGTTTCAAAAAGAGAGAAGTTTGAGATTATTTCCCTGAATTTTTTTAATTGACCAATTATTTACCAAATTTTCCTTGAACAAAAAGTTATTCTAATCTTATTAAGTCTGTAGTTTAAACTGCCCGAAGGCCATCTCGATTTGGAAGAGTTTCTTTGATTTCAAAAGTCTTAGGCTAGATACAATAAGGTCCAATTTGCCGTGAAAGGTGTTCAATTTATTTAAAAAAGTGTCCAATTCAACGTGAAAGTGGTGCAAATAAATAAACTCGGAACTCCACCTTTTATTTTTTTTAGCAAGGACATCGAGTTTCGATGGTTCAGTTCACGTCCGTTTCCTAGATGTTCAACACATATGCGAGTCATAGATCACGCTTTACCTCAAACTTGGGTAAGTAAACCCACAGTATAAATACATCACATTTATCGTATGATGAAAGCACCTTAAATCCAACGTATGAGGGCCTAAAATAAGAAATAATTGAAAATACAATGAGATGAACACGATGTGGATTTTCCAGATAACCGGCTTTTATACTGTTTTTTGTTCATGTAGCGCGACAGTCTGGTAATACCCAGAACTAAATTCTTTTGCAATATCCTACGAGTCGTCCTATGATCGCGAGAAAGTCACGATAATTAGCATTTTCAGCTCAACCCTACCATCAATGTACTTCTATCGGGTCTCAGAGCGAGAGTCTGCATCCTCCTGGAAAGGTCAAATCTCAACTTGTATGCCAGAAGTATAGATAGAGCTATATAGACCCCAGGTGTTGCTGCGTGCCTACGAAACATATGTGCGACCAATTGTAGAGTCGGGAACAACTATCCCTGTAAGAAAAAAAAACATTTGCCTCTTGGGATAGGACATTTTCCTTGCGTGACATTTTTTTAGTTCGGAAAGTGTTCGACTTCATTTTGAAGGTGTTCGTTTTGACATGGATGATATTAGGGATAATTTCAACGATTTTAAAAATCAAACTTGCCTTAAAAAGTGTCCAGTTTGAAGCGAAAATGCCACAAATCTGTCTTCAACCCTGAAAATGCCAACAACTAGAGAAAGTAGAGAGACATGAGGATGGGATCGATTGCGTTCGACTGGTTCCAATAAATAGGGGTCTCTCGAAGTTTGAGAACAATTCTCTAGGTCATTACAAAAGCTTGTCTAAAAAACTTGCTCGATATATGAATTAGGTGATGAAAAGGTTAAATTTTCGAGAGAATTTTGAGCAGAAATTCCGTTAGAGAAATTTAAAGGTAATTATCTGACCTGGATACGACACTCGGTAATCTCATCTGTTGTGACCCTAATATCCAGTTCACGGTAGAGTCTCCGGATGAAAATGGATTCCTCCAGTTCCTCAATACCAGGATTCGGATCTACCATGACCGCAAGGAATTCGTTTGGTACAAGAAGCCTCCATCCCAGAGTATTTTGCTACAGTCCCGACGTGCACGTCCCTTGAACATGAAAGTGAATGCGATAAGAAACCTTATCGCCACGAAGGATAAAACGTGTACTGAAGAATCTGTCGAACCAGAGGCGAACATTTCGAGAACACTGGAAGGAAATGGATACACCACAGCAAACGCCAGGTCCTGGCGACCACATTCATCCCGGGGGGGGCGCACCATTTGTCCTACCGTACGTTAAAAACAAATTGCCATGGACGTCAACCGAGTTGTGAAAGCGTCAGGACTCCCAGGTGAACTCGTTTTTTGACCACGGACAACACTGAGGAGCCTGCTTACTGCATCACGAATCTATGAAGAGAAATATGGCCGAAGCAACTGCCCGTATTGCACAACCTAGAAACTCTGTCAACTATGTGGCACTACGTATCAGGGCACATGCGAAGGCTGTGGTCAGGACTATATAGGAGAAACGATGCGGCCTCTTTGCAAACGCCTAGACGAGCACGTGCGAGTGTTGCGAAGCCCTGCTTCTTACCCTACGAACAGAGTTTCGCGACACCGCACCCTCCATCACACTCATGAATACCCTCCTGTAATTAGAGTTAACGCACTACACCGCTCACTGATAACCCCGCTAAAAAGGAAGCTGCTCGAATCCCTTGCAATAAAGAGATTGAACCCCGAAACTAACAATAGGGATGAGCAGGCCGAGGCGTTGAGGCTTATCTTGTAGTGATTAAGAAGATCAGCAGCAATGTTGTTCACAGTAACTTTATTTGTAAGGAGCATCGCTGTGGTGAGGCTCTGTTAGCGAGGCCCGCTTGGTTAATGTTTACCGTTATTATTGTATGTTTTGATGATGGTAATCATTAAAGGTAATGTTATTTAAGGCCTGAGAAAGGTGCAAAGCATGAAAAGCTTGCCAATAAAGAATATCGGAACATTCTCAATTGTGCCAACTATATGTAGCTATTTGCGTTAAATTCTATTAAAGAAATTCAACCGAGGGTCAGTAAACTCTGTAAATCGATTGTCCTCAGAAACACTCCTCTGATGGCATCCAGAATGATTACCTGATAAAAGCACGCTAATCCCAAAACCAAGGCACATTCTCTGCCTATGAGTTCGAAGCATCAAAACTCAGCTTATGGCGACTTTCTTCGGCAAACAAAAAACGAAGGCATTTGGAGATCAGCACCGACAATGAACAGGTTTATGCCTCTCTTACGCTCCAAATCCTGATGTTTTGCAAACGATAAAATTGTTGAGCGACGTTCCCATTTATTCTTTGCTAAATACTAAAAAACATTTTTCATTTAGGTGACTTGAAAGGGGGTAAAAGCGTTCTGTTATGGATCAATAAATGGCTATTTTTTCTGTATACGTCGCGAAGACGGACAGCATTGAGAGATGGGAACGCCCCATCCAATCAGACCGTATCGAATGGGCGTGCCATTCACGGAGGGAATGTACAGTCGGTACCCTGATCGGCTGGCATGTGTTCGGTCTGTGCTCTGATTGGTTGTTATTGGCTGGCGTGTTCCAGCCTGCCAATGCTGCTCACGTTCGCGACATGTACCTCTTTTCCAATGTGAACCTGCGAAACGATGTTCTTCTTTTCTTTCAGGCCATTGGACTATTAGGTGAACTAGCATGCTTTTAAAGATCACCTGGTACAAAAATACCCACACCACTGCTGAGCTTTTGCACAACGTTGTACAGCTTTCATAGCTTTGTCTGCTTACAACGGTTGCGAAACCAAGTGTAATTTTTTGTGAATTTTGTTAGCTTAGGCCATATTTTCTCCTCTAGAATCCTCTCTCCGAATCTCAAGTCTTTGTTACACAATTTTTTGCTGTCTGCCCCGCCCCGACTAGGACAGATCCGCCTAAAGCACGTCCATTTGTGCATCGTCCGTCCATTCACACTCATCTCAGATCTCACCTTAATCTCAGTTGCCGCGAACTTCGCGAGAAGTGACATGCTGTCATAAATTTGAGAAATAAAGGGAGTGCGAGAAAATTACACACTCAACGACGAATCCCGTGTATGAATGCGCTGACCACTCGCTAACTTCGTCTAGTTTGCGGTGTTGACGACTCATCTTGATGATTCTAACGACTCCTATTAAGATGAAGCGAATTAGGCAAAGCAGACGAGCACTAGCCATGACGAGGAATTAAGAAAGGGAAAGAAAAGAAAGGAAAATGGAAGAAAAATTGTGTTCGAGAGGAAAAAATGCTCCAAAATGAGAGTAAATCTATGATGGTCGGTCTGGAGCTCAACGATTACTACTCGACTGCTCGCTAACCCAAAAGCAGGAGCTTCTGTGACACGTTTTCTTTATCTCGACGCAGGTGGCACGACGTCTGTCACACGTCTTCTACACCCCGATACGGGTGATGAGACGTCTGTGACGGGTGTTGTGAATCGCTACGCAGGTGGCACGACATCTGTGACACGTTTTCGCTATCTCGACGTGGATGGCACGACGCTTGTTACGTTTATTCTGAATCCCCACGCAGGTATCATGACACACGAAGTCTATGGCACGTCTTTTGAATCACAATGCAGGTAGCACGACGTCTGTGACAGGTATTCTGAATCTCCACGCTGGTGGCACAACGCTTGCGACACGTCCTCTAAATCTCGGTAATAATGACGTGATATCTGTGACATGTTTTCTTTATCTCGACGCAGGTGGCACGGCCTATGTTACATTTATTCTGAATACCCACATAGGTGGCACAACTCACATAATTTATGACACGTCCCCTGAATCACGGTGCAGGTGGGACGAAATTTGTGACACGCTTTCCCTATCTAGACGTATGTGACACATTCTCTTTATCTCAATGCAGGTGACACGACGTCGGAGACGTTCTTCTTTATCTCGACGCATGGGGCACGACGTCTGTGACACGTTTTCTCTATCTCAATGTAGGTGGCACGGCGTCTGTGAAATGTCTTCCAAATCCCAATACAGGTCATGAGACGTCTGTTTTCTGAATATCGACGTAGGTGCAACGAGGTCTTACTGTATGATTGTCTGTGGTACGTCTTCTGAATCACTATGCAGGTAGCGTGACGTCTGTGACATGTTTTTTATCTCGACGCATGAGGCACGACGTATGTTACACCCATCCTGAATCCTCACGCAGGTGTCACGCATGAGGCACGACGTCTGTGACACGTATCCTAAATCACTATGCAGATGGCACGACGTCTGTGACACGTTTTATTTATACCACGCTGGTGGAGCGACGTATGCTACTTGCATCCTGAATCCCCTCGCAGGTGTCATGACACATGACGTCTGTGACAAGTTTCTAAATCACTATGCAGGTGGCACGACGTCTCTGACACGTTTTATTTGTCATATGCACGAGGAGCGACGTCTGTGACACGTTTTCTTTGTCACGATACAGGTAGCACGAGATCTGTGAAATGTCTTTCAAATCCCGATACAGGTGATGAGATGTCTGTGACAAGTTTTCCGGTGGCACGACCTTTGCGACACGTCTCCTGAATCACGGCGTAGGTTGCACGACTTGTGTTGAAAATAACCCCTTCTGGTAGACTTCATCGAAAACCCTTCCACACGTTGGTTTTTTCTTGTAATAGATTTTCTTTAAAAGCACACACATTACACACGTATGCATTGGACAGGTTTGTAGGAACTGTGAGGGAGTTCGCCAACCTCACCTCCAGCTAAAGATTGACGGTGTTCATAGTCTGCGACGGGAGCGACTGGCCGCCCGCGTTAAACATGCGTATCGATTTTTGTTGAGCGATAGCTCGGCATCAATCGATTCGAATGCGTTTCACGAGCCGACCAGACGCTGCAGTCACTGACTATAAAACAAGCTTCTACACATAGTTTATACTTCTGACACCGCGCGGCGCAGTCCATAGTCGGCATAGATATCGACCAGTCCTCGAGAAAAATCGATATCTATGCCGTTCATGGTGCCGCGCCGCGTAAGTACAAGCTGTGACTTAGGCCACTGCCAGGAGAACTCTTCGGCAGTCATTATTTGAGTCATTCCCGTCGTAGTTGACCTCTTCTGAAGCTCAAATTCGCTTCTCAAACTGTCTACAGTACTATCTTCTAAATTTATTAACCACCTCGCAGAACAAACAATTCATGTTGTCAAGGGACGAAAGATCACATGTTCTATTTGGAAACAACCAAGCTTCGACCACCTAAAGCAGTACCTAAGCGCTCAAGGATGAACACAGAACACCAACAATCACTCATCATCACCATTCAACACACATACTAGAACGAATTACGACTCAACTACTCTATTTGGCTACTGACAGATCGCGGGCACAAACTCGCTCTACTTCGAGTTCGCCACCTTCATCAGATCAGCCGAGTGCGTGTACTGCGGCACGTGCGAGACATCGATGGTTGCTCCACGTATCTGGAAAACACGGCTTTAACTGAAGCAGGTGGGAGATCTAGGAAGAGTGAGTAGATCACACTAGGATTAGACTTAAGGGCCTGTCATACTTCGAGCGACAAGAGCGGCTGGGCGACAGACGTAGTGTGGTGTACGTGAATAATTCTGTCCGTGACGAACGTATTTGGAGTACGCAATTAACTACGCACTCCACACTCCGCCCGTCGCCCAGTCGCTCTCGTCGCTCGAAGTATGAACAGGCCTTAAGTCGCCGCGAAACGCTACTCTAGGAGGAGGAGGAATACACCTGCTAGGATCAGTTTATACTTCGCGAACAAAACGGCACTTGCCGTGCAGTCTACGCAAATCGATTAATCGGCCAGCATAAATCGATTTGAGAAGAATACACCACGACCGCGCCTGTTGATGAAAAACTGCGAACGGAGCCTTAAATAATTTTCCTTCAACAGTCAAACTATTCTGATTGTTTTCACACATTTGCTTAAGCCTAGAGCGGCTGGTAGAGAGCCTATGTGTTGTTACAGGATGTTTTTTTGCGATCAAAACTGTTGCGCCAGGCGGGACTCGAACCCGCACCTTCTACTTTGCGGGCAGCGATGAAAGGCCTTACACCACCGGCGCTGTTAGGGCCCGTTTACACTTCGATGCCGAGCGACGCGACGGCACGTATTGCGGCTACATTGATTGAGCAACGCCATCGATCAATTTAGCCACTACAGATACCGTCGCTCGCTCGGCGTCTGAAGTATAAACGGAGCCTTAAACGCCTTACGTCACCGCTATTCCGATTAAGGCCTATGTTATACTTCGACGACGCTGTTGTCGGCGACAGTGTTGCGAGGGCTGTTACGCGCTGCGTAGCACCCGCTCAACACTGCCGCCGACGTCGCCGACAACAGCGTCGCCGAAGTATAAAATAGGCCTTAGTATTCGTATGTGCACACGTGCGTGTGTCCGACCGCCCAGGACCTAATATTAATTAATTTAATAATGTTCCCGCCAAAAAGCCAGTCCGCAAATATCGACTGATTAGTGCAGAAAATCGATAGCAATAGGTTCCCATCTCACGCGCTGCATGGCGTCTGAAGTATAGAATTTCACTAGCACAATGCTCATACTTCGGTCTCATGGTGCCGCCAAAAGTGTAGGATATTGATTAGTCACGCTCCTAATCGATACGGTAGCCTCCCACACCTGTTGCTTAGCGCTGCGATATGAGTATAAACACTGTCTAAGACTCCGAAAAATAAAGCGCTTACCACCATCGGCTGTGTGTTGCAGTAGACATCGGTGTAAGCTCCTTCTGGCGGCATCAATGGCGCCGTATGCGCTATCTTAACCGCCTCATCGACTTCTTTTCGAACTTCCTGAAAGCTTGGAGCATTACCGAACATGGTTTACTAACCACGGAATGGACCTAGGCGTATGTCTGAACGGCGAAAATGACCACCTCAGCGAGAATCTACATCCTTCAAATACTAGAAAAGTATGTCCCACTTTTTCAAAGCCCTTGTTCTTACCGAGTTAGTGGCTCCGACAGTTTACCACAAAATCGCACAGTCGCACAAGGCAATGGTTTCCAAACATCAGAATCATACGGAAAGAAAAAAGCAAAAATATTGCAAGATCAAGCAGTCCCATACCTGATCCCGTGCCTATGAAGCTATATTTTTGCATTTTTTTCGCCCTATATTCGATGTTTGGAAGGTACTGCTTGCCTTGTAAGACTGCGATTCAACGGTAATGTAGCGGGGTAGGACACAGAACCGCGTTTCTTCAGGGAGGCAGCTCCCTCTTTACTGTCATCGAGTTCGGCAGCGCCCCACAGTCGCTCACGGAGGCCACCGTATCCCCTAGGGGTAGTCCCTATAAAGGAAGAGGCATGAGCGGCGGCCACTAGCGCGGCTCCTTCCCCGGCACCTGGGCTACCTCCTTGGCCGAGCTGGTCCCTCTCCCTGAGGTAGTCGTGAAGGCCCTTCTTCCATCCTTCACCATGTATGTACGAAATGTACAATTGTGTATAATAATGTGATCTGTAAATTAATGCAGGATAAACTGTCATGCTTCATGTTGTTACAGGATGTGTTGTTGCGATCAAAACTCTTGCGCCAGGCGGGACTCGAACCCGCATCTTCTGCTTTCCGGGCAGCGATGTTCGCCATACACCACCGGCGCTGTTGGACCGCACGTAACATCCGCGATATCCTCGAGGCCTGTTAGCACCCACCCGTGAGACGGGATGGGCCGGTCGCTGATATCAGCATGGAGCCGGTTAAGCCGAAGACCTTACTAGTAATGCTCCAGTTTTTGTCACGGTGCGCTTTTTTTTGTCATGCTTCAGTTTTGATGTGTTTCTAGCCACTATATGTCCAACTCTGCAAGGTCTTCCATATGGAAGCGCACCGTGCTGCAAAGCGCATCGATGCGCTTTGCAGCACAATAGCATCACTGCTGCACGCTCTGCAGCAGTGGTGCTATGCTACAGAGCGCATCACTATCCCACCACAGCAGTGGCGTTTTGCTGCACAATAGCGCCACTGCTGCACGCTGCAGCACGTGGTGCTATTGTGCAGCAAGGCCTCCTGCGGGTCGTTAGTGGTGGTTTTGTGCGCCGGTTAGTGGCGCGCGAATGTCTGAGATGTAACAAACCCTGTGGTCCGGTTTGTCAGCTAAGGGAGAAATTCCTGAAGAGCTGGACACACAGTGGCTAGAAGCACATCAAAACTGAACTATGGCAGTTTATCCTGCATTAATTTACAAATTACATTATTATACACAATTATACATTTCATACATACTGGGTGGAAGGATGGAAGAAGGGCCTTTACGCCTACCTGAGGGAGAGGAACCATCTCGGCCAAGGAGGCAGCCCACGTGCCGGGGAAGGGGCCGCGCTAGTAGTTGCTCGGGCCTCTTCTCTTATAGGGACTACCCCAGGGGGGTATAGCACCGTGAGAGACTGTGGGGTACTGCGAACTCGTGATAGAAAAGGGAAGCTGTCTCGCTGAAGAAGCGCTGTCCTGTGTTCTAATCTACCCTTTTGCAAAAAAATGGAACATACTTTTCTACAACCTGAAGGATGTAGATTCCTGCAATCATGCTCATTTTTGCCGTTCAGGCTACGCCTGAGACCCTCTCTTGGCAAGAAAGAGCGATCTGCCGTCGCACCTTATCGATGGCCTTGAGCTCATCTTCCTTGGCGAGTCCGGCCGTCAGTATGCGATCCTTGAAGCCGGTGATCGGATCACGATGCTTACGAACCTCCTGGATTTCCTCGCGAGTACGGTAGCTAAAACAGACAGCTACGTTCAAGCTCCAACCAACCTATTGGAGCTCCTCCTCACCTCGTGCCGGGATCGGACATCGAGTGCCCGGAGTATCTGTACGTGGCCAGTTCCAGTATCAGAGGTCCGTTTCCGTCGTTGCAGTATTCCTTCGCCCAACGGAACGCCTCTCGCACAGCGAGCACGTCCATACCGTCCACCCAGATTCCGGGCACATAGTCGCCTCTCATGTAGTAGTCGGTCGACGCCGACGAGCGATCCGCTTTCGTTCCCATACCGAAGCCGTTATTCTCGCACACATACAGCACCGGCAGTTTCCACAGCATCGCCATGTTGATCGACTCGTACAGCTGACCCTGGTTGGCTGCTCCGTCACCATACAGCGTGATGCAGACGTTCCTCTGCTTTCTGAATATATAAAGAATCCATCCGAGCAAAAATACTGGAATACTCGGATATTGGCTATTTCAAGATTTTCGAATATTCGTTCGATTTGGAACCTCGATGGTTCTTAAAAGAAAAATATTCGTTCGAACATCAAAAGGGAGTCATATTTGAATAATTTTCGAAAATCGAATATTTCAGCTTTAACTTCAACTACCATCGAATAATTATACCATTTTCACCTCGAATTGGACACTTTTCAAGCCAAATTGAACACTTTTCAGATCAAATTGGGCACTCTTCTAAGCAGGCCTATGAACTTTGAAATCAAACCCGTCTTCCAAATCGAAACGAGCTTCTTACCATTACAGACTCACTAAGATGGTTTGAATAAATTTTTGTTTAAGTCAAATTTGGTGTAACTTTCTTTGAATTTTTTTTTAGTTCACCGCGCGAAGATGAGTGAAAATTTTATAAAAAAAAACATTTTTTGAGAAAAAATGATAAATTTAATTTACTCTTAAAGCGCTGCCATACAGCAATGATGTAGTGCATTAAAAGACTGGATTGCGCCATGCACTCGAAAAACAAGTAGCAATGTTTATCTGATTGATAGTGTAAATACTGCAACAATAAAGTTAGGATATGTGTTTTTTTACAACTGTTTACGCTGCACCGTTTGCAGGCGCAAAACTGTACGCAAACAGAAATTTTGCTATCAATCGAATAAAAATCGAGAAGATTCGGACGAGGACATGGCGCAATCTCCGTCTTAGCAATAGAAAATAAAGATCTATCCTAGTCCGGGGGGCACATAATTAAAAAGTATTATATGTAACAGATCCACTTGAGACTTACCGAGCGGCTTCTACAGAGCAACATGGGACCTAAACAAGAAAAGTCACAAAGAAAAAACAAAAAAATACATTTGTTGCGGTTGTAAGCAGGCAAAGTTGTGTGCCCTCCTCACCACGTTAGATCCTGGTTATAACATGTCAGGCCGCGGTCAGCACGCGGCATGCGGTATCATGCGTCCTCCTCACCATGTTAGATCCTGGTTATAACATGTCAGTCGGCGGTAGGTACGCGGTATGCCTCCATTCCGTCGCTCTTTGCCCGCCGGTTCGGTTGTAAAACCGCGGCGATTTTTTGTTTTGTTTATTCTTTCGTTTTTTTGGTTTCTTTTAGGTTTCGTCTTGTTCCCCAGGAGCAGCTCGGTAAGTCCCAATTCATTTTGTTACCTACTTTTTAATTATGTGGCCCCCCTTACTAGGATAGATCCGAAAATAGCGGCCTTCCTGCACTTCAAAACAAGCTTTAAATCACTGTTTTTTCTCGAAAAATAAAAATTTTTATAAGATTTCTAACTATGCGTTCTCATATTGGGAAGTAAATTAAAGCTTCAAAGAAACTTATACTAATGTTGTTCCTTGAACAAAAAATTATTCTAACATGTTTGGAGTCTCTAGTTTAGTGCAGAAGATGTTTGTTTTGACTTGGAAGAGTTGGCTTTAATTTGAAAAGTCTTAGGTTAGCTTAGGAGAGAGTCCAATTTGACGTGAAAAGTGCCCAATTCGGCTTGAAAGGTGTCCAATTTGGTTTCAAAGGTGTCAGTTCGATTTTAAAAGTGTCCAATTCGACGTGAAAATGGTACACACTCGAATACCGAATGAACTTCAAATTTTCAAGGGACAGAACCTGATCCGAACAATTATTCGACTATTGAAATTTTCGAATAAACGAAAATGGGGTTTCTTCGATCTTCGATCATTCGAAAAAATTGATGAGCGAATAAATTCGTTCATTCATTCGTTCGTTGAAACTTCTTAAAAGCCCAAGTATACTGACAATGGAACGTTTCCAAATCATGGTGAGCTTTTGCGATGCTATTTTGGCAGGATGTAGGCTGTGAGCGGAGTCCAGAACCACCGTCAGTTTTTGCTGACCGCCTTTTTTAAGACCTGAAAAGGAGGCCTGAATGCCTGCGCGCAATTCTCATCAAACCCTGCGACACTCCACACGGTGTGCCTCTGTGGCGCAGTCGGTAGAAGTGCCGCCTCATAGCACATCGGCGGGGTTTTGAGTTCGAGACCTGGTACTGCCACTATTTTTGTACATACTAAAGGATAAGGATAAAGGACGGCGTTACTCAATCCCTTCTAGGATGCGCCAGCGCATTCTACTTCTACGGGATGTCGTGGAGGCGATATGAATGCGTATTTGGCCATACAATGACTTGCGGTGGCCAGCCGATGAACAAGTCAGCGCTTTATCCTTCCCAGACAAGTCTGGTACCAATTCACCGACCCCGTAGGGATGGAAGGCTTGGTGGGCCTGGGCGGAAAATCCGAACCAGGAACCTGGTATCGGGTGCAGGCGACAGTCGGCGCCACCTCTGACTGCGCTACACGCTCCCTTGCACATATTAGTTTGTTGTTATTACGCTTTCTCATGATCACAGCAGTCAATTTTTTCATTTTACGACATTTTTAATACACTCATGCACCGCTATCGTTCGGGTTCATAATATTTAACCGTAAGGTATGTGTATTTGTGCCTTGGTTTCTTGTAGGCATAGATGGTCTAAAATAGACTCCTGTGACCATGAGAAAGGGTAACAACAACAAACTGATATGTGCAAAAATAGTGGCAGTACGCGGACTCAAACTGGCAAAGCCGCTGGTGTGCTCCTATGAGGCAGCACTCCTACCGACTGCGCTACCGATGCACATCTCGTGGGGTGTCATAGGGGTTGATGATTGGTTGCGCACACGTTTTTACACCTCCTTTTCCGCTCCTTAAAAAAGCGCTTAGCAAAAACTAACTGTAATTCTGGACTCCGCTCACACGGCTCTACATCCTGTCAACATGGCAACATGGCAGGTTCGCCTTGAGTTGGGAACCTTTTCTTGTAAATGTCCCGCCCTTAGGATGCGCTTTTTGGGCAGATCGCCTCGTTCGCTTCAACCAACCTGTACTTGAGAGCGAATCCGATTCCCGTTCCAAGTGGCTGCTGTGCGCCGACGATGCCATTGCCTCCGTAGAAGTTATTCTCGTACATGTGCATCGATCCACCCTTTCCATGCACGATTCCAGTGACTCTTCCTGAAAAACGTACATGGACTTCACTCTATTTTTGTTGTAGACTTTGGATATATTTAGCCTCACAGTTGATTGATAATATAAATGCTTCTTACTTGCAACACCAAAGTGAAGACATCTATGATTTCTTCAATGTTGTTTATGATGTTTTTGATGTACCGCTGGCAAGTGTGTAATTTCACGCAAATCAGTCAAATGAAAACCGCGACGTATTGGGGCCGGATTCATCAAAGTTACTGCAGTAACTTTGATGAATCCGGCCCCTGGACGAAAGCATAACGCAGTCTCTTCTTTTAGCACCAAGGAAATTGCTGCCTTTCTGCACTTTAAAACGAGTTTTAAACCATTATTTCTTCTTGAAATCCAATTTTTATAAAATTTTAAACAGTGCGTTCACTTATTAGGAAAAACGAATTAAAACATTTCAAAGAGTCATTCATACTGAATTTCCTTGAACAGAAAATTATACTAGCCTTCTTGAAGAGTCTTCATTTTCATCCGGAAGACGTTCGTTTTTGATTTGAAGAACTACACTTTAATTTGAAGACCGTTAAGCTTTAAGAAGCGTCTAATTCGATTTAAAAATGTTCAATTTCGTTTGAAAGGTGCACAGTTTGATGTGAAAATCATCGAGTTTGATCCGAAAAATGTCCAATTTGACGTGAAAATAGTGTAAAGGCAAAATGGCTCGCAGCCATAGCAGCTGGTCCCCGTTTTATCCGGTTTGTTCTATGACCTACGTCAAGTGGAAGTGACTATGATGGCTTTATTTTTCCACTTTCATCTGTTTCGTCTATTCTATACTATTAGGTTGGTGCATAAGTTCTCAGACATTTTAGGTATGAAATATTTATTATCACAACATACGAACAACAATATCAAATATTTGAAGTAACCACCCTTTACATCAATTGTCTTTCGCCAACGTGATGGTAAGTCACGGATGCCTTTTCTCCAAAACGTGTCCGGTTGTGATTCGAAAAATGTGAGCAGTGCCTCCTTGACATCCTCTCGGTTCCTGAATTGCTGGCCATCCAAATAGCGTTGAAGGCTTGAGGACAAATGACAATCAGAAGGAGCGAGATCTGATGAGTAAGGTGGATGTGGAAGAGCGGTCCATCCGTAGTCCGCCAACTCAGCCGCCGTCGCTCTAGCAATATGCGGTCTAGCGTTGTCGTGTTGAAAATACACCTTCACTTGCTCTCCTCGTGTGGTTTGAGGGTGGGCCCTCAACTTCCTCAGTTGGTTGACGTAAACCTCTGCCGTCACTGTTATCCCTTCGTCCAGCAGCTCCCAGTATTCTACGCCAAGAACGCTCCACCAAATGCATAGCATCACCTTTTTCACGTGAAGGTCGGGCTTCGGAACGTCCTCTGCCTCTCCAGTTGCGTCACCCACTGTGCACGCCGGTGATAATTAGAGTAGAGTAGCCACTTCTCATCCCCGGTGACAAGGTTGTCCAGCCATCCGTGGGTACGTCTGAGGGTAAGGAGAGACAGAGCGACATCGGCTCTGCGATCCATGTCATGTTGTGTCAAGTCGTGAGGTACCCGGCGACCCAATTTTGCACCTTGCCAATCGACTTCAATCCTCGAACGACTGTTGAGTGACTAACACCAAGAGTGCTTGATAGTTCGCGAGTGGCTTGGTATGGGTCCGCTTCCACTCTACTTCGGAGGCCATCCAAATCCAGTGTCATCGGGCGCCCTTCTCGTTCATTATCTTCAACGGAGAATTCACCAACTGCAAACTTCGAGAACCGCTGGTACACAGTACTTCGGGCAGGAGCACTCTCGTTGTAAACATCCTTCAGGCGACGATACGATTCGTTGGCATTGAGGCCAGATTGATGCAGGAATAACATGACGTGCCGAATATGCGTCTCAGTTGGGATGAACTGCTTAGCCATAACAGCTGACGTTAACAACGCAGAAGTAAACGTTAAGAACAGTTCTGTAGCCCTTTCCTTTCTCTATCGATCGATCATTTACGCGTTGATACATGTGAGAAATTTGGCGGGAAAATGCGCTTTCAATTCAGGAGGGATCAAATGTCCGGGAACTTATGCACCAACCTAATACTTACATCCTGGTTTAACCCATTTGGATACCAGAAGTGGCTGCATGAACTCTCAGTGTGCTAATGTGCCTACCTTGGACCTAAACCTTTCCACTTCATGTTGAAAGACGATTTCATAGACCGCCAAATTGCACAGCTCTGTCTGAACCAATTGCATATTCCACCTGTTCCAATTTACGAGTCGATCAACAGATGCTTCAAGTCTTCAAGCCGCACCTTCACTGCCCACTCATCGCTCACCCCGATAAATATCTGCGCTAGTGAATGCATAGTGAATCCGGTGGAGCGTCGACGATTTCAGCAGCGATATGAAGCCGCACCGTACACACAGAACTTGACCGCGCTCCTCGCCGACTTTCAGACATCCAGATGGAAACGTTGTATCCGCAGCCGCTGCCGGCGATACGATCTCATTAGCGATTTTTGCGAGATTGGGCGCTTAATAGTTGCTGAAACATTCAACGACGCGACCGGAACGCTTCCAGGGAGCATTTACGCGACGTCAAGGGACTTTCAGTACCCTCCCTGAAAATAGAGCGGGACAACAACCTACCAGTGAGCTCCGACAGCACCTGCGCCACTGTCGCGCCCTGTAGCAGAGTCCAGCCATGGCAACGATAGGCCGTGATCACCGCGTCTTTCTCGTCCATGGCGGCTTTGATACCGACAGCGCAGGCCTCCTGAAAGCAAAACGGATCTGAAATGTACCGCTAAACCAGACTACCCTTCACAAATACCTGTCCAGAGTAGAGATGGCAGAAGCCGCGGATCTTCTGCTCCTTGTAGAGATTTCCAGCGGCCGATTCCATACGTCGAATGAGCTGAATCCTCCGATAAACACTCGCAGAGAGATTGTAGATTAGCAAGTGAACTGAAAATCAAGCAGCTTCTCCCTACCTGCATCTTTTTGTAGTACAACAACGCATCCTCTCGGTTGAGGGTCACTGTGTTGCTCGGTCCACGGTCAAGTTTATGCAGTTTATAGCCCTGAGGAGACAGAGCAGACATTAAGATAAAAATGAAGAAAAAGCGCAAAATACAAGAAAAAGACGCAAAAATTGGCAAAGGGTGACTTACCTTAGTGTGAAACGTCACACCGTCGCTATTCATACGACGTTGCGAAGCTACAACTGCTGCTGCAAGAGCAGGTGCTGGTGCCTAGAATGGGCAGCGCTTTGTGAAAATAGATTTCAAACTGGAATCGAAAAGGGAAAAGGTTTCTCTTCGTTTTTAGCAAAGCATTGAGATCACTATACTCCTTTCTACTCTTAACAAATACATGTACAAAGCAAATATACAATTTTCACGTCGAATTGGACACTTCTCAAATCAAATAGGACACTTTTCAAATCAAGTTGGTCACTTTTCAACTCAAACTGGACACTTTTCACGTCAAGTTGGACACTCTTCCAAGCTGTTTTGAAATTTTTTACTTCAGCCGCCTGAATAAGTGTTATAATTTTATTCAATTTTTATATTTTAAGAAAAAATAAATTAAACTTCGTTTTAAAGCACAGCAACCAGCAATCATATAGTGCATTAAAAGGCTGGTTCGCGCCACGCACTCGGAAAGGAAGTCGCAATGTATATCTGATTGATAGTGTAAATACTGCATGTATGCAGCGAGAAAGTCGGGATATATGTGTGTGTTTTACAATTGTTCATGTTACACCGTTTTCGGACGTGAAACTACATGCAAACAGAAATTTTGATATCAATCGAATAAAAATCGCGATGTTCCCGACGAGGGCATGGCGCAATCTCTGTTTTGGCAGTATAAAATGGCCGCCTTCATGCTTTTCAAAACAAGCTTTAATTCATTGTTTTCCTCTAAAAATGTTTTTTTTAATGAAATTTCAAACTATGTGTTCTCTCATTGGGAAGCAAATTAAAACTTCAAAGAAACTTATACTAATAGTATATTCCTTGAACCAACAATTATTCTAACATTTTTGGGATCTATCCTAGTCCGGGAGGGGCACATAACTAAAAGGTATTATATGTAACAAATCTACTTGAGACTTACCGAGCGACTCCTACAGAACAATATAGGGCCCTAAACCAGAAAAAGTCACGAAGAAAAAAAAACGAAAAAATCACATTTGTTGCGGTTGTAAGCCGGCAAAGTTGTGTGCCCTCCTCACCATGTTGGATCCCGGTTATAACATGTCAGGCGGCGGTCAACACGCGGCATGCCTCCATTGCGTCGCTCTTTGCCCGCCGAGACGGCTGTATACCGCGGCGATTTTTTATTTTTTGTTTGACCGTTCGTTTTTGGTTTCTTTTAGGTTCCAACTCGTTCTCTAGGCGCCGCTCAATAAGTCTCAATTCATTTTGTTGCCTACTTTTTAGTTATGTGCCCCCCACCCCCGGACTAGGATAGATCCCATCTGGACAGTTTCTAGTTTAATGTAGAAGAAGCTTGTTTCGATTTGGAAGAGTTCGCTTTAATTTGAAAAGTCCTAAGTTAGCTTAGAAGAGTGTCCAATTTGATTTCAAATATGTCCAATTCGACGTGAAAACGGCATATATATGGTATATAATAAGAAGAACGCACGACCTAGTCATCGAAATACAACACTGAAATACAAAGCGATCACGGCGCAATGCGTGTTAGGGGGTGCACTGTTCTGTCGACGCCTTTTCTTAGCATAGTTTGGTACTTCAACGTCCTAGAACTGGCGTGAATTCTGCCAAGCAAATCGCAGAATACTGTCCTACCGTGAGCTACACATTTAAGAAATCCATGCCTTCAGGAAATGCCCCCCCCCCAAACCCGCATAACGCTACAATCATCTCCATGCACTGTTAACTCATTCAAGCCCAGCAAAAATCAATAATATCAATCGATATCGATCATCGCTAATCAATGGTAAATCTCGCCCAGTGTGGTTCCCACGTCGAACCCTTAACGTTGAGCAAAAAAATCGGCGAGAATGGATGATGCCCGTGGAGCGGTAACTAATTTTGCACAGACGCACGGACACACAGACAGTCGTTCACAAAAATCGACAAACAACATTAAAATATAATGGTCAATCGACAGGCTTATTGTGACGACTGTCCAGTGTCCACGATATATACATGATTTCCACTACAAAAGGCCACTTCTAGAAAAAAACGGTACAATTTGTTACATTTGAGCATCTCATGTTTACGCTACAAGACCTGCGTTGTTAGAAAATATACAATTTTCTCGTCAAAATGGACACTTATCAAACTAAATCGAACACTTCTCAAATCAAATTGGACACCTTTCACGTCAAATCGGACATTCTTCTAAGCTCTTGAAATCCAGTTAAACACCTTCCAAATCGAAATGAGCCTCCTCACATTAAACTGGAGACTCTCCCTAGGTTAGAAAATTTTTCATCAAGGAAAATTTTAGCAAAAATTTTTTGGTTGTAGCTCATTTCCCAATAAGTGAACACAAGTTGTTGTTGTTTAAAATTTCATAAAATTTTCATTCCTTGAAAAACAATGGTTTAAAAGTCGTTTTAAAGAGCACGAAGGCAGCCACTTTATAGCGCCACAAAAGAGATTGCGCCATCCCTTTGTCAAAAAGGTCGCGATATTCGTTCGATTGATAGCAAAATTCCTGTTTGTCTGGAGTCTTACACCTGTAAACGATGCAACGGTACATATAGCGAAGGTGGGCAGCATTAGGAGGTGGGAATGCGCCCGCCAATCAGGCCACATCGAATGGGCGTGCCATTAAGACAGAGTGTATATGGTCGATAACTGGGGTTCGATTCATCAACGACTTCATAAGTCTAACAGAGAATTCATAGCGGAAAACTCAGATAACGCGGCTCATTGCTCACCATATCGCTTGATAAGCTGCGCTATCAGGGATTTCGGCTGTAATTTTCTCCGTTAAATTGCTGTAAGTAGTTGATGAATCTGACCCCTGATTGGCTGGCATGTGTTTGGTAGGCGCTCTGGTTGGTTATGATTGGCTAGCGCGTTTCCAGGCCCAACGCTGCCCACCCTCACGACATGTGCCTATGCAACAAATACATTGTAAAGAACACATATATTCTCACTTTGATGCATAACGTAAGCAGCACATACACTATCAATTGAATAGAAATTGCGACGAGCTTTTGAAGTGCACGGTGTAACCCCTTCTTTTGATGCACTAAACCATTGCTACTTTGTTGCGCTTTAAAACAAAATTTAACGTTACTTTCCTCAAAAAAAAATGAAATTCTTATGGAATTAGTAGTATCAGGGGCGCTGAACCAAAAAAAAAACTCAAAGAAGTTATACCAAATTTCCCTTAAATAAAATAAAAAACTATTCTAACCATCTTGGAGAATCTACAGTTTAGACTGTAAGCTCGTTTCGATTAGGAAGACGTTCACTTTGATTTCAGAAGCAAATTTCGTGTAGAAGAGTGCCCAATTTGATGACAAAAACGTCCAATTTTTAGTGAAAAGTGTAAAATTTGCTTTGAAAAGTGTCCAGTTTGACGTGAAAATGGAGTATAGTAGGCAAAGTAGTAGTAGGTCTCCACTGCTTCCTTTCGCTCACTTTTACAAATAAATAAATAAAAATACAAAGCAAAACAACCATACCTTGAACGACTTCACGAGAAGCGACATTCTCTCCAACAGCGGGGCCCAGAGTCTGCTCCTGGTAAGCGAAAGTAATTCGGCGAAGGAAAACTGTCTGATGCCGTCAGTTCGTCGCTGATTCCACGAACGAACTCGCAGCGGCGCAAACTTATTCATTCATCTGAAGATAACACGACAGATACGAGCACTCGATATCGACGAGTATCGATCGGGACCCACTAAGAACGACCACGAAATGGAACCCTTTATACAATGAGAAAAGGATAAGAAGAAATACAAGTACGAATGGACGTCATAATGTCTTTACGATGTGATTTTTCACGCAGAACAATACTATTACCTTCGATACTCTATATTTACTACGAATGTGTTGATTGGAGGACTAGTACATGCCATAAATATGATAATAACGCTATCGCAATTAGAGTGGGCCACCGTATCGGCCAATGGTGGAAGGTTACTGCCAAGAAGCATCGTTACACGTCAACACAGGTAAAACAGTTATCACCATGTCGTGCGTCATTTTACCGTTTTGACCTGTGACGACGTCATGTGGCATTGTGCCGTCATTTTCTACCTTGAGGTTTCTTCACCAATTTTTGTAAATAGGTAGATTTTCTCCAATAAATGGCGAATTATGTTAAAAAAAAACAATCAAACCACCGTTACGGGTGAAAACAGGATCAATCAGTTATCAACCGGTCGTCCGGTCACACCATGAAGAATCAGCATCGTCAGTTTTCCGGAAGTGGTCGGTAATCCCACCATATATGTGGCATACCTGAAGAGAGGGGACGGGTGCGACTCAGTACACCAGTCAGGCCACATAGAATGTGCATCACACAGAAAGGGTGTGCTCGGTCGGCGCTCTGATTGGCTGTGATTGGACTGACGCGCTCGTTCTCCCTCATGAAAGCCAAACTAACCACTTGTACTCTTTTGCGCTGTCGTTTTGCACTGAATTTTAGATTTCGCTCTATTTGGAAACCATTTTCTTCAGTGCCACCTCCGACTGCGATAATGTATGAGAGCACTATCGCAGTTGGAGTGGACCACCTCTACATGCTGAGAAAGAGCGAAAAGCCGCTACTTGTTGCATTACCGCACGCGAAGTAAAAAAAAAACGGTTGTCAAAGATTACTCAGCGACGGTATATTTTTTTGAGCTAAATCTAAAAGACAGCGCAAAACGCCTGAGCAAAAACGGTACAAGTGGTTAATTTTACCTTCATGGGATAGACCGAGAGCGTCATTCCAATCACAGCCAATCAGAGCTGCGACCGATCGCGCCATTTCTAGGTGGCGTACAACTGTTTGCGGCGTGATTGGTCTAGTGCATCGAATCCGTTCCATCTCCACAGTAGGCCACATTATCGACCAGCACCGGAAACTGACGATGCCAATTTATCATAGAGTTAACGGACGACAGGTTGATTACAGCTTGAACTTGTTTTGACCCTGTGACGATGGCTTGATTGCTCTTTAACATGATTCGCCATTTACTGGACAAATTTTACAAAAATTGATGAAGACACCCCGAGGTAGAAATTGACGGCCCTATGTCATATGCGTGTCACAGGTCAAAGCGGTAAAATGGCGTGGGACGATATGGACCTTCCATCGCTGGCCGATCCGCTTGAACTGTTTTGCCATTCCCACCATGAGCCAAAAACTTCCGAGTGGCCCCAACAAATTGGGATAGCGTCGATCTGAGAACAAAATGCTATCGGCTATAGTGACACATATAATATAGCCTAAATTCTTGAAAACAGCAAGTCATAGGGGCATTTAAAGGGTTTAACTTGCACTTGGAAGGTGACGTAGCTATGGTTGAGACACAGTTTAGTGCAGACTCCGGCCCCTATGACTTGCTGGAAATGAACCCAAAACTAACCAGTAGCCAGCCGTATAGAGAACACTACCTTTTGTACACAAACAATGAACCCTGTGGGGGAATATAGGGTAGGAGAGCGATGAAGTCGTGCCGAATCCTCAGCAACTACACACAGCGAAATAAAGGTAGGAGAGACGTCGGGGATAAATATTGAAGACGGCGATCGATTGTACATGCGCTTAATGCTAGAAACGAAACGGATGCACGATATCATGCCATAGAAGAGTCAGAAAGTCAGCCTATGGACAAGGAAGCAGGTCTCACAGCGAAATGTACATACGTTCAACAACTCGGTTTACAAGAAGAAGACGAGGACGAAGAAGGGGAAACCGTACGGATGAACGAACATCGAAGGCAAGCACGAAATGAACACGAACTGAAGACGAACGGCGGCGCCGCCCTTCACTTGCCGAGCTTCTCCTTCACCCAGTCGCGTATGCGCTGTCGTAATTCGGGCACTGAAACGAGATCGATACGAGCAGGGCAAACACGGTGCAGCATCGGCGCCCTTGGCGACAGCACGTGTGGTCCCATTTACACTGTGCCGTCGTCACTTTTACGGAAACATTTCAGGGCGATGTCATTCATTTGGGACACTTGGAATCGCAGTCGTAGGAGGCGCCGGCTGTCGCGTGCACTCCGAGTCGAGTGTTCTTGGTTCGATTCCCGCCCGGACCAACCAAGCCTTGATTTCCTCCGATGTCGGTAAACTGGCACAGGACGTATCTGGGAAGCACAAACCACTGACATGACCATCGGTTGTCCATTGAAAGTCATTATTCAGGCAAAATATCCGGTGAAATGGTATCCATTACATCACTTAGTGCCGGTATGCGAAGCGCATTCATAAAGGGCAGACTATGCTGATCTCTATCCATTACTAATAATACATTTTCATAAAGTATACCTCTGCAAATTCAAATTTAACCGTGTTCTGAATTTTAAAGCAAGGATAAAGATCGGCCATAGTCAATCGCTTTAAAATGCGCCATATATTCTACTTCAGACATTCGCAAACACCCGCTGGACGAGAGCCGTCACAGACTGGATTCCGCGGGATGTCAAAAGAACACCAGGACGCCCACCAACGCGTTGGTCGGACTTCTTCGTGAAAGCCCTGAACGATCGATATGACGCTCTTCGTGTCCCTCGAGCGAGGAGGATCCATTGGACCACTCTGGCACGCGACAGGGACGAATGGAGACGCTGCTGGCGCCCGCTCGAGCAAGTCGATGATCAACGGGACGACAGGTGATACAGGTGATACAGGTGATTCTACTTCAATGGGGTACCGTGAAAGCACTTTGAATGCATATTTCGCCTGCACGATGACCTGCAGGGGCCAGCCGATGGAAGTATCGCTGTATTATCCTTCCCAGACAAGTCTGACAGAAATGCACCGACCTCGGAAGGATCGAAGACTTGCTTGGCCGGCTCCGTAGCCGGGGCTGAACCTGAATCTGAGCGCATCCGGCGCCTTCTCCATCTACTTATCACGCGCCCATATGGGTCCCAAAGTTCCCATACACTACTGTTTCTGCTACAGCAGGAAATTGAAACAAACAAGCAAAAATCCGAATTGTGTTTCCCAAAGGCCGAGACTAATTGAACAAGGAGAATGTTCAATTAAGAAAGAGCAACAGAGCAGAAACAGCACGTTCCATTTTTTGAAGACGGAAGGAGCCTCGTTTCCCAGGAATAGCAATGACTATACGCACTGACACGCCACTGATACGAGATCTGTCGAAAGCCGCTGGCTTAAGGCTTGAGACACAATGGTTAGAACAAATACTTCGTAAGTTTAGGTGCAGAGGTTTGTATCCCCGAAGAGGCGCAGTTTCTGTCCAATCCTTAGTGGAGTTGCATTTCTATTCTTTTTCAAGCAGTTGTTTCGCTGTAGGCTGTTAAACCTGAGTTCATCGTGACTATTCTAATATTCAATTCTTCCTTTCAATTATATCTCACATTTCACTAAAAAATTAATTGGACTCAAAAGCAAACACTGGCGCTTTATCCAGGATGTTGGCCCCAAATTCTACGACCCATGTCTAGTCTCAACGCTGCACCTCAGCCCACACTATCTAGCTGCTTTCACCAGCTCTCTTATCAGTAACAAATGTGTGAATATTGCCACTGGGATCGTACATGAATCGCTGAGAGCCTTGATTAGCACATGGATCTTTTATGGATCTTTATAGATACTTTTCACTGCACTATTTTATTCGAATAATTTTTATTTGGAGAAAAAGAGTGAGCGGCTCTCAAAGCCTGGCAGAGCCTCATGGGGTTTGCACCCTTTTCATACCGCGCTCAATCCTTACCAGGGCAGGGTCCGAATTGCAGGTCCGTCCGTACAGTACGGATGGACTAGGAAGAATATCTTGTTAGGTCAGAGGGTACTCCACTACTGTGCGATGTATGTTTTGTGCTGTTCTGTTATGTTTTTGATGTCGTTTTAGGTCGTTTCGTGAGCTCCTCATCCTGTAGATCCGGCAGACGGCCCGGAGGGGCGGTCTTTATGTACGAATGGTCACCGCGCCCGCGACGGCGACTGCCGCGTGCGCGATAAGCTTCGCTGCGGTTGTGTGAGCTGTGCCTCATGAGCTGCTGCAGACGCTAGGTTTTAGTTGTTGATATCCCTTTCGGGTGTTGCAGGAGTTGCGGGAAAACATGCTCTGGTTCAGAAATTGAGTTCGAGTTATAAAACTAAGCAACTTTCTAATGCTCAATTTTATAAGATGCTTCTTCAGGAAAAGCTGAAAATATGACACTCTATCGCAGTGAAACTGACTTTGTATACACTTTCTAACACTTGATGTGCAAGTTTTGAGGCAGGTCTAGATATCCCTGGCCGCTGAAGTCACCCAATTGCGACTTCTACTGCCGCGCTCGCCGCGCTATTCGCCGCGTCCGCGGCGACCATTCGTACATAATGTCCCGCAGCCGACGGCCCGCCACCGATGACGTGGCATCGATCGATTGTGAGCAGTGTCGGCGGGGCATGGGAGCGCGCCGAGCCAGCCAATCGCGGCCAGGGGCGGGGCTTGGGGTGCGCTCACTCCATATAAGCCGGCCGCCATGGGCACAGGGTTCATTCTAGCAATTGTGCTTTCTCCCGAGCGGTCGAGAACCAATCCACTCTTGTCAGCAGCAGAGTAATCGGCAGTAAACCCATCTTAAGTCTCCCTCGGACCGGCAGAGTCCCCCAAGCAGCATAGCCAAGTTCCGGAAAGGATTCTGGGAACCAGGAGAGGCAGGCATCTCCCCGCCAACCTTGCGTCCAAGAGGAAGGTCTGCGCATACGTTTGTTATCGTCGCCGCTAACTGAGTCATCGCTCAAGGGCGCACTCCCCGCTCAGCCGACACCGCGGATGTAGGTCCCACTCCTCGCCGTGAAGTAGCTAGTATCTGTGTTTCAGACTCTCCGTTCCATAGCAGTGTAGTTATTGATAACCCTTATATATACTGCGGTGTGCTGTGTCCGTGAATGGGTCAACGGGCCAGAAGTATCGTTGGAAGTTGTCACGTACCGGTGCGGTACGACATTCTTCCTAGTCCGTCCGTATAATACGGACGGACATGCAACTCAGACGCGGCCCTGATAAGGCTTGTTTACAGGGTACGAAGATGGATGCAAACCCTATGCGGCCACTGTCAGGCATTGAGCGCCCCTCGCTGTTTTTTCTTCAAACAAAAATAATATTCCAATAAAATAATGCGGCGAAAAAAGATATATAAAAGATATGTGTACTAATCCAGGAGTACTCAAATCGCCGCAGCTGATCCCTTACCAGGCTCCAGCTCCTCCTCGGTAAGCGTAGCTCGGTTGAATGGATTCGTCTGACTGCTGAGCAAATGACGCATGATATGCTTTCGATCCATGATATGACCAGACGGCAGGCGTACAGGATCTTCCATAAGTGTGTCCATCACGGGATCTGGAACGAAAGGAGTTGACTCGTGGCTTAGTATTTCTAGAGCGCTACCTCGTACAATGTGATTATCTTTTTAATGTGAAACAGTGCTAAGGACCTGTTCATACTTCGCCACGGGAGCGACTGGTCCGCCAGGCAAGTCATACGTATCGATTTTCGCTAGGCGATGCTCGGCAGAAATCGATATGTATGATTTGCGTGGTCAATCAACCGCTCATGTCGCTTCCCCTAATGTATGAACAGGCTCTAAAATGTTGAGCAACAGTCAATATACCTCATTTTCACTTTAAACTGGACACTTCTTAAACTGTAGCCGGACAGACATTTTAAAAATGAAATGAACAGCTTGCATACCGAATTACCGCATTTCAAGTTTAAACAGACATATCCGGTAATCAAAATTATCAGCTCGGGCTCGACACTGGGGCAGTTTGTCTTGTAATTTCTCAAATGGCTTTTATCTCTTAGTAGTATGTGATCTATTTTAACATTATTTAGGTTATTAGATTCAAATGTAACTCTATATATATATATATATATATATATATATATATATATAATATATATATATATATATTTGAACGATTATTTGTTATAGACTTATTGCTGGTTTAATTACCCAAGTTTGAGGTTTTCTGAAACGAACTGGGTCGGTGGCAACAGAAGTGCGTGTGCGTATTCGAATCTTTAAAAATCTCCGGTTCGGAATGAAAGTGTCCAGTTTAAAGTAAAAATTGTATAAAAACAAAGTATGGCGTACTCTCGTAATACTATATTTAGTAGAGTTTCGACAGTTGTCGGCATTAATATACCTACCCTTGAATTCTTCAGGAGCATCCTCTAGCTCCATCTCTTGAGCAGCTTTGTTATTGTACAGTGTTTCAACTTTTTCGGCCATCGCACGGAACCTAAAGTACAAGGTTGAGGTAAATATAGGTAGAATGAGGCTGCAGATCACATAGGTATGCTAATGACACTTGCTCCTACCTTTCTATTTGACTAATCGGGACGATATTGTTGCTCTCGAGACGACGAATCACATCGTTCATCATCTGCGGGGTGTAGGATCTCTGAAAGTGGAATGGAAATTTAAAAAATGAAAAAAAAAATAAAGTGAAATCCATCGGTAATCCTACAATAGAGATTGGCAAGTTTTATTATTGCATAAAAATACTTCCAGCAAATTTGAAGCTCGAAACAAGAGTTTATTGACGACGACTGGACCCTAAGGCCCCGTTTATACTTCCGACGTCGAGCGACGCGACGGCATGTAAAGTGACCAAATTGATCGATCGCGTCGCTCAATCAATATGGCCACCATGCGTGACGTCGCGTCGCTCGGCGTTGAAGTATAAACAGGGCCTAAGTTCATACTTCGATGGAGCGATGGGAGCGACTGGTCGGCCAGACAAATCATACGTATCGAATTTCTTTGAGCGATCACTCAGCAAAAATCGATGCGTGTGATTTGTCTGGCCGACAATCGGTACTGTCCCTCCCGTCGCGAAGTATGAACAGGCCATAAGCTCATCTTAAGGAACGGGATCAGCTGCTGAGAAGAAGCAGACGTCAATAGTGGACAGGAGCTTCAAATTCTCGCAGAAGGCTCGTAATTTTAAAACCGTCAGGCACCAAATTGCCTCCCAAAGGTTCCCACAGAGTTCTATGTTCCACTACTCACCTCGTCATGAGCAATAAACTCGGCGAACGTGTCCGAAAACGCCGCCAGGTTGAGATACACGTCGACAACTTGGCCTACAAGCTTCCGCGGCTCCCACTGGAACCTCTCCGCAGCGTCACGGACCTAAATTGGATCCACTGAACCGAATGTTGGAGCACAAGGAGCAGACAACCGACCATACCTTCAATTCCATGCACTTTCGTCCACAAAGCTGTGCAATGTTGTGATTGAGCATCGATGCCAGACGATCACCGAGGACGTCCTGGGCGAACGGCTGTGGAGCATCCCTGGTTAGGTAGCCCAGCAGTTCCAGAGTGTCCTTCGCATAGATCAACCACGACCGGACCTTAAACCAGGGTTTGCACAAATTCTAAGTAAATTGGAGACTTTTGAAGTGGAATCGGAAACTCATCGAGTGTCCTGGACGAAACTTAAACTGCAAAGTTGTTTACTTATTTCCTTGCTGTTTGCTGCTGTTTACTTTGTGCTAACCGATTTTGTGTCATTTTTTGACTCAGTAACTTCTATGTTATGCTTTTGTCAAATTTTAAAAAAGCCAACTTTTGTACACACTTTTGCTGAAATTATTTTCCGTCTCTTTTTGCCTCAATAAGTGTTCTATGTTCTATGAACTGGACACTTTTTATACCAACTGGACGCTCCTCTAAGCAAGCTTGATGCTTCTGAAATAGAATTGAACAACTTCTTAATAAAAATGAGCGCCTTTCCGATAAAACTACACCTTACTTTCTAGGAAGGTTAAAATAATTTTTCCTCGAAAAAAATATTAAGGACGACTTTCTATGAAAATTTTAATTCACCTGTCCCAAAAAGTGAGCACACTGATATTTTTATTTCTTTACGAAAAACAATAGTTTGAAGCTTATTTTAAGGCGCAGGAAGGCAGCAATTTGGTACATGTCGCGAAGCTGGGCAGCAATGAGAAGTGGGGGCCCGCCGTGCGATCAGGTCGTATCGAGTGGGCGTGCCATTCGGAGAGGGATGTACGATCGGTACCACAACTAGCTGGTGTGTGTTCGCATGATGTTTTGCTTGGTTATGATTGGCCGGCGCGCTCCCACCTCCCAATGCTGCACACATTCGCGACATGAACCAAAGGTTACTTACTTTGAACTTCAAAGGTAAGATATGTGCGTTTTCCACCACTGGTTTTGTTGTATCGTTAACAACTGTATAACTCCGCGCAAACAGAGCTTTGCTAGCAATAAGAGGAACATAGTGAGGTTCTGGACGAGTGCATGGCGTGTTCGAGTCCCACCTAGTGCTAAAGCTTTGATCGCAACCAAACATCGGCCTATTAAAAAAACTTTGAAGCATTATTTTTTTCATAAAACACAAAGTTTTTGTAAAATATGAGAGTGTTCTTGCTTTTTTGAGAACATGAATTTAAAAATTTTAACAAAAAATCATAATACTCTCCTTCGAGAAAAAACTGGTATGAATGACTCCTCTTTAAAATGTGTACGGATTAATCTACAAGTCTCTCGTTTCGATTTGGAAGATGTTCAGTTTGACTCCATAAGCGTCGTGAATAGGCTTAAAATGTATGCACTTTGGTTTGGAAGCATCCAATTTAAAGTGGGGATTGTGTACACTCCAGCGGCGAGGCGAAACGCAGCCATATCGATCACTCTCGCTGTCTAATCGATATCGAACGCGTTGCACCACGACTCTAGTATAATCCACACGAAAGTGGTGAAAAAAGGGAGTTTTCATTACCTGCCGTTTCGCATCCTCCAGAATACTCTCCCGTTGTTGCTGTTCTTCTCTCTCAAGCGCTGCCCATTCATCTTTATTCGCCATTACGAGCTCGACATCGTGGATCTTCTTCAGCGCCGCTAAGCTTTCATCCAGTAAGAATGTCGCGTCATTGATCACCATATTGATGAAGCGGATGAATTCTGGACCACAGGCCCTGAAAACAGAGTGATTAAATGAATTATTGGTGAAGAATAGGTTCCAATGAAAAACTCAGTGTGTGCCATGTATTCTGCGTTTGCCCAATATAGCGCAAGTACATAGAACGGCTATTTCGCCATCAGAGTTAGATCTACAGAGATTAGACGGCCGAAAAGGGATGGTTCATTATGCGAGGAGCTCGGTGTACCTGTACCGATCCGAAGGCTATGCTTGCCTACAAAGCCAGATCAAACACAGCGGATTTCTGCCCGTTGAAGCAGAGACTTCCACAACCCCAGTAAAAGCCTTACTGTCAGAGGATTCCCAGCGGAAGAAAACCGAAAACACAGGTCAAGAGACCGATAATGTCGATCGATATTTATTGGTCTTCTGAATCTCCAGGCACCTTGGACGTCTTTGGCACGTCTTCTGAATCCCTTTAAAGCCCTCGAAAATCATTTCCTTCCTGTTTCATCCCACTGACGTTGCAGCCGCTTCTCTTACCTTCCCTATCTCCTTAAGAATAGATTTTCTTCTAGTACTGCCCATGAGGACATCTATGATTGAAACTAAGATACCTTGTGTCCCTTCGAAGACCTTATCACCTTATCGTATAAGCCACGCAACTAACCTGGCCAGATAAATCATGACAGACCGGTAATAGGTCTCATTCCACAGACACTGGAAAATCACTTGGATATTCCGCCGGATGCTGAACTTCTCGTAGAAATCTGTACCAGCTTCGGCGTCCGAGTAGAACTGAAAGTTGGGATGCCATATCTTATGCAGTGTTGAAGATATGAACACAATCAACTGAAATATATCCCTAATCACTAATTTTAGTCTTTCCAAAATTCGAGCACCAACACTGCTAAGAGTTCGTCTGTGGTTTCTAACCACAAATGCACAAGTACCTCATAAATAAGGCAAGAACTAGACCCTAAGGGCCCGTTTATAATTCGATGCCGAGCGACGCGACGCCACGTGCTGTGGCCACATTAATCGGGCGAGGCGATCGATCAATTTGGCCATTATACATGCCGTCGCGTCGCTCGGCGTCGGACGTATAAACAGGGCCTAAAGGCCTCCGCACACTTTTGCGGAAAAGCAGCGACCCTATCTTTAAGTAAAAAGAAAGAGAGTAGGAAGTTACCTACATTGTAATACACCCTAGACACCTTAAATCCTCATTCAAAACCAACCTTCACCAAACTCGGAAACAGCTTCCCCATGGCCATAGGACTGTTGATCACCTGATACCACAAATTTTGAGCAGCTGGCATCACAGCAGGCGTGAGCATCATCACCACTTCAACCACCTACAAAATAGGCACTTTGAAAGCTCTCTGAACAACGGTAAAACAACGGTAAAAAGTTAGCATATCTAAGGCCACCGAGGTTTAAGATGAGGGAACTTGAAGTTTATTGCACAGTGGCTATTCATGAATAGTAAGTACTCACCTTTGCAGCCAGAAACGGATTGTTGAAGTAATGGGTGCAGCAAATGAAGACCAACAGATGATTCGGCCAGTCATTGTTTCTCCCAACAAGCAGCGGAGCGGCGTGTCTGTAATTAATGCATTCCTTTGGCCGTCAACGCTAATAGAGCGGCAATTACAGCTAACTCTAAGACGATCAGAACATGCAAATCCACATTTGCCCTAACAAGTGACCACTTTTTGAAATTTCGTAAAATTTTACTTTTAAAGGAACAATAATAAACTAAAAAATAGATAAAAAATAATATAAATGAAAGAGAGAAAAAGGAAAAATAAAAGAATAATATGATAACAAATACAAATATCAATACGGTTCAAACAATAAAAATAAGAAATAATTGAAGAAAAAATAGTGGTTTATTCTGTAGCGAATAGAAGAAGGCAGCATTTTTTGCTTAGAGAAGGGATTGCGCCATGTACATCCTCCGGGATGTCGCGATTTTTATTTGATGGACAGCAGAAATTCTTCTTGCACGGGCTACACAGTTGTCAACGGCACAACAAAAAGATCTGAAGAAAACACACACACACACACAATTTCACTTATCTACCTCAAGTGAACCGCCTTCACGCTATTAATCAAATGAAGATCACGACTAGCTAGACGAGTGTATGGCGCTGTCTATTCTATGTCCGACAAAAGTCGGTTAGTGACCGACCATGAAAGGTTTTGGAACAGATTTAATACTCGGTTTGAACCTTGTAGCGTCTCAAAGGCTAAGTTGGCTAGTAAAGGACCATGAGAGGGTTCGGAACCGAGCACGAGAGGCACGTGTTGCTATTGCGCAGCGGGGGCGTCACCGCCTTTCATGCTCGGTTCCGAACCCTTTCATGACCGCTTAACCAACCTAGTGTCTGAAACACGACAAGGTTCAAACCGAGCAGTAAACCTGTTTCAAACCATTTCATGTTCAGTCACTAACCAACTTTGTCTCAGATTAATAAGCTAAATAAAGTGCTGCATTTCTGGATTTCAAAATAGGCTTCAAACCATTATTTTTCTTTAGAAAATATTTTTTTTATAAAATTTCAAATAATGTGTTCACTTATTGGATGAGTAATTAAAACTTTAAAGAAGGTTATACTCACTTTTTTGCACAAAAAATTATTATGAACGGTATCAGTCTCAAGTTTAACGTGGAAGAAGCTAGTTTCGAATTGGAAGATGTTCAATTTGATTTCAAAGGAGTCAAGTCTGCTTAGAAAAGTGTTCAATTTGACGTGAAAATGGTATAAGGCCTCGTTTATACTTCCGACGCCGAGCGACGCGACGGCATGTATAGTGGCCAAAATCATCGATCGTTGCGCCCGATCAATATGGCCACAATACGTGGGACCGCTTCGCTCAACGTCGAAGTATAAACGGGCCCTAAAAGACGTCTAAGCGATCAAGTTGCGCATAGCTATCGATTTTGATCCGCAAGAGGAGTCGAGAAAATGCAAGACATGGCGTAATAGTAGCTCCACTCACTTCAACGAGAACGTGACCAAGTCCAGTACGTCATCCAAGTAGAACTCCGGATACGCAGCAAACAGCTGTGGAGCAACCGGTGGGAGCTCGCTTTCGTAGTGGCTGTAAAGCATCGCATTCATGAATTCGAAGAAAAAAGAATACGAAACCTTGGGAACGAATGATCACTCCACTTACAAGTTTGGTGTGACAGCGTTGAGGAGCAGCTGCAGTTGTTTGCTGGAGAAATCGAGCGCGAGGCTAATGAATGACGGATCCGACAGCATGCACTCGTAGCACATGGCTGTGTGAGTGAACGACTGAAGCAGAGGAACTGTTTCGATAATCGATAGCTGATGGCCAGGACTGAGGACGTTTCAGTTTTTCTATGAATCGGAAGGACAAATCATAGGCCGCGATTGCACGCAGTAGAAGACTGTGTAGATTCGACTTTAGGAACAAACAGAGGGCGATGAGGCAAAAGGTGGCGGAAATTCCACTTAAATATACCATTTTCACGTCACTTTGGACGTCAATTTGACACTCTTCAGAGCAAATTCGGCACTTTTCAAGGCAAGCTTGACGCATTTGAAATCAAACTCAACATCACAACGAGCGTCTTCCAAATATGAACAAAAACTTCCTAAGAAGGTTTATTTTTGTCTAAAGAGAAGTTGTTATGATTTTCTTTGAGAATTTTCACCTATCAAAATAAGTGAACAATTGTTTGAATTTTATTTTATAAGGGAAAATAATGGTTTATAGCTTATTCTAACGTGGAGATTGCACAATGCACTCATCTAGCTCGTCGTGATTCTTATTTGGTTAATAGTGTAAATGATGTTTTCTTGAAACAGCGAAGTGAAGACATGTTTGCCATCTACAATTATTTTTGTAATGCCGTAGACACATAACTCCTCACAAACAGGACAAAACTCGCTATCAATCGAAGCAAAGTTGCAGTGGGATGAGTACATGGCGCAATCCCCCTTTTATAGGAGAAATTGCTGCTCTTCTGCATTTCGAAACAAGCTTTAAACCACTATTTTTACTGAAAAAAAAGTGTGGGATCTATCCTAGTCCGGGCGGGGGGGGGGGGCGGAGAATTAAAAATTATGTAACGAATTCATTTGACACTCACAGAGAAGATTGAAAAGAACAGAATAAAGCCTAAGCCCACAAATTTCACAAAGAGAAAGGGAAAAATTAAGGGTTTCGTAGGGTTGCACCACGGTTGTAAACAGACAACGCGATACGCCCCTCACTATGATGGATCCGGGTTATAACATGTCAGGCGGCGGTCAGCATGCGGCATGCGGCTTTATTTGCCTCGTTCACATGCTAGATCCCGGTTATAACATGTCAGGCGGCGGTCAGCTATGTTTAAATGCGCTTCTCCGCCGGGGCGTCTTTCGAACCGCTGTTATTTCTTTGTTTTTTGCCTCTTTACTCGTTTCGTTCTTTGATTTTTAGGTCCTATTCTGCTCTCTTCAATCCGCTCTGCGAGTGCCAAGTCAATTTGTTACATAATTTTTAATTCTGTGCCCCCCGACTAGGATAGATCCAAATTGTGTTTACTTTGCGAGGCAAATGAATAAAAAAAATTCAAATAGAGCTCCTCTTTGATGTGAACGAATCAAAAAATTTCAAAGAAAGCCGTACCATATTTTCTTGAGGCAAATTTTTAAAAACTCTTTTAATAAGGTGCCCGGTGTTACCATAAGACACTCATTTTGATTTTAAAGGTGTTTCGCTTAATTTCAAATGCGTAGAGTTAGCTTTGAAAAGTATCCAATTCTATGTGAATATGGCACAGCAGTGGTAGGTGAAACTTTTCTAGCAGTCTGATCATAGAACCTCTACTACGACGCCAGAAAAAATCCGGAATGGCGTCTAATACGCAGGTGGCTCAAGTATGGCAATGAAATTATTTATAATCATGCTAGACAGAAGCCAAATCAACGAACCAGTTTCTGCTCAGTGCGCGCTTTGATCTTATGATTGATTCTACTCCGCTCCAAGGCAGTATGCGGTCCATCTGGTAGACGTGTCAGCTGGTCTTGAAGCTCCTGAAATCTCCCATGTCTTAAGAACGACAAAACAATGATTTTCACGGTTGGTAAAGTGCACGAGAATAGCCCGCTACGCACAGTATAGATTAGAGCGCAGTTGCTTCTGTTCATCTGAATTTACGCTATTGATCAGTTGGCAGGAAACGGAGAATAAATACCAGGGTCCGCGCCGTCGGACTCATTCTACTCTTCTCTTCGTGTCTCCGCCGGCTCGCCTTCGTCTACTGTTCCTGCCGACTAATAGACAGTCTCCGCTGCTGTGAGCGAACAGAACATGGGTGGAACCGAAGGGTGACCGACGGTACAAAAGAATAAAGGAGGGCGTTAATCAATTCTTTTTCGGATGCGCCAAGTATTCTACTTCAACGGGATATCGTGGAGGAAATATGGGTGCGCATTTACCCAGAATGAATTGTGGTGGTCAGATGATAGAAAAGTTAGTGATATGATCTTCCAAGACAACTTTGATACCAATTCGCCTACCCCGGAGGGATGGAAGGCTTGGTTGCGCTGGGCGGAACCAAAACCAATACCCTTCAATTCGGGATTTGCTACAGTTTTCACCAAAGTAGAGTATAGTTAAACCGAAACAAGGCCATAGAAATAAAAAATAAAGGTTGTGACAGCAGCCAGTCTTGTCGCCGACGTAGTCATCAGGAAGGATCCAATAAGGGTTGAAAAATCCCCGAATAATAAAAGCGGTTCATGTCGCAAATGTGAGCAGCATGGGGTGGATGTGGCGTGCTAGCCAGTCACAACCAATAAAAACGCCGATCAAACACTCACCCGCCAATCATGTAACCGACTAAACAGATCTCGTCTGAGCAGTATGCCCATCTTATGCGACCTGGGCCCGGATTCATAAAGCAATGGGTATAGGTAGAGATACCGTAAGGAAATCGTACCCACTACTAGCAGTGGGTAGTGCGTACGATTCGTATTCATGAAATGAGTAAAAGTAAGATGCATCTAGGAACCTCGCGAGAACAGCTGACCTCACCGGAGCGCCATTTTGTCAATGGGGCGTGAACAAGTCGCGGGTATACGGATGTACCCACGACGATCGGAGGGTTTTCTCTACCCACTGATATACCCATGATTTGGCTGGTAAGGTCTATCATGAATCGTAGGTATGTCCACATCGTAGGTGTGTCCACTCCTATGCCCACCATACCCGTGGGTATGCGCTTTGATGAATCCGGGCCCTGATTGGCTGTCTCGCCTCATATTTCCCATGCTGCTCACATTTGCGACTAGTACCAAAACAGCTAAAGGACCTCCTCACACTTGTCTAAATAAGGAGCACGACTCGAAGAGCCACTGACCCTGATCTGATCCCGAACGTCAGCAATATGTCTCCTCAGGCTCCGTAGACGATTCACCCCAGGTTGAAGACAGATATTCTCGAACTGCATCGTTATGAAGAAGCATTCCGTCGTGAATTTGTCATCATTTACCGGTGCTGAAAGGACAACACCGTATATTTAACAAAAAAAATAATCACAAGTCAGGCTTTTGACAATGAATTAGCCTAGGTTTAGCGATCTTCGTCGAAAAAGTTTGGAGAAAAGGAAAGCAATGACTCACGGCACTTCTCTGCAAACTCCTTCGCTCCATGAAGATCCATCTTGAGACGAGTTTTTTCGGCGATATCCACTCGGCTGTTCTTTTGGAACGGATACATCTGATTCACCTGAATAAACAAACAGCTGATCACGTCTCTTAACTATACAATGGATCCGATCGAAAATCTTCAGATAACTGGATGATTCGGATAACGGCAATTTTGCGGACCCCTGATTTTTAGATGATTCGGATAACGACACTTTCGCGAGCCCCGGATTTTTGAATGATTCGGATCGGGTTATCCGAATCGGATATCCGAAAATGGTTCATTCGAATCCAGTGTATACTCTCAACATAAAAGTAGAGTTAACTACAAGAGCATTGTAGTCTCGCGCTGAAGTGAACCAGTTAAGGAAAACCACCGTTAGCCCAGTCAATCTGCGCAAAAACTGACCTTCGACAGATCAATCTTAGACGACAGCTCGAACAAAACACACATCAGGTTCACAACGAAAGTATGTGAGGCAAGCGTGGCGAAGTCAGCCTGGAACAGAACAGGTTGTTGATAAATAAGCCGATTTAGATCATATTTCATACTTTTCAAAGCAAACTAAACACTTTCAAAATCAAAATGAGCGTCTTATGGCTCGTCTATACTTCGACGCCGAGCGACGCGACGCCACGTATAATGGGCATATTGAACAGGCGACGCGATCGATCAATATGGCCACTATGCATGGGATCGCGTCGCTCGGGGCCGGAAGTGTAGACGGGGCTTTAGGGCCTGTTCATACTTCGCGATGGGAGCGACGGCAGAGGCGGGAACAACAGGGCGAAGGATACGTATCGATCAGTGCCGAGCTTTGGTTTGTCGCTCTTGCCGTTGCCGTCGCGGAGTATGAACAGGTCCTTATGTAGAAGTTAATTTGGACACTATGAATGAAGGTCGTATCGGATTTTCATTTAAAAATGGTACTAGAACCTTGAAATATTGTAAGACTTTATATAATAGGATACCTACCTACAAAAGAGGCAGTGTTTCCAACCCCCATATAAGTTTCGTATCTTTGTTGCAAAAAAATGACGTTAGGCCCCGTTTATACTTCGACGCCGAGCGACGCGACGCCACGTGTAGTGGCCATATTGATTGAGTGGCTCGATCGATCAATTTGGCCACTTTACATGCCGTCGCGTCGCTCGGCGTCGGAGGTACAAACGGGGCCTTAGGGGTATTTTAAAGCGCAAAAAAGCAGAAATTCACGTACATGCAGACCTGACTGCTGCACAGCTTCAGGAAAAAGTTGTCACACTACCAATAGGATTAACATAGCAATGTTTTAGGTGAGCACATTGTGCATTTTCGCCATTTAACATCAAAATTTTCGCTTTTTGTGCTTTAAGAAACGTAAGTCCGTTACAGGATGTTTATTTGCGACCTAAACTCCTCCTCTTTGAACATCACTCTTAAGCGACTAATAAAATAACATTTCAAAGAAAGTCAACATCAATTTTTAAAGTGAAAATTTTCTTCGATCCTCATTAAAACAATCGAATGACATACATTTTGATTTCAGAAGCGCCCAGTTTGGTTTGAAAAAGAGCGTTCGAAATGAAAACGGCATCAAGTGGCAACCTTACTTACCCTCATTTGCGCCCGCTTCTCATTTAGTCTGACGACCGCTGCGAAATAGTCGAGGCAACGTCCACGAGAAGAAGCGTTCGCTACAAGCTGATGTATAATCTGGTGCGTTAGCGACTAAAATTAAACCAGTTAGGGACCCGCAGTGGAATAGTGAAGAGGCTTTTGGCATAGCTCACTCTAGTCGCCTCGAATCTTCGACGATAACTCTCGTACATCATGTTCACACCGTCTTTTGGCGTCTCTGTCACGCCAAAGAACTTGCTTGCGATAGGACCCTGAAGAATTCAGGGCAATATGAGCTACGAGCTCACGTGTGAGTGAAATCCGTTCAACTCACAACGAATTCATCACAAGGAATCCCGTAAGCGAGAAATGGGCCGAGGTAGGAGAGGTGAGCTATTTCGCGACCCGTGATGTTAGTGACGAGTTCTGGCAAGAAATCGGGACGATTGACCATCTAAAACAACTCCTTGGTCTTCGAACGTTGACAACAGAAGTCTGCTTCCTCCTAGTTGGAAGGGAAGTGGAAACTGCAGACGCCACACGGCGTTTCCTTCGAACTGCACCTAAAAGCATTAAAATCCCTGTAAGAGAAAATCCTGACCAAGTCCGCTAGAGGCCGTTTGTTTCCGTCTACTCGCACGGAGATTAGCTGGATGATCGCACGAAATAACAAGTGCACACAATCGTCGCGATTCGTCATCATATGCTGGTAAATCATCGAATCTCTCTGTTGCGTTAGTATCGGATTGAACACCTAAAAACAGCAAATCGGTCAGGTTCAGAAGCTATAACGCTCAATTTAGGCAGAGTTCTTAAGAGTCACTCTTTAGGGCCATAAAAGGTAGTTCCGCCTTCCGCTCGTCTGCACTTAAGTACGCGTAAATGGCCCTGAACCTTGGCGCGTCTCAGATACTAGGTTGGTTGGTAAGCAAGCATGAAAGGGTTTGGAACGGAGCACGAAAGAAGGCCGCGTCTTCCGCAGCACGTGCTGCTATTGCACTGCAGGGGCCGTGGCCGCTTTTAGTACTCGGTTCCAAACTTTTTCATGCTCGCTTAGCAACCAACTTGGTGTCTGAGACAGACAATGCTCAAATCGAGCAGTAAATCTGTTCCAAACCCTTTCATGCTCGGTCACTAACCGACTTTTTCCTAACAAGGAAAGGTTGCCAACTCAAGGTGAGCTTTTGCGATGCTATTTTGGCAGAATGTAGGGCCCTGTGAGCGAAGTCCAGAATCACAGTTAGTTTTTGCTGAACGCTTTTAAAGGCCTGAAAAGGAGGTCTGAAAGCGCGCGCATGTATCATGAAGCCCTACGACACTCCGCGATGTGTGTCTTGGCGGCGCAGTTGGTAGGATGGACGCCTCATAGGAGCACACCGAATGGGTTTTAAGTTCGAGTGCGCGCACTGCCGAAATTTCTGCACTATTATTTTGTTGTTATTACGCTTTCCCATGCTCACAGGAGCGGATTTTAGACCACCAATGCTTACAACAAACCAAGGCTGTCTACTTGCGCTTACATGTGTGCCAGTTTTCCAACAATGCCTATCTGCACCATATCATTTCTCTGGAAATAAAAAGCCCTGTCTTCAATTTCGGTCAACAGCTATGGTACAAATCTATGAAACAAGTAAAACACAAGCGTCACACCAACAGCCTCTTACAAAGCCAGTGAGGAACAATCTTCTCCCTGGCAAGGAATTACCAATTCTTCTTCGTTGAACGCGCAATCCGTGCGTGCAGAGAAAGGTCCTGAGTGAACATCGACGTACCCAGCTGCCACGCACCCGGATGACAGACAGGAAAGATCCCATTTCCATTATACTACCTCTAACTTGAACCGCCTCTTCTTCCTGACAGTCCAAATCTCAATATATGGCGTCCAGGAGGAGTCCTTTTATGACATCCGCAACCGCAATCTCTCTCCTTCTTGGAGATGTGAAATCCAGTGTGAAGGTGGAAAGTAGTCGTCCGACAACACCTTCAGGTGAGAAAGATATTTTTGGCACAATTATGTACCGATATCGCCCGGGTCCATAATATTCAACCATAAGGTACGCGTATTTGTGTGCAGTTACGGTATTGTTGATGATATGGTATGATATGGAGGTGGTGCAGATAGGCATTATTGAAAAACTAGCACACATGAAGGCGCAAATAGACAGCCTTGGCTTGTTGTAAGCATTGCTGGCCTGAAATTGACTCCTGTGAGCATGAGAAAGCGTAATAACAACAAACCAATATGTGCAAAAATTTTGGCAGCACGCGGACTCGAACTTAACCCCCCCCCCCCTCCGACGTGCTCATATGAGGCGTCCGCCTACCAACTGCGCCGCCGAGGCATACCTCGCCGGGTGTCGTAGGGGTTGATGATATTTGCGCCAACGCTTTCAGACCTCCTTTTCAAGTATTCAAAAAAGCGTTCAGCAAAAACTAACTGTGATTCTGGACTCCGCTCACAGGGCCCTACATCCTGCCAAAATAGCATCGCAAACGCTCACCTTGAGTTGGGAACCTTTCCTTGTAAGATAATAGACCTGCTTTCCACCGAAGAGCCGCGTGATAGAAGACGGACAGAAAACACAATTTCAATTAAAATCATCCTCTTCAAGATTGCAATTTTCACTCCTAGCTCATACTTCCATGCATCACTACCATTCAAAGGTGGCTCAACACATAGCCTGTGCAAAGCCTAGCAAACTTTAATTACGTTGCGGTCATCTGAGAAACTTTATACGGTAATTATAGGAAAGAACTGAGCATGGGAATCACCTCAGACAGCGCGTTCTCATCGCACAGCGACTTGTTCGTGCAGTGAGCGATGATGTCGCCCAGAAGTGTATTTGATACCAAATTCGAGTAGAGTAAACGAACGAGCGATGAACGCGCCAGTTTGCCCGACATGCTGGAAAAAGAGATTAAAAAAAGATATCGATGTTGAAAACAGGACAAATAAAAGGAAATAAAACACTTACAAAGGCTCGTAGTACCCGCGAAGAAGAATAACAATATTCGACAACACTAACTCCCGAAGATCTAAGCACATCTGCTTCTCGAAGTCTTGCAAAAACTGGAAATTTTCTTTGCATTGATGGCTTTGAGGGAAGAAAAGAACCATATACAACCAACCTCATTACGGCTCTCAATATTCAGACGACTATACGTCGACATCAAGTAATTTAAAGCCATTGCTTCCTTTGTACTACCAATTTTGTCCAGCTCAGGGATGTACAGAATCGATCCCAGAGAATCTTCTGTAAACGAACGCGGATGGGTAACAGATTAATCTAAAGAATCCGTAGTAGTCTGTTAAGGCTCTGTATATACCCTTATCACGTCAAAATGGACACTTTTCAAATCAAATTGGATACTATTCTACGCAAGCGGTACTTTTGAAGCCAGACTGAACACCTTCCAAATCAAATCGAGCTCATTCCAGATTGAAATAGATACTATTCGAGACGGTTAGAATAATATTTTGTTCCAGGAAAAATTAGATTAACTTTATTTTGAACTTTTTAATTGACCTAACCCCAACAGGCGGAGGGTTAGAATTACTACCAAATACGTATGTTTAAATTAAAGAATCAAAATTTAGAACTTTGGCCGCAAGAAACATCTGCAATAAGCTTGGCTCAGCTGAAAAAAACACCCCAAACGAATCAAAATTTCTTGGCGCAAATAGGGTCGGGGGGGGGGGGGGGGGTCACCATGACCGGCTGCGGCGAGTAGCTACATACAGAGCATGAAATGCAGTTTTATCTCCTTGTTTCGATTACATATCCGTGTTTTATCTGCTTCCGGATTGGGCAAGGGAGGGAACCCTAGGATGTAGGCAATTTTAACACGGGCGCGTCACTCGAGTCACACCCTGGAGTCCCTTCCCCTGTCCAAATCCGCTGACACGGAGTAGAGCACAGAACAGAGCTGTAGCATTGTTTGTACCTATTCTTTAATATCAGGGTGTTTTGCCTACTTGTTTTTGTGTTGGGACACTTTTTAGGAGGTGACCCCTCGACCCTATTCGTGTCAATTTCTTTTAAAATACAAGACGGCAGCAATAATCCAGTGCGAAAAAGAAGAGTTCGCACCATGCACTTGATTAGATCGCCGCGACTTTCCTTTGATTGACAGTGTAAATGCTGCTTACTTGCAACAGGGGTGAGGATGTGTGTTCTTTTATAGTTGTTCTTGTTGTACCGCTTTCATCTGTGTTACTCCACGCAAACAGTATTTTTACTATCAATCAAATAAATTCGCGACGATCTAGTCGAGGCCTTTCTCGATCTCCTTTTTTAATACAATGTAGGATTGCCCACTTTCTGCGCTTTAAGAGCACATTCTAATTCGCTTAAAAATAAAAATTTCATAAAATTTTAAACGGTGTGTCCACTTATTGCAACAAAATAAAAATAAAAATTAGGCTTCATTATACTTTCACGACTCCAGGGGTCGAGGAGAGGTCGAAAATATTTTTTTTTTTGCCCAAACTTCGCGCAGAGGAATTATTTGGGGTGCTGATCACGAATCTGACATCTCTTTTTCGTATTACGCTGGGGGTACGGTAGCTCACGGTAGTATGGGTGATCCGAAGCGTTCCTTAGGGCTCGTCTATACTGCGACGCCGAGCGACGCGGCCACGTATTGTGGCTACATTAATCAAGCGACGCCATCGCGTTGCTCTGCGTCGTAAGTATAAACGGGGCCGTACCCTAGCTGCCGTACTCCAGCACAAAACGAAAAACGGATGTCAGATTCATGATCAGCACCCCCAAATAACCCCTAAGCCAAGTTTAAGGAAACAATTTTCCGATCTCTCCTCGACCCCTGGTCATGAAAGTACAATAAGGCCAAAATTTCAAAGGAAGTTATAGTAAATTTTTCGGCGCAATACGGCTTGGGGTAGATCGATATTTCGGTAGGCTTGAATATATTCTCTATGGCGGAGTGGCGTTCTACCCCCCGCCCTTTGAACAGAGGCGTGGCGAATGTCTGCGTCTCCGCTATCTCGTAAGGCAGCCACTGGACTCTCGAGCAAGCGCAGGGGTTTGGGGGTGGGCGGGCCAGGGGACTAGGAGGTAGAACGCTCGACTCCCATTCTCTATATACGCCTGTAATAGGATAGAATATGTAGTCTAGCAGAGGCTCACCCCTCACTAGATTGTGCTAGAATAATCAACTCTTGTATCAAAAAAGAAACACTCGTCGTCAAAACTCCACCCTCTATACCAAGCCGTACTGCACCAATTTTCCTTGATCAAAGTCATTCTAATCCTGTTGGAGAGTCTCTAGTTTAATCTGGAAAAAGCTCGTTTCGAATTGAAAGATGTTCAGCTTGATTTCAAAATTTTGCTTAGAATAGATTGAAAAAAATTGAACACTTTTCAAATCCATCTGATTTGAAAAGTGTTCAATTTGACGCGCGACGCCACAGCACTATAACGACTAGCCGATGCGAGTGAGCAACATCGTTGTAGTTCTCGCACTGGCAGGAAGCAGCGTCTGAAGCATAAACCCCTCCGCTGGAGCTCACCTGAATCCACCTCCATAGCAACTTCTGAAGTGGACGCGATGGAAGAAACGAGCGTGAATATCAGATCATGAATGGAGCTCTTGCAAGCGGCTGGAATCGAGCAAACATCAGAAACTTAGGACCGAAACCCACAAAGAAGATGCTGAATTCTCACTAAGGTCCAGTAGATCCGTTTCAGAGATTCTCAGGTTACACTCGTCGATAAGAGCAGTCTGCATCGCAAACTCTGGAGCGACATTGTCACCAACTCCAAGCACTCGCAGCACTAGACTTCGAACACGCTCGGATTTGAACTGCAAGGCTTCCTAAATCGAATTTTCTACAATAATCTTCTAGCCTGACGAGTGCACGTCGCAATCTCAACGTTTACCAGATAAGGTTTTCTCTTGCTCTTGATCAGTTAGCTATAAAGCTTTACTATAAGGATAGGAGCATTTCCACCGAAGACCTTATGCACAGTGTTTGGGACACTATGCAAGGGAGCAAGAGTGTTGCCTCCTCTCGACCGCACGAAATGCGGCTATAAGACTTAAGGCACTATTGTATGTACTCTCACAACTCCAAGGGTCGAGGAGAGGTCGAAACAAAATTTCGCCCAAACTTCGGCTAGGGGGGTTATTTGGGGTGCTGATCACGAATTTGAATTTGGGGTGCTGATTACGAATTTGAGATCCGTTTTCAAAATTACCGCCGATTACGATAGGTTACGGTAGGTACGGGCGACTAAGGCTGCCAAGGTCATAATCACCGATTTCACCCAAACTTCGGCTAGGGGGGTTATTGGGGTGCTGATCACGAATTTGACATCCGTTTTTCGTTCTACGCTGAGCTCTAGCAAAACGCAAGTACGGGATAAACAACCGCCCTTACCAAGACTACTTAAGCGAATTTCTGTGGAGGGAGCAGTTCGGCGGACAACGGGATGCTTTCTTCCACTTTTGAGATCAAGTGGCGCAAATACACACCTGCTGATACTGCTTTATTCTATTTTAAGGCATGTTTCAAGTTACTTTGCCGGTAGTCGATAAACAAGCCTAATTGTCCGTTACTTAGGTAATCCTGAAGACTACACCAAAACTTTGAAAACGGATCTCAAATTCGTGATCAGAACCCCAAATAACCTCCCTCGCCGAAGTTTGGGCGAAATTTTTTTTCGACCTCTTCTCGACCTTGGAGTTGTGAAAGTACAATAGTGCCGACCTTACTATAAGGATAAGTATCAATCGATACCATCTAGTTTGCTCCTTGCTCTATTCTATCAACAGAAAAGATCAGCCTACACAGTTGCAAACCATGGAAAAATCAAGGAGCGAAGTAGTTGATACCGGTTGATACTGATCCTTATAGTAAAGTCTTATAGTCTCATCTTGTGTAGTCGATAGGAGGCAACACTATTGCTTACTCGTACAGGGTGTCCCAAAACTGTGAATAACGTCCTCGGTAGAAATGTTCCTATCCTTATAGTATAGTTTCATAGCTAACTAAACAAGAGAGAAAACCTTGTCTGCTAAACGTGAAGATTGCGCCATGCACTCAAACTTTTCGCGTTGTATACCCAATTGATGATGTAAATTCCTTCTAATTCGACTTTTATGGAGAGATTTCACGGATTTTCGCCCTTGACGAAAACCATATGTTTGACGCGCAGTCCTGATGACCCAATGTTGCCCACAAAGCCCATAACTAATCATACTGATCTTTAACCTAGAAGCTGGGAAGCTTAGCTATACTCGTGAACATAACCCTAAACATACCAAGGGTAGCGATTAGCTGTCCGCAAAAAAGGACGACTTTCCCTACAGTCCCCGGGAAGGGCCTGTTTATACTTAGAGCAACAAGAACGAAAAGAGCCAGTGGAGCGACAGAAGGGGCGACGGACATAGTGTGGTGTACGTAAATAATTACGTACTCCACACTCCGTCCGCGACGAATGTAGTGTGAAATATGTAATTATTTCCGTAAACCACACGTCGCCCAGTCGCTCCTGACGCTCCAGTAGCTCTTTTCGTTCTTGTTGCTCTAAGTATGAACAGGCCTGAACACAAGAATAGAGAAAGAGGACGGCTAACTTTGGGTCTACCGTAATCACTCGCAACACGTGCTTCTTGTGCAGTCACGGACGCCGGAGTTGACGTCTATATTGAATTCTGCCTGGTTTTGTAGCAGTATACACGTGATGAAATGAATTTGTCGAACTCAGCAGCTCGCCGATGTATGGTGTACCTTAGCATTGCCGAGGCAACCTCCTTGACACAGCGGAAGGGAAGCAATGAGATGACAAATCTTCAAAGAGAAGCAGCTTCGATAGAAGAGTTTCTGGAGTCAAGATGAGTCTGATGATCTTCCCAATCAGTTCATAAAGCCAGGCCGCATTCTTCTCTGGTACTGATTTCTTTGCAATGAAACCACAACCGAGTGGAACACATTTGATGCACCACGGTTCTCAGAAACAGATCATACTCAACCGAACCATTCTGCCATCGTGCGCTCCATCTGGCTAAGCAGATGATCTTCGTAGCACTCGAAATGCTGACGTGCAGCAATGACACTGCAGAACCCAGTGGTTGCTGAGGTAGAAACGGTTTCGTTTTAAAGACTGCACCCAAGCTATCCACTGATGTTATACCACGAATGCAGAAATCAGAAAGAAGTCACTAAAACGGTGCAGTAGAAACTTTTATTACATTTCGTCAATATGAGTTATTACCATAACATTATTTCGTTGCATGTCGCCATTGTGAGTTAATAATAAGGATAAAGGATGGCATTACTCAGTCCTTTTTGGGACTTTTGCGCCACGCATTCTATTTCTACGGGATGTCGTGGAGTCGATTTGAATGCGTATTTGGCCATACAATGACTTGCGGTGGCCAGCCGATGAACAATTCAGCGCTTTATCCTTCCCGGACAAGTCTGGTACCAATTCACCGACCCCGGAGGGATGGAAGGCTTGGTTGGCCTGGGCGGGAAATCCGAACCAGGAACCTGGTTTCGGGTGCAAGCGACAGTCGGCGCCTCTTCCGACTGCGCTACACGCGCCCTCATTGTGAGTTACTCATCATCATATCATCTTATTATATCATCATTAGTTTTTGTCCCGCTTTTTTCCGGGTTACTGAAAGCTCTTTGAAGCTATGATACTTGGAGAGAAAATCGAGACGGACCATGGAGCGTAGCTATATGAGGCGAATCCTGACTGTTTTTTCCTTTTCTCGATCACACATCCATCTTACTTTGCTTCCAGATTTTGGCAAGGGAAGGAACTCTAGGATGTAGGTATCCTTAACATGGGTGCGTTAATCGAGTCAGACTCCGGAATCCCTTCGCCTGCCCAAATCAAGCACTGATTTGGATTGAACAAGGGAGGGAAATCCGGGATGTGGCCCATTTTGCCGATGACGTAACAAATGGGTCATACCCTGGGTTTTTTTGCATGCGCAGGGCTCTCAGTCATATAAAAGCCTGTTTTTAGTCTATGCGTTCTGAATTCACGTATGGGAGTAGACAAATGCTTTCTACCTCCCCTTTTCGGCCATTCACCGAGCCTCTATGAGGTTCTGTGCTCTTTGTTGATTTCCTAGGTGTTTATTATGTTTTGCTGTCGACAAACCCGAAAGACTTTGAGAAGGGGACCGAAAAGCACAAAAACGCGGAGGATAAGGATAAGGATAAAGGACGGCGTTACTCAATCCCTTCTGGGATGCGCCAGCGCATTCTACTTCTACGGGATGTCGTGGAGGCGACATGAATGCGTATTTGGCCTTACAATGACTTGCGGTGACCGCCCGATGATCAAGTCAGCGCTTTATCCTTCCCAGACAAGTCTGGTAACAATTCGCCGATCCCGTAGGATGGAAGGCTTGGTTGGCCTGGGCGGGAAATTCGAACCAGGAACCTGGTATCGGGTGCACGCGACAGTCGCGCCTCCTCCGACTGCGCTACACGCGCCCTCAAAAAAAGCGGAGAGGATTAGAAAACTTGGAGGAGCTATGACGATGTGCTCAATGCCCCACTGTATTGATTGCACTTGAATGGGTTACCATTTGGTCCCACAACGATCACTTGAGCACTGTAGGCGAACTCGTCCGAAGCTCGGCAGACGTCTCGTCACTACCACTGTGTGTTTAGTCGCGAGCGTGTAAGTCCACAAAGTCGACGGTTTTAGCGATCACAAGCGGGTTCTTTTTACTCACCGTGTCCTGTGTGCCAATCAGTCCAATGGTGGTCGAGTTTTTCAAGGCCAACTCGTTGATTTCCATAGCGTCCGCATCGTCATTCCCGGACATCTATTGTGGTTCAGTGCTGCTTACTGGAAATTACCCCTTCTTAGATCAGAAATTGAGGCAAGTCGCGATTCGCTTAACGATAGGAGTCGGAGAGCGTGTAGATGACTACGGCCCATCCCGAAGAGGATATGAGATGAACCGGAACTGCTCCAGATTTCAGAAGAACCGGGGAAACACCTGCCGACCGCTGCACTTAAAGTCATCCCCGCGTGGAACAACAGGACGTAAATTTGCGGACGTAGTCGCAGCACACAAATTTTATTCGGCCGTCAAATAGAGCTCCAGTAGCGTTAGAAGGGTATACACCCTGATTTTTGAAACCATTGCGGAAGCCACTTCTTGCCGTGTAAGGCAATGACAGAATGTGTAGGAAAATTGATATTCGACGCACGTGTTGGGGCAATCAGGCGGTTTCGGGAATACGGTAGCTACGGAGTTGTGTAGTAGCGCAGCCGGACTTGCTGGTGCAGACAGCTTCGTGTTAAGTGCTTGTTACTCGTCTTAGAGTGCTGTTTCTATGCTTATTTTGAGGTCGCGAAGCGCTTAAGGTTAAACCTAAAGATCAGGGTCCATTCTAGGGGACACTGTGACATAAAGCATGACTAGGAGGCCCACCAGCTTCATCCGAAAGGTTGAGAGCTTCCCAGAGGTTAAAGTCCACTGAACACTGGGTTTTTCTCAAGTTATGGGGTCCGGGCTGCTACTGATGAAGAAACTAGCAGGGTTTGAAGATAGTCGACTCGGGGGTCCACTCGGTATTCTCGTTCTATATGACTTTCTGCCCATCAGAAGCCCCCCCCCCCCCCAAAAAAAAAAAACCTATTTGCGTCGGACAAGCCCGCAAATAGGTTTGAGGGGACCTCTGGTGGGAGACAAGCGCTGCAGCGACTGATTAGCAGAGGGATGAGCAACTGCGTGGTCCCGTAACGGTTTCCCTGAATTTCACTCCGAAACTACGGTAGAAAATTCAGACAGTTTTTTCCTGGTGTAAGTTTATCAAACACTTGAAAGTCGTTAAACCTTTCTAGGAGTCACTGTTCCTCCTGGCACGTCATGTCCTAACACTTCTCCTGGCCCGACGACTGCGCGTGTCAACTTCTTGGCTTTGGCGATAGGCAGAGTTGTTCGAATTTGTTCAGGTTTTGCTTCATTCCGCCGTGCTTTTTCACCGTTCCCCTCAACCAGGAATGCTACTTTGGGCAACTATTCGAGCACTTATTGGGACTAGAGGACATAAGGTTAGCGTGATTGCAGGTATAAGTCTAAGCGAAGGAGGTTTACTTGATATCTCGTAAAAATCATTACATTCCTAACAGGATTTTTACGAGAATATCAGGCGGACCTCCCTCGATTAGACTTGCACCTACAATCACGCTAACCTTTCCTCCTCTAAGCCCTAATAATTGCTCGAATGATTGCCCAAAACAGCATTCCTGGTTGGGGGTGAATGGTAAAAATACGTGGCAGAATGAAGCAAGACCTGGAAGAAATTCGAACAACTCTGCCTACCACCTCTGTCAAGGAGTGACGCGCACTCGCCTGCGTCAGGAGACGAGTAAGGACATGACATCCAAGAGTGAGTGTGGTGACGCGAGGGCATAAGAAGATTCAGTGGTTTTTATGAGAATGTCAGGTGCCCCCCCACACTTTTGGGCCCGTTCATACTTCGCGACGGGAGCGACAGGAGCGACTGGTCGCCCGAGCACATCATACGTATCGATTTGTGTTGGGCGATCGCTTGGCGTCAATCGAATCTAACATTCGTCTTTAGTATTACGGCAGAGTAGTGGTCACCGCCTCTGTAAGCCACGCCCTTACATGGTTAGGGAGACTGCCAGCCTTCCAACTCATGTAAGGGCGTGGCTTACAGAGGCGGTGACCACTATACCGTGACAGTACGGTAGGTTACGATGATAGAATCGGGTGACTAAGGATCTGTATGCACTGCTGTAGCGACTCAGTGACTGCCATGGCGAAGTATGAATGGGTCCTTTCGCTGGAAAGTGTGACAAGAAAGATGTTGTACTTTCACAACTCCAGACTCCGAAGAGAGGTCGAAAAGCATTTTTTAACCCAAACCAGTAGGCGGGAATTTGGGGTGCTGACTACTAATCTAACATTCGTCTTTAGTATTACGGTAGAGTACGGTAGGTTACGATGATTGAATCGGGTGACTAGGGCTATCTGGGTCATGATCGCCGATTTCGCCGAAATTTCGCCAAGGGGTTGTTTGGGATGCTGATCACGAATCTGACATATGTTTTTAGTAGAATCTGGGCGAAATCGGTGACGAAGACTCCGACAGCCTTACTCATCCGCACTTACCTACCGTACTCCATCGTATTGCTAAAAGCAGATCAGCCCCTCGGGTGATCCCCCTGGCGAAGCTTGGGCGAAAACAGAAGTTTTTCGGTCTCCAACGTTGTGAAAGTCCAGTAGTGCCAGTCGCTGTTAGCGAGTTCTTTCAAATGCGCCACGTATTCTACTAATGCGTGATGTCGCGGAGGGCTTTGAGCGGGTATTTGGCTTGTATTATCGACTTGCGCTGGTCAAACAGTGGACGAGTCAGCGTTTTATTGTTCTCAGCAGTTCTGTTACGTTAAAAGGATGTTTAGTTGCGGCCAAAATTATTGCGCCAGGCGGGACTCGAACCCGCACCTTCTGCTTTCCGGGCAGCGATGTTACGCCTTAACATCATCATCGCTGCTTGATCGAACGGAATCGCCACGATATCTTCCTGGCTGGCAATTATCTATCAGCACTCACCCGTTATATCGGGATGGAGGAGAATGTCGTGGATGTTCCGTTCGATCAAACAGCTCTAGAGCTGTAAGGCGTAGCATCGCTGCCCGGAATGCGAAAGGTGCTGGTTCGAGTCCCGCCAGTCGCAAGAGTTTTGACCGCAACTCAACATCCTTCTAATAGCTTCTATCTCCTATAGCAGCCGTTGGAAGCTTAAGAAAATTTAAATCATTAGCTCTGTTACTAGCCGTAAGTGACGGAAAGCCTGATGTTTGAACTTCAGCTACTATGATAGGTTCATCCGTTCATAAGAGCCAGGTTGGTGCTCCATTCAGTATGTCTTTAAACAGTTTAGGCGTCGTTGGTTTCCCAGAATCTTAGGCGCCTACAGTTCGTTGTTTCTCGCGGTCTTCTCTTCTCGTATACGTATCCATCGGGCCAAACTCCAGGTGAAACCATGGGCCACGACGAGGGGACTCCTCTCGTCGCCACCTACAAGACCCAGCGGCCACCATGGATTGGTCTGTGGAGCAGTCGCGAATAGTAAGTGGTTTTATTTCCTTTTTAAACCCTTAGGCAACTAAGTGCACAGCGTTTATACAACCATTCAAAGAAACATATGCAGAAGTTGGATGGATGCACGGCGCGGTCTCTGTCGGCATGTCCCCAGATTTAATCTTCTCCCCGTTTGGGAAACTCCAAATAATCTTTTAAGAGTTATGGAAGGCTAGCTCATCTTTGTTGGGATTTCAGGGTAATTGGGTATTACATCTCATGATAGTATACGCCATGCATTTTACTTCCACTGGATGTCGTGGGGACAATTAGAACTTCTATGTGACCTATACTCCACCGATTTGCAGTGACGAAATCTGCATTTTAGCTATACCAGACGAATCTGGGACCAGTCCGCCGGTCCTAGAGGAATTGAAGGCCTTTGTGGCCTGGGCGGGATCCGAACGGAGAATCCTATATTCAGGACAGTCGGCACTTTCTTGGACTGCGCTGCCGCGCGTCCCGGATCTATCCCAGTCGGGGGGGGGGGGGGGCACAGAATTAAAAATTATGTAGCAAATTGACTTGACACTGACCGAGCGCATTGAAGAGAACAAAATGGGATCTAAAAAACAAAGAACAAAACGAACAAACAAACAGATAACCGCGGTTCTAAAGACGTCTCGGCGGGAAAAACGCATTCGAACACAGCTGACCGCCGCATGACATGTTATAACGCGGACATATCATAGTGAGGGGGCAGACAAAGCAGCAGCAGACAGTGCCGACTGCCGCTTGACATGTTATGACACGGATCTATCATAGGGGAGGGCACATAGCTTTACAAATCTGGTGAATTTTTTGTTTTTGTTGTAATTTTTTGTGGAATTTGTCGGCTTCGGCCCTATTTCGTCCTCCAGAACTCGCTCCATGAATGCGATATGCTGCATAACTTTTAATTTTGGGCCCCCCCCCCCCCTCCCGGACTAGGAGAGATACCGCGTCCCCCGCGATTAGCACTTCAGTAATCGTGTATACTAAAGTGTTCAGGACGCAATGCGCATTAGAGGGTTGCAGCCCAAGGACTTTTTGAATGTAACAGTCGAATGTAGTGACGTGAAATTTCCCACATTGTACATAACCTGGTGTGTACGTATGAGCAGTGCAAGTTGCAACGAGAAGGGCCCAGGTCAAACGCTATGGCGTTCGCGAACTAAGCTGGTGGAAACTTGACTAATACGATTTCGGCGAACACACTACCGGATCGTTACCGTATCCTGTAGGCGTCAGAAAAGCGCGTTCATGCAATTACACACATCCGCTACCGGTGCTTCATAGACGAACACGTCGCCCGGCGTGCTTAGGAGTTATGTTCAGCGAACTCCTAGGCACGCTGTGCGACGTGTTCGTCTATGAAGCACCGGTAGCGGATGTGTGTAATTGCATGAACGCGCTTTTCTGACGCCTAAAGGATACGGTAACCATTCGGTAGCGTGTTCGCCGAAATCGTATTAGTGGAAACTTGTCCTTCAAAAGTGGAAAATGCCACTTCACGTCATACGTGTGTTTGAGTGCTGATGGGCTGCCCTCTCTAACGAGCATTGAGCCAAGTTCAGTATGCCTGGAGGCGTAGTGACGAATGTGATCTTGTCTTGCAGCAGAATATTTGTTCTTTCTAAAAATAAAAACGGATTACTTGTATTTTTCCTTCCGTTTAGCAAAGGACGGCCTGATTGGTGGAAAGAGGCAGGTGCGCAAGATGACGTGGTGCGCAGCAACAAACTTCGCATGGTACGCCATCGGTACAGGGAGGAAGACCCAGAGTGGTACGATCCTAAGGTCGGTTTTTGTTTTCGTTTTATACTTTATGTTGAGTGCTTCTCCTCCCGCTTGGAGCAGCCGGTAGTTGTCGTTGCATAATGGCCTTAGCCACTGTTTATAGTTGCGTCGCTGCGCGGCGCGGGACTGCAGTCGGAATAGATATCGATCAGGCGGCGCGAAAAATCGATATCTATGGCGATTGTGGTGCCGCGCCGCGTGGCGGTGCAAGTATAAATTAGGGCTTAGTGTCTAGCAGCAACTTGTTGTTAAGGCCAAAATTAGATTTTTCCTTCGTCAACGTTTTTCTAGCAAAGCTGTTCAGGTGCCAGACGGTACGTCCGTTTCCGGTCCACTTGGTCTCGACTCGAAGGCGCATCCAAACGTCACCATCAAAGGCGATCAAGCTGGCAAGCTAGAGGACTTCCAGACCAGTGTAGGTTTTCTTTCTGTTTCCTTGCCGCTCAGGTCTTTCAAGCCCAAAAACAAGCGTTCCGGTTCAGCTGTGGAAGGGTTCTCACCAGTACAAAGCAATCGCGGAGAAATTCGACCTGAGCAAGGAGCATCCAGGATTCGCTGTGAACCCATCGCTTACCGATCTTCACCTCAGTAGGTGTTCCCGAATCGTAACTTGAACGGCATTCTAATGTTGGACTTTCAGCGCCGAAATTCCTACTTGGTCGCAATGGAATTGTCCCGAGCCACTGGTACCACTGGGGACCGCGTTTCTTCGACAAACCGCTCAACGAGGCGGCTCACGAGAAAGGACTGGCATTGGCGAAATACACTGCTATGCTGAGTAGGGCCTTACACTCTTTATAGGCTCGCCGACGTATAATACTACTACTTTCAGTGCTACCGTACACGATGCTTGAGATTGGTGCGATGCGCTCCATTCCAATGAAGAACTTCAGACCGAAAACGTTCTTCAAGCGCTACTTCCAGCTGATGCCTAGACCAACGATCATGGCGTTCTCGTGGGGATTCGCGTTGTCAGCCGCCGCCACTTTCCGCAACAAGGTAGTTCTTGTTGAGTTTGGATCTCGAGTGGTAATGAAAGGCGATGAAGTCGAGGTTTATACGGCACAACGGCATTGGTCAAGTCGTCGAAAATTAGGTGGGCCGGTCACGTAATATTAGATGCGCAACTATGAAATTTTTTTCGTTTTCTACGAGTTAAACGAAAAGTAAATTTCCTAATTGTTTCAACTAACTTATATCAACTATAATTGACAATAACATTATCCCAATTTATAGGCAGCTTGTGAATTCCATCGTAAAAGAATTCGGGAGTTTTCGAGGCGATTCATTCATTAAGCCATTTTTGAACGTCTTCGTGTTAGGTGAAGTTCTTCTCCGCTAATCCATGAGCCATTGATCTGAACAGGTGGTAGTCAGATGGTGCAATGTCTGCACAGTACTGCGGGTGAGGTAAAACTTCCAGGAGGGGGAGCATAACTAAAAATATGTAAAAAATGAAATGAGACTTATCGAGCGGCTCCTAGAGAACAAGATAGGACCTAAAAGAAACTAAAAAACGAACGGACAAATACAAATAACTAAATAAATCGTAGCGGTTTTACAACCGTCTCAGCGGGTAAAGAGCGACGTAATGGAGGCATGCCACGTGCTGACCACCGCCTGACATGTTATTTATTTATTTATTTATTTATTTATTTATTTATTTATTTATTTATAGATGCACCATAAGTGCGCTACAACAGGAACATGTACACGCAAATTCCGTATGAACTCAGACAAACACAATGCAATAAAATTAACACTGAACACTGACGAGACAAATAAAGACAATAAATCAATATGCACTGCAATTGATAAAGTTTAGTGTTTCGCGTCGATTCAGAAGCTTAAATACAAGAAAACTGCAGTAAGGAACCAAAACATCTAAGGGAACTAAAAATAAAATGTCCATTTGAATGAATAATAATTAGAACGCCGATAATTTACTACACTAAATTGTTGTAAACGTCTGCTTGGCGCTCAGTATAGCTATGGTGTGATTCCGATGGATAGAGAATCACTTTCGAGCAGCTTAGTCAAACGGAAGCACCTAGGAGTCCGGTCTTATTTCGGTCATACCTAGGCCTTCATTACGCTTCCACTCGATACTGCTTCCATAGGAACTGAGGTGGTCAAACCGAATTTGCAGACGTAAATTGTTTCAAGTAAAGCATGATTCTGCGCACTATATATGTGAATATATTATATAAAAAAACATAACCATGAGAAAAAATCCATGGTGGTTCCTTCGCATTTAAGCACTGAATAGCCTCTAACTTCAGTCATGAATCGAAGCAGGCATATTGATTCAATAAGTGTGACAAACGCAGCACACACTACTGTGTATCAACACGTAGTCCCTTAACATTGGTATCACTCTAAGTATGCAACTGGTATCGACGATCGACGATCCGGGATCAATACATTGAGCGGCGGCATGTGGATGTGTTGGTCAGCGAACTCCAGAAAGTTAAATACTTCACACAGGCGACTTTGCTGGCAATACTCTTAGAAATCTGCAATTCGAAGTGTAGACATTAGGTCTATTTTTTTATTTTTTATTTTTTATGTTATAACCAGAATCTAACATGATGAGGAGGGCACATAACTTTGCCTGCTTACAACCGCGGCGAAAACAAATGTAGTTTTTTTCATTTTTTTTTATTCGTGAATTTTTCCAGGTTAGGTCCTATCTTGTTCGAAAGAGACGCTCGATAAGTCTCAAGTCGATTTGTTAAAGGATAAGGATAAAGGACGGTGTTGCTCAATCCCTTTTGGGATGCGCCAGCGCATTCTACTTCTACGGGATGTCGTGGAGGCGATATGAATGCGTATTTGGCCATACAATGACTTGCGGTGGCCAGCCGATGAACAAGTCAGCGCTTTATCCTTACCAGACACGTCTGGTACCAATTCACCGACCCCGGAGGGATGGAAGGCTTGGTTGGCCTGGGCGGGAAATCCGAACCAGGAACCTGGTATCGGGTGCACGCGACAGTCGCGCCTCCTCCAACTGCGCTACACGCGCCCTAAGTCGATTTGTCCCATGCTTTTAATTATGTCCTCCCCCGATTAGGATTGATCGATCTCCCCGAACTTTTAGTTATGTTTCCCCCCCCCCCCCGATTAGCCCGATTAGGATTGGTTCAACTTCCCAATTCATTTCTCCCAAGGCTTCTTGTACGAACATTCCAACATGAGGCCTGCCATTGTCATGGAGCAGTATTGGGCACCCATGTCTAGTGCACCATTCTGGTCGTCTCCTGGCTACTCCTTGACTCAGGTTGATCAGTTGTTCCTTGTAGCGAGTAGCTGTCACGCCAGGTTGGAGGAGCTCGTAATACAGAATTCCTTTCTGGGGTCGGATTCATCAACGACTTACGTAACTTTAACGGAAATTTGTAAGGGAAAAGCTCAGATAACGCGGCTTATCAAGCGGTATGGTGAGCGATAAGCCGCGTTATCTGAGCTTTTTGCTTACAATTCTCCGTTAAACTTACGTAAGTCGTTGATGAATCCCGCCGCTGATCCCACCAACTACAGAGCAACACCTTTTTCCGTGGATTTTGGGCTTCGGGGTTGACTTTGGTGCCTCTCCTGGATCTGTTCATGAGCGTTTCCACTTCGGGTTGTCGAAATAGATCCATTTTTCATCTCCTCTAACGGCTTCCTTCGTTGCCGTTCAATCAAGATTTCGCACGTTATTCTTCGGGTAACTTACTGGCGTTGCGTCACTTGATGTCGTCCCTGACATTCCTCCTTCTGAATCTTTCCTATCTCTTGCAAACGTTTCAAAACTGCTTGGCGAGTTACACCTAGGGAGGCAGCTAGCTGTTGTTGCGTTTGGGCGTCGTCTTCGTCGAGTGAAGCTTGTAGCTCACCGTCTTCGAACTTTGGTCTTTCGCAGTCCTTGTTCTTCAGGGCAAAGTCTCCTCCTCTGAATTTCTTAACCATTTCTGGCAAGCTCTGGCAGTGATGACACCTTGGCCGGAGACCTAGGCGACCATGCTATGTGCTTCAACGGCGCTTTTCTTCCATCAGAATATAAACAATAGAACTTGCCGCAGGTGGTCCTTCGTTGGCGCCTCAGTGGTCATTTATAAAATTGTCGTTAATTCTTATGTTTGGAGTTTTCCCAAAATAGCGCATAAAACGTTCTACATGTGAACAAAAGTTTTGAAATCACTCGATTAATGAAAAATGTTCGACAAGTGAAGCGATCTTTCATAATTGAACATCTAATACATTTCGCAGAATCCCGGTGGACGAGAGTAGACACTATGTGAATTCCGCGGGATGTCAAAAGAACGCCGTGGTGCCCATCTACGTTTTGGTAGGATTTCTTCGTGAAAACCTTTAACGAACGATATGACGTTCTTCCGAGGTGGACACGACTACTTTTGTCGTCGCGGCGCAGGGTTAATACCAGTTTTGGTCGCATGCACCGGCTAATCGTAGCTTTCATAACGCCTCATTGGCGGGCGACTGAAGTATAAACTCCGATCAAAGAGGTTTTGGATTTATCCTAATCGGGAGGGGGACTCAACTAAAAAGTATGTAACAAAATGAATTGAGACTTACTGAGCTCCTGCTATAGATAGAACCTAAAAGAAACAAACAAACAAAAATTAAATCATCGCAGTTTTACAACCGCCTTGGCGGGCAAAGAGCGACAGAATGGAGGTGTGCCGCGTGCTGACCTCCGCATGACATGTTATAACAAGGCTGTAACGTGGTGAGTAGAGCGCATAAAGCCGCATGCGTCGTGCTGACCTCCGCATGACATGTTATAACAAGGCTGTAACGTGGTGAGTAGAGCGCATAAAGCCGCATGCGGCGTGCTGACCGCCGCTGGACATGTTAGAACAAGGATCTAACATGGTGAGAGGGGCTCATAACTTTGCCTGTTTACAAACGCGGCGAAAAGTAGTGTAATTTTTTCGTTTTTTTGTTCTTCGTGAATGTCTCTAGGTTTGGTCCTATGTTGTTCAGTAGGATCCGCTCGGTAAATCTCAAGTGGATTTGTTACATACTTTTAGTTATGTTCCCCCCCCCCCCCCCCCCGACTAGGATAGATCCGAGTTTGCTGTATGATTGGACCTGTTTTCTAAGGGGTGTTCAAACATGTCGTCAAAATGAGCGTGTGTAATGGCCCCTATACATAAGAACGTTATAAGAGTAATGTCGATTCGCTGAAATGGAGTCCTGAGGTCCTTTCGAGTTCAAAACGGGAGAGAATGATTGCGGGGCTGCTCAGATATTGGGCTTTCTGATGACCTTGTTTTCTAGGATGACGTGAAGAACCATCTGTTCGCCAGTGCCGCTCTGGGAACTGTGGTTGCAACGATGAGTAAGTGACTTTTTTTATTTCTCTGTTTAGATTCTAAAAAAAGTATTTCAGAGGACAACATCCCGCTTGGCCTCACTGTTGCCGTAGGATCTCTGGTACTTGGTACATTCTGGCAGTACTCGCGAGTCTCTGAAAGTGGCATCTACGGCAAAGTAGGACAGCCGACAAGTGCCGGCATTTGGGGCGGACCACTCATATGGAAAGGATTCCAGTGGGGCGACCATGCAGTACCGGACACAAGATTTTAGTGTCGTTCTTTGTAGCTGACATATTGGATTTGTAGATTCTAACATAGGTTTGTGGTTGAACTGCATGTTTATAGTTTGCGGATAATAAAGAGCATGCACTGTATTGTGAAAGAGCTGAGAGCTGCGTAAAGCATTGTGTGGGCTTGACTTGTACTGGGATGGAGAGGGTGACATCTTCTGTGACCTTCGTCACGACCCTTTTTTGTTCAAATTCCGAGCAGGAGACTTCAGTCAAGATCGTGAAGGACGCGGTCGTCAATCGGAGGTTGACAACGATGAGTTGAAGGTAATGGTAGATACCAACCCAAGAACATCCATAAGTGGTCTGGTCGTTTTGTACGCGACGCGGGTCGTGATAGGCTCCCATATCGATTGCGCGACGCGGTGGATCGATATGTGAGCCTATCATCACATCGCGTTGCGTGTCGCGTGCACACTAAGGGGTCGTTTAGTGTGCGCGCGACGCGCGACGCGATGCATGTGTAGTGGCCAAATTGATCGAGCTACGCGATTGATCAATTCGGCCACTACACATGGCATCGCGTCGCGCGCACACTAAACGAGCCCTAAACGATCCTTAAGCCGTAGTTTATACTTGCACCGCCACGCGGCGCGGCACCACGAGTGCCATTGGATATCGATTTTTCGCGCCGTACGATCGATACCTATTCCGAATATGGTGTCGCGCCGCGTAGCGGCGCAACTATAAACTATGGCTAAAGGCCCCACCTACTTCTGCGGCGCCGCCGCGGCCCTATGCTTAACCATAGGGCAGAGACGCAGAGCTCGCCGCCGGCGGCACCGGCGGCGTCGCTGGCGGAAATGACTTGAATTATTCCACCCGGCGGCGCCGCTCCAGCGTCTGTCTGTCTGCGCTCTGCGCTCTGCCCTTTCGCTCCGGGATCCAGAGCGGAGACGGTCGATGCGGGCGCGCGATCGTCATCGGGGCGCGTTATTGTTAAGCACCAGTCGGTCCCGACTAGAAACAGTACAGTACCTCGCCGTCACCGCTCCCACTGATGATGAGTCAAGCCGCTGAGCGGCGCCGCTCAGCGGTTTCGCCGTTCGCCGTCGCCGCTCGGCGGCGCCGCAGAAGTCTGTGGGGGCCTTAAGGCTCTGTTTATACTTCGACGCCGAGCGACGCGACGCCACATATTGTGGCCATATTGATCGAGCGACGCGATCGATCAATTTGGCCACTATACATGTCATCGCATCGCTCGGCGTCGGAAGTATAAACGGGGCCTAAGACCTATTTTATACTTCGGCGACGCTGCTGTCGGCGACGTCGGCGGCAGTGTTGAGCGGGTATTACGCAGTGCGTAGCAGCCCGCGCAACACTGTCGCCGACGGTCGCCGAAGTATAACGTAGGCCTAAGAGGACTCGCTGAAGAGCAACGTAACAGTGGCACGGCATTTGAAAAAGGAGGATTAACATGCTGCAACAATGACCGAACATCGGCAATCTCGTCGTGTCGAAGTGAGTGCTTCTTTTCTTTTGCGCAACAAAGGTGATCCTTTTTTGGAACGTATATTATGACATGAAACGAAACGGATTCTCTACGGAAATCGACGGCGTTCAGGTCAATGGTTGGAACACGTCTAAAGGCCCCCACAGAGTTCTGCGGCAACGCCGCTCGCCGCAATGGTTAAGGATAGGGCAGGGACGCCGCTGGCGGCGAGCTCTGCGTCTCTGCCCTATGGTAAGCTTCAAAGCCGGCATTGCACCAAAGAATTAAATGCTTGGTGGTTAAAAGCCGCTTTGTCCCACCACATATTCCTGGCACCCGGTGAAGCAATCGCAGCGGAGAGGTGCTGCGAAGAGCTCAATACCATGCACTAAAAGTTGCATCGAATTCACCGGAATTGATCAATAAAGAAGGTGTCATTTCCGTGACACGCCCGATCGCACGTTTTCCCTGATGAGAAAATAAAACTGATTCAGTTGCGATATGAAACTATCGACCATCCTCCATACTTGCCAGATCGTTCTCCTGAGGTGTATCCGTTTTTCCAGCATTGCGACATTCTCCTGCTCGAGAAATGCTTCCGCAACCAAGACTGCAAAAAAGGCATTCGACGATTTCGTCGCCTCTTGAGCTCCAGAATTTCGCGCTGCTGGAATATCTAAACAAGTCTTTTGTTGGAGGAAAGGGTTGATTCTTTCGATGGTTATTTCGATTGAAACGTTTCTCTTTGGAGAAAGTTAGAGTATTCCAAAATATAATATTGGGTTGGCAAATAATTTCGTGGACTTTCAAGCATCTTCAACAAAAGTGTTTATTAACAAATAAGAATTTTCATTAAAAGTAAGATCCGGGACTACCTCCCGCAGGACTGCCTCTCATTTATCAGGTAGCTGTTCTAGTCCACAGCTGTAGTAGAATTCTTGTGCTTTGAGGCCTAGAGTGCTTGGAGCTGCATCTTGACCTGGTCCGCATTAATAAATTGTCTCCTAACCAAAAATTGCTGCAGCGAACCATTATAGGAAGGTAGTAGCCAGTCGGTGCACAGTTTGGGTTGTATGGTGAAGGAGTTAGACGCTCACGGCAAGGTCTTCGATTTTTTGAAACGTCCGGTTCGCGACGTGTGATCTGGCGTTATCTTGTTGAAAGATAATTTCACTCCTAAAAAGCTGTCTGACCAGGAAACTATCCCAACGGTAGGTCGCAACGCCCCGAACGTTGTATATAAGCAGATTCGCCTCCCTCTGGGAAACAACAAAATGGAAATATCTCGACCCCAACACAAACTCCGCGTAGGGTTAGGGACGACGGAATTTGGTTTGGTTGATTGTGGCGAATCATTTTTAGGAAGTGCAAATATGGGGAATTCACAAGGGAAGCGAACCACAAACCTCTTCGTCTCACCAAGCCGCTCTCCTATCTACTGCTCCACCACTGCTCGTCTGCCACCTAGGTTTGCAGCCAATTTGAGCCCGCCATCCGCGCCAAGGCAGAGGGCTTACGCCACACACGGCCCAGTTTCCGTCGTCCCTAACTCTGTGTACAGCTGTATTGGAGTCGAGGTACTTGCATTTTGTTGTTGTTTCCCGGAGGGAGACGATTCTGTCCATATGCAACCCTTAGGCCGTTCCGACCTACCGTTTAGATAGTCTCCTGGTGAACTGATTCTGGCTGAGTTCAGCCTGCGCGCGGTCAAATTGAGAAAAGTAGATTACCATGAATGCTGGAACCGCTCCTGATGACTCTCTTGATGACCTTGATACCACCAAAGGAGGGCACATCACGAATCGGACGCTTCAAAAAATCGGACACTTTGACTGGGATCATCTAACTCTTCCCCTTTACAGCCAAAACTGTAAGCCGAGCATCTTCCACCCTTTTACTTCGCTGTAGCACTTCTTGGTTGGAAAACGATTTAATAATGTGGACCGGGTCAAAATGCACCTCCATGGATCCTTGGCCTTGAAAGCATAAGAATTCTACACCCGTGAAGAGACCAGCTACTTGATAAACTCGAAGCAGTTCTGCATTCCAAGTGATCTTATTTTGAACGGAGATTGTTATTTGTTAATACGTACTTTTGTTGAAGATGCTTGAGAAACCAAGAAATAACCTAATAGCTGCTTCAAAACGGTCATTATTTTTGTACCACCCTAATAGCTTTTTTTGGACACAGCGCTTTCAAATTAGGCATGACTACAGCTACACAGGCTTCTCTGATAGATAGGTGGTAAGGATAGAGGATAAAAGACGGCGCTACTCAATCCTCTTTGGGATGCGCTAGCGCATTCTACTTCTACGGGATGTGGTGGAGGCGATATGAATGAGTATTTAGTCATACTATGAATAGCGGTGGCCAGTCAATGAACAAGTCAGCGCTTTATCCTCTCCAGACACGTCTGGTACCAATCACCGACCCCGGAGGGATGGAAGGCTTCGTTGGCCTGGGCGGGAACTCCGAACCAGCAACCTGGTATTGAATGACCGCGACAGTCGGCACCTCCCCCGACTGCGCTACGATGATAGATGATACAGTCTCAGAAAAACTGTCAATGGTATGTAACGCCTACTATTATTAGGTTGTAACGAATTAAATGGCACTGGCTTGCGCCATTTTTTGGCGTGTCTTTACGCGTTTGATCAAGAACAAACCGTAACATGTGGCATATCATTTAGAAGCGCAAACTTTGCTCTACCGGTGAGAACCAAATTTTCTATGTAAAAGTGGGAAAACTTTAGTTTTATTGACTTTTTTGCAGATGGACAAAGGGGTAATCCGAGGCATTTACTTGATGGAATTCAAGCTGGGCACTACAGCTAAGGAGGCGGACGAGAAGATCAACGCCGCATTCGGTCAAGGATGTTCCACAATTCGGACGGCGTACCGTTGGTATCAGAAGTTCCGGAATGGAGATGAGAGCTTGGAAGAACATGAAGGTCGTGGGAGGCATAGTGATGTTGATGAGGACAAGCTGAGAGATGTGGTAGAGGAGGATCCACACAAAGGTACCAGGGAGATAGCGAAGGTTCTTGGCGTCAGTCACAACACAGCTGCCCGGCATCTGAAGGAAATTGGAAGACCAAAAAGCTGGAAAGATGGGTGCCTCACGAGCTGTCTGAGGAGCCAAGAAACCGACGATATGAGATCTCGTCCGCACTGCTTCTACGGAACGAAACGGACCCATTCCTTGATCGCATCGTAACCTGTGACGAGAAATGGATAATGTACGACAACAGGCGACGATCGGCACAGTGGGTGGACAGCGATGAGAGCCCCAAGGTTTTTGCGAAGCCGGAATTGCACCAAAAGAAAGTAATGGTGACAGTATGGTGGTGTTCGCTGGGAATTATTCACCACAGCTTCCTCCCTCCCGGTGAATCCATCACGGCAGAGAAGTACTGCACTGAAATTGAAGAAATGATGAAAAAGTTGAAGGATATCCGGCCGGCCTTGGTAAACCGAAGGCGAGTTCTCCTTCTGCACGACAGTGCTCGCCCCCATGTAGCACGAATGACGTCGCAGAAATTGAATGAGCTGAGCATTGAAACTCTGCCACATCCTCCGTTTTCTCCCGACCTCTCCCCAACAGACTACCATCTCTTCAAGCATCTTGGCGACTTCTTGGTAGGGAAAATATTCAAATACCAACAGGATGCCGAAAGTGCCTTCGAAGATTTCGTCAATTCTAGAACTTCTGATTTTTATGCTACTGCGATAAAAAAGCTTGTGTCACGTTGGCAAAGATGTGAAGAATCAGAAGGTTTTTATTTCGATTAATAAACTTGCCTACAAGCCGAGATATTAACTGTTTAAATTTACAGTGGTTCAGTGCCATTTATTTCGTTACAACCTAATAATTTGTGCTTATCCCTTCACCCACAGATCTGTCAGGGTTCGCGTAACCTATGCCAGTTGAGATGTGCACGATAGCGCTGCAGGTGTTATCGTCCTTTCGGATACACCCCCATTCTCCAGGCCAACCAAGCCTTCCTTCTCCTCGTGATCAATGGATTGGTACAAAACTTGTCTGGAAAGGATAAATCGCCGACTTTTCACTGGCCACCGAAAATTGGCAACTGCGTAGGCCAAATACACATTCAGCATGCCTCGCAGAAATCTCGCAGAAGTAGAATGCATGGCGCATCCCTATTGATTGACTATTGCCGACCTTTATCCCGCAAGCCAGGCGACGCTCAGCTTCAGATTGTCGATTCTGCCGCGCAGAAGAAGAACGCATGGCCAGTTCCGGAAGTATAAGCTGTTGCACTACGGGGCATTCTATGCATTGTCGTCGTTAACGAGGGAACAATCCTGTTTTTCAAGGGTATTTCAGTCGGACGCGCATATTTTCGCTGTTCACCGCATTATTGTGTCCAAGCGACGGTGAACTGCAACTGAAAACAAGAAGTCAATCGCCGTCAGATGACAATGAATCGATGCCGTTGTCTAGGTGACACTACGTGTGTGAGAGAGGCGGCCATCGACGACGTCGCCGCTAGCGCTCCTGTGCCCCGTGGCGGCTACTCGTAGTAGAATAGCTGAATTCAACCACTGAAACAGGCTTCTAAGTGGAGTATCTCCGTGTCTCTGCTACCTCCTGGACAAATGCCGACCATGCTGTGGTCATTGATCGCCGGAATTTCCGCTTTCGTTTCCATTTCCGCTGTCCTACTGCCGCAGACGCTTCCGCCACAGACCGACGACGGCTGCTCGGAGCTGAAGAGTGCCAACAAGAGTGAGTTGATTCAGGAAGACGTAGATGACATGAAGAAGTAGGCCTTGTGCTGTCTTTCAAGAATCCTCAACAACCTGCCTTCATGCTGAAGGCAGCTAGTTGAGGATTCTTGGAAGCAAAAGGGAAGGAGGCGGAGAACAGGGAGGAAAGACGAGGTCATTGGATGCCCTATTAAACAGTCTGTTCGAACACTCTCTTCCAGAACTAGAGCTTGTAGTATCAACCTCAGAGCTTCGTCTTCTAGGAAACATCTTCGGGCCAATTTCTTTCCTTTAAGAGCACTTCCATTGCTCAATAAAATAATTAAAATGAGGACTTCTGCAGCTCCCACATAACCCTTTCACGGGAAGTAAAATTGCTAAAACCAGTAAAATTGCTTTTGCGGAGGTATCTTGAGTTTTAAGCCTGCTCTTTAATCCTAGTTTTATTCTTTTACCCTTTATCACCTTTTGTGATTCAGTTATTGGTTGTTGTTGTCTAAACTTGCTGTTCTCGTTTTCTTTGTACCACATAGAGTTCGATGTTCTTATAAATAAATAAATAAGTAAATAAATAAGTTCTATCTATGAACATGGTAGTCAGGCGGCATGGCGACCGATCTCACCATAGGTTGCCTCAGAAGTCGATAATTTCGACCGATATGGATTTGCTCCAATCGAAGCTGTCTGTCGACATTTGCGTGGCTCTGTTCTCGTGCATCCATTTCTGAACAAAAAATAATGGTATTGATCCGAATTGATTTGCGCCAGTCGATATAATCTACTTGTCGGTCAACCTGCTATAGAATCCCGCCTGGGATCTATTCTAGTCGTAGGAGTGGGGGGAGGGGGAGGTAGGGATGGGAAAGCGGAACAAACGAAAACATGGTAGCCTGTCCCCAGCTGGGAAATTTCGAAGTGTTCAGCGTGTCGTTCTTATAATATAGTTCATTCTTAATTTTATTGTCGTTTTTAGAAAGACTGAGTGAATTGCCCTCCCCTCTAGGATAAATACGCGGCGTCACGTCGGCAATTTTCTGACACAAATCGATAATTGGCAATCGATATTTATTGACTGATGAATGTTGTTTGCATGTTGTGAGGACCATTCGGCTAATGTGACCACTACAGAAGCCAAAGTAAGCTTTCGATCTCATGTGGCCATTTTCAGTCAAAATCGATAATATGATTCAGTATTCACTGGTCAATCGCTGCTTGACTGCTGATTCTTTTCGTGAAACTTGCCCATCGGCTAACATATTTGCGCGATCCCACCTCATGCGCTTTTGTGTGAACCAAAAGTGTCGATGCAGATCGATAGTGATACTGTGTTGCTCAATAATGAGTCTAGGGATTCGCTCTTGAACACATTAATCAGCATCGATCGATATTGATTAGCCAATCAATACTTCTAGGAATCCGCTCCAAAACACATTAATTAGCATCGATCGATAATAATTAGCCAATCAATACCGCCCACTTAAGGCATAATCACTGGCCAATATTATCGTAATTCCTGTTTGATATTCTCGCTCCTAGACAAAATTGATAGTATCGATCGATATTGATTGGTAGATATTGTTCACCTGGCATGAAGCCTGCTCATCGGCCAGCATACATGTTTGCGTGATTTTTACCTTGATCATATTTGTGCTACAAATCGATGCCACTGATCATTATTGATATTATATCGCCTAATATTAGCGTTGGCACTCCTGATGTCAGAACCCAACAATATCGATCGATATTGATTTACAAATCATTTCTATTCTCTTGTTGTGAGACCTGCCCACATCTCATAATTGTGTAGAAGGACCAACATTTTTGCGTGATTCCCATTTCAAACGGCTTTTTTGGACAGCAATCGATAATATGGATCGATATTGATTGATACTGTTCACTTTTGGATTCTCCCTTCCCCTCCCGGCTAATATATTTCTACAATAGACACCTGAAACGGTTAGCGCTGAACAGGGATCAATAATGTTAAGTATGTAGTAGTGAAAGCCTTCAAGGAACAATTAATTTTGCGTGGACGCAAGGACGGACAGCCAGACTGGTTGACGCGCTTCTTTATGTGTAGCAGACTCGTGTGTAAACTCTTGAATTACTTGTCACTGCCCCAGCCTCGAGTTCGATTCTATGGCCGGACAAGGTGAGAACTCTGTACCATAAAGTAACTTTACATGAAGAAGGAATCAGATCTATCTTAGTCGGGAGGGGGCGACCATAAAGTGACAGTGGTGTTCATCATCCCATGCCACACAACCATATCCCATGAATTTAAATAGAAGCTCTTCCATAGTGGTACAGGTGCTGAAGTCGTCGTGGAGACTCAATTAAGGGAATGGAGATGCAAATCACTATATGCCCCCCCCCCCGATTAGGATAGGTCCAAGTAATCAAAAGATGCCTGTTTTTGCAGACGTTGTGCAGGCAAAACAGTTCCTTGACAATATTATATTGAGGTAGAAAGCGTGGCGTGTCTCAAGGCGATTAAGACCACCTTTCTCTATATGCTTAAGCCTTTCTCGAAGCTGCCTGTTGGACGACTGTGATTGAATTTTTGTCTTTTGGAGATATATTTTATAAAAGTTGCTGCTTCCATTTTTAATTTTTTTCTGAAAAAAGGAGTTCTTAAACAGGTTGATCCGGAAATGATAGAGCAGTTCAGGTTTCCTCGATATGAACACGCATGAGCGTGAACGTCTGGAGAACTGCGTCTTCTCGTATCTGACCGATCAGGAGATGAAATTCAACCGCGATCCGAACTCGTTCCACACGGACCCGCCACCTGAACCCAAGCTGACCATACAGGTGAACTTTTCTGAAGGAAGAATGACTTCTGTGATGCGCCACGCGTTACACTTCCGAGATTTTTTGCAGGCTGCATCGTTGGAGTAGTTATCTGTTCCTTGTTTCCTATTGAGAGGTGTGTGTAGCGCAGTCGGAAGAGGTGCCGGCTGTGTCGTGACCCGATACCAGGTTCCTGGTTCAGATTTGCCGCCCAGGCCAACCAAGCCTTCCATCCCTTCAGGGTCGGTGAATTGGTACCGGAGTTGTCTGGAAACGGTAAAGCGCTGACTTGTTCGTCGACTGGCCACCGCAAGTCATTGTATGGCCAAATACGCATTCAAGTCGTCTCCACGACATCCCGTAGAAGTAGAATGCGTGGCGCATCCCAAAAGGGATTGGGTAACGCCGTCCTTTATCCTTTTGTCCTCTATTTCCTTCCTTTTTCCTGGATCAATGACTCGCTTAAACATCTAAGGTCGTATCGGTTTCAGGTAGACGACGTGGCCATTCGCCACGTTCAACTCACCACCGGCAGCAGTTACCAGTTTCAGATCTATGGAGATATCTACTTGGTGAATTCAAAAACGACCCCTTTGCGCATGAGTTCGCCCAGTTCAGTTGCTTTTTTCAGACTTGGGAAGACACTCGACTTCGCTGGGACTCGTCGGAGTGGAAGGTGGAGAACTTCTTCATCCACGACAGTCATAAGATCTGGTATCCAAATCTTATCGACCACAGGTGAGCGAACAACGGTCTTTTGTCACCTATACTTTTTGGAGGAATACTCTCGTGTTATGTCCGACTAAAAGGAAATCACCGTATAGCTGAGGTCCCCGCGTATGGTACGGTGTACTAGGTTGGAAACTAACCCGTCGGTTTTTAACTTTTTATTCTGAATTTTACTGAAAGGTTTTTGCATGATTATATATACCTTTGGAAAGAGAACTCTGGTTTACTCTCTCCGGAAGTATGTTTATCTTTTTATCTTTTTTCTATATTTTATTATCTTTTTTTATATTTATTTTTATTTTGTGTACTTTTATACCATATTTTGTATATTTTATTTTTACTTATCTAAATTTTTAGATCATTGAAAGAGAAAGTGAAAAAATAAACCTCGCTGACAGCTTTTCTCTGCTGACTTTTGAGTTTTTGTACAAAGTAACATGCCCTTCGAAAGAGATTTGCAGTACAACTGTGTATGTTGGGTTTTTCATCCATTTTGATTTTCGTTTATCTTCAGGATATTAAACTTTAGTGTTAAGAGGATACGCATTATTTTTACCAACATAAATAGCACCGTCCAAACAAAAATTAACCAAAGTGCAGGAGCTGTTTGTGCAAAGAACTTTTGTTCTCTGAACACTCCACTTTAACGCCTTGAAAATTAGCGTAAATCAAAATGAGCGAGGATTTGCTCTACATACTCTTGTGGAGCAAACTTATAACCTTGTGCAAAGAAAAATCAAACATAAGTAGATTGCTCTACAAGAAAATGTGTTGGATTTTTTGCTAATTTTGGTTTTCATTAAGTTCAGGCCATTAAAATGGGGTGTTGGTGCTCAACTTCCTTTGACTTTTGTAGGTTCTATTCTTTGATTAATTTTTTTAGTCAGCGTTATGTGCTGGAAAAGATAAAAGATGTCTTTTGGACACTTCACGTTATTCCCCTTAAACTTATCGAAAAATAAAAATGAGAGGAGCTTCGAAAGACGAGAAAGAAGAAGGCCATTTCTTTGTTGACCTTTCACTTTCTCGACCTAAAAACTGACAAGTGTTAAAATGAAAAACAAAACAAAGCACAAATTCTGATAGAGCAAATCATTTTCTTTCGAATGATACAAGAAAAGATCAAGAAAATTCAGAATAAAATTTTTAGAGGCGATGGGACTTAGTTTTCAACCAAATACTGTTTGCACTGCTGTGTTTTATTAGACTGGAAAAAGTCTTTTCATTTTTTCAAAGATTCATTACTTCACAACTACAAAATTAAATCAATTAAGATAGTCTCCATTTTGCTCCACTCCACTTTTCCAAAGACTGGGTAATTTTATAATTCCTCTCTCGTAAAAGGCTGCGGTTTTGGAGCCTAACCATTGCTGAATCCAATTTTTGAGGTCTTCATCTGCTTCAAAATATTTCTTTCAAATTTCTTGCTTAAGAGCACGGAAAAGATGGTAGTCGGTAGGGGCGAGGTCGCGGCTATACGGTGGATGTGGCGTTACCTCCGAGCCCAGCTCCTTTATTGCTTCTCTTGTGAGTCTTGCAACATGTCGCTTTGCATTGTCATGCAGGATCATCACCTTCGACTTCTCAGGCCTCTTTTCTTGGAGAGCTGCGACGACTTTGTGGAGTTGACCACTGTATGTGGCAGCAATAAGTGTCTCTCCACTTCTGAGAGATTCATTGTAAATCACTCCTCTGATATCCCACCAAACAGTCAAGAGAATTTTTCTTTCGTGAACATTGGGGTTGAGGACAGGCTCAGGGTTCTCTCCTTTTTCTACCCATGGTCTTTTTCTCCGAAGTTGGCATACAGAACCCGGGACACATCGCCTGTCACAATCCGCGGCAGAAACGATTTTCTTTCGTATCTGGACGGAAGAGAAGCAGCGATGGAGAGCTGGGCATGCGGAATCCAAGCTCCAAATTTCCATGCAAAGCCAAGGTTCTTCAGATGGATTCCCACGATCCTATGAGACACTTCGAGCTTCTCTGCCAGTTGACGTGTCGTCTGCATACTATCGGCACGACGAAGATGGAGTAGTTCAGTGTCGTCCAATTCAGTTGGCCTTTCTGACCCTGCTTTGTCCTCGAGTGAATAATCTCCCTTTAGAAACTTTCCGAACCTCTCATAACAGGCGTGATGAGTAGTAGTTCCCAAACCATATATATGGTTAATTTGGTCGCCTGCTTGACGAGCAGTAGATCCTTTAATGAATTCATGCCGTGCCGAAAATGGCCATGAGTAGATCGGGCATTGAGTCCTGAAGATTGGATAGATAACGAAGTACAAGAAGGGTCTTGACCTGTGACCGCGTGCGAACGGTAGGCAAGTGCGATAGGATTTCGAAATCAGCAATCAATACTGGCTAGTGTGTTTACAAGGAGAACGGTAAAAAACTTCTCGAAGTGTGAAGAGACTTTTTCCATCCTATTAGTATGGGTAAACATTTGTGTAGCGCAGTCAGATGAGCCGTGTCTCTTGTGCATCGCAAATCGATTCATGATTCGGATCCTGCCTAGGCCCAACAAACCTTCATTCCTTTGGATAAAAGGATAAAGGACGGGGTTACTCAATCGCTTTTGGGATGCGCCACGCATTCTACTTCTACGGGATGTCGTGGAGGCGACATCAATGCGTATTTGGCCATACTGGTGGACTTGCGGTGGCCAGCCGATGAATAAGTCAGCGCTTTATCCTTCCCAGACAAGTCTGGTACCCATTCACCGACTCCGAAGGGATGGAAGGCTTGGTTGGCCTGGGCGCGAAATCCGAACCAGGCACCTGGTATCGGGTGCGCGTGACAGCCGGCGCCTCCTCCGACTGCGCTACACGCGCTCTAGTCATTCCTTTGAAAAACGTATAGTTGAAAGACGTAGCATACATTTTTGGGAAGTATAAACACAGGGAATGTGCGGAGTTTCCGTTTCCTCGTTTCGTATTCCAGTTTCCGGCCGTTTTGAGTCTTTCTGTTCCTTATTTCCTTCTGCTTCTGCTTTTCTGTTCCTTCTGCTTTGAAAAACTCCTACATTCCTGGTGGCCACTTCAAAATGAGACGTTTTTCAGTATCTGTACAGACGTTTCTGCCTGTTCTTCGGAGCTGACCGATGTGGAAGTGCTCAGTGAAGGACGAGCCTACGCCAGACTCGTGTTCCGCTACTCGGCTTACTGCAAGGTTGACTACAGCAGGTAACACAGTCTAAAGTTAGCGATGTGGTGTAGAAGCCTTTCAAAGTCCAGTTTGTCGGTTGATGATGAAAAGCTGCAGGTTTCCCGAAGATCAGAACGACTGCTGTATCTACTTCACGGCTTTTGAGACGGATCGCGAGGTGTCGTTCGCCGTCGAATCAGATCATAGCAAAAAGGTACGGCTTGATTCTCATGGACAGCTAAAAGTTGGTTTTAAAATAGATGGGATACATTCGATGGTAGTGACAGTCATGCCGTCGGCTCCAATCAGTTTCTTTCTTACCTGTAGGTTTGGCCTGGTTGGGTAAGGCAAGCGCTGTTCTCCTTTTGCCTTGTGTAAAACTTCTCTTACTTTTGGAAGAAAGCGGCTACGCCTCCCCGGTGCAGACATTTGAAGCCTTAGAAATTCATTCGAAAGACATTGTACAATCTATGTCAATTTCACTGAATATCTGAAATCTAAAGGATGCTGAGGTAAAACAGTCTTCCACTGTCGACGCCTCGTTCACGCGTGCTGCTGCTCCTGGTCTTGACTTTGTGTAGTGCTGGGTTAACTAGACATAACTCCAACGCCGCGCGAACCCCCAGGATGTCGCGCATGGGGCGCGGCGAAATTGGACGAGTTGTCGCGGTCCATATGCTTCTGGCAAGGACGGCTAGTGACGTCATGAGCGCGTGGTAGCCGCGTCTTGCTGCTAGGCGCGTTAGAGCGCGAAAGTATGTTCCGGCGACGTTGACCGGGTAGAAGAAGGAAGGAGACATGAGGTGAGGATGATGTCTCCTGGTAGGGAAGTGGAAGCGGTTTGAACAAAGTGCGGGTGGAAAGAATCAATCCGCTTCAAATGAGTGAAGGGAAACAGTGAAGGCCTTGGTGAGGAAAGTTCGAAACAAGAACTGGGATGGGATCACTAACTAGAAGCTTCAGAAGCAAGTGTTTGTAAGTTTTTATTGTGGGGGGGGGGGATGAGCAAAAACTTGAATACTCCACTCACACTCTCTAGATTTATCATTTATTATCTTTACAAGAAAAAACCAGTGGCATATGTTAACCGATGTTTCTAAATTGTATTAGGTTGGAAAAAAAGTCTCTTCACACTTCGAATTTTTTTTTACCCTTCCCCTTGTAAACGCACTAGCCAATGTTGATAGCTGATTTCGTAATCCTATCACACTTGTCTACTGTTCGCACGCGGACACAGGTTAAGACTCTTCTTGTAATTCGTTATCCATCCAATCTTCCGAACTCAATGCCAGATCCACCTCATGGCCGTTTTCAGCACGGCATTCTTCATGAATTCATTAAGGAATCCACAGCACGTCAGGCAGCAGACCAAATTGACCATATATATGGCTTGGGATCTACTACTCATCGCGCCTGTTATGAGTGGTTCGGAAAGTATTTAAAGGGAGATTATTCACTGAAGGCATGGTCAGGAAGGCCAACTGAATAGGACGACACTGAATTACTCCACCTTCTTCGTACCGATAGTTGGCAGACGACACGTCAGCTGGCAGAGAAGCTCGAAGGGTCTCATAGGATAGTAGGAATCCATCTGAAGAATCTTGGCTTTCATGGAAATTTGGAGCTTGGATTCCACATGCCCAGCTCTCCATCGCTGCTTCTCTTCTGTCCAGATACGAAAGAAAATCGTTTCTTCCGCAGATTGTGACAGGCAAAGAGTCCTGGGTTCTGTGTGCCAACTTCCGAGGAAAAGGCAATGGGTACAAAAGGGAGAGAGCCCTAAGTCTGATCTCAAGCCCAATGTTCACGAAAGGAAGATTCTCTTCAGTGTTTGGTGGGATATCAGAGAAGTGATTTATCGGCAAACTCTCAGAAGTGGAGAGACACTTACTGCTGTCACATACTGCGGCCAACTCCACAAAGTCGTCGCAACTCTCTAAGAAAACAGGCCGGAGAAGTCGAAGGTGATGATCCTGCATGACGATGCAAAACCACATGTTGCAAGACTCACAAGAGAAACAATGAAGGAGATGGGCTGGGAGGTAATGCCACATCCACCGTATAGCCCTAACCTCGTTCGTGCCGACTACCATCTCTTCCGTGCTCTCAAGCAAGAAATTGGAGAGAAATATTTTGGAACTGATGAAGACCTCAAAAATTGGATTCATCAATGGTTCGACTCCAGAACTGCAGTCTTTTAAGCGAGAGGAATTGGAAAATTACCCAGTCTTTGGAGAAGTGTAGTGGGACGAAATAGAGTTTATCTCAATTGATTTGACTTTGTAGTTGTGAAGTAATAAATCTTTGAAAAAAATGAAAAGACTTTTTTTCCAACCTAATATAAAACTCGGACTACAACATGAACTAAGGAAAATTCGGAAGAACCGGGGAAAAAAGTGCGATCCAAATAAGATTTGGACTCAGTAGGTGGAGAATAATCCTAAAAAGGAGAAAACAGGATGAAGTAGCGACCCTAGAGAGCCTTAATGTTTAAGGCGTCTTTTCCACGGGTTCTCTTTCTCGTCACATCCCTTCGGCGGCTCTTTCTAGTTGGGAAGCTTGAACACTGGCAACATTTCGTGCTCTGCGGCGAACCATGCGTCACCGAGAGCACGTCCGCGTTGCAGTGCTGCGACATCGCGTGCGGTCCCATAGCCAATCAGAGCCTGCGTCTGTGCGCTCTCTTATTTTTATTTCTTTAAATTCTTTTCTCACTCCGACGAGGTAGAAGAAGAAGTCAGCCTACATTCCATGACTTCGTTTTGAAGCGTGGGCACTAGCTAAAAGTTCCGACTCCACCGACAAGACTTCGGTCAAAAATTTTTTTCGCTGAAACGTTGTCTAGGGCGGTTATTTGGGATGCTGATCACGAATCTGATATCCATTTTTCACGATTCGGTCGGAGACCACCCATGCCGTTAACATGGGTGGTCCAAGCAGAGTCACCGATTTCGCTGAAACTTCGTCTAGGGGGTTATTTGAGGTGCTGTTCACAAATCTGACATCCGTTTTTGAAATTGCGGCCGATTACGGTAGGTTACGGTAGCTAAAGGTAACTAAGGCTGCCGAGGTCATAATCATCGATCTTGCCCAAACTTCACCTAGGGGGGGGGGGTTATTTGAGGTGCTGATAACGAATCTGACATCCGTTTCCCGTTTTACGTCGGAGTTTGGGTGAAAGCGGTGACCATTACCTTAGTCATGGGTGAAAGCGGTGACCATTACCTTAGTCACCCGTACCTTCCGTAACTTACCGTACTCAGCGATAAACGAAAAACGGATGCCAGATTCGTGATCAGCACCTCAAATAACCCCCCTAGGCGAAGTTTCAGCGAAATCGGTGACCCTGCCTGGACCACCCATGTTAACGGCATGGGTGGTCTCCGACCGAATCGTGAAAAACGGATGTCAGGTTCGTGATCAGCACCCCAAATAGCTTCCCTAGACAAAGTTTCAGCGAAAATTTTTTTTCGACCGAAGTCTTGTCGGTGGAGTCGGAACTTTTAACTAGTGCCCACGCTTCTTCTTCAAAACAAAGCCATGGAATGTAGGCTGACTTCTTCTTCTTACTCGTCGGAGTGAGAAAAGAACCTTAAAGAAATAAAAATAAGAGAGCGCACGGGCGCGGGCTCTGATTGGCTATGGGTCATGAAATTGGCCGTAGGGCGCGGTAGCTGCTAGAAAGTTCTCACTGCTATACTCTCACAGCCTCGAGGCGTTGCTTTAATATTAATATTTTTTCCTTCATTTTCTTTTAACTAGTGCCGAAGCGTATTTAACCATTTCTTCTATCCTAAATTAGTTTTTTTCGTCTTTTGCGCACTGGAAGTGTTGTACATTATGAACATACACAGGATATAGATAGTATCTCATGCTTTTCACGATAACATGCTCATTTGCATTACTTTTAAACGCCGGGTGAAATTGCACAGCTGCGTTTGCGACATCTAATTACGTAGCTTCTAGATGAAACGGCTGCCTAGCAACGTGTTCTCAGCTTTTCACGGTTGCACGAGGTTGAAAGCTCAATTTGAAGCGAATCATTGCTCGGTGCCACGGGCATTGGAATAGCTTCTGGGAAGGATTATATGAATAGAGTCTTCTAGGCAGCGGTGTCTACCATTCTCATGTCAAACGGACCATTTTGACATTAAATTGGACGCTTCTCAAAGCTGTTTGGACAATTTTCAAGTCAAATTGGAAATCTTCTAAGCATCGACGATTTTCAAATCAAACTGAACATCTTTCAAATTAAAATAAGTGTTTTCTATTGAGGTGTCCAGAAAGTATCTGCAGAAAACTTCGCAGTGTTCCAGATTTTTTCCAGAATGTTCTGAAGATTTCAACATAAGGGCTATATAAAGACACTATCCTGCTGTATCTGCACAACATATCCAGATCCGTATTCTGGGCACTCCGCTGCAGAAGCCTATCCAAACTTGTGTCGCGTATTCGGCTCTGAAGCTCCTTCTGTACGGGCTGTGTATAGCTGGTTCGAGCGCTTCAGAAGCGGGAGCAGGAGTCTCGAAGACGAGCCTCGCTCTGGTCGACACCCAACGATATACATATATCTTTGGATGAACTGAGGAAACTGGCGAAGCAGCATCCATATGAAGGTGTGCGTTGTTTTGCTGCTGCCCTTGGCTGTTCCCGATCCACCGTGGACAATGGACTGCGATCTCCTGGAATGGTTAAAAAGCTCGGTCAGTGGTTCCCACACGAACTGACCGACGACAACCGGCGAAGACGTCTGGACATATGCACTCAGCTGTTCTCCCGAAGTCGCACTTTTAACTGGCTGGACACCATCGTCACAAAAGACGAAAAGTAGGTCCTCTACGTCAACCGCGCTTGTTAACGTGCGTGGTGCCAACGAGATGAAGGGCCGAAATCTCTCGTAAATGGCGAAATTCATGCGAGGAAAGTCATGGTGAGCGTCTGGAAGTTTATGGGCCTGACAGCACGAGTGTCACTACCGAGGTCTATACGCTGCCCAACTGCAGAGACTGGCCAGATGCGCAAGGAACAGCCCAGGCTCGAGAAAGTTCGCTTGCTGCACGATAACGCCCGCCCACACATCGCGAAGACGACTTCTCAGAAAATTCTGGAACTCGGATGGGAAGTTCTGCCGCATTCACCGTACAACCCAGATCTGACCCCATGGGACTTCCAGGTTTTTCGCTCACTTCAGCATCATCTGGAAGGGAACCGTTATGAAGATCGCGACCACCTAGGAAATGACCTCCGAGCGAGCTTTTTTCGCCTCCAAGCCGCCGGATTTCTAGGCGAGAGGAATTCGAAGTCTTGTGGAACGTTGGCGGAGAGTAGTCGATGTTGATGGAAATTAATTGGTTGATTGATAAAATGTTCATAAAAATTGTGTTGTTTTGAAAAATTGTCGTATTTCTGCAGATACTTTCTGGACACTCTAATAGATTAAGCTGAGGTTAATGTAATTTTCTGTCTAACAAAAAATTTGTGTAATTTACTTTGAAATTTTTAAATTCGCCTGCACAAAAAGGTGAACGTACTGTTCGAAATTTTATGAAATTTTAATTTTTTGTATAGAAGGGATAACGGATAAAGAAATAAACGGCGGCTTCACTCAATCCCCTTTGGAATGCGCCACACATTCTATTTACTTCTACGGGGTGTCGTGGGGGCGACCGCCCGTTTTAATTTTTTTTATTTTCAAAGGAAAATAAAAGTAGTAAGCTTATCTGAAAGAGCAGCAATTTTTGGGCGCGTTAAAAAGAGGAGATCGCTCCAGGCACTCAAGCTCGCCGCGATTTTCATTTGATTGATAGTGAATGCCGTTTACTTGAAACACCAGTCGTACGTCGGCCTAGCGGCCGCCTACGACTGGTTGGGGGCTTCGCCTCCAAACCCCGAGAATAGGACGCCATGGCCGCTACGGGTTTCCAATTCTTCCCTAGGCCTTCTGACCTTTATGTCAATCGAGATGGATCGATTGATCCGACGTCAGATTCGTGTTCAGCGGCCTCGATTACCCCAGGGCCGAAGTTTCGCGCCGCCGACGTGTTCGGCACGACTACGGCTCGCCATGCACGGTTGCCGACGTGTTCGGCACGTCTACGGCTCGCCATGTACGGTTGCCGACGTGTTCGGCACGTCTACGGCTCGCCATGCACGGTTGCCGACGTGTTCGGCTGCCGCGCCCCATCTCAAGTGTGACGGACGGACAGTGTGACACACGCACGCACGCACACACGCACACGCACACACACACACACACACACACACACACACACACACACACACACACACACACACACACACACACACACACACACACACACACACACACACACACGCTTGCTGCTTTATATATAGTAGGATAGCAAAGTGAGCATATTTGGCACTATCCTTGTCGGGGAGGAGGGTGCAATTCTAATGGTAGGATACCAGTTGTGTCCGTCGCTCGTCCGTAGCCACAACACACCACAACCTCTGTGTGTGCAAGAGAATCCTTGTAACGCTGGGCAGCAAATGGTGCTGTGGGACGAATGTAGGGGAGGAATTTGAAATACTCTCCTACCCTTCCCGATTAGGATAAACCCTATACATTTGTTTGTATTTTTATTTTGTTTCACGATGAAAGTATGTAACTCTAAGCAAAGGAATTCTTGCTAGCAGGCAGTCAAAGGAAGATCGTGTCGTCCTAGACGAGTGCATGACACATTCCCTTCTTTAGTAGTCAAAATTGCTGCTTTTCTGCTTTTTAAAAATAAGCATGAAATTCAGTCCTCCCCTAACGGTCATTATTTTCAATCCTTCCTTTTCGGTCATTATTTTTCCATGTCAAGAATAATTTTTTTATTACAAATTTTCGAAAATTTTCACGGCAAGTCGTTCAAAATTTTCCTTGAACAAAAAGCTATTCTAACCGTCACGTAATTTTGTAAAAGTAAAAGTAAAGGTGCATTTTTGGAAAATTTATTAAAAATTATTTTTTATTTGGAAAACAGAGCTCAAAATGTATTTTAAAAAAGCAGAAAAGCGGCAATTTTTAGTACTAAAAGAAGGGATTGTACCGTTCTGGGCATCCTTATCAAAAAATTTCATGGACAAGTCATTCAAAATTTTCCTAAAAGAAAATGTTATTCTAATCACCACGAATAGCCTCAAATTTAGTCAGGAATTTGAAATCCCTCTTTATTTGAAAAATGTTGAGTTTGATTTCAGTACTGCCAATGCTGTTTAGAAGAGAGTAAGAGTGCCCAATTTGATTTGGAAAGTGTCCAATTTCCCATGACAATAGTATAAATGGAATACCATAAAAGGAAAGCACCGATGGTGTTGCGATGTCGATTCTTATGAGGTCTATGAGTTCGTTGTCATGAGATAACATCTGGTTCGACTTGAGAATGAACAGAATTTATCATATTTGGTAGTCGGAATGATTCACAAATCGCTTAAAAACGTGGAGGACCGACAAGGCTGCTTTTTGTTCAGGTGAATCGACCAGTGGCTGTTCAAAGTCTCTATGACCGTGTGCACGGCTTATCCACGCTTGCCGACGAACACTCTGCATGGGTGGTTGATGTGAGTGACCCCATGAGTGAGACAGAATGCGTTGCGATTTCAATCGTTGTGTTTGAAGGAGCACACTGTCGAGGTCACCCATCTGGCCGGCATACAATCGCTCGAGGTGCTGAAGGTCTGTGTTCATGCTGAGAAGAAGATGGGCACCATACGCATGGCGTTGAAGATTCCGATCACTATAGCTACGCTCATTATGCTGGTATGCTTTTTAACGCTTGTTGTTGGAACTCGAATTCTATGACGGAAGGTTAGCGACGGTGCCAATCAATCCCAGGGATGCGACATGCATTTTGCATCACGTGGCGTCGGGGCACTTCGAATGATGCTTTCCTTTCCTTGGTTCACCGAAGCTTCTAGAACTAATACACTATTAGTACGCCGACTCCCTACTCTCGTCGGTCGTTCTACAGACACCTAATACGCACTTGAACAATTGCATCTCCTGAATGCAGAATGCACGGCGCACTCTCAAGTATTGATTGGCTCCAACGTCTCACCGTTCATCTTTCACTAACCATTTAGCTTCTTTCAAAATACTTCCCAATTTCCAGGTGTCACCACTGTTTGGTGATCTACGTACGCAAGTCTACATCAAGCTTTTCATTCTGTCGCTTCAAACGATCTGCTTCCTCTACCTCTGCTCAATATCGCCAACGAACGGCTTTGCCGGCGTGCGACCAAAATTATGTAAGTTCTTGAACAGCCTATGGTTCCCTTGTGGATGAGGGAACTCTAAAATTCTTCTGTGGTTTCTTTCTTGCGGGACATTCTCGCCTTAACGTTATATTAAACGGGCGGCAAAACTCGGATGGAACTTTGAAATGAGCGGCGCTTCTCCCCACTTTTACCTCGCCGCTCTTTCAAAAAGTCCATTCTTGAGGGTGGCGAGCTGCAAAGGAGGAGAGCTGCGAAGAGGCGCACTTTTCCGTTCGGGACCTATTGCCGCTACTCGCCCTAAAGGCCTCCGCACACTTTTGCGGAGAGCGGCGGACGGCGAAAACGATGAGCGGCATGACTCATCGAGGGGCTAGGGCGCACACAGTCTCTGCCCGCGCTGCTGGAGCGGCGACGGCAATAATGACTCCCACTGTGAACGGCCGGACGGAAGGCGGGAAGGCGAATAGCAGCAGCAGGTCTCGACTAGAAATACAGTGCCTCGTCGATCCGTGCCTCTGCCACGTGCCGCCGGCAAGACTGACTGATCGGTTTCGCCGCCCGCCGCCAAAATGTGTGGAGGACTCAATCCGTAAAGATAGCCATTGGACCTAACCAGGCGCTGACGTGACAAAGTGCCACAGCCCGCTCACGCCATCCGAGCCGTTGTCATTGGAGCACGTTTTCGTCGCCCAGTGATAGTCGGCAGCTAGGTTCTGCGCTCTTCGAGTGTGTGCGATCAAAGCTGCTCGTGCTAGAACTGCTCCCGTCGCTCAGGGGAAGTCCGTGGCTGGGTTCTGCGCTCTTCGAGCGCAGAAATAGGCTAAGGAAGGGACTCCAGGGTGTGTGCCACCAGAACTGCTCGTGTGGAAACTGCCTTCGTCGCTCACGGGGAGTCCGCGGCTGGATTTCTGCGCTCTTCGAGCGCAGAGACAAGAGAGGGAAGGGGCTCCAGGGTGTGGTGCGTCCAAGCTGTTCGTGCGAGAACTGCTCCCGTCTCCTAGGGCTCTCCTGTAGTGGCGGTGGAAGAGCCGCGATCCGAAACCGATCGCTCAACGACCCTCCTCCGTGTCGACTGACCGTGGTGTCAATAGATATCGAAAACGACCACGTCGATATGACGCGACCGCACGTGGCTTGGCGGAGAAGAGGAGCCGCCACCGAGTGCATCAGCAGAATCTGGTTAGGTCTAAGTAAGACCATCCCTAAAGGCCCCCACACACTTCTGTGGCAACGCCGCTCGCCGCTGTGGTTAAGGATAGTGCAGGGACGCCGCCATCGGGGAGCTCTGCATCCCTGCCCTATGGTTAAGGATAGGGCGGCGGCAATGCCGCAAGAGTGGGACCTTAATTCTACAATTTCATGCCACAGTGCAGAAATAGCTCTGCCGGCGGCAAAGCGGCAGCAATAATGAATTGTTATTGCCGCGGTAGCATTCGAAAATGAAAGTGTGATGACTTGTATCGCTTGCAGCCAGCGACAAGCTCTACGTCCGTGCCATGTGAGGTTTCTTTTGAAGCTCGCAGCCTGTCATAGCCTGTCGTTTTCGGAAATGTAAACAAAGTTCCGCATGAGACCTCAAGAAGAAGAGGGCTAGGTGCGCACAAGGCCGGCGTCCCCAAGTCGCGGCTGACAAAGCTGATGGGAATGGGGTGGACGGCACGGGACACTGTCGTTTATGCTCGTGCGCGCGTCGATCGGTAGCATGCGCGAAGTCCTCTCGGAGGAACACTTCAGAACACACGGATATGCCAGCCCGTGGTCAGCGAAAAGCGGGGCGTACTAGCTCCTTCGCAACAGTCACCGTCGACAGGTTACTGTGAGGGCTGGACTGAACTGCTGGATCAACAATTGTGCTATTGTCACTTAAGTATTGTCAAAATCGAAAGGGTCATTCTGCGGCTTATATGTGTGGCACTCAACCGCCTCTGAACGGAAATTAAGAGAAAATCCAAAGACCATAGTTGAGTTTTCAGGATAGTCTGGCAAGCAGGCCATGTTTCACCGCGACGGTATTGTTCAATCATTTTTTGTTCTACCTTTCTCGAATTAACTGTTTCAGACACCTACTACGAGCTGATTTTTGTGATGTCGTCCATGAGCCTTCTCATGACGTTAGCATGTGTCGCCCTGAGCCGTGTGAAGAGGACGATTGCACCGACACATCGGTTCTACTTGGCAGCAAAGCTAGTGAGTTTGAGTACAAGAAGCTGTACGCTACCCCGAATAGAAGGAGGTTCAGGAATTGCGTTCATCAATTCATTTACCTTGGGTCAGCAGTAAGGAATGTGCATACTTGCCAAGGTTGCACCTCTAAAGTTAGTTTCAATAAAAAATGAAAGCAATAAAGGTGTTGTGAATATCCAACTAGGGTCTACATCTGTCGTGACGTTCGCCACGCTCCATCACGACGCTTCAAGGGCGCACACGCTGGGACGCACCCTGGTCCCGAGGGCATACGGTCGCGCGCACGCGCCGCGACGCACTGTAAACGCCTGCCCGCCCGCACCCGGTAGTCTTCGGCTTCGTCGTCGCGCCGAGCGGTCGGCCCGCTTTCCGCTCCGGTACTTCATCGTCAGCGTAGGCTTGCGCTTGGGGCTGACCCGTAGGTAACGTGGCGGTGCTCAGCCTTAACTCGCAGGCAATTGTGTTCCTATACTGATGTGCATTGTATTTGTGTGGGTTGCCATGAAATCTGATGTCTGATGCGCGTTGTCATGTGACTGGAGAGTGGGAAAAGGTTTCTTCTGAGCGCAGTGGTAAATACTGCAGAAGGTCGGTTGGTTCAATTGTATCACGTGAGTGATGCGAAGATGGACGAGAGTCGCCAGGGTCAGCGCAGGTGCAGTCCCGGGAAAGATTCTAAATAACATCCGCATTGGTATGAGGTGTGCTAAGTCGGGACAACAAGGGCCTACCGCAAACGGTAATATAAGAGCTAGCGCGCATGGGTAAGTCTTCGACTCAGGTCGTGCCTCACACGTGGCCTCGGGAGGGCCGCATGAGTTCTACCACCGATGCAGCGGACTCACCCGGGGCGACAACATCTATGAATAAATGGTAATATAATCTGGAGCAAATAGCAATGAATGATAAGAACTATCATGCTTAAATGAACAATCGAGGTTACTTAGTAGACAAAAGGCCAACTACGTCTGGTTTTGAAGGGGCAATATCCAAATGCATCACCTTAGGGTACCGCAAGTAGGTAATTGAGACTACGCTAAAGTAGTCCACTCTAGGCTTAGGCTTCTTTCAAGACCAGAGGAAGTTGAGCCCACTGGCTACTATCAGAGATACTTGTAGCTCCGCCTCTGCACTATTGTCTATTCAACCTGCTGTGATGTGATACTCGTGCTGTGCTTAGCAGGCAACCGACGTAATAAAACTATTATTACAAGCCTTCCCCGCCGATGCACCAATTTGGTTGACACCAATGGATCATGTATATAGAAATATATGGGCAGATTATATAGACAATAGTGCAGATGCCAGCTATGCTATCTCCGACAGCAGCCAAAAGGCCAACTACCTCTGGTCTTAAAGGGCGCACCGCGTCTAGAGTGGACTACTTCAGCGTAATCTCTACTATCTACTTGTGGCACCCTAGGTCATACGTGTAGATGTTACTTAATGATAACAAACCTAGAGTGTTCATCTAAACATGCTGTCTTATCATTCATTCCTATTTGCTCCATATTATATTACTATACATTCATAGATGAAGACCCTAGTTGGGTACTCACAGTAAAAGAGTAGCCGTTCATCCCTTTTTAGATGCTCTGTACACTTTATTTGAGGCACGGGTGAGGCAATCTGAATACGTATTTGGTCTACATAATGACTCCTAATGATGGACAGCCATCTTCGTTTAGGTGAACCGCGTGGTATGCTGCATTGAGCCAGATCAAGCGACCTCGTATCAGCGATACCTTGAGGATGCGGACAATCAGAGGACATCAAACGAGGTGACAAATTGCTTACAGCCTAGCTGCATGTATATTATACATATGAACACAGTTGCTTTAGCCAGACGCCACCATGGAATGGCGACATGTCTACCTGGCAGTGAACAACACGGTCTCCGGGATGTTCTTCTCCTTATTCCTTATCATCGTCTTGATATACTGGTTTTGAACTACGCTCCAACTTATTTATTTATATGTTGAAACAGAGCAGAATAGAGTGGTGTAGAGGATCTGGAACGCCTATACAGCATGGAGCTCTCAAGTCACGATCTCTAAAAAGTTGCAGCTAACCTATGCTCAACTTTGCTCCAAACCTGCTCAAGAATGAGCTTCTGTGGAAATGTTCTTAACAAACTGGTGGCTGTACATCCTCGTGTGAGCTAAGCACCGAAGGTTGACGACGATTAGACGAGACCATAGTGTATATATATATATATATATATATATATATATATATATATATATATATATATATATTCTGTTCTATTAGACGAGACCACAGTGTATTACAGATATACTCTGTTCTATGTTTATCTATAAGTGCATCCACCTTTGTGGTAGAGGAGCTGAGAGTTTCCCAGAATTTCCCACCAACACGACTGACTCTTGGTGTAGTTTGATTGATTGATGTCGTGGGTGTGATGAGCACATGTCGGGAGGTGTCAGAAATCGATAAATCTGTCGACATTGCTCGATAATCGATTAACTTCCGTTACCTCGAGCAAAGTCCGAGTCGATAAGCAGTTGCGTCATCAGGTCTTATCAGTATCAGTTGGTTATAAAAAATCTCAGTTTTGACTAGAGTAGATACCTTATGGAGATTTGGTCACCGAGGCCATGCGAAGTAAGATGGAATTGCTCTAAAGTGAAAAAATCAATTGCGAATAAAACGGGTCAGTTTGGAAACGTTTCTTGGAGGGCTTGTTTAAGATGTGTAAGAATGAAGGCAATCGTCTGTTCCCTATAATAATGCGTGCAGTTTGTCGATGCGTTATGTTAGAGATTGCTAGCTCAGTTTTCGGTTTGTGTGTACTAAGCGTTATCGTCGAAAGTTGTTCAGCTGTTGCCTATTTCTAGAGTATTATAGTCATTGTTCATGATTGCTTCAGAATAATTTTTATAGCTTGTATAAAGTGATAACCCAATAAATGCTCTTATCATCATTTTGGCTCACTTTCTCCCATTAATGTCATCTGGTTTGGTTATTGTGAGTGGTGAGGAAATGATTAAAATTTTATAGTCTCGATTCCGAGAGTGTGCTTCAGCCTTTGTGCATACTAAAGCCCAAAGAAGGGTTTGATTTCCCAAGTTTGAGGTTTAGCGGGCGTGGAACGGTTCGAAGTGGTTCTTTCGGCTATTCCTGCCCCGGATTTGAGAACGTCGAACGGTTCCAAGTGGTCTCTGTGCCCATTCTACTTCGGTTTTGAGGACATCGAACGGTTCAGAGACATCGACGCTTGGGATACAACCCTGTCGCTGCTTTATAATGTTGTTCCAGTCATCTGGAAATGCGCAATAAAGATAAAGGAAAAGAATTTTTGCCAACAGCATCTAGCACCTGGTTTGATTGTACTTTAGTTTAAGAGCAGGCAGCTTCCCAGCTGTGGCTCGAATCCCTTCACAATACGAGTGTCGTGTGAAATAGGATCAGAGTTGTAGTTCAATGTCGCTACGAAAGATTTTTCTTAATAATTCGGTCAAACAAAGCTCCCAGCCGTCGCTGCCTCTGCAACACAAGCGATTCGCTCTATTTTACAGAATTGTCGTACAAGTGATGTTTGCAGGTTAAGAGATGAGTTACAACCCTAATTATACTTCCATCGCATGCACGATGCCATGTATAGAGGCCTAATTGATTGATCGCGTCGCTCAGCGTCAAAGCCACCCGGCCGGATAGAATCGCGTAAACCTGCGACCAAGCGCGCCGCTCATCGTCAAATCGCGTCGCTCTCAAAATTGGCAGGATGCGATCGCGAGAGTGGATTGGGGCACGGTTTTGCTGCTCCAGTTGCCCTTTGCGGTGGACCCGGAAATGTGCGCACAATTACGTATGTGCAAGTACGCTATTGTTAGTAATCGCGTGGCTGCATCGGCGGCTGTTCTGAGTGCTCATCTTCGACCAAAACGGCGCGACGCGATGGGACGCATCATTCCGTTCAAATCGCGTCACCTGACGATGGGAGTATACGGGGCCTTAGCCTTTAACGCTTCGTAGAAGAATCAGCAAACCACGGGCCAGATTCATAAAGCGACGGTAGCGGGAAGGTAAGCGGAATTTTGCCGCTATGGCATCTGGCACACCTCCGAGTCGCTCCAGCGACTCCAGTGCTGCGCGGGTAACACCGCAGTTCGTAGCTATCGCAGCGACCAGTAGCTGGAGCGACTCGGAGGTATGCCATATGGATATCGCTCCATTTCTTCCCAGCCTCCCGGCACGCGGTTGGTTTTCATGTTCATATTCGTTTCATGAATAGCGATTTCCAGCTCCTGACGAGGTCGCTTCCCGTAGGAAGCTAGGAATATTCCCAGGAACGTTCATGAATACGGCTACGGATCTCACTATGATGTTCAGTATTGTAGCATGTGTAATCCGAAAAAATTGATCCTGTGATTTTCTTCGAAGTTCCGCATATAGTGCATGTGCGCTTATGGTTGCTTTTTCCGCATTGTCCGTTTTTTCTATAAAAAGTTGCGATGATATAAACTTTTACGATGAGATTTAGATTCCACAGTTAAAAGCTCGATGGCATGTTTGGCCAGTTAGTTAAAGTTTCATTTTGAGAGTGATCAGTGCAGTGCGTAGAGCATTAGTTATTCTATTGTAAACATTAGTTAATGGCATTTTTTGCATTGTATTGTAAACATTAGTTATTGGCATTTTTTCTAACTACAATTGTCTGAGACGCCTGGCCCTTGTCGGAACTGTCCTTGTCAGAAGTCTGCTTCTCTAGATCATCAGTAATTTTCTTGATGTCTTCCTAAAATTTGAATGTGAGAAAACGGCAAGGAGATTTTTACAAAAGAAAGTGAGTACGACAATCTTCACAAAGTGGAAAGAATATACACTATAAGGGAGAGAATGTAGCACAGTAATGATTGACAATGTAGAATTGATGATGAAAATTATGCTGCTTACCGACAGTTGGTTGAATTTGAAGAGATTGATTGGTTGTCCAAGGTTAAGGTTGTCGTCAACTTCAAAATCTACTCCTCTTATGAATTGGCTGAAGGAGGCGAATAGTGGCTCGCATGGATGTCCACGAGCGGAAGGTTCATGGGCGCGTAGAACCGCACGATCTCGGTCCTGCTTTCTGAAATCGTGCGCTCGAATGCCTTCAAAGTTGAACAGGGTTTTTTGGTGCTTTCTGGGACTGTGAGCGCACAAGGCCTCCGGAGAGTCACGCTCCCACTCAAAGGAGAATGGATCCGCGCACCGTGAACGAGTGCACGGAAGGCAAGGAAGCAAAAAGGAAAGGAAGGAAATGAGCTTCGGAACTGACGAGGAGCGCGTCTAATCTTAGTCTACCTCGTGGCGCTATAGGGTTAAAGGTGGAGAACTCATTCCTATGCGGGTTTCTTCGATGTACAGTTCACGAGAAGGAGGGAGCAAACTACGCTTTATTTACCACGATCCTCCCAGCTCTACTATTCTAGTGGAATTTGAATCTCTAGTAAGAAAAGGGTGTAACAAAGAGTAAGAAAAGCCGCCGCTACAACAGTGCACCCCTCCGCTAACACGCAGTGCGACGACCAGGTGAAGGAAAACACAACATATTGTCCTACCATCTTCCTCTGATAAATCCAACCGACGAGTGAGCACCCCCCCCCCCCCCCCCGGAGCTTTCATGGCGCTGGAAACTCTGCTAACGCCCCCTGCGCAGAAATCCGCGGAGCGCAATACGGGAATAAGGGTACCGTAGGGTAGGGTCATGAGCCTGAAGCTCATAATGTTTCATCTATAGCACCGCCTCCTTTTGGCCGCTCCTAAGCGCAGGCCGATCACGCTGGAAGGCTTGCGCCGAGAGGCTCTCGCTGGGAGGCTCGAGCTGGACGGCTCGAGCTCAAAAGCTCTCGCTGGGACGCTCTCGCTCGGGCGGTCTGGCTCGTTCTCTCGGCGACGACGAAGGGTCGGAATCCTTTCAGCATGACAGCAGCTTCGCGGCAGAGCAGAGTGACGGCGCATCTCTCGACGATCGCCCCTTTGCTCGCCCTTCCTCTAGGGCACAGCGAAGCAGTCTTGTCGGCGGACTCGCTCGCGAGCTATCTCAAGCCTCAATACAATCCCAAATCAAACCAGAAGGGTCAAGGGTCAAATTCAATTAAGCTACAAAGTTCTCCTCTCCAGCCATCGGTAAATGGTGTTCAAAATATACAGTGAAATAATAGCATTTCTTGTAACATTAGAAAATAAAACTGTATAATAAATCGGTGTTATGTCTTGTAACGGTAAAAGAACCACCAGTCTTTCAATTTGGGAGTGATGCTCAAAAACAGGTACAGTAACCTTCATCGATCCATTTAGGATGTACAAAAGCGCATCCTGGGTGGATCGGAAATAGGAAACCAGGAGACAGAAGACGTAGAATGAATAAAACAAGAATAATGGAAAAAATCACCCAGCAGGCTCTGCAGCAGTCTTGGCATTGCATTTAAGGGGCTTACCCGCCCGATCGACCGGGGCTCCCGCCACACATTGTATCGTATCGGTAGGGTAGCCTCGCGACAACTACAATCGCACGCGAATCCTGTTCGCATTGGCCAGGCCTACTGCGAATTCGCGCGGAGGAATTATCGCGAATCTACTGTACATTTAGGCAATTATGGCCAATTCTATGTTTTCATTTTACAGCTTTTTATTTCTTTCAAATGAAATAATGAAACTAGCAAGGGAGGGAAGGGGAATGTAGCTAGGGAGGAGGATGGGCGAGCGACTGTTTATGAAGAGAACATTACTTTGCTGCATCCCCTCCCTATTCCCGTACTGCGCCACCCGTGGCCGACCGCTACAAAGCGCAATATGCGTGCGTCATCACCGCACAAATCCGTGGCGGCGACGTGGAGGGTATATCAAAGGCCTCACGAATGCCAAATATAACGCCATCTCGCCCAGTAACGACTGTGCGAGATTAACTGGTTACCAGGAGTGAAGTGCTAAAGCTCAAGTTTTTCTACTAGTTACTTACCTCTCCTTTTTTCCTGCCGGCATGTAAGAAAAACAAGTACAAAATGAGAAACACAGCTCCTCTATCTATCACGATCATGCATGATTGTGTCAAGGCCCAGGACTATGATTACTTAACCGGCTTTCACACTGCCGTTGCTGCTGTTGCGCAACCGACGCCGCAATGATGAAGCATACCGCAGAGACGCAGAGGAGCAACAACAGTAACGAGTGGAGCTTTCTCACTGCTGTTGCCTCAACCCCGCATCAGCAACAAGGAATGATCGTCATCTTTTATTTTTGCTGATGCTCGTCAACGGGGGCATATCACAGGTCTTATCTCGTTATCTCATCTCATCGCGTTGCGGCTGCAACAAGCATTGAGCTCCGCCCCCTATTCGTTACTCGATGCTGCAACAGCAGCAACGACAGTTTGGAAACCGCTTTACTTTTCACCACCGTCTGAAGAAAAGACGGAATGGATGGATGATGTACGAGTTCACCTGAAAACTTCATTTGAAGCGCATTTGCTGTATCGCAATACCCAATAACTGAGCGCGTATCACGTATCAAGTTCAGGCCTAGTTGAAGTTCACAATCAGACCGTCAGAGACTTGCGCAAGTTGTTCAACCATCATAGACAACGGTTAAAGAACGGATTCAATTGTCCATTCGTCTGGTAATCCCAAAGTCTTACAAAAGTAGGGGTCTTAGCCATAGCAGCGTTCTTAACCATGCAGTAGAAACTTCATTTAAGGAAATAAAAGACGTCAGTATTCACCGTCGAGATCTGCATTGTAAAGCCGAGCATTTGAAAACAGTTTTGAAAGTGTAGCAAAAATACCGAACTGTGCTTACTCTGCCATAGCGCAAAGGCCTCCGCACACTTTGCGGCAACGCGGCAGGCTTAGTTTTAAGCATAAGGTAGAGCCGAAGCGGATCCCTGCTTGCTGGGTCCACCTTTCCGCTGATGTGACTCTGTGCAGCAAAAGCGACAGCGACAATAATGACTCAGTGCATTTTCTCTTCTCGCTGCTGCTTTGCTTTGCAGCCTGCAGAACTCTGTCTGTCTCTACTTGAAAACAACTCACTGACGACCCCGCAGGAAATCGCGTGTCTGGCGCTTATCAGAAATGACGGGAGCGCGATAACGGAATAACTAAATATCACATTTTTCGTGGAAATTTAAGCCACATATTGGAGAAGGCCAGAAAAAGTTCGAAAGCAGAACGTAGAAGATGTATTTGCTGATATAAGAAAGTCTGCAAAGAAAAAGGGTGCACGTTCGCCACGAATCATGCATTGAGGTGACCACACGATGCAGCAAGTGTTTGGAATATTTTTGTCTAGACTGTTTGCAAAAATTTCACAAGAAATGTGAGTAGTTCTTTTGTGCATGACCATTTTTGCAAGATGTGAGTAGCTGTTTGTAAATAGCGTCGATTTTTGAAACGCATGAATCTTTCGTTAGAAGTAAAGGACTTTCGGAGCACTGTGCAGGTAGATTGGTAGAATCCCACATATCTAATAAATGCTCGTAAATTGTGAAAAATCGAGAAATGGGCCGCAGCGAACAGTTCTTTAACCGCGCGGTCAGACGCGACCGAAGAACAGCGCTCGTGCGGTCGTGAGTGGGTTAGGGCCTGTTCATTCTTCGTGACAAGAGCGACTCGTCGCCCGTGCAGAACACGAAAATCGATTAAAGCCGAGCGCGCGCCGCCGAAAAGTGTTCACACTCGAGCGCCGGCGCTGTCGCTTCACTCGCTCTTGTCGCTCTAGTCGCTCCAGTCGCTGCTGAGCTCTTGCCGTTGCTGCCGCGAAGTGTTAACAGGCCCTTAATCTTGAACGATACTGATCAGCTAATTGATACGTGAGCCTTTCTGTTCAAAGCTTTGTGGTTTTCGTTTTTTGAAGTCGTTGCCATACTTCAATAATGATGTCCTATTTGCTATAATTTATTCCCCTACGACTTGGTTTCTCTTTCATCTTATAAATCTGCCACCTCTTTCTATTTCAGAATGTGGAAACCCGAGAACAAAGGCTGTTCTCGTCGAGATCCTTGGCGAAAATGGTTCAGCAAAGCTTTTCCATTTGCAGCGAATATAAATACTTTTACAACTAGAGAACTGTATCACAACAGCGTACTGCTATTTTTCGATAAAGAAATAGAGAGGTGATCTACGGCCGTTCGAAGTCGAAGGAATGCTTCAGTGATGACGATAGGGTCGCACGAGTCTCATTGGAGCGCTGGTGTAGGTCCGAGTAGAAATATATTGCCACGTCTTTACAGCTGGCATAGGTGCGTTCGTTTTCAGCGGGAGATCATCGTCGAACGGCTTTGGCTTGTTCAGAGACAGCTCCTTTTTCATCATGATCAGGATCGGAAGGAGCGGGATTTGTGGATGCAGAGTCCAGTCGGTGTTCGTAATTGCCAGCTGGGAGCAATTTACCAGCGCGATTTCGCAGGACATCTGCTAGAGAAGGTCCTTGTCGCACGAAATCGTCTTTCATGCAGGCCTTGGCACCATTGTATGTATGTATGTATGTATGTATGTATGTATTTATGTATGTATGTATGTATGTATGTATGTATGTATGTATGTATGTATGTATGTATGTATGTATGTATGTATGTATGTATGTATGTATGTATGTATGTATGTATGTATGTATGTATGTATGTATGTATGTATGGCTTAATCTACAGCATTTGTTTCGTTTATTATTTTTGGCGCACAGTATGTGCAATAAAATGAAATAAAACCTTCACGATTCCTCAGTAGTCCTGCGTTGGCGATGGACTGGGGCGCTAAAGCTGTGGATAAATCGGTAGCCTTATTATGCTGTTCTAGATATTCTAACGTGCATTCAAATAGGTCTTAAAGATCAACGACAGCAGCCGGAGCTAAAAGTTAAGGACCGACACCTGTTGTTTGACTTCGTACTCGACGAGGCCTTATAAAATGTGCTTGAGGAAGCTTCGAGAGTGTACTGTGACGTCACCACACAAGATCAATACTGCGGGAGCTTTAACAAATTTATCAGGCAGTAGCGCAGTAGCGCAAAGTTTTGCAGGACTTTCCGATCAACCTAATACCTTACTCCGTTTTGTATCTCGCAAGCAATATACGCAAAAGCTAACGTGGTTTGCAGCATGGTGCACTACCTACATGCAACTAGGCCCGTTTTCCCAATCTATCCGTAAGGCGGAATATACTTCACGTTGGATTGCCGTAGGAGCCCGTATGCCGTTGAAGCGTGCTGCCAGGTGGTTTGAAGCTGTATGGCCAAGAGCTGATGACGAGTACGCATAGCTTTCGTGCATATTTACACGTCCTCCGTAAGTTACATGCAAGCCTAGTAACCGCTCGTCTCTAGCAAGTAACTTATGCGCTTCTGGGTAACTTACTTCCAAGCCTACTCTGGTTACATGCGACCTTAAAGCTTGTAAGTAACCTGCGTAGCCTATCTGAAAGGCGAAGGTAAGTTAAAAAAGGCCTCTGAGTCTGCTCTTGTACTTGCACGCTAGATGCTCGTAACTTGCACCTCTATGCCCTATAGGCACCTCGCGCAATGCTAGAATGGTGAGTTGCAGGTTACTTAACCGCGGGAAATACAAATAACTTGTTCTCAACGTATAGAGGCACAAGTAAGTTAATTCACAGCCTTAAGCCGCAAGTATCTATCTTGTCTAAAGTTTCCGAGATGGGGACCAATTGCTTACGTGGATCCTTTCGTGTCCTGCGCACGCTACGTGCAAGCCTAGCAACTGAAAATTAACTTACGCACTTTTACGTACTTCACGCACAAGCCTACTTTGCTTACACGCGTCTTTAGAGCTTGTAAGTAACTCACACAGATCATCTAAAAGGCGCAGGTTACTGATTTCCGAGATTTGGGGCCTAAGTAAGTTAAATTGGAGCTCTTAAAGCCCAAGTAACTTGTCCAGAAATTTCTGAGTGGTAGAACTATCGTCTCCTCGGTTGTGCTCCATCGCTTGCAGATATCACCGGGAGATATTTGCTACGATAGGGAGGAGGAGCGCGCAGGTCCGAATTCAATCATTTTGTTAATGATTTTATTTGTTACAATTGGAACGGATGTCTGGCCGGCCGACGCTTTCCTTGGGATGCGACATAAACAAGGCGAGCACACATCAGCGCTTAGTCATTGTTTCATCATACCGTTTCTTGTCATTTTACTTTTCTCACCATATTTAAGCCTCAACGCAATAAGATTAAGATCATGTATCTTTGCAAGGATTCTATTCTTCACCTATGCTTGATTCTTGTCGCCCTATTATGTGATATAGGCATTACTTTATAGAAACGATGCGAATTTATACAACTAAGCGCTTCTTAAAGCAGCTTAGAAGAAATTGTGGCTAAAGAAAAACGTAGAAGCACATACACATGCTTGGTAGGATAGTCGTAGGCAAATTACGTGTATGAACCTAATAAGGACAAAAAACTGTAACAGTCTACTTTTTGAAAGTCGTTATGAAGAAGATTTTCCAGCAGACTATCGGTGTCTGCACTTGGGCATAATCCGGGTTGTTGACCATTTGACCGCTGCCAACAATGTTTTGGGGGTATACAATACCGCTCGTGCCGAGCAGAACAGAACGGTGTTATTCGGAGTGTCGAAAACCCAAATATGGGCGAGTAAGAGTGCAAGAAACTTCAACCGCCAAGTCCGCCCCTAAAACCCTAAAACGGCAATCGAGGCTAAGGCAGTTTAGGCAGCTGAGAAGTTCTGAGCCCGTCACCGTAAAATACCTTGAGTGCTCTGTTAGGATACACATTTTGAGGCCGTTAGCTCGCTGCGTCTTCTCGCAGTGGTCCACCGAAATAGGAAAAAATGCTTCACACAAGCCTCACCTGCATTTTCGCACTCCTATAACATTTCCTCCTCCTAAGCTAAACCATTCTACTTTCGCGTAATAAAAGAGTGTTCGACTGCCTGCAAGGTCCCCAAATTGCATCCGAAACGATTCCAATTTTACAGAGCGCTCCGAACACGCCCGCGCGTGCAATTTAGCGCAACAACTGCAGATATTCTCCGCGCTGTTACTTGCCCAGACTACAGTTTTTCCCACTCTAAAAGACAAGATTCAATTCAGCATGAAAAGCTCTATCGTATCAAGCATGGCCCAACTCGAAGACATCGATTTTTCGATGACGTCATCGTCCTTCCCTTTCCTCGATGGGATATTGTCCTTTCCTCGATGGGATATTGTCAAAAAATCGATATTTCCAAAATCGATCGAAATTGATACCATTCGATAGCGCTTTTCAAGCTGAACAGAACGGTGTCATTGCGAGTGTCGAAGACTCAAATCTGGGCGAGTAGGAGCGCAAGAAACTCTAACCGTTTGCTTTCGCCGCCCTAAAACGGCAATCGAGGCTAAGGCAGTTTAGGCAGCTGAAGAGCTATGAGCACGTCATCGTAAAGTACCTTAAGCGCTTTGTTTGCATACGCATTTTAAGGCCGTTAGCTCGCCGCGTCGTCTCGCAGTGGCCCACGGAAATCGGAAAAAATGCTTCACACAAGCCTCACCTGCATTTTCGCACCCCTATAACATTGCCCCGTCCTAAGCTAAACCATTCTGCATTGGCGTGTTAACAGACCGCTTGACTGCCTACAAAGCCTAAAAGCTGCAGCCTGAAAGGTTTCAACTTGACAGAGCTATTGCTCCCTGAACACGCCCGCGCGTGCAATTTGCAAGCAGTCGTCTCCCTCGATTGAAAGGTTTGAATCTGTATGCATTGTTCACGGTGCACTCCAAAGGCTAGCTGGACAGCCTTAGAGCAACTCATGACTAGGGCGGCTGCAAGTTTCTGATAAAACTTCCCAAACGCTCAGTCTACAAGCTGTCCTCCCTTCGATTGAAAGGTTCGATTCTGTATGCATTGTTCACGGTACACTCCAAAGGCTAGCTGGACAGCCTTAGAGCAACTCATGACTAGGGCGGCTGCAAATTTCTGACAAAACTCCCCAAATGCTCAGTCTACAAGCGGTCCCCCCCCCCCCCGATTGAAAGGTTCGATTCTGTATGCATTGTACACGGCGCACGCCAAAGTTTTTCGCTGGACGGATTGGAGCTAATCCTGAGTGGGATGACTGGAAATTTTTGATAAAGTTCTCCAAACGGTTCGAAATAGTCTTGAGGATTTCGCATTTCCCAGTAAGAGAGGATAGAAGCGCAGTGGACATGCGCTCGCCCACTCGATTGATAGGTTCGATTCTGTGTGCCATGTGCACGGCGCACTCCCGGGGCATTTCTGGCATGACAGAGCACTGGCAACGTACGTCATGCTTGAGATACTCCGAAAGCACGCATGTCCTTAGAAATAAGCTGCTCTAATCGCAAAAGCCCGCTCCAGTCAATTTTGGACCACCCACGGCGAAAGCATGGGTGTTCCGGTAAAGCTGTATACATGTTTGTATAGATCTCAAAGAGGCGAATCGAATGGTGTCTTTTTTTTTTTCAAAAAACCTAAAACTGAAGGAGTTATGAGCATGCGACGCTTTGCGACGCTATTTTTTCGCCCACTTTTGACCGTGCGGCGCGAGCGGTATTGTAAGTGGTTTGACCGTCATCGTTGTTTCTTAATCCTTCCTAACAAAATTATTTCCTGCGTACTTTAAATAAGTGAAAATGTTAAGGGATTAAGGGTAAAGGACGGCGTTACTCAATCCCTTCTCGGGTGCGCCACGCATTCTACTACAAGATGCCGTGGAGGCCATTTGAATGCGTATTTTGCCGTATAAGGACTTGCGGTGGCCAGCCGATGAACAACTCAGCGCTCAATCCTTCCCAGACAAGTCTGGTACCAATTCACCGACCCCGGAAAGATGGAAGGCTTGGTTGGAGTGGGCGGGAAATCCGAACCAGGAACCTGGTATCGGGTGCACGCGACAGCCGGCGCCTCCTCCGACTGCGCTACACACACCCAATAATAGGGCAGATTAGTAGTAAAGACACTGGTTCGCTGTGCACCAAGCATATGATGACCGATAACGAAAAAAAGGTGGAAGTAGGTTAGATTAGACTAGTCTTGTATTACTATCATCACCGAAAGCTTACCAGCGGTTGTCTTTCAGGTAGTTTCAAAATCACCCTAGCCACATTCTTGCACAGCTGTCCTATGTATGTGCTATTTATTAGGTTGTTCGGAAAGTTCTCAGCGTTTTGAGTGCTTCAGCTTGAACACCTTTAGTCGAAATGAGCACCATTCGAATCAACACACTTTGCCAACGGGCCACCTGTCGATTTATTCCATCAATGAAGAAATTAGGTGGTCGAGATTCGACAGAATCCACGAAAGCAGTTTGGGGTTGGTCCTGATTGGTCAAGGTTTTATTTATTTCAAGGCATAGAACATAGTCTAGCGTAAGCGAACAAAGCAATACAAAGAGAGCAAACGAGCAAACTTCTGTCTAAAAATAGGAATAGTAATGACAATTACGCAACCGTCAACAGAGAAATCACTATATCATAATCCTGGAGTTCAACCAGCAATAGGATGTTTACAGGCTTGCACAGACAGCTCCTCCAGATCGTCATACTTCCCAATCAACAAACTGAATTCCTTGAGAATCCTGTAGGTCAAAAAGTCAGATCATATTCGTGATTTAGCAATCGGAACTCGAGACGAAGCTTAAGCTTTCCTCTAACGGCCCTCGTCAGCACACCTCCAAAAAAGATAACTGGGTCGATGGACAACTTAGCAGAAAGTATTTTGTACATTATGACCAGGTCTGAGATTTTCCTCCTATTTTCCAGTGAAGGAAGACGAAAGCGAACAAAACGTTTCTAACCACGCGGTATCAGACTATAGTCCACCGAGAAACACCTCATCATAAGCTTTCTAATGAATTTGTTTTGTACGCTCTGAAAGGGCGATGTCCGTCTTTTTCGTCGGATTGAACACGGCTATTCCAGATTCCACAACTGGACGAACGTAGGTTTTGTAAGCTCTTAAGTAGACCTCTGGTCGATTTGATTTCAGAACTTTGAAAAGATTGTGAATCGACAGTTAGTTTTGTTCACCAAGAGCCTGCAATGACTGGAGAAGGACAGGCTACTCGTGATAAGGAAACCTAAATCACGAGCTTCTTGGACTTCCTTTAAAGCTTTCTCATCGATCCTATATGACGTCACCGTAGTATGGCTTCTAGACTCAATCGTCAGAAAGTGAGTCTTCTCAGAGGCGATTGGCAGTTCCCATTTTACTGCCCAACAACTGATGAAATCAATTGCTGACAGAAGGCAGTTTGAATCTCCGGCGTGCTCAATTTTCTTGTAAATTTTGGCATCATCGGCGAACATTTTGCACGTAACCCCTAAATTATTAACGTAGCGTGGGAGTTCATAGGTATACGACAGGAATAAGATCGGAGACAACACACCTCCTTGAGGTACACCGCTGAATGCAGTAAAGACCTCAGAGTATCGACCCCTCACCTTTATCTGATGCGTTCTTCCTGATAAAAAAGCGAGAAAGTTCTGAAGGTGTTCGAAAAGGTGGTAGTCGGTTGATGAGAGGTTAGGAATATATGGCGGGTGAGGCAGAACTTCAACCCTTAATTCGTTCAATTTTCGAAAAGTGATTTGTGAAACGTGTCGGCGGGCGGTATCGTGCAAAGGAACCGGCCTCTTCTCTTGACCAATGGTGGCCGAAGTTGACGCAGTTCTCGGTGCTTTTGCGTCTGCATTACAATAGGACTCTGTTGTGATCGTTTGGCCTGGAGCCAAAAAGTTGTACTGGATCACACCAGCCGCCGACCACCACACAGTGACCATTACCTTTTTTGGTGGAAGTTCGCCTTTGGAAGAGGTTCGTCGGCGTCCCTAGGAGATTCGTCGGCGTCCAACAACTGTCCTGGACGTTTCCTTTTACCGTACAGAATCCACTTTACATCACAATCGTTGATTCGATCCAAAAACGGGTCAGTTTTGTTGCGCAAAAGTGGAGAAGAACAAATCGCGAAACGTGACAATTTTTGCCGCTCACTCGACTCGTGGGGCACCCACTTTTCGAGCTTTTTCACCTTCCCAAGGGCGTTTCAAAGCAGCCGAAACAGCAGTTCCACTAACTTCTAGCTCTTCCATGGTCCCGCGAACTGTTCGGGATGGTTCAGTCTCCACGAATTTTCTCAACTCGAGTAATAATCAAGGACGAATGAAAAATAGCAAAACAAAACGATAAGAACTTCCCGGGCAACCTAAATCTGCCTATCACCGTCAGTGGCGAAGAAACGATTTTCTTAAAGAATTTGTGTTGTTTATAGTTTGCCATGTTTTCAGCATATTCTGGCATTTATTGATCATCTATCTTCATGTACGCACTCCGGCCTATCATCGAAATCTACGAATAATTTTATACGCATACGCAAGCCCGTACTACCTCTATGCAACTGCTAGACTAGTACAGGGAGCACTGGTATTCTCGTCCAGCGCTGAAGACTGTACGTTTATGTTTATGTTTATTTTGTGACATAGAACTAGATCAATACGAATAGACAAGCAGTATTGCGGAAGGACCGTGGTGTTGTGACCTAATACAGTTTATTGTTATCGATTAGTTTATTGATTAGTTTGTCACACAAATTTGTACTGTTGCTGGCTTTGCGGAGCCATGTTGTGGTATGCTCTGTAAACATAGCTCGTCGAGAATTGCGCTTATCACTTTTCGCAATCTTTCCATATAAAAGCGCCAAGCGCATTCCTCCTCACAGCTTTTTCCTCCCTCTTGAGCCGCCCCGCTGCGCTTCTTTTGCTTCTCTGCGGGGCGTGGTTGTTCTGCTTTATAGTTAATTTAAATAAGCCGTTTAAAGTGGTTCAATTACCCAAGTTTGAGGTAAAGCACTCAAGTGTTTGTGTTCGTGTTCCGTGGCAAGACTACACGTGAACCACTGAGAAAAGCAGCGAACATTGGTAAAGTCGCACAATCAAACAAGAACTGGGTGTAGTCGATCTCCGTGACTAGAGTCCGTCAAACTTAAGTAAAATTTTCTGTGCATATCCCTAACCTGAGGCACAGAGTAAATTTTTGAAAAGTTATTTTCGAGCCTTTTGCAAGCTTTAGTATGCTTTTGCTTCAAGTTTTTCCATTACATGATGCTCTCCTTCTTCAGTCATACTACAGTAGCAACGCAGCCGAAATGGAGGCACCCCCTCCCCTCCAACCTCACATATTCCTCTTCTTCTCCTAAGGGTCAGCATATTTCTACCCTTATGTGGAGAATTCGTTGGTAATTCTGTTGTTTTTAAATTACAGTCATTATGTAGTGTATGGTCGGTGCCGATGTCCGTTCTTACACATGGTGCCACTGGAAACTACTCGCTCTGCGAGTTAAGCCGAACACGGACACTCGATTGCAGGCGACAGGCCCTTGTGACAGGCCGGCCTACGAAGACCCATGTCACATCACATGGTGTATGACAGCTCAAGTGTTTCGAGATAGTGCTACGGCGTCCGCGGGAGCCGACGCGCACTCGCAGAGCCCGGCGAGTGTGAGAAGTATGCGAGGGTCCCTGATGCGAGGACGGCATCGGGGGGCAACTGAGCCAGTCCGAAAGTCCCGTAACGTAAGCAGGACCCGCGTGGCAACGCTGAATGTGGGTACGTTGACGGGCCGCTCGTGCGAGTTGGTTGAAGCACTGGAGCGTAGAAGAGTTGATTTCTGTGCGGTGCAGGAGACGAGGTGGTCCTGCCGCAAGTCAAGGGACATAGGACGAGGCTTCAAGGCCGTTCTATGTGGAAGTCCCAGGACCACCAGTGGTGTCGGAATAATCCTCTCCGAACGATTTCGTGACTCGATTGTAAGCGTCTAGCGCTTTGACGATCGATTGATGAAGATCGTTGTCGCCGCTAAGGAGCGACTCTATCACTTCTTCTCTGCGTATGCTCCGCAGACTAGCTGCTCGGATCAAGCCAAGGAAGAGTTTTGGAGCCTGCTTGATGAGAAGACAGCAGTGGTACCGTCGAAAGATGTCATCATAGTCGCTGGTGACCTTAATGGGCACGTAGGTGCTACGAAGGACGGGTACGGCTGTCATGGTGGGTTCGGATACGGATCACGTAACGCTGATGGTGAGCGCATTCTTGATTACGCGGAATCGCATAACCTCACCATAGTGAACACCGTCTTCCGAAAACGCGACTCGCACCTTATCTCATACTACAGTGGGAGCACCAAGACTCAGATAGACTTTGTCCTTGTGAGAGATCGCGACCGGAGTCTTGGCACAGACGCGAAGATCGTGCCGTATGAGACGGTCGCCCCACAGCATCGACCGCTAATCTGCACTTTGAAGATCGACCCTCCGAGGCTGAAGCAGGTTGAGCGATGCGGTGCAGCTAGAATTAAGTGGTGGCGAATCAAAGAGAAGGAAGCAGCTGTAATTTCTCGCGTGCGGTTACCGACAGTCACAACTGTCGACGAAACTTGGAAGAAATCGACCCACGCGATTCGTAAAGCTGCACAGTCAGAACTCGGCATTACGAAGCCTGGGCGACGGAAGGTCGACAAGCAGACATGGCTGTGGACAAACGACGTGAAAGCAAAAGTGCGAGAGAAGAAGTCGCTCTTACACGTGTTTCTCGGCGAAAAGACAGCCGATAACTGGCGGAAGTACCAAGAAGCGAAGAAAGCTGCAAAGAAGGCCGTGGCTGTTGCGAAAGCCACTCATTATGCAGATGTCAACGAGAAACTCGAGTCACGCGATGGCGAGCGGTATCTGTACCGGCTTGCAAAGAATCGCCATCGCCAGACCGAGGACATCGGCAAGTAATCGGCCATCTTCTTACGGACCGCATGAAGGCATTGAAGCGATGGCGCGATTATTTTGAGGAAATCTCTACGGTAGAGTTCCCTCATCCAGCCATCCCTTCAACGGCTCCAACCCACGGCCCCGTTCAGAAGATCACCGTGGAGGAGATTGAAGCGGCTTTGAAGAAGATGAGGCCAGGCAAAGCGACTGGGCCCGATGACGTGGCAGCTGATTTGTGGAAGTCCAAGTACTGGTACCCTGCTGAGTGGTTGGCGCAGTTCTTTCATCAGGTTGTGGCGGAGAAGAAAGTGCCTGAGTGTTGGCGCCAAAGTACGACGATCCCGATTTGGAAGAAGAAGGGCAGTCCTGCAGACTGCTCCAATTACCGTCCGATTAGCTTGCTTTCGCACAGCATGAAGATCTTTGAGCGAATTGTCGATGGACGAATTCGGGACATCGTCCAGCTTTCTAGCAATCAGTGCGGCTTCGTGGCTGGCTGTGGCACCGTTGATGCCATGCACGCCACTCGCCTCCTGATAGAGAAGCATCGCGAGAAACAGAAGGCAGTGCATATCGCCTTCCTCGACTTGGAGAAGGCCTTTGACCGCGTACCGCGTGAAGTGATATGGTACGCCTTGCGACATCATGGAGTTCCCGAAGAGCTCATAGAGTGGGTGCGAATTCTCTACTCTTGTCCAAAGAGTCGAGTTCAAGCTGCAACTGGAACCACGATGGAGTTCCCCATCTCTGTCGGGGTACACCAGGGTTCTGCGCTTTCCCCACCCCTCTTTGTTGTCGTCATGGATGCCATCACACGAGATCTTCAGAAGCCCGTCCCTTGGACGTTGCTTTATGCCGATGACGTGATGCTCGCTAGCGAGGATAAAGGAGAACTCTAGCGAGAGTTGCAAGCTTGGTGTGATCGCTTGGAGCGGTTTGGACTCAGATTGAACGTGAAGAAGACCGAATATCTAACGACAGACGTTACCGAATCTAGCTCCATCAAGGTTAACGGCATCGAGCTTCCACGTACTGCGGTCTTTAAGTACCTCGGATCAGCAGTCGCGTCTGACGGCAAACTGATGGTCGAAGTGAATTCACGCGTGAGTGCAGCTTGGTCCAAGTGGCGCTCGTTGACTTTCGTGCTCTACGACAAGAAGATACCAGAGCGCTTGAAGTCGAAGATATACAGAGCAGTCGTCCGGCCAGTAGCGATGTACGGCGCTGAGTGTTGGCCTGCGACAAAGGAAGTTGAAACGCGCCTCAGCGTCATGGATACGAAGATGCTGCGCTGGACGACAGGAGTCACGCGCATGGACCGCATTCGAAACGATGCTATTCGGCAGAAGTTCGGTGTCGCGCCGATAGCGGACAAGATGCGCGAAGCTCGCTTACGATGGTACGGCCACGTTCTGCGTGGAAAAGAAGACAGCGTCCGCAAGATAGGCCTTAAGTTCGAGGTTGTAGGAAAGCGGCCTAGAGGGCGCCCGAAGCAGCGCTGGGCTGATACGTTACATACGGACTTGAAAGTAGCTGGTGTCCACCCTGATCTAGCGCTGGATCGGGAAAGGTGGCGTCATTACACCAGAATAGCGGACCCCGCTACGATGCGGGACAGACGCTGAAGAAGAAGAAGATGTAGTGTATGGTCGCTTATGCTGGGTTTACTGAAAAAGCGTAATAAAATCTATCTAACCGAAACTGTGGACTGTGGTTTATTATATTTACATAGAAATGGAAAAATACCATTTTAAATTTTTTACCATTTTAACATCAAGTTGTACACTTTTCAAATCGTATTGGACACATTTCACGTCAAATTGGTGACATTCCAATCCAAGTTGGACGCTCCTCCAAAAAGACTCATTTTTTGAAATCAAACTGAACAATTTTTGAATAAAATATTTTTGAGTTCTTTTCACGTTAAACTAGAGATTTTCTGGAACGGCTGGAACGATTTCCTGTCAAAAGAAAACTTTAGCATGATTTCTTTGAAGTTTCAACTCACCTATCCAATAAGTGAAGACATTGTTTGAAATTTTATAAAATTTTAAAAAATAGTGGTTTAAAGCGCTTAGATCTCACAATCATTCAATATTGACTAGTTCTGCCATTATTGCTAATCATTTAAATCAATAAATCAATAAATCAATGTAATCATCCAACAACAAGATTTGTTGGATGGAGTTGCGTAACTTGAACAATGCGAAAAAAGTTGTAAGGAACACTCTTATTCTCACCTTGTGGTTTCATGTAGGCAGCATTTACACTACGAATCGATTAACGATCGCCACCACTTTTGGAATGCATGGCGCGATCTCATATTTTAATGCACTAAATGACCGTTGCCTCGTTGCGTTTTTAAACAAAGACTATTTATTGTTTTCCTTAAAAACAAACTTCTATGAAATTATTGTACTCATTCGAGCAACTGAACCAAAAAACTTCAAAGAACGTTAAAGTATCAAATTTTCCCTAAACAAAAATTATTCTGACCGTTTCGGAGAGTCTGTAGTATAATTTTTAGGACGAACGTTTCAGTTTCGAAGACGTTCACTTCGAATTGGTTCCTTTGATTTCAGAACCATAGTGCCCATTTTGACGTGAAAGTGACGTGATCACGACCAAATGAAGATTGACCAGTAGCTATGGTTCTTCTGTACCGTATGTTGCCGCTTATGACGGATAGTGAATTATACGCCTAAAAATGGAAGATTCGGTGCACCAAACGTTCGAAAACCTGCCTATCAACCAAATTCATTTTCCCTGAACACATACGTCTTTGTGTATCATTGTATAACGTTTTTTTTTACGAGTCATAAGCGAAAGTCGGTGATTCAGTTTATGTCCGTTTTCCTTAGTACACAACACATACACGAGTCGCAGATCACCGTTTACCTCAAACTTGGGTAATTAAACCAAGTATAGTATGTATTGTACAAATACAATAAACATTAGAGCATCCTAAAGACATCCTATAAGGAGCTGATTGCGGAATAAATTAAAAGAATAATGAGAAGAGCGCAATGTGGATTTTCCCACGTGACTCTTTTATGAGGAGATTTTTGTTTGCATAGTGCGACAATGTGATAATGCTCAAAGCTAAATTCTTTTACAATATCCCACGAGTCGTCCTATGATCGCGAGAATGTCGCGATAGGTCAAGTAAAAAATAAAATGCTTTCCTTGAATTCCAGAATATTCTTCCAGTTGAGTTATTTTAGTGTTCTACATATGTAATGCTCATATTTGGTGTAGTGTTTCTTGAATTTGCTTGTGTTTAAAGCAACATTGAAGTATTCTGAAGCAAAAATTGTAAGTCTAATGCTCAAAGCTGCTCAAATCTATTGAGCCAAAATTTATTTTTGTTCAATTTTCTTGCCGACCCCTCGTTTCGTTTTCGAGCGCCGATTATCGACCAGCCCGGCCTTCGATTGAGTTCTCGATTGTGATAGATCAAAGATCTCGATCGGCCAGATCAAAAGCGCTGGAAAGAAGAGAATGAAGGGAGGAACAATCCTTATCCATATGCAGTTTCACATGTACACTGCTCACAGCAGAAATCACCAAACGTTAGGCTGAAGTTAGAAGTGAAAAATCCAATGTTTGGCGCAGTGTTGGGGAAACGTCTCACCAGGTCAGAGCCCAGATTAAAGCCCTGATCGTATCAATCTTCCCATAAATAATACAACTGTAAAGATCATAGTTAGTCAGACGCACTCTACTTTTTGTGTCCACTTGAAGTTAAATTATAAAATTCTATTTTTTAAAGAAAAATGATGATTTAAAGCTTGTTTTAAGGAAAAGGAAGTCGGCCACTTGTCAGCGCCAGAAAGAGGAGATTGTGCCTTGCTATCGTTCAAGATCTTACGATTTTTATTCGATCAATAGCGGAATTTATACTTGCATGGCGTTTCACAATTGAACGATAAAACAAAACAATTGTAAAGAACACACACGCATCCTTATTTGGATGCAACACAGAAGCAGCATTTACACTGTCAATTGCATAAAATTCGCGATCAGCTTTTTGAGTCCATGGCGCGATCTGTTCTTTTCATATAGTAAATCACTGTTGTCTCGTTGCGCTTTAGAACAAAATTTGTATAGAATTATGACACTCATTCGGGTAGTCGAACTAGAAAACTTCGAGATTTTCTATAAACAAAAAATTGTTTCAACCATTTTGGAGAATCTACAGCCTAACTGTTGAGAAGGTGGTTCGATCTAGGAGACGTTCACTTTATCTTCAAAGCCATCAAATTTGTTAAGAATGTGTTCAATTTGATGTGAAAATGACGTAATGAGGACGAAATGAAGACCAACAAGTAGTTATGGTTATTTTGTACCATTTATTTTATGGATAGTAAATTATGTGCCGGAAAATGAACCGCCCTCTAACAGTGAAAACGCCGCCAAATACCGATGCTGGTGAATGTCATATCAGGGGGTTTAGCGGTATTTTCACCGTTAGGAGGCGGTAAGCGGTTGATGAATCTGACCCTAGGAGACCTTTCATAGCAATTTCCTAGGCGGGAAAGAAAAAACACACTCCTTACATTTCCATCTTTTGCTTTTCTCGCTGTGCTTTACCGTAATACCAGAATGTCCTTTGACATTGGTGACACCTCTTCTGAACTCGGACGTCCTTTGCGTGACATCGGCGACACGTCTTCTGGCCCCTCTTAACACGGCGTAGGGGACACTTCGCCTGAACCCGGATGGCTGTTAGTCGATGGCCATGAAAGACCAGACGGAAAGACGAACGTGCAGACGGTAGGACAGATGGTAGGACAGACGAACGTACAGTCGAAAGGGCAGACACAACTGCTTATTTTATATATATATATATATATATATATATATATATATATACACCAGCCGTCAGAGCGACCTCTCGGCCGCACTGATGGCTTCGCCGTGGTAATAACTTTTCATCATCAATTGTACCTGCGACTTATGTCACGGTTTCCTCAGGAAGAACATCTTGACTACGCCGCTTGCGGCAACTTAGAAAATAATCGAAAAAATGAACGACATTGACAAAAAATGATTATTTAACCAATATCGATTGAAAGCAATAAATACTTCAAAAACGAACTTCAGATTCGTGTTCAGCAACCTCGATTACCCCCAGGGCTAATGTTTTGAACCGTTTTAACGAAATCCACAGAAAATCAATAATTTGATTGAATGGAAACAATTCAAATCAGTTTCTTTAAGCCTCAAGTGGCTGGTATCGAGGTAGTAAGCTGTCACAATGATGTTTTGTTGCGATCAAAACTTCTAGCGGCAGGCGGGACTCGAACCCGCACCTCCCTCTGACCGGGCGGGAATGCTCTACGCCTTTACACCACCGGCGCCGGTTGTTCGAACGCAACATCTACACCTCGTGGGATCGATCACTTGATTGAATGGATAATTTGATCTATATCGATTGATGGCGATCGTCGAAACCTCAAAGACAAACTTCAGATTCGTGTTTAGCAATTTCGATTACCGTCAGGGCTGAAGTTTCGGACCGATGTTGATCGCTATCAATCGTTGAGTATCCCCAATACGGCCTTCCCACTCCACACACACACACACTCACTCACACACACATACACACACACACACATACACTTACTCCTTTATATACAGTAGGATCGTAATATTTGACTAATCGGTCCGCCATCTGTAATCCTCCTTCGACTAGGATAGACTCGCCAGTATAGGACAACATCTACTTTAGTTCGAGGTCCATTGATTCTGTATAAAGAGTTGAGATTAGGCATTTTACTTTAGTGCCCTATGAGACTACGGCTTTGTTTTTGTCAACGTCATATGCGAGAGTGTTTTGTGGAGTTACAGGTTTGTCTTTTTCATCTGGAGCTTGTGTCCGCGTCTTAATATTTTATCAAAAATATCTGCAAGACGATATATGTTTTAAGCCCTCTGCTTCCTACTGGGTATAGTGATGGAACGTGGATGCGCCACATATTTTCTCTCAGATTATGAGTACAAAAGTCGTATTTATATACCAATCGTAATCATACAAGTTATTTTTCTAAGCGCTATTTTTTCAACGACTACCTACCATGGTGGTAAGTTTGTATTTTGTTCATTTTCTTCTTCCAACACAAACGGTGGGCAGTGGAAGATCCAGATTCCCAAAGGAAGAAGTAATGTGAGGTCTTCGTTCTTCACTTATCGAACCGTCATTGAACTCCTGAGTTTCTCCAAGGAGTTCCAAACCTAACTAAACTCACGAAGACAATATAAAGAACTGATCGGTCGGTATATTCAGGAACCCTGTTCGTTGACTATCCTCCTAGGTAGTTTGTTTTGTACCTTGAATGAACTTACAAGGGAGGCCCATGAAATTCCCCCAAAGATTCTCAACGTGACCTAATGGCCTTGTAGAGCATCGAACAAGGATTACAGAACTGTGCTTCGTTTTTGCTACGGACCACTGGGTGGTCCGAAAATGGCAAAAAATGGTACCTCTTCAGGGCGGGCTGATAAGGAAAACTTGACACCTGGAATGGCCCTGTCGAGCTCTGAACGTAACCTACAAAACGTTTAGAGCTCAAATTAAAGTTTGATTATAGTAATTTCCTACGTTTTCTAGACGAAGCTGCAGTGTACATTCGAGTGATTCATGGGGTGGGGTTTCTGTGTCCATGGGTGGGCTACCAGCGCTTTTGCAAACGAAGATTACAGGGTGAGTAAAAAGTAACACAGTAAATGGCGGTTGTGGAAAAAGTATTGCGCAGTAAGTTTTAAAATATTCATTTCGTAAATATGGAAAATGATCTTGCAAACACGACAGAATAAGTCGTAATTGACATCGGCTCCTTTACTGTGAATACAGGAGCGAAAACGGCGGAAAAATTCATGAGCACGCGCCGCAAGTATTCGCTTGCATTTTCCGTGCTTCGAACAGGGTAGCCTTCTGCGACTGGTCACTTCTGCTGAAAGTAGCACAGACCTCATTCTTCAAAATCACCTAGAAAGAGTGATCCAGCGGATTCACGTTTAAGCTGTGCTCGTCTGAGAAGCTGTCCACACCTGCGCGCGTTATCTGTTTGCCGTTATCGGACAGAGGTTGACAATTTTTGATTTGAACGTTATCGTGCTCGAACATCTTGTAATCATCATCTGTTATGACAGAGCCGTGACTAACGTTTGGGTTGCTGACCTCTTTCATCACTAACCGTTTCGAACAGCGCCAAATTCTCTTGTTAAGGAAGTATTCAGCTGTCTGGGTAACAGACAAAAATAGGACCACCGTAACGGTAACGATCATGTCTCTTCAGTTTTTTCGTGAGCGTTTTTTTTTGAGCACAATGCAGACAACAAAAATAACACATAAAAACCTAGAGGGGTAGAAACAGAAAGCTGGAGCTGAAACAAAAAGTAGGTGCGTCAATACTTTTTACGCACCCTGTACATTTTGGCACCGGTAGGGTACCTTCTCTGCGTCCTAACCCCACTTTCAACCTCCTGTCAGATGTGGAGGAAGCTGGTTTTGTTGCGTGGAGCGATATCGCGCATCCATTAAACGATGCTTGTCTCACTGAGGAAGGTTCCGTTTGATGCTATCCCCATATGACCTCTTTGATATGTTCTCAATTACTTTTGGAAGTGTTCCTCACTGTCACCTCATTCATGAACATTCATGAACAAGCATTGATTTGATCAATCATCAAGACAGGATCATTGCTCTTCGAATTTCCTCATAGACTGCTTTTATTCTTCTCCCAACTTTCACTATTTCAGCTAACTCTTCCCAAGTACTGCATATTTTATCTAACTCGTGTGACTGGTCGCCTTGCTGTGTGTTTCTTCCTCACCACTCTCTTACACAGTTACGAGAGATGGGTCGGGGGCATTGCAGATAGGAGTACTTGCACTCACTCCCTCTACTCTAGAGGTCGAGAAATTTTTTTGTCCAAAATTCATCGTTAGGGTTATTTGGGACGCAGAGCAGCAACTTGGCAACCAATTTCGGTGAAACAATAGATCACAGAAGGTTATGATGAATATGTGTAAGTTAAAGGAGTATACGCAGAATAACCGGCTCTGCTGCCGACTCCAAAGGTCGAGGAGAGGACGAAAAAAAGTTTTGCCCACACATCGCCCACGAGGGTTGTTTGGGATGCTAATCACGGATATGACATCTTTTTTTAAAATTTCGGTTGATAACGGTAGGTTACGGCAGATATGGGTGACTAGCAGCAGCTGTGCACGTTAGTGGGGTCGCTTCCTTCTCCAATGTTGTCAGACATATTTTCCAACCTTCGACTTCAACCTTGATGGAAAGTAGTGCAAGCAAGGTGATAATTTAGAAAAAGAATAACAGATTCGTGATCAGCAGCTTAAATAGTTTCCAACAGCAGAGCCATTCCAAGTGTCACTTATGCCTTATCAACCCGCTCTGAAGCGATACCATTTTTCCATTTTCAGACTACCCAGTGGCCCGTAGCAAAAACGAAGCACAGTTCTGCGATCCTCGTCTGATGTCCTACAAGACCATATAGGTCTCGTTGAGAATCTTTGGAGGAAGTTCATGGGCTTGCCTTGTTATTGTTGCCTGTTTATATAAGAAAACAAAAAAGAAAAAGAGCAGATCAATCATGCAAACAGTGAAAAATGAAGAGAGTTAGTTTGGTTTTTTTTCGCGTGGGCCCTTGTATGAAAACCAAACTATAAAGTATCCATCCCTTTATCATTTTTTACTTGTATTTTTCCACGCTGGACTGTAATTGGGTTGTGTTTTGTTGCGGTCGTTTATTGTGAACGCGACATGCAACGTGATGACATGAAAATCAAGCGCGATCGATCGATTTGGTCACTATTCATGTCATCGCGTCGCGTGCACAATAACTCTCCCTTAGCCCTAGTTTATACTTACGCCGCTTCGCGGCGCGGCACCATGATCACCATAGATATCCATTCTTCGCGCCGTCTGATCGATATCTATCCTGACTATGGCGCCATGCCGCGCAGCGGCGCAATCATAATCCAGGGCTTAGGGGTCGTTTAATGTGAGCGCGACGCGCGACGCGATGCCATGTGCAGTGGCCGAATTGATCAGTTGCGTCGCTCGATCAATTTGGCCACTACACATGCATGGCGTCGCGCACACAATAAGCGACTCCTCAAGCCTCGTTTATACTTCGACGCCGAGCCACGCGATGGCTGTGCATTGAAGCCAAATTGATTGATTGCGTCTCCCGGCGTCGACGCCAGTCTTCTAAAATGGATCGCGTGAACCCCCGACCAATCTCGCCGCTCAGAGTCGCTTTCGAAATGGGCTTGATGCAACTGATCGCCGGGGATTTGGGCGCGGTATTGCTGCTCAGCTGATCCTCGCAGTGTTGGCTCGCCCTTGCCCGTAGTACGTAATCGTGTGTAATCGCGTGACCGCGTCGCCCACTGTTCGGAGCACTCATCGTCGTCCAAAACAGCGCAACGTGATGGGACGCATCGCTCCGTTCGAATCGCGTCACCCGGCGATGGAAGTATAAACGGGACCTAGTGCACAATGCATACTTTCCATCGTCATAATTTCATCGCGGCGATGTGTTTCACAGAGCGACGCAAAAATATGTGGGGTTCTCAGTGCTCGTCGCACCGCTATCGCTCTGCAAATGAGCGCGACGGCGATCCACTCGTGACCAACGTTAAACACCGCACGCGGCGCCAAAAACTATGGCATGCCCTCGATAGGCGCAGGAAGCCATCGCGCATGCCGGCTACCACTGTTGCGGGGCAGCAGCGGAGTTTTCTTTGACTGTTCGGCTTGGCGCGGAGGAATGGCCATAAAGAGCAGAGCTTGTCCATACTTCGCAACGGGAGCGGCAAGAGCGCTGTTCAGCCAGGTAAATCATACGTATCGATTTTTGGTGGGCGATCGCTCAGCGAAAATCGATACATATAATTTGCTTGGTCGACCAATCGCTTCCGTCGCTTCCCCCGCGAAGTATGAACAGGCCCAAGCTGAGCGCCGCGATGGTCAGGTCATGCACTCAGAATGAATTAAATTTAGTGGCTGGAAAAGTGTTTAGCTTCTTTCAATTTGCGACAGCACACCGATGAACAAATAGTTTTTGTTGAGTGATGTGAGTCATGAAATTTAAGGTAGCAGCACCATTCCACATGGAGTAGGCTACTTGATCTTGAATATATTGGCAGTTGTGGTGGGTTTAACATTCAATTTTGAGTATTTGCTCTAACCTTTATGCAGGTGATTATCATTTATCAACAGTTTTAGGGAAACGTCGTTAATAGTCGTTTGAATCACAAATTTTATGCTTCTCAGCTACGTGATGGAACCTACACACTTACCGAACGCTATCAGATTTCAGAAAATATTCAAACCAGTCAAGTAAGCAGCTTTTTAATATAAATTTTCAAGTTATGCTGTTGAAATTGTTAGAAGTGGAAGAAATTGAGTACTCAATGTAGGTCCATCTCTTTGTCCATGCTCTGCGTCCGTGATAATATTAAGACGCAATCTACTCTACGCAATCGCAATCAACTCAATCGTCATCACTTCGGAATCCAACGCTATCAACACTGCTTTCACCATTCATTGGCTTTTCCTGAATATTAGTGAAATGCCATGGGAACAGAGCACTGCTCGGCGCTTTCCTTTAGCCGACGCGAGGTTGAAGGCAACAACCGCGCGACTTGGCGTTGGACCATTGTTTGCGTTCCTATTTTTTACAGAGCGCCGGATAAACGACGCAGTGAAGTATCGTTAATGCCCAGCGCTAATTTCTGACCTAATGTGTAGCGATGGCGTTGGACCACTGTCTGCGCTCCTATTTTTCACAGAGCGCCGGATAAACGACGCAGTAAAGTATCGTTAACGCTCCAGCGCTAATTTCTGACCTAATGTGCAGCGAGTTGGACTCGTTTCCAAGGTTATTGAAGCGCCTGAACAGGAGCATTTTGAGAGTTGTTTAATTTCACAACAAATGTCTTCTTTAAGTACGAACTCCAAAATGAATTTAATAGCGACGTCAAGAAGTCAATGTCGCTAGAGTTGAGCGACCCTGGAGTCGTTGTGGATTGTGCACAAGAACCTCGGAATCCCAGAAAAGAGGAGCGGATGGCCGTCGTTAATGAGCTGGCACGTTTGGCAACTTCTGTGGGCTTGACTGCAGAGAGCGTCAACCAGAAGGTCGCTGCTGATGTGAAATGAAGGGAAAGTCCCATCAACGTTTTTTTCAATCCAAGGGTGATTCACCAGTGCTTCTGCTGTTTTCATTAGATTAGACGAATTTTCTTACTATCCTCTCCAAACAAGCCTTCAAACATCCTACACGATACCTCGTAGAAGTAGAACGTGTGTCGTATCTCGCAAATTGTTTCGTTAACGTCTGTCTTTATTCTTTATCCTTCATCCTTTATTTGCTACACACTATATTTTTTGCAAATTCTCCGGCGTGCCTTCTGGATTATCGCATTCTTCCATCTCCTTGCTGTAGTGGCGCTCATCGTCAATAATTTCTACTCCAATATAAGTTTACGAAATTTTACCTGCATATTGTTCAATCTTGGAGGATTTACGTAAGAAGTATTCGAATATCTCTTTTTTGTCAATTTATTAGACATTCTTCATAATGATCAGCGTGAATCGGTTTTGAAGCGCCGCGCCGATTATTCTCATTCCATTACGTGTAGAGTCAGATTGAATGCAATTATCTGCTGCTATTTAACTCATGCTTAGAATAAGCCAGAATTATATCTACAGTGTTCTTGAAAAAAGTCCTAACGTTAAGGTTTTTTGCCATATAATTGAATTCTCCTGCAAACGGTTGCACTTAAGCTGTTTATGAGATCCCCACTGCCCTGTGTTTTGTTTACAGCTCATCCGCGTAGCCGTACCAATCTAGATTATTCAATGCACTTCTAAAGAATTGAATGACGCTGATCTTTAGTCCTTGTTTTCTTGCTTTTTAAGATATTAGGCTGTTCAAAAGGCTTTGCCATGTCGGTTTGCCCACTCAACCACTCAGTTTGCCATGTCGCCAAATTTTCGAAAAGTGTTCTGGAACCTTCTATCGATTATATATATATATATATATATATATATATATACATATACATACACTGACCTATGGGTTACATATACCATTATTGTCGTGAGATTGCGTAACGAATATGACTCATAAAATCGCCCTCGGGAAGCGCGCCAACGCAAGCGATAAGCCAAGGAGCACGCGATGTGTGCATGCACAGTCTCCCAGCACACAACAAAGTCTTGGTTGAGCAAGACTAAAACGAGAACTTTAACCTCTAGGACCAACCGCTGCAAGGCCAGTTGCAGTGATGAAGAGCGCCTTCTGGACTTGGTTCAAGAGGACCAGCGAGCAGGCAGAGGAGCTCGTGTGCCGCCACGCCATCATAGCTGGTCTTGGAAAGACATGGAGATGTGGGGCATAGATACCTCATGACAGCAGCAACCGCCAACTACAGTTGCAGCAGAATGCGTGCATGAACTTCTTAACTTTTTTTCTTGGCTTGAAAAGTTTCTTGACTTGAGAACCAGGTTACCACAGACTAAAAGTGGGTTGTCCACTCACATGCGAAAGCATCAGTGGTAGCGGCAAAGCAAGGATTCTAACTCCAAGGCCGGAATTTTGCCCAAAAAGGTAACGCTCGATGTCTGGTGGAACTGGAAAAAGCCATTCACAGGGAGCCGCTACCTATAAATGCTACTTTCACCAGCGACGCCTACTGCAGGCAGTTGGATTGCTTTGAATCAGCTGTTTGTGGAAAACGAGATAAGGTAATTTTCCTTAACGAGATTGCTCGCCCGCATGTTACAAAGGAAACTCAGAAAAACTTCGGTGCTTCGGATCGTATGTTCTGACGCACCTACCGTATTCATCAGACCTAGCTCCGGATGGAAACCATCTGTTTCCTTCGTTGAATACCACTTGCAGGGACAGCAATTCGATCACCTTGAAAGGCGCCTTGGTGAATGTTCTCATCAAAACACAAGGAATTCTACAGAAGCGGCATACACCAATTACCTTATAACTGCCAATATTTTGTTGACAAAAATAATAATGGTGTATATGTTCATTAGTTGTTGAATGTGTTGAGAGAGAGAAATAAAGTTGAAAATAGCAAGAGTGGCGGGAATTTTTTTGAGCAACCTAATGGTAAAATAAGATATTTCCAGATATTCGTTGCTGATACCAATGCCTATGTTGTACCGCAAAAAATCACTTCGACGGGAATGGCTTCGAATACTTGACATGGCAAGTGAACCTCGTGAATTTTTGTTTTTTTTTTTCACAACGAACAAGTGCCTTTACAGACGAGGCTCCGCAAATTTGGTAGGTACAGCTGCTTGAAAGGGGAGCCTGCATCGACGCTTGGTTCGGAGATAGCAATGGGCAAGGCTGGTCAAGCAACTGCATACTTTACCATGCTCAATCGAGATTGGGCTTAAGATTTTCACCGTTTTCCAGTTGACAGTCTGTTCAAAACAAATTTAAATGTATTCATTCCCTTGTACACATTTAACTATTCACTAAACTCCAGATGTAGATGTCGTCAGGACAGCATAAAAAATCTTTTAACATGAGAAATTTATTTTGCAGAATTACTCTCTTTTTGGACGATAAACAGTGACATGCACATTAGTCGTATTCTTGGCTGGAACAGAAAAATAACCACCGGATTCACCAAAGTGTTTAGAGCAGATGTGGTCATGGATAAATAAGAGCATATTCTTGTGTGACTTATACTTGCAGGCATTAAGTAGAAGAAATTACTGCTGCAAAATTGAGCAGCACAAATAAGCAAAAATTGTAGAACCTGAAAAACTTTTGCTTTAAACTTTTTGGCGATTTGAAAAAGTAAATCATCAGATGAAATAGAATGGCTTTCTGTTTAACAGCAAATAAAGTTCAAATTAAAGGACCTACCAATTTTGCGTCGTTGCTCTTATTTGACTTGATGTACCTGCCCCACACTACTAAACATTCAACTTGTTTTTTCATCTGATGTATACGATGATAGACGGCAATATATAGAAGAAAATTGATGGCGGGAAAAATAAGTGCAGCATATGACAGCAACGATGAGAAAAAGCCGCAATAGCTAAAGTATAAATAGATAAGTGAGAGACAGTAATTCATGTCGTGAAACCTTTACCACAACTCTATCAGAGCTCATACTAGTGAGTGCCGCAGTGGGTCCTAGCAAAACCGAATCACAAATTTTAGCCGATGCACTATAGGCCGCTCACAGCTTGTACTGAAATCGCTTGATGTTATAGTTGTTAATCTTGTTCAGGGAGCCCACCATCTTCTCCCATTTTTTTCAAAAGTGGTGGATGGGCGTTCAAAAAGAGAGAAAGCCTCGTACTACCCAAATCGGGACACAATACTTCAGCAATTGCTAAAATTCTGAAGATCAGCCGCTCAACGGTTTATCGCGTGGTTCATCGCGCTGATGCCTGTTGAGTGTTAATGCGCAGCAAGTGAATAACGTTGCTTGATTGCAGGTTACTCACAATCCTGCGAAGAGCATGAGGAAATTGGCTTAGGGCTACCACGTTTCCCACATCACCATTCAAAAGACGGTAAGAAAATGCTTTACCTTTGCTCCTATAAGTACCAAAAAAAGAGGATCTCAGCAACAAGCAGAAGGTGTCCAAGAGGAAAAAGTGCACTGCTGTGCTGGAGCGCGTCGCTCGCGACAAGCACCTCCTGATCGTTTTCTCTGGTAAGAAATTGTTCATCGATGAGCAGTCATTCCACCACAGAAACATGAGGATACTCCCATACCGCTCTAGGGGGGTGTTCAGAGCAGCATCACGGCGCGACGCGATGTAATGATATTCTCCCATATCGATCGAGCGACGTTGCGCCGCCCCGTCGCGAGGTGTTTATACCTGTTCTGAAGCGAACACCGTATCGCACGCAATTTCAACATCGCCACGCGGTGATGATATCGCTGTTCATTGCTGAGCGATTTGCTACTCGCTCGGTGATTAGCTACTACACTATCGTTTCGAGCGCATGGTGTTTATAGCACCAATGCCCTCGCAGAAGAACGCGACGCGATGATCGCGTCGCACCAACAGTGGGCTTCCTGTCGAAGAGGACAGTGGACTGGTGCCGACTTCATTTACTCAAATTTATACCTGTAGAAGGGGTCGGCTAATTTCCGTGATCTCTGCGTTATCGGATACATTGTTTGGATCATTTTAAGGAAACTATAAAATGTTTGAGGTGTTCAACAAGAACTCCATTTGTTTTAGGAAAAAGGAGCCAACCTGCAACTATTTTTGTTCCTGGTTTATGACTCCAAGGACCAAGGAAACTCCAAGAAAGATCAGGTGCCTTATGTAGGCGATGATACTGCTAATTGTGGTGCGTTTACTTGATCGCTATAGGCCTTCCTTTTCGGTGAAAGATGCTTTGATGGTTTTCGTTTTGTTTTGTTTTTAATCGCGATACCACAGCTTGTGGAGATAGAACCCTTTAGCTGTGCGAGATCTTTCTAAATCCCAGTACTTAACGTTTGCCATGCCCGGCCCTATAAAGCAGGGCAGTAGTAAACAGGACTTCCGACAACCAAAGATTCGGAAGAGTAAGATAAACAGTGTTGCTTCTGTTCAAAGCGACCCTATTTGAAAAGCAAAAGTAAAAAAGAAAGCTTCCGGTTCCTATATTACTTATATTATACCTTCTGTAACTACGCTCCATTGACCCGGCTAGCATAATAGTGATGCAAAATTATTCACTAATAGATTTTTTAAAAATTGGGTTGGGTTCAAAGAAACCGTAAAAATATTGTGTATAGCTGCATATTCAATACGGCATTAGATACTAAAGCTAATTTTGTCTTAGCAACTAAAACTTGTGTCTTAACTTACAATAAATGCCTTAGAATAGGTCACTAACCTGCATTTGTACGTGAATGACAGTGCGAACGGATCGGTTCTTTTGTAGCAGCCATAAATGTTCATTGATATGGTCAATAGGATAGATATTGCCCAAGGAGTAGCAGCCATGCATACAAGTGGCCATCCAGCCGTTCGAAGATGTGAGTGGACCTAAATTCAATGTTCCTCCATGATTGTAAAAATCAAGTATTTATTAGATCGAAACTGAGGTTTTTGTTCAGAATTTGAATTGTTGTTTTCTCATAAATGTTTTTCCGATGCAATTTGATCTACAGTTCACTATGCTGCTTTAGTGTTTTGTCTTTAATACATCTGTGTATTACTTGGCAAAGACGACCTTTGCATGTATACCTAAAGACGGCGGTGGTGTTGTTATTCTTCGTCTTTAATAACATTTTATATGTGCTCAACTATTCTCTATTGTTAACGCTTTAAATCTACTTCGACGATTCATACGAACGATCCTGATCTGAAAGAAGAAGGGCAGTCCCTTATGGATGGACGTATTAGCGAGATGCCCGGCTTTCCAACAACCAGTGTGGCTTTGTAGTCGGTTGTGGCACCAGCGATGCCATTCATGCTGTTTGTCTTCTTGTTAAAAGTAAGGATGCACCTTACTTTTCTCGACCTGGAGAAGGTATTCGATCACGTACCGCGTGAGGTCATATGGTACACCTTGTGACAGCACGGCACTTCCGATCAGCTTACTTAGTCGGTGTGCATAATTTCCCTTTCTTTACTCTCGCCCAAAGAGTAGAGTGTGAGCACATCGATGGAGTTTCCTATCTCCGTCCGTGTTTGACAAGGATTTGCGCTTTCTACGCTCATTTTCATTCTCGTAAAAGAAAACACTTCATTTTCAAAAGTTTACCCTTTGGATGCTGTCTGCAAACGTCGTAATGACTGCCAGCAAAGGCAAAGTAGGATTTGAGCGAGAAGTACAAGCTTGGTGGAGTAACTGTGTTCGGGGCATATGCTAAGCGTCAAAAAATTGTACTGAGCGACTCTATGTGATCTGTGGAAGTACGCTCGAAAGGGACAGAGACAAAGACAAAATTCATGTGTCTTGAATGGGCAATCACGTCTGATGGAAATCTGACGTCCGAGCTCACAAAGGCAGCGTTGTGCAAATCGCGCTCAATGTCAGGTGTTCTGTGCGGTAAAAATATACCAAAACGTCTTTAGTAAGAGATCTATAGAATCGTCGTCCGACAAGTAGCGATGTATGGTGATGAGCGTTTGCTCGCAACCAATGGGATTAAGACGCTGCTCACGGCAATGGAAACGAAGGTGCTGCTGGAATAACACGTGTGAAGAGCATTCCAATTGTTGACAAGTTAAGTGAAGCTAGCCTTGATATTATGGGTACGTTCTTCTCGGTATTTGTGACAGTGTTCCGAAGATTAGCCATAACACAGATGTGCCAGGAAAATCGCCTAAAGGGCGCCGAAGCAGCGTTGGTTTGATATGTTGCATGCGAACATGAAGGTTGCTGCTGTCCAACCCGATCAAGCATTTGATTGACACCACCACGTCAGATCTGCGCTTTGAGGACAACATTGAAGAAGAAGCTAAGTTTCCAAATGGGTTATTTCATAAAGTACTGTTCTGAATTAAGTTACAGTAACTCAAGAAACTGTTATCGAAGTGTGTTAATGGTGTTCTTTTAAACGGAGCTTTATTAGTATTCATATTATCATGACTCTCCTTTCCTTACAATTAGCACAAGAAGCTAAGCGCTTTTTTGCTTCTTCGTGGTCTTAAGCATCATCAAAAGAGAATGCCAAACTGTGCCTCTTACATCGTTGCTTTATTTATCTAGTCGCTATTATTGTCATAACTTAGGACTCGCAGAGCGAGGATTTCAGAATTTCTTTAATACTATTATTAAAGACGTTGTACAGCATCACGGACAGAAGCATACTGGAAAACCGATCGGACTGAAGTCGTGCACTATTCGCTTTTAACTGATGTTTAAGCAGGCTTGTTCACTGAAGATATGCTGAAAATTAAGCGTAAGTTGTTTGAGAAGTACCCGAGATTCTTTACTATTCGTGTGTTAACGCACGAACGCATCAAGCGGAACGAACACAGGAGACGATGAGGAAGGAGTTTATCGAAATTGTGGCACATCCTGCGTATTCACCGATATCAGCACTTGTGACTATGCTGCATTCAGAAGTCTTGCTTGCCTTTTCATGAACAAGTTCAGAACGTAATCGATGGATCGGCAGCAAGACAGCTTCCTTCTTTTGGAAGAATGCGATCAAAGTTACGCCCGATCGTTGAAAAAAGGTCCTGGCCATAGATGGAGAACATATCGATTGACCCTTGTCATTATCATGTTGTAATAAATTTGAATAAAAATGGTATGAAGCCCAGAAAATTATAGGAGAACCTAATATTAAAGAGAGACGTAGATGGAAACAAGGCTGCCCATCGTCGACATCAACTCACGTTAAGCTTGAGCTGCAGAGCGGCACGGCAGAGCGATCGCAATCTAGCAAAAGGCGTCGGTAGCCGTGACGATCCGGCATGGTTTGTGCAAGCATAATCAATGGTAGCAACAGTATAAAAAATTGATTGGCTGTTGTTTATATGTGCTGACTTTCCCGATCAATATGGTTTTTAAGCTGTGGCATCGATTTGGTGCGTTAGCGCACTACCTTCGTTCGAAGGAAGACTCTCAAATCTTTCTGCACACCCTAACGGAACAATCTTTGATACAGAAGTAAACCCCGAGATGAAAGAAGTAGACTTATACGTGTATTAGAACATTCTAAAAACTACCTTGGAGATCCTAAAAAATAAGAAACGGTCGATTGCGATGACAGTGGTAGTGAACATCAGTGTTAGATAACCTAGAGTGTCCGTCGTTGACAGTATAATATTGGTCGGATCTTGTAGTTCGATATTGAATAATATGGCAGGTGACAAGGTGAGTACGTTAGCCAACGCTTCCATCATCCCGGCCGTAGTTGCACATAGAACATAAGGAGAAAAGTGCTTATGAACAGCGTTGGTTATTCGTATGGTTGCAGTAAGCAAGAAATTTAGTAGCAGGGAGGATATTGCAATGAATGCCACCAGAATACCATAAATCATACGTTCAACATCCCCTTCGTCAATTTCATGAAGATTCTTGAAGCACTCTAACGCTTCCGTCATGTCTGTAATGATGAAACTGAAGTAGACTATTAGATAGCGCTTCTAGATATTGCTGGAGGATTATGGTTGCGTAAGCGACTCAAAACCTGTGCAGTCATCGATGAGAGTACAATCACCAAGGAAATGAGGTTATTAACGTAGACGTGGAAAGCGGTCTCGTAGCAAAAATCAATGTAAGTTGACCACATAATTTTATCTGCTAAATATGAGAAGTACCAGCCAGGTACCAGTGGCTGGTACTTTCAGCGACTCTCCGGATTGCACAATTAACAGATACGAGCAATGTCCAGGGTCTGAGATGTCATTGTTCATATCGACGAAACGAAACACCATTTCGCTTGACATTTGATGAGGCGAAAGGACGGACGTTGGAATACCGCCACTGTGCGTTGGGAACCACCCAGCAAGAAACGACCAGTGGGTCGTTCTCCTCTATGATGGCAAGATTCACTCGCTCATCGGAACAACATCCGTACCTCTAACACCAACTCAATAAAGGTGCTCGTCCACTGGTCAACATTGGTTCAAAATCGAACAAGGTGACGAACAAGTTTGGACCCGCGCAAGACAAATCGTTAATGAGGAAAGGGTCGCAAGTATCGCAAGTAGCAAGTAAATATGAAAAGTACTAATATTACACAATAAATGGAGAAGACCGTTAAACTAAGCGAAATATTTGTGCTGTAGCACTCGTGTAAAGCTCTTAAGCCAAGATTGGTATACATCTTTATTCGGCTTACGTTTCGGCTTGACCACCTTCTTCAGAGCTTACTAGGGAAGGGTTTCAACCTCCCATGGAACTTCAAGTCGAAACCAGAATCATTAGAAAGAGCTCGGAATGCTGACCACGAATATGGGTGTCAAAATTGCAAAATGAAACTCCTGAGCGAGTTATGGCCTGCCGAAATCGGGGGCCTCACCACAGGTTGGCTGTGCGACGCACCGGGCGCGAGAGTGGTGAGTCATCGGGGCTCCGTAAGAAGGATCCGCCAGCTGCGGCGGTGGCGCAGTGTAGCGCTCACGCTCGTCGGGCGCGAGGTCGTTGGTTCGGTTCCCGTTGCTGCCCGTTTTTTGCAAATCATAATTCATCTTCGAAATGACATTTTGTTCTGAACTATGACACGTGTCTGATTAAATAGCCGGGAAAACTACCATACACGTTTGTAAACATGCTTGAAGGCAAAAACTGCTACGGTGATATTTTTATTTACTATTTTGTACAAATAGAGTCCAAATCATATATTGAGTGTCTAGAGGCGTTTCTAATAACCTTGGCATTCATGGAACAAAGCAACAAAGCAAGATAAAATTGTCTCCATAGCAGTTTTTTGCCTTCAAGCATCTTTACAAATCTTTGTGGTAGTTTTCCTGGCTATTTAGTTAGACACGTGTCATAATTCAGAGCAAAGGGTCATTTCGAAGACGAATTATGATTTGCACAAAATCAGCAGCAACGCAAACGAACCACCAACGTCGCACCCAACGAACGTCAACACTACCCCTGCGCCACCGCCGCAGCTGGCGGACCCTTCTTACGGAGCCCCGATGACTCACCACCCTCGCGGTGCGTCGCACAGCCAACCTGCGGTGAGGCCCCCGATTTCGGCAGGCCATAACTCGCTCAGGAGTTTCATTTTGCAATTTTGACACCCATATTCGTAATCAGCATTCCGAGCTCTTTCTAATGATTCTGGTTTCAACTTCAAGTTCCATGGGAGGTCGAAACCCTTCCCTAGTTAGAGAAGACAAAAGGAGTTGGGAAAATTACCCGCCCAAGGAACACTTGTTTTCGATCAAGTCACAGAAGCACGAGGAGCAAGTGATAGAATGAGACGAAAAGGAGAGTAAGGCCACATGACTGACTGACCATATGAGACAGCCGAGAGACTTCGGATGGAGAAAGACGTGGATGAATGAGACTCTCTTTGCGAAACCTTCTGGTTGGCGCCCTCCTGGGTGAAGCCTACAGAGGTCGGCGAATGGAGCCAGCTCCTGGAACGGCCAGCCGCTCCTCTTTCCTCTTGATTGCGGGGTTCCTGAACGCAACACAACGCCTCCAGGGTCTTCCGCGCTGCTATATCGGAAGATCGTCACCACCCCAATCGCTATCCATTGTGGATGCGCAGTCTCTAGGAGAGTAGAGACTTTGTACTTATTCAACCCACCCGTGTGTTTTTCGTCCTAACCCAAAGAGGTCTGCCCGTCTCGGCGATGTATTCTTCCTTGCATTCGGTGCAAGTAATGAGATACATCGTACCAAACACTCTGCAGTCACCTTCCCTACCATACAGGCAGATCATGCAGGACGACCTTGTGCAAGTGTTATCATAGAGACGGTTCCTAACAAGTAGAGCCTTGTGGTTTAGCCGGAGGAATGTCAATGACCCCCACAAGGTCGAGGTCGTCTAATTCCGCCCTGCGAACACAGTCCCGTACTTGTGTGCTTAGTGCAACCACGATAAAGGGCGCCGAGATGGGAATTTCTTGAGCAGAGTGTATTGGTGCTGCTGGTATGGCTGTCACAGCTGATGAACGGACACGTAGAAGATCTCCTATGTCGATAATAACTGAAGAATGACAAAACTGTGCCATTTGCAGCGAGTAGATGGATATTGTTAAAGATATATGAGAGAGCA